>CM055122.1:486689870-487289870 GCA_029206835.1 Rana muscosa
TTTCTAGGGACAGAAAACTGTAGGTAGGGAGAGTGTCAGTTTCTTTCACTGTGCAAGTCCTTGTTTCTAGAGACCTGGAAGGACAGTGAGTGAATTCTCCTTGTGCTATATTGTGCTTAAAAAAAACATTTTTTCTAGGGACAGAAAACTGTAGGTAGGGAGAGTGTCAGTTTCTTTCACTGTGCAAGTCCTTGTTTCTAGGGACCTGGAAGGACAGTGAGTGAATTCTCCTTGTGCTATATTGTGCTTAAAAAAACATTTTTTCTAGGGACAGAAAACTGTAGGTAGGGAGAGTGTCAGTTTCTTTCACTGTGCAAGTCCTTGTTTCCAGGGACCTGGAAGGACAGTGGGTGAATTCTCCTTGTGCTATATTGTGCTTAAAAAAAAACATTTTTTCTAGGGACAGAAAACTGTAGGTAGGGAGAGTGTCAGTTTCTTTCACTGTGCAAGTCCTTGTTTCTAGGGACCTGGAAGGACAGTGAGTGAATTCTCCTTGTGCTATATTGTGCTTAAAAAAAACATTTTTTCTAGGGACAGAAAACTGTAGGTAGGGAGAGTGTCAGTTTCTTTCACTGTGCAAGTCCTTGTTTCCAGGGACCTGGAAGGACAGTGAGTGAATTCTCCTTGTGCTATATTGTGCTTAAAAAAAACATTTTTTCTAGGGACAGAAAACTGTAGGTAGGGAGAGTGTCAGTTTCTTTCACTGTGCAAGTCCTTGTTTCCAGGGACCTGGAAGGACAGTGAGTGAATTCTCCTTGTGCTATATTGTGCTTAAAAAAAACATTTTTTCTAGGGACAGAAAACTGTAGGTAGGGAGAGTGTCAGTTTCTTTCACTGTGCAAGTCCTTGTTTCTAGAGACCTGGAAGGACAGTATGGAATTCTCCTTGTGCTATATTGTGCTTAAAAAAAAACATTTTTTCTAGGGACAGAAAACTGTAGGTAGGGAGAGTGTCAGTTTCTTTCACTGTGCAAGTCCTTGTTTCTAGGGACCTGGAAGGACAGTGAGTGAATTCTCCTTGTGCTATATTGTGCTTAAAAAAAACATTTTTTCTAGGGACAGAAAACTGTAGGTAGGGAGAGTGTCAGTTTCTTTCACTGTGCAAGTCCTTGTTTCTAGGGACCTGGAAGGACAGTGAGTGAATTCTCCTTGTGCTATATTGTGCTTAAAAAAAACATTTTTTCTAGGGACAGAAAACTGTAGGTAGGGAGAGTGTCAGTTTCTTTCACTGTGCAAGTCCTTGTTTCCAGGGACCTGGAAGGACAGTGAGTGAATTCTCCTTGTGCTATATTGTGCTTAAAAAAAAAAATTTTCTAGGGACAGAAAACTGTAGGTAGGGAGAGTGTCAGTTTCTTTCACTGTGCAAGTCCTTGTTTCCAGGGACCTGGAAGGACAGTGAGTGAATTCTCCTTGTGCTATATTGTGCTTAAAAAAAACATTTTTTCTAGGGACAGAAAACTGTAGGTAGGGAGAGTGTCAGTTTCTTTCACTGTGCAAGTCCTTGTTTCTAGGGACCTGGAAGGACAGTGAGTGAATTCTCCTTGTGCTATATTGTGCTTAAAAAAAACATTTTTTCTAGGGACAGAAAACTGTAGGTAGGGAGAGTGTCAGTTTCTTTCACTGTGCAAGTCCTTGTTTCTAGGGACCTGGAAGGACAGTGAGTGAATTCTCCTTGTGCTATATTGTGCTTAAAAAAAACATTTTTTCTAGGGACAGAAAACTGTAGGTAGGGAGAGTGTCAGTTTCTTTCACTGTGCAAGTCCTTGTTTCTAGGGACCTGGAAGGACAGTGAGTGAATTCTCCTTGTGCTATATTGTGCTTAAAAAAAACATTTTTTCTAGGGACAGAAAACTGTAGGTAGGGAGAGTGTCAGTTTCTTTCACTGTGCAAGTCCTTGTTTCTAGGGACCTGGAAGGACAGTGAGTGAATTCTCCTTGTGCTATATTGTGCTTAAAAAAAACATTTTTTCTAGGGACAGAAAACTGTAGGTAGGGAGAGTGTCAGTTTCTTTCACTGTGCAAGTCCTTGTTTCTAGGGACTGGGAAGGACAGTGAGTGAATTCTCCTTGTGCTATAGTGTGCTTAAAAAAAACATTTTTTCTAGGGACAGAAAACTGTAGGTAGGGAGAGTGTCAGTTTCTTTCACTGTGCAAGTCCTTGTTTCTAGGGACTGGGAAGGACAGTGAGTGAATTCTCCTTGTGCTATAGTGTGCTTAAAAAAAACATTTTTTCTAGGGACAGAAAACTGTAGGTAGGGAGAGTGTCAGTTTCTTTCACTGTGCAAGTCCTTGTTTCTAGGGACCTGGAAGGACAGTGAGTGAATTCTCCTTGTGCTATATTGTGCTTAAAAAAAACATTTTTTCTAGGGACAGAAAACTGTAGGTAGGGAGAGTGTCAGTTTCTTTCACTGTGCAAGTCCTTGTTTCCAGGGACCTGGAAGGACAGTGAGTGAATTCTCCTTGTGCTATATTGTGCTTAAAAAAAACATTTTTTCTAGGGACAGAAAACTGTAGGTAGGGAGAGTGTCAGTTTCTTTCACTGTGCAAGTCCTTGTTTCTAGGGACCTGGAAGGACAGTGAGTGAATTCTCCTTGTGCTATATTGTGCTTAAAAAAACATTTTTTCTAGGGACAGAAAACTGTAGGTAGGGAGAGTGTCAGTTTCTTTCACTGTGCAAGTCCTTGTTTCTAGGGACCTGGAAGGACAGTGAGTGAATTCTCCTTGTGCTATATTGTGCTTAAAAAAAACATTTTTTCTAGGGACAGAAAACTGTAGGTAGGGAGAGTGTCAGTTTCTTTCACTGTGCAAGTCCTTGTTTCTAGGGACCTGGAAGGACAGTGAGTGAATTCTCCTTGTGCTATATTGTGCTTAAAAAAAATCATTTTTTCTAGGGACAGAAAACTGTAGGTAGGGACAGTGTCAGTTTCTTTCACTGTGCAAGTCCTTGTTTCTAGGGACCTGGAAGGACAGTGAGTGAATTCTCCTTGTGCTATATTGTGCTTAAAAAAAACATTTTTTCTAGGGACAGAAAACTGTAGGTAGGGAGAGTGTCAGTTTCTTTCACTGTGCAAGTCCTTGTTTCTAGGGACCTGGAAGGACAGTGAGTGAATTCTCCTTGTGCTATATTGTGCTTAAAAAAAACATTTTTTCTAGGGACAGAAAACTGTAGGTAGGGAGAGTGTCAGTTTCTTTCACTGTGCAAGTCCTTGTTTCAAGGGACAGAGAAGGACACCTGAAGGTAGCCCTTATTGCTTTTTTCCCATCTCCCTGCAGGCCATCTATTAGAATGTCTGGAAGGCAAACAAGGAGAGGCAGACAGTCAGGAGGCAATAAAAGAGGGCAAGCAGGCTCTGTGTCTGGGGGCAACAGTGCTGGTCGTGGACGCGGTGCATTGTCATCAGCACATGGCCATGGGACATGCTTGTCCTTCTTTTCCGCAGCTGGACATGTTGAGCCACATCATGCCGAAGACTTGGTAGAGTGGATGACCAAGCCCTCCTCCTCCTCCTCATCCTCTCTCACCCAGGCTCAGGGTACTGGCAAAGCAGCTGCCAAAGCGTCCTCTTCCCTGGTATCAATGTCAGACTCTTCATCAGTCACTCCTTCCCTAGACCCACCATGTCCTCCTCCTGAGGAGTCCCCCGAACTGTTTGAGCACAGTGTTGGGTACATGCTCCAGGAGGATGCCCAGCGTTTCGAAGGGTCTGATGATGAAACCCAGCTACAGGAAGGCAGTAGGGTGAGAGCAGACAGAGGGGATGCTCAAGAAGGACACCAATCTGGCAGTCATGTTCCAGCAGCTGCAGCATACTGCCAGATTGGCTCCAGTGATGAGGAGGGAGGGGATGATGAGGTCACTGACTCCACGTGGGTGCCTAATAGGAGAGAGGAGGAGGAGGATGAGGAGGAGGCACATCTCCAACGAGACAGGATGCCCTTTGGTGGCCAGCGTAAGGGCAGTACACCGACGGAATCACACCGCAGAGCTCCGCCTGTGCAGGGCGCTGCCTCTGCCCGTCATTCAAAAAGTTCCTTGGTGTGGGCCTTTTTTGAGGCTAGTGCATCAGATCGCACAGCTGCTGTTTGCAACATATGTCTCAAGCGTATATCGCGTGGCCAAAACATCAGCCGCTTGGGTACCACATGCCTGACCAGACATATGTTGACCTGCCATGCAGCTCGTTGGCAAGCCTACCTCAAAGACCCACACCAAAGAACAAAGCGGACCTCTCCTTGCACCGCATCAGCTGGGATCTCCAACCCCACTATAACTTCAGTCCTCTCTGAAACATGCACTGAGAGGAATGAAGGTGTAGAATTAGGTGTGTCACAGCCAAGTACTTGCGGCCACTCTGCTAGCAGTACACCGACGTCCGATTCTAGCAGGCAAATTTCCCTGCCCCAGCTGCTGGACCGTCGAAAGAAGTTCACTCCCAGCCATCCACATGCCCAGCGGTTGAATGCTAGCTTGGCTAAATTGCTAGCGCTTCAACTGCTGCCTTTTCAGTTGGTAGACTCGGCCCCCTTCCGTGAGTTTGTGCAATGTGCGGTTCCTCAGTGGCAGGTTCCCAAACGCCACTTTTTCTCACGGAAGGCTATTCCGGCTCTCTACCGGCATGTGGAAGGCAATGTCTTGGCCTCGCTGGACAGGGCGGTCAGCGGTAAGGTGCATATTACCGCTGACTCATGGTCCAGCAGGCATGGACAGGGACGTTACCTTTCTTTCACGGCCCATTGGGTCACTCTTTTGGCAGCTGGGAAGGATGCAGGACAAGGTGCAGTAGTGTTGGAGGTTGTCCCACCGCCACGCCTCCAAAATGCTACTACTGGTTGTGACACACCTCTCTCCTCCACCCCCTCCTCTTCTTCTTCCTCCATGGCCTCTTCCTGTGGTTTGTCCTATGAACCAGCGGTGCTCCGTAGCCGTTCACGGGGCTACGCAAGTACGCAGGCAAAAAGATGCCATGCCGTGCTTGCGCTGGTGTGTTTGGGGGACAGAAGCCACACTGGGGCAGAGGTCCTGTCTGCTCTGCAGGGCCAGGCCGAGAGGTGGTTGACGCCACGCCAGCTTAAGCCAGGAATGGTGGTTTGCGACAATGGCACCAACCTCCTCTCCGCCCTCCGACAGGGACAACTGACCCATGTGCCCTGTGTGGCTCACGTCCTTAACCTGGTGGTGCAGCGGTTCTTGGGCAGGTACCCGGGCTTACAGGATGTCCTGAGGCAGGCCAGGAAAGTCTGTGTGCATTTCCGCAGATCTTATAATGCCAGTGCTCGCCTGGCTGAGCTGCAAAAGGAGTTGAACCTGCCCAAGAACCGCCTTATATGTGACATGCCCACCAGGTGGAACTCAACGTTGGCCATGCTGCAGCGGCTGCACACGCAGCAGAGGGCCATCAATGAGTACCTGTGCGACTACGGCACCAGGACAGGGTCAGGGGAGCTTGGTTTTTTTTCTCCACGCCAGTGGGGCATGATCAGGGATGCATGCACTGTCCTGGCACCATTTGAGGAGGCCACGAGGATGGTGAGCAGTGACAGTGCATGCATCAGTGACACTGTACCTCTTGTCCACCTGTTGGAGCACACGCTGCGTGGAATAATGGACAGGGCACTTGAGGCAGAACAGAGGCAGGAAGAGGAGGACTTCCTTGCCTCTCAAGGCCCCCTTTACCCAGACAGTGTTCCTTCTGTCCCACCCATCGCACAGGAAGAGGAAGAGGAGGAGGAGGAGGAGGAGGAGGAGGATTGTGTCAGCATGGAGGTGGAGGCTGGCACTCAGCATCATCAGCAGCAGTCTTTTAGGGATGATTTACAGTCCCAAGAAACCAGTGGACTTGTACGTGGCTGGGAGGAGGTGACTGCGGATCATGTCGTCCTTAGTGACCCAGAGGACTCCGGAGCGAATGCCTCAGCAAACCTACGCTGCATGGCCTCCCTGATCCTGCAAAGTCTGCGGAAGGATCCTCGTATTCTTCGGATCAAGGAGAGGGACCATTACTGGCTGGCCACTCTCCTTGATCCACGGTACAAGGGTAAGGTTGCGGACCTTATGTTACCGTCGCAGAGGGAGCAGAGGATGAGACAACTCCGGGAGGCCTTGCAGAAAGGTCTGTGCAACGCGTTCCCAGAGACTGGGAGGTTACAAACTCCTGGTCCAGGACAACGAGTTGCTGAGGCTTCGGCCAGTCAAAGAAGGAGCGGTGGGGAAGGTGGCCGTCTGACCGATGCGTTCAGACAATTCTTTAGTCCGCAGCCCCAAAGTATGATTGGTTCCAGCAACCATCGCCAGCGTCTGATAAACATGGTGCAGGAATATCTAGGGGCAAGGTCAGACTTGGACACCTTCCCCACCGAAAATCCTCTGGCTTACTGGGTCTTGAGGATGGATCACTGGCCAGAGCTTGCACAGTATGCAATTGAGCTACTGGCCTGTCCTGCATCCAGCGTTCTTTCGGAACGCACATTCAGTGCTGCTGGAGGATTTGTCACGGATCACAGGGTGCGCCTGTCCACCGACTCGGTTGATCGATTGACTTTCATCAAGATGAACCAGTCTTGGATCACCACCAGCTACCACACACCTGATGCTGATATAACAGACTAATTGATTTTAACATGTCACGTCCCTTCAAGACTGATGCTGATGCTGAGTGCCTGTGCTGTTATGTTGACTGGCTATCCTCCTCCTCCGAGTCCTCAATGATACGATTGATGATGATAGCTTGGAAGATCATTTTTGTTTATGGGTGCCGCCACCAGTGGCTAAGGCCCAATTTTTCAGCCCCTGTTTTACAGGGGCGTGTACTTACAATTTTTTTAGCAATAATTTGCCATAGGGCTCATTGCTGTGCTCCAAGTACAGTATCTGTGAGGGGTTGTAGTGTTGTGCCACCAGTGCCTAAGGCCCAATTTTTCAGCCCCTGTTTAACAGGGGCGTGTCATTACAATTTTTGAAGCAATACTTTGCAACAGGGCTCATTGCTGTGCTCCAAGTACAGTATCTGTGAGGGGTTGTAGTGTTGTGCCACCAGTGCCTAAGGCCCAATTTTTCAGCCCCTGTTCAACAGGGGCATGCAATTACAATTCTTGATGTAATAATTCACAGCAGGGCCCATTCCTGCACCCACCAAGAGTAAGTCTGAGGGCTTACAGTGTTGTGGCAACGCCACCACCACCACCACCACCACGAAAGGCCCAATTTTTCAGCCACTGTTCAAAAGGGGCATGTAATTACAATTCTTGATCTAATAATTCACAGCAGGGCCCATTCCTGCACCCACCAAGAGTAACTCTGAGGGCTTACAGTGTTGTGGCAACACCACCACCACCACCACCACCACGAAAAGCCCAATTTTTCAGCCCCTGTTCAACAGGGGCATGCAATTACAATTCTTGATCTAATAATTCACAGCAGGGCCCATTGCTGCACCCACCAAGAGTAACTGTCAGGGCTTACAGTGTTGTGGCACCAGCACCACCATCAAAGCCCCAATTTTTACTACCACTGTTCAACAATTATATGTAATTAAAATTCCTGATATAATAGTTGACAGCAGGGCGTTCCAGCACCAACCAAGAGTAACTGTGAGTGCTTACAGTGTTGTGCCAACACCAACAACTAAGGGGCCTATTTCTGCAGAGTATATACGGCAGGTCCCTACTTTCAAACATCCAACTTACAAACGACTCCTACTTGCAAACGAAAGAAGACAACAGGAAGTGAGAGGAAATCTACCCCTAGGAAGGAAAATTCTCTCCTGTAAGAATAAATATGGGAGAAAGGTGTCTCCTCTGTACTGATGCTTTATCAGCAATCCTTGTTTCAAGAAAAACACCACATTTCAAAAACAGTTGTCATTGGGACGGAAAGTGAGGTGAAATGTTCTGAACAGGGGCACAGACAGCAAAACAAATGTTACAGGGGTGATAACCCTTACCTATGTTTCCCAAAAAGTTTAAAAATAGATTTTTGGGCTGGAGCTACAGTTCAACAATGTACCTGTTCAAAATTACAAACACATTCTACATAAGAACAAACCTACAGTCCCTGTCTTGTATGCACCGCCTGTATACGGCTGTTCAGAGTATATAGGGCCTTTTTTATTTTATGTGCGGGGTTCCCCTTAATATCCATACAAGACCCAAAGGGGCTGGTAATGGGCTGGGGTAGGGGGGGGGGGGTCATGGGGTAGCTATGCCATTTTTCTTAAAGATTTTCATCCATATTACCGGGACCAGACATTACATTAAAGCCGCAAGAAGTTTTAAATGGCTTTTTTTTCCTTTAGAAGTGTCATTTTGTGCAGGGACAGTTCTAAACACGGGAAACACGTGGCACTTCACAGGCATACTTTAGACACCCCCCAGGTACGATATTTAAAGGAATATTTGACTTTTTTTTTCACTTTATGCATCATTAAAATGACTGCTCCCGAAAAACGACCGTTTTTAAAACTTCTTTTTGCATTGATACATGTCCCCTGGTGCAGAACCCGGGTTCCCAAACCCTTTTTAGGACAATAACATGCATAATAGTTGTTATAATTAGCACTTTAGAATTCGAACGTTCGCATCCATTGTATTTAATAGGGTTCTAATGTTCGTACGAACTTTCGGTCCGTTCGCGGGTTCTGGTGCGAACCGAACCCGGGGGTGTTCGGCTCATCACTACTCTCTATGTATATACAGCATGTATGTATCTCTCTCTCTCTCTCCCTCCATCTCTCATTAACTATTCTCTTTCCTTTTCTTTCTTTTGCTTTCCTTTTTTCTTTTCATTGATTGGCCTGAGCCGCGATGACGTCACTCCCGCGCATGCCGTATGTGCCTTTGCTTCAGTTTGCCCCAGTGCTCATGTGCCGATGACATTGGCACATGCAGGGGACAGGGGATATCTCCTAAACCGTACAGGAAAGCCTTATTATAGGCTTACCTGTAGCATAAACTTGTCTATAAGGGTTTACAACCACTTTAACTGTGCATGTTAACTCTTTTGATGCATATCTACTTGCCGCGCTTGGGGTGAATGAATGGTACTGCAAGCACACAATGTATTTTTCATGTGTTTTACAAACACGTGCAAAAACACCCATTTTTGTCGGTGTTCGCAAATTGCTCATGTGTGAATGCAGGCAAGGGTCTGATATGAATATTGGGGACAGGGGCCACAAAGATTTGTACACAATACCCACAATTCCTACCCTTTTGTTTACATTCCACTGTCAGACAGAATTCCCTGGTTGACAGCTGAATGGGCCAGATGATGATGAATCATGGTTGTTAGGGTGCTGGCAGCTGCTGGCTTCCTAACAACCAGCCTGAGGGGAAGTTGTCAAATTTAGCAATTAGAGGAACACTGCAGCTAAATGTTTCACTTCCTGCTACTGCTGGAGGTTGGACTTGACCACAGAACAAGCAAAATTAGCAAATTGGCAGTTCATTTCTACTCACCACACCCATCAAAATCTCACTTTGCAATTTCCATTAGATCTTCCAACAACTACATAGTACAAGGATTTTCCCAAATTTATTAAATCGTTTAGATAGTGTATAGAGATTGTACACCCAGCTAAGGCCTGGAAAACCCAAACTTTAGTTGTGGCTGAAACTAAACATAGAATTAACAGAGCCCTTATCTTTTCCAAAATGTCTGCTATTGAAGATGACAACATTGCAACATATAATAAAATATGGAAACCATGGATTAAACACTTCTTACCCCCAGATTTTGATCAACTATTGTTGATGCCTCTTTGAAATACTTTAATATTTATCTATTAATATAATATTTAAACGGGGCCTTGATCTGACTGGTCCGCCACCCAGGGAGACAACCTTTACCTTTATCTCTATTTTTCTATACCCATACCTTCTTTTCTATAAATTTTACTTTTCTCCCATATTTCTTCTTCTTCTCTCTTACTTCTTCTGTCTTTCTGTTCTGGTTAGTTTTGTTACTTGTGTAATACAGATTTTTTACACATGTGATGTTCATTACATGACTTATATATATAACTTTAAAGTTTCACTTTATCAATCACTAATATCTTTGTGTCTTAAAGATTTGTTAGGAAAGTCTCCACTAAACAATTGAGGTATGACAACGTTCATCTGGTGTATCCTTCTGGATAGCCCAACATATTCTCTCATACTTAATCGAGCCCCCATCTGCTCACAGCTTGCTCCCTTCGGGGTTGAGTGGTTGTTCTGGAGACGTGATATTCTATCCTGAATATTGCTTATCTTCATTGCTCTAATCTTTTATACCTCTATTTGTATTGATATAATTGTTACTGAGGTTTATCCTCTACTGCCTTTCTTTCAATATGTATTTTTAGTGATTACTGTATTTATTTACAATTCTATTCTTGATCAGAATGTAATGTTCAGTATATTTGCTATTTACTTGTAAAATCTAATAAAAATATTAAACAAGAGATTGTACACCCAGATGTATAACATGTATGTTTAGCTTAACCACTTGCGGACTGCCTGCCAGCAATGTATTGCGGATGGGCGGCCCGCACAGGCAAAGCAGTGTACCTATACGTCACTGCCTGCTTCTGGGTTTAGGGTCCCCCCTGCCGGCACACAGCGGGAGCCTGTCAGCAAGTCCCAGCCAATGAATCATCAACACTGACAATCAACACAGAGCTCTGTATAGAGAGAACAATCTCTCTTTTTCTCATCCCTGCAAAGGGATAAGAAACTTAGAGATCTGTTAGTAAAAGCAGCACACTTTACACATATTACACATAGTTAGGCACACATTTACCTCTTGATTGCCCTAGATGTTAACCCCTTCCCAACCAGTGTTATTAGTACAGTGACAGTGTATAGTATTATCACTGATTACTGAATTACTGTAATGTCACTGGTGATGTCAGTGGCAGTGAGTCAGTTCCCCCCAGCATCAATTAGTGTCAGATTTCCCACTGCACCCGCAGTCCCATTATAATTCGCTGATCACCACCATTAGTAGTATATAAAAAAAAATGCCAGCATAAATACCATATTTTGTAGGCGCTATAGCTTTCACGCAAACAAATCAATATATGCTTATTGGATTTTTTTTTTTATCAAAGACAGAATGCATTTTGGTCAAAATTTATGAGGAAATTTTATTTTTTATATATTTTTTTTTTGTTAGATATGTTTTGTAGCAGAAAGTAAAAAATATTGTTTTTTCCTCAAAAATTTCAGTATGTTTTTCTTTTGATATCGCAAAAAAATAAAAAACCTAGTGGTGATCAAATACCACCAAAAGAAAGCTCTATTTGTGTGAAAAAAATTATATATATATATATATATATATATATATATATATATTGTGAGGGGGTTAGCTCGGCAGCGGGTGTGTGTGACCCCCGAGATGGGCTCCCCACACAAAAACAGGCCCAGCAAACGGAGGTTGTGGTTTTCAAAATCAAAAAGGTGCGGTTTATTTTCTATTTACAGTGACAAAACACAGCAAAGCAAAAGAAACATAAACAAAATAAATCCTGGTCAACTTGACCTCTGACTAAACATACAGGTTTCCTAACTAACAACTGGGATCAGCCTAGTGCTGTCCTAGTCCCTAAGTCCCTGGTTTTAAATGTCCAAGCAAATAGCCACACAGGCTTTGTCTCACCGCACAGGGGTTCACTCTCCCTAGACAGTCCACACAGGTCTGGGTCCAGGCATGAGCTAACATCTAATGAAGCTGGGAGTTTTTATAGAGGCCTAAATGAGCTGACAAGCTTCAGCTGGTCTCATCAACTCCCTGTCTGCACGACGCCCCACACTCTCCCTAGAGGTATGAGTCATCCATGAGCCCACTAGCCTCAGCTGGGCTTATACAACACTCCACCTAGTTGTATAAGTCGGCGTAAAGCCTGAATCTGGGCGAAATATATCTACCCCCCTGGATGCAACCAGGTGACTTTACCTTCCTGCTGTCACATACCCCCCCCCTCTTGTTTTAACCTCGGGGTTGGAACACCAGCAATCAGGCATTCATGTACTCGAGACAAAGCATCCACATTCCCCATTTGAACGCCAGGGCGATGCTTTACTGTGAAGTTGAATTCCTGGAGGGCCAGGAACCACCTATTCACTCTTCTATTTGTTTCCTTGTTTTGAGCCATCCACTTTAACGGAGCGTGATCCGTAACCATGTCAAAGTGCCTACCTAGCAGGTAGTACCGAAGGGAATCTAGAGCCCACTTCACCGCTAAACACTCCTTTTCAACCGTGGCGTAATTTACCTCATGGGACTTCAACTTCCTGCTGAGGTAAATGACTGGGTGCTCTTCCCCGTTCCAGACCTGGGACAATACTGCTCCTAACCCCACATCTGACGCATCGCTTTGTACGACAAAGTCTTTAGAGAAGTCGGGTGAGTACAACACTGGCTGGCTACATAAGGCTTGTTTCAAGAATTGGAATGCTGCCTCAGCCTCGGGGGTCCATTTAATCATGACCGACCCTTTCCCCTTCGTCAGGTTGGTTAGGGGCACAGCCTTAGAAGCAAAGTGGGGAATGAATCGCCGATAATACCCAGCGATTCCCAGAAAGGCTCGTACCTGCTTCTTGCTGTTGGGACGTGGCCAACTCTGGATGGCCTCGACTTTGTTGAGTTGGGGTTTTATTACTCCCCTCCCAATGGTGTACCCAAGATATTTGGCCTCCTCCTGCCCAATGGTACACTTCTTGGGTTAGCCGTAAACCCCGCTTCCCGAACAGAGTCCAGGACTGCTTGCACTTTTGGCAGATGTGAGGCCCAATCTGTGCTATGGACAATTATGTCATCCAGATAAGCCGCAGCATACTTCCGATGGGGCCTCAGCATCTGGTCCATTTTCCGCTGGAATGTGGCCGGCGCATTCTGTAACCCGAACGGCATTCTTTTGTATTGGAACGCCCCGTCTGGGGTTACAAATGCGGTTTTCTCTTTGGCCGACTTGGCCAGGGGGATTTGCCAATACCCTTTTGTGAGGTCAAGAGTCGTCATGTATCGGGCTGTTCCCAGCCGGTCGATCAACTCATCTATACGTGGCATGGGGTAGGTGTCAAATTTTGTAACTTTGTTCAACTGACGAAAATCGTTACAAAATCGCCAGCTCCCATCCGGTTTAGGCACCAACACAA
Source organism: Rana muscosa (assembly GCA_029206835.1). NCBI lineage: Eukaryota > Metazoa > Chordata > Amphibia > Anura > Ranidae > Rana > Rana muscosa. The sequence goes on from CM055122.1 coordinate 486,703,002, forward strand.
TGGGACTAGACCAATCACTTTGGGACTCCTCTATCACCCCTAAGTTCAGCATTTTCTGTACTTCCTCCCGTATTGCCTCCCGTCGGGCCTCTGGGATCCGATAGGGTTTTAACTTCACCCTTTCACCGGGCGGGGTAATGATGTCATGCTCTACCCCAGATGTTTGTCCCGGCAGCTCAGAGAATACCTCCTTGTTGCGAAGCACAAACTCCTTAACCTCCTGTTGTTGGGGTTGTGACAAGGTGGCTGCTATTCCAACCTCAGGAATCACGCAACCAGTTTGAGCTGGTGACCAAGTGTCTGCGACTAGGGACTCTCTATCCCTCCAGGCTTTCAACAGATTAACGTGATAGATCTGTTCGGGCTTTCGCCTTCCTGGTTGTCTGACCTTGTAATTCACTTCGCTCACTTTTTCCATTATCTCGTAGGGGCCTTGCCATTTGGCAAGGAATTTACTTTCAACCGTAGGGACAAGTACCAGTATCCTATCCCCCGGGGAAAAGGTACGGGTCTTGGCTCCACGGTTGTACACTCTCTGCTGTGCTAACTGCGCTTGGGCCAAATGTTCCTTCACGATGGGCATTACCTGTGCAATTCGGTCTTGCATCAGGGCGACATGCTCAATCACACTCCTGTGGGGAGAACTCTCACTTTCCCAAGTTTCCTTGGCAATATCCAACAGCCCTCTTGGGTGTCTCCCATACAGTAACTCAAAGGGGGAGAATCCCGTAGAGGATTGGGGCACCTCCCTAATAGCAAACATCAGATAAGGAAGTAGACAGTCCCAATCCTTTCCATCTCTATCCACCACTTTCTTCAACATTTGTTTTAGGGTTTTGTTGAACCTTTCAACCAGCCCATCGGTTTGGGGGTGATACACAGATGTACGTAATTGCGTCACTTTGAACAATTTACACAGCTCCTTCATAACCCGGGACATAAAGGGTGTACCTTGGTCCGTAAGCAGTTCTTTACAAATACCCACCCGGCTAAACACAAGAGATAGCTCTTTGGCTATGGTTTTGGCCGAGGTATTTCGGAGAGGGATCGCTTCTGGATAACGGGTGGCATAGTCCATTATAACTAATATGTACTGGTGCCCCCTAGCGGACTTGATTATAGGACCTACCAAATCCATGGCGATCCTCTCAAACGGGACCTCAATGATGGGTAGAGGGACCAGCGGGCTACGGAAATGTGGCATCGGGGCCGACCTCTGACACACAGGGCAGGAGGAACAATAATTTTCTATGTCCTTCATCACCCCCGGCCAATAGAATCTCTGTAATACCCTCTCTCGGGTTTTCTCTGTCCCCAGATGACCTCCAAGAATGTGCCCATGGGCCAACTCCAACACCAACTTCCTGTAAGGTTTGGGCACCACAAGCTGCTCAACGGTTTCTTCTGCCCTTTTTGCCACCCGATACAGTAGGTCCTTCTCTACGCTGAAGTATGGGTAAGTGCAGGTATTATCTGGGTTCACTAACTCGCCATCTATTTCCACTACGTTTTCCCGTGCCTTTATTAGGGCGGGGTCTTTTAACTGTTCTGTGGCAAAATTTTCCCTGTGAACCTCCAGATCAGAAAACTCCACAGACGGTAGGTTTTCGTCTGAGGAGGTGGGCTCCTCTCCAGTTTCTTGAGTCTCCCCTGCCAATACTGATAAGGGAAATTCCGGAGAGTCCTCACCACTCTCAGGGGAGTTCTGGCTATCACATTCCTGGTACATAGGGGCACCAGTGGGGGGCTCAGGATCATCCCACAGTTCCCAGAACTTCGGAAAATCCCTTCCCACAATGGCGTCATGCGGTAACTGAGATACTAAGCCCACTGGATGAGAGAGGGTACCTTTGGTGGTCTCGAAACACACTGTAGTCACTGGATACTCTCGGGTGTCCCCATGCACACAAATAACAGCTACCTTGCTATTCCCAGAGACCTCTGTTTTAACTAACTCAGCCTTTATCAGGGTCACAAGGCTACCTGAATCCAGCAATACCACAACATTTCTACCATTAACACACATTTTACATAAATGTTTCTCAGTTCCTCGAATGGCAGTGCATGCGAATGTCGCACACAGCGACTGACGTCTGCCCGTCAGAAAGTCACACTGCATGGGTTCCTCCACAACCGGGCAATTGGCTGCAATATGTCCCGCTTGCCGGCAGCGGTAGCAAACGATCCTTCTTGCGGCCTCTTGAGCCGCTGATTTCCCAGGCTGTTCTCGCCAAACTTGGGGTAGAGCTCCCACCCTCTCACTCTCTCCACCCTCACCCCTTGGAATCCTCTTATCCGCCCCTGGGGATGGTCTGGTCTTAGGGTGGAAAGTCCGAGTGTCTCTGGAAGAGGCCGTCAGGTTCTCTGTAGCCAAGTATTTCTCCACACGATCCACAAGACCATCGGCCGTCTCTGGGTCTCCATGGCTTACCCACTTTTGGATGGCAGTAGGAAGAGCTCTCAAAAACCGATCCATTACAACACGTTCCACAATCTTTGGTGCGGACAAAGTCTCTGGCTGTAGCCACTTTCTGCTCAGGTGAATGAGATCATACATTTGAGACCTGGGGGGTTTTCCAAGCTGGAAAGTCCAGTTATGCACACGCTGAGCCCGGACAGCCTGGGTGACACCCAGCCTTGCCAATATTTCAGCTTTTAGCATCACATAGTCTTTTGCTTGGTTAGGCTCTAGGTCATAGTAAGCTTTCTGCGATTCACCAGTTAACAGAGGAGCCACCAGTCCAGCCCACTGCTCCTCAGGCCACTTTTCTCTTTCAGCGGTCCTTTCAAATGTGGTCAAAAATACCTCTGGATCATCCTCTCCAGCCATTTTTGTCAATAAACGACTCACCCCAAAGGACGCGGTATTAGTGGGACGGCTTTCCTCACTGGTCTGCGGACGTTGCTGCATTGCTGCTTCCATCTGTTGTTGTAGTCTCTGCTCTTGCTTCTGCAACAGGTCTATGAAGCGGGCCTCAGATTGCTGCTGGGCTTGTTGCTGAGCCTCCAGACTCTGTTGCAAAGTTGCGTTTGTCTGCTGCTGGGCTGCAAGGCTCTGTTGATGAGCTTGCTGCTGGGCTGCGAAGTTCTGTTGTTGAGCTGCAAGGCTCTTTTGCAAACCTGCATTTGTCTGCTGTTGATTGGCATTTGCTAGAGCCAGCTGCTTCAGTATCTCCTCCATGCTGGCTTAAAAAAAAACTGCCACTGGTTCTCCACCAACTGTGAGGGGGTTAGCTCGGCAGCGGGTGTGTGTGACCCCCGAGATGGGCTCCCCACACAAAAACAGGCCCAGCAAACGGAGGTTGTGGTTTTCAAAATCAAAAAGGTGCGGTTTATTTTCTATTTACAGTGACAAAACACAGCAAAGCAAAAGAAACATAAACAAAATAAATCCTGGTCAACTTGACCTCTGACTAAACATACAGGTTTCCTAACTAACAACTGGGATCAGCCTAGTGCTGTCCTAGTCCCTAAGTCCCTGGTTTTAAATGTCCAAGCAAATAGCCACACAGGCTTTGTCTCACCGCACAGGGGTTCACTCTCCCTAGACAGTCCACACAGGTCTGGGTCCAGGCATGAGCTAACATCTAATGAAGCTGGGAGTTTTTATAGAGGCCTAAATGAGCTGACAAGCTTCAGCTGGTCTTATCAACTCCCTGTCTGCACGACGCCCCACACTCTCCCTAGAGGTATGAGTCATCCATGAGCCCACTAGCCTCAGCTGGGCTTATACAACACTCCACCTAGTTGTATAAGTCGGCGTAAAGCCTGAATCTGGGCGAAATATATCTACCCCCCTGGATGCAACCAGGTGACTTTACCTTCCTGCTGTCACAATATATACATTTTGTTTGGCATGGTCATGAAGGGGGTAAAATCTTCTGGAGGTCAAGTGGTTAAAGTCATAGTAAAGTCTAAAGTCTAAATGTTTTTACCTTAATGCATTCCCTGCATTAGGATAAAAAATACCCTACTACCTGTGTTTCTTCCCTCTGTCCCTAAACACTTACCTGGCTCCAAGTCTCCACTCCAGCACTGTTTCCAGCCCTAGCACTGCTCCTCTCACTCCTGCTTCAACAGGAGAAACTGAGGGCAGTGGAGTCATAAGCTCCTGCTGCCACCAGTCTGTCTACTGCATGGCTTACTATATCTATAGATGCATACAACCTGGCTTGGGACCCAACAGGAGTGCACATAAACGGGGGACTCCTTAGCTCCCAGTTTGTTACAGGAGCCACCTGGAGGTGGAGAGTAGCCAATAGTGTCCCCAGAGACTGCCAAACAAGGAAACAAACCTATCTGTGCAATATTATTGAATAGGGCAGGTAAAATTTTTAAAAAAATTATAAGGAAAAAAAGTACCTTTAGTATGACTTTACAATGTCATTAAACTAAAAAAAATTATTTATTTTTGCTCCAAAATTATTTCACCCACCTATATGTAGTGAATGTTTGTTTTTAAAATTAGATCAGTAATAATAACTTGCACAGGACCTGGGAAAAGATCACATGTCCAAATTAAAGAACATCTACAAAAAAAGTATTTACAATCATTAAAATGCTGTGATATGTGGACCATAATGTTTACACTGTTATATACATCACATGAATCAAACATGTACAAATTAGTTTAGATACATTTGAGTTAGGCCCCTTTCACACGGGGCGGATCTGTTGGAGGAACTCCGCTAGCCCGCTGAGCAGGCGGATGACCTTCTCCGCTCACTGTGCTGAGACAGACCTGTCAGAGCACCACTGTTCTCTATGGGGAGATTGGATGAAAATGGACAGCCTGTCCTATTTTATCCGATCCCATCCGATCCAATCTGGTGGACGGATCGCGAATATATCGCCATCCTTCTGTTTTGAGCAGATCTTGTCAGATCGGATGGCAGGCAGATGACAGTGGACACATATTCACTGACATCCACCTGCCCATAGAAGTCAATGGGTGGCCCGCTTGGATCCCCCTGAAAAACAGACAAGCAGATCCGAACGCCTTAAGGACACTGGGCGTGCTACTCATACCAAAAAAAAAACAGAATATGTGTAGCACATCCAGTTCTTTTGCACTGATGCCACACCCCTTCCCAGCCATCGCATGCCAGCAGTTCTTGACTCTTAAACCCTGTACACACGATCGGATAACCTATGGATTTTCGTCCGATGGATTTGACCATCGGAAATCCGATGAAACTGTTTTTCATCAGTCTTGGCCACACACCATCAGTCAAAAAACCGACCGTTCCAAACGTGGTGACGTAAAACACTCCGATGAGCCGAGAAAAATGAAGTTTAATGCTTCTGAGCATGCGTCGACTTGATTCTGAGCATGCATGGGTTTTTTAACCAATGGACTTGCCCATAGACGATCGCAAATTACCATCGGTTCTTGATCCATCGGAAAATTTTAAAACAAGTTCTATTTTTTCCATCCATTGGAAAAAAGACCGATGGGTACCATACACGATCGGTTTGTCTGATGAAAACCATCCATCGGACGGTTTTCATCAGTTAAACCGATCGTGTGTACGGGGCTTAAAAGTAAAAGCTGTGAGTTTCTGTGTGAATATAACAGATCTAGCAGCCTCTGCAGGCAAATAAGCAGGTTATCAAAAAAAAAAAATGTCTGGCTCAGTGTTTATGTTGCATCAAACACGAAACAGTGTGAATACAAAAGTAACATTGTTATTTTTGTATGTACTTTGTTCCATTAATCTGCAGTTTAAATAAATGAGCTTCAATCTATGTATGATGCTTAAAGCAACCTGTCAACTAAAAACAAAAGATTAAAAAAAAACAATAAAGTCTGCTAATTTTATTTGTTTATTAATGTAGCGGGGTGTTCAATTTAAGGGAAGTGTCTAAGTGGTAGCCAGGCTCAGATACATTAAATTGATAGGATTCATGGACCATTTTTGTTCTCAGGGGTTAATGTTGGTGATGTGTTCCCTGTGGCCGGTGGGTGGCGCTGCCATTCTGGGCCAGGGTTGAACCGCGAGCACAGTGCTGTGCCTTTTGTGTCCCCTCTCTGCAGCCGTACAATGGGGCGGGGAACCTGCTGTGCATGCCAGGAGAGTATATAAAAGGGGCAGACATTTTCTGAGAGGGGTCTTCATCCGTCCACACCCAGGCACCTTCAGCCTGGGTGTGTGTGTGGTTTGTCATCTCCGGGTGCCCTAGGCCCGGAGGCCTTGTTCCGGTTCCAGCTCAGGCACCTTTAGCCTGGGGCGAGGTACTACCTCACCGCTCCTGTTCGCCTGGGCATGGAGGCCCAGGAGTTGCAGTAACGGCCTGGAGCCCAGCAGCTTCGGCTGGGGTCCGCAAGGGATCAAGGAGTCCAGGGTGCCGCCTTGCGAGGGGACCCGCACCCTGAGAGAAGGGAGGACCTGTACCGAAGGACCAATGCTGTGGTCAGGGTGAAGGAAGGGTGTCTGTTGACTCTCTGGGGGGATGTCTTCTCCCTGAAAGGGGCTATGTCCTAGGAAGGAAATCAATATTCACCAGGTCAGTGGCAGTGACCCTATTCACCAGGTCAGTGGCAGTGACCATATTCACCCGGTCAGTGGCAGTGACCCTGTTCGCCAGGTCAGTGGCAGTGACCTTATCCACCAGGTCTGTGGCAGTGACCCTGTTTGCCAGGTCAGTGGCAGTGACCTTATCCACCAGGTCTGTGGCAGAGACCAACCTCATGGTCTGTGGCAGAGACCATGCGCCAAAACTGTTTGAGAATCTGAACAGTTCTAAGAGTTTGAGCTACGTTTGTGCCTGGACCTCCTCCACACCTTGAAGCTGTCCGGTGTCTTTGCTCCAACCTTTCGTCTATCCAAGAGAATATGTGTTGTGCAAGTGGAAAATAAAGATTGAGTTGGACTTTCAGCAGGTGTGGACATTTACGTTCCTGGGGAAATCAAGGACTTGCATCTACACACTGTAGAGGTGAGAATCATTCTCAGGAGGACTTTATGCTCCGGCTGCAGACAAGGCCCAAAAATAACGCCGCCTAACCTCTTAACACAGGAGGGTACGGGCTTGTGGTGCGGTGTGCCCCTTTCTCCTAAGAGGAGCCGAAGCAGATAAGGAGAAGGGGGTGTGTGCGCTACATTAATATTTTATTAACCGTTAATATTTAGGCCTCATGCACACTGGATGTTTTTGCAGCAGCTGTTTTTGGCTTCAGACATTTTTTTTCTACAGTCAGTAAACTCCCCATCATGTTAGACTATGTGTCCATGCACACATAGGCTGTTATGAACAGTTTTTGGCTGGGTCATTTTTGGGCTTTGAAAAAAAAAAAAAAAAAAGACTAGTGGGTTCTGAGAGGAGTTTTTTCAGCTGTTTTCAGCTGTAAAAATGCTCTAATGTCAAAAAAGGATGATAAACGCTAAAAAACTTTGTTCACCAGCATTTTTTTAAATTTTTGATCCATTGGAAAAAAAAACGCTAAACGCGGCTAACGCGGCTAAAATTTGCTAATAAACACTAAAAAATGGTATTGCAAAAACGTTAAAAAACTCACTGCAAAGCTACTGGCTATTTTATGACCTTATTTTAACATCCAGTGTGCATGAAGCCTTAAACTTTTGTTTTTATTTGTTTTGTTCATTGCGTTTTAACCACTTTCAGCCCAGACCTATTCTGGCACTCCTCTCCTACATGTAAAGATCATATTTTTTTTTGCTCAAAAATTACTCAGAACCCCCAATATATATTAGCAGAGATCCTAGGGAATAAAATATATATATTTTTTTTAAAAAGAACAAAACTGAAAACAAAAACGTAATTTTATTAGAAAAATAACTTTGCTTTTTTAGTTTTTTTTTTTAACTTCTTTGTCTAAACATTACAATAATAAATATTTTTTCAAGACAACATGAGGAAACGATAGCCTTGTTTTTCTTAAATATAAAAGGTAAAATAGGCATTGATATGTGAAAGTGATTGAAGTGTGCTGTCCTAATATATCACACTAACATAATATGAGTGATGACAATAAATATATGAATTAAAAAAAGCTGTCAAAAGCTATTAATGGGACTATTGCAGAAGTCCAACTGTGAGCAACAACTTACTAGGCTGAAACATAAATAACAAATGATATGTGATTCACACCCCTACCAAGCAGGTATGAGCAAACAACAGTGAACAAGTAAGCGCACAGTCACAAGAAATTGTTAAATAATACAATTGTGTAGGAAACATATGTAGCGGGTATGTACTTTCCCGGGTGTAAATTTGAACTTGGCAGAGACATTAGTGATGTGTAATTCCCCGCAACCCAGTGGGTGGTGCTGTCGCCCTGGGTTGTGGTTGAATCATTGCTGAGTGCCGTACCTCCTTTTTGTCCTCCCTCGGCAGCGGAATGGTGGGGCGGGGAACCCGCCGTGCTTGCCGGGAGACGGTATAAAGGGGCCGGCCATCTTTGTCATGAGGTCGGAGTCCCAGGCACCTTCAGCTTGTGGACAGTGGTTCGTGCCGGTCCTCTGGGTGGCCTAGGCCTAGAGGACCGCCGGAGATTGTGTTCCATCCCAGGCACCTTTAGCCTGGGGTGAGGTACTCGGATGGAGGTCCGGAGCTCAGTGCCCAACACTGAGTTCCGCGAGGGAAGGAGATCCTAGGGAACCCCGGGAGTGGGTACCCGAATCCGGAAGGCGTAATGGACCGGGGGGAGCTCCTCACTTGAAGACCCGGTGCAGCATATTGCCGGTGACAGGTGAGCCTCTCGTCGGAGACCGCCTGGAAGGAAATTCCCCTCGTGCGGAGACCATAACCCACTTTCAGGAAGGAAAGTGGAGAACCAAATTGTGTCTGGGCCTATTCGCATCCACACCTCCTTTCCTGTTCTATATCCAAGGGAGTTCAACTGTTTGTGTTCATTCAAAAAGAATAAAGGAGTGTTGAACTTTAATGGTGTGGAGCTCAATTCCTAGCAAACATTGTTCAAGGTGACTCTTGGAGGGAGGATCCAGGTGCACAGCACTGACCCGAAGGTAATACAAGAACGTTGCTTATACTGCACTGACACATGTGGTGGAGGCCAGGCATGGTGTCCCCGCTCCCTCCCCTCTAAGGTACCCCTAGACAAGAAAAAGACAAGACGAGAGAAAGAGGGGAGTGAGGAGGCCGCTACACGTGGGGGCTCGGGTCCGGTATAGTGTTTGTGCACCACGGAATTGAACGTGTCTGCTGGAGGAGTTAAGCGAAAAGGCAGGCCTTCATTGGCCGAAGTGCATCCCTGTGCTCGAAGTCGTGGACATGACCCATTGAAGGGAAAGGCCCGTGCAGAAGAGCGAGAAGAGGGGGAAGCTCAGCCGTGTGAAGTAGTACACGTGGGGGTTTCTATTTGCACTGCGCCACCAGGCACACCCCCATCGCTTAGTTCGTGCGCGTGACTCAAAAAGGAAAAAGAAGAAAAGCCTGCGAACTGGAGCAAAAGGGGAGGAGTCCAATACGTGTGAAGGACTACACGTGGGACGTTGGCGCAAAAACTTTGCAGTGTGCGATGGATCAGCAACAGGTCGCCATGTTCGGACATACCTCGTGGATTCCAGTTCACCCTTCCACCACGACATTGACTGCTGCTGCTGCTCCGGTAACAGATACGGGGATCCGGCTAAAGCCAAGGGGTCGATTCGCCCTGTATTCGTGCATGGACGTTGAGGCCCTGGGTGTGATTTGTCCCGGGTGTTCGGGACTGGTGTGCCAACTGAAGCCATTCGGACGTTGTGAGGCCTGTGGGGAGTTTCTGTTCGAAGTGGATCCGGCGGTCGAGAGGCCGAGAACCATCTACCCCGGCCGGGCTTCAGCCAACACCACTCAGAGAGGAGGAATCACTGCTGTGAGAGCCATCCCTGCGCACACTGCAACGACCGCGGAGGAGGTGGTAAAACCCCAACGGGAGAAATCCGAGGATGCTGACTCGGTCACCACTGTCTCGCAGCGTCCGCCACTGAAGAGAAAGACCGGTATGGTAGCCCCGACCAGCGGTGGTGGTGGACCGTCTCGCCCGCTTACGCCCGGCCCGGATGAATCCGTCGACAAGAGTTCCAGACGTCCCGCTTCAAGTAAAGGCCGAGGTAAGCCAGGTGGAGAGATTTGGTGTGTGGGAAGAGGTGGAAACTCAGTCTCCACTACAGGGTACCTACCCGCGGAGGAGTGTGACACCTCTGACCTGGAGTCGCTCTCGGACATGGGAGACGACGTTGCCATAGACGATTTGTTTACCGAGAAGGGCTGGGACAAAGTACCGCTTGCTTCATCCCGCAGAACCAGGGATCCACCCATGTCTACAGGGGAAAGTACTACCCCGGGTGGAGGCACCAGCGCCTGAAGAAGGGTTCCATCCCCAGCCTGCTTCTACATCCCCGGTACAGTCTGTACCGAAGGCCGGGGAAAAGAGACTGTTGTTGCGGGCACCTATGCCCAGACCAGATGTGGTCAAGGTCCCTCGCCACCCGGACTCAATAGTATTACCTGGCGAAGGGGACAAAGCTACCATGCCTCATTTGGCGAGACTACAATGCCTATTTGGCCAGAAGGTTGCTGCGGAGTACGGATGGGAGTATCCATACTTGTCGAAGGAACTGCTCTATGAGGTGGAAGTGTGCCGGGAGCGCTGGTACAATGACTTTGTGTGGACCCACCTTCAGGTTCCACACGCCCGCAGGTACCTGGCATGCTCCCCAAAGGCCTCTCAACGTTTTAAAGACTGCAAGGCAGAGTGGATGTTGGGACGGCACATCTATGCAGACAAAGTGCTGATCTGGCGTAAGGAAGGAGAAGATGTGGAGTATCATCTAGAGACCATGGATCAACACTTGAAGCCACTTGTTCTGCCGCATCCCCGCTTTTACCTTTAGGAGAGAAAAAGACACCGTTTTGTTCTATGCTGCTGAACTTTCTGGGGCCGTTGCTTTTGTGCCCAGAGGAATGGAGAACTGTTCCTGGTTTGTTCTCCACTTTTCCCGCAAGAGATCTTGGACTCTGGGGTAGATAGGGCCCAAAGAGAAGAGGAAAGTTCCACGAGTGCAGTTACCGCGATGCTGTCACCAGGTGGCAGTGTTGCGCAACGTTAAACACTTTTCACGCACTCACTCTTTGGAGAAAAGGGATTTCTTCCCGGAGAAGTTTATTTTCTCTCACACGAATACATGTGTCAGGGTTATGTGTGTTGTTTTCTTTCTTTTCCCTCTGCAGGAGAGCATTCCATCAAGATCACTGAGAATGTGGTGGATCTTAGTCAGGATGGGTGGGAAAAGTATAATGTAAAATGTGATTCAAAGTTATGATTACATGTTGTTGTTTCTTTCCCTTTCTATTACAGGGCTCAGACACATTTGTTTCAGTAGGATAGTTTTTCTAAAAGTTTTTATTCTTGCGCAATTGTTAGTGGGTTTCTGGATTGGATTATGTCAGCCTTTGAGGCATGATTTACTCCAGACACTGGGGACCAGTGTCAAACCACCAGGGGGAGAGTGTAGCGGGTATGTACTTTCCCGTGTGTAAATTTGAACTTGGCAGAGACATTAGTGATGTGTAATTCCCCGCAACCCAGTGGGTGGTGCTGTCGCCCTGGGTTGGGGTTGAATCATTGCTGTGTGCCGTACCTCCTTTTTGTCCTCCCTCGGCAGCGGTATGGTGGGGCGGGGAACCCGCCGTGCTTGCCGGGAGAGGGTATAAAGGGGCCGGCCATCTTTGTCACGGGGTCGGAGTCCCAGGCACCTTCAGCTTGTGGACGGTGGTTCGTGCCAGTCCTCTGGGTGGCCTAGGCCTAGAGGACCGCCGGAGATCGTGTTCCATCCCAGGCACCTTTAGCCTGGGGTGAGGTACTCGGATGGAGGTCCGGAGCTCAGTGCTCAACACTGAGTTCCGCGAGGGAAGGAGATCCTAGGGAACCCCGGGAGTGGGTACCCGAATCCGGAAGGCGTAATGGACCGGGGGGAGCTCCTCACTTGAAGACCCGGTGCAGCATATTGCCGGTGACAGGTGAGCCTCTCGTCGGAGACCGCCTGGAAGGAAATTCCCCTCGTGCGGAGACCGTAACCCACTTTCAGGAAGGAAAGTGGAGAACCAAATTGTGTCTGGGTCTATTCGCATCCACACCTCCTTTCCTGTTCTAAATCCAAGGGAGTTCAACTGTTTGTGTTCATTCAAGAAGAATAAAGGAGTGTTGAACTTTAATGGTGTGGAGCTCAATTCCTAGCAGACATTGTTCAAGGTGACTCTTGGAGGGAGGATCCAGGTGCACAGTACTGACCCGAAGGTAATACAAGAACGTTGCTTATACCGCACTGACACATGTGGTGGAGGCCAGGCGTGGTGTCCTCGCTCCCTCCCCTCTAAGGTACCCCTAGACAAGAAAAAGACGAGACGAGAGAAAGAGGGGAGTGAGGAGGCCGCTACACATATTTCAAACTATAAAAGGAAAAAATGTAGAAGACACAGTCCCAAGAAAAACTGTAGAAAAATGCTGATGCATCACCACCGTGCACAAGTAATGAAATGGCCGCTTACCAGACTTAAAAGGTCAATGAGCATATTGCTGATCACAGCTGAGGCAATAGCAGTCTGGGTTATTTCCTCTCTAGGGCTCCAAATCAACATAGACTCCAGGCTCACCAGACGAGGGAAAGAAACAATGAGGTCTAATGCATTACCATTTAAAACCAAAGGTTTATTAAAAAGATTGCACTTACAAACTATTACATCAGTAATAGCACAGAGTATTGTGGTGGCACGGCCACCTGCAGTGCAGTCAGTGCATGATGACGTCACGGCTGACTCTGTCCAAAACACATCATCATTTTTCTAGGTAAATATATTTCTAAAGGTGCTATTGACATGAAATATTCACCACATGTCGGTAACAACCCATGCAATCCATACATACAAAAAACAAACAAACAAATACGTTCAGAAATTAAGTTATGTGTAATAAAGTGGAATGACACAGGGAGAAAGTATTGAACACGCTAACTGAAATTAATTTAATACTTCCTACAAAATCCTTTGTTAATGACAACTTCAAGACACCTCCTGTATGGGGAACTAGTCGCATGCATTGCTCAGGTGTGATTTTGGCCCATTCTTCCACACAAACAATCTTCAAATCTTGAAGGTTCAGTGGGCCTCTTCTATGAACTCTGATCTTTAGTTCTTTCCATAGATTTTCTATTGGATTCAAGCCAGGTGATTGGCTGGGCCATTCTAGCAGCTTTATTTTCTTTCTTTGAAACCAATTGAGAGTTTCCTTGGCTTTGTGTTTGGGATAATTGTCTTGCTGAAATGTCCACCCTTGTTTCATCTTTATCATCCTTGTAGATGGCAGCATACTATGCTTTTCACATCAGTATTGTGTCTTGCACTACCTCAAAATGCATCTATAGCCACGTTTTTTGTTTAGTTTTCGTTAGATACCCCATGACAGGTTCTTTTTTGTACAATTGGGGAGAGTTACCTTCACTTCCTTCAGCACAGACATGACATAAAGTTAAAGAAAATCTTGCAAAGTGAGATTTTAGACAGTTGACCTCACGACAGGTGTCCAAAATGTTTTACCATTACTGCTTGTTCTAGGGACAACTCTAAAATTTAGCATTTTACTGTACCTCACTTTCTGACTCAGACAGCAATAAAAACCTCTAAAAAAAAAAAAACATCTAACCCTTCCCCATTTTATACAAAAGTTTTGTTTCTTCGGTGAAATGTCATCAAAATCAGCCTCAATTTCACCAAGTAGATTACTTACATGAATAAGGTCAATTAAAACAACTTTTTTTAGAAAATAAAAGAAAACTGTATTTTTTTTAATGAAAATTGTGACTGATTAAAACCTAAAGAAGAATTCTGGGAGTGGTATGCTTTTACATAGTTACATAGCTAGAAATCTCTGTAGCGGGGTGCTATATTTAAGGGAAGTAACTGAGTGGTAATAAGGCTCAGATACACAAATTGTTAGGGTTCATGGACCATTTCTGTCCCTGGGAGATAGTATTGATGTACAGTTCCCTGGGGCCTATAGGTGGCGCTGTTGCCATAGGCCCGGGTTGAACCACAGTACAGGGTTGTGCCTTTTCTTATCCCCTCTTGACAGCAGTGTGGCGGGGCGGGGAACCTGTTGTGCCTGTCGGGAGAGGGTATAAAAAGGGGCGGCCATCTTCCAGAGGGGGTCGTCGTCGTGGTTCCGTGCCCAGGCACCTTAGGCCTGGGTGTGCCACCTCCGGGTGCCCTAGGCCCGGAGGCCTGATCGGTTGGTCGTTCTGCGCCCGGGCACCTTAGGCCTGGGTGCGTGTGTGTGTCGCCTCCGGGTGCCCTAGGCCCGGAGGCGGAGTTGCTGTTCCATCACAGACACCTTCAGTCTGGGGTGAGGTACTAGATAGGAGGCCTGCGTACAGCAGCTCCTGACATCCAGGGCTGCACTGCTTTCTCTTCCCAGTTCTCCCTGGCTTTCCCCCGTGCTTTCCTCCTCTCCCCCTGGTCCCCCCACCCCTTCATACAAAGGACCGTCAAAACGATCACGAAACCCTCTGCCGCCGAGCACCCCCCCCGCAGTCGCCGTCAGGCAAGACCGCGGCTGCGGCCTAGCACCACCGGGCATCGGTCCCCCTGAAGGCGCATCCCCTGCTCCAGCACAGTGCCCAGCACAGTGCCCAGCTCACCAGCCGCCACCCGCCGCACTCGGCATCACCTCCACCCGCAGCTGCCGTCAGGAAAGTCCCCGGCTGCGGCCTAGTTGCGGCCGGACACTGCCTTAACTTAAGTATCCCCTCTCCTACAGCCGGACCTTCAGTAAGCCGCTGCACCCCCCGGGACCAGAGCCAAGCCTAGGCGCCAGAGGGCTCCCGAAGCAGCACTAGCAGCTGCCTGGCCCGACAGGATAGACTGTGGCTTCGGCCTAGCCCCGGTGGCCATCTTGAGCCACCCAGCCTCGGCCCTTAACACCCTCTCCCGGCCCCCTTGGACCACTCCGACCCGGTAAACCACCGGATGGCACCCCCTCACTAACCAAGTGCCCGTGTCCCCCACTGGATCACTCCCAAAAGGCTGCCAGGAGGACGAAGCAAAGATCCGGCCTGGCAAGCAGCGGCCATCTTGGTACACCCAGGAGCTGGCCTCAATCACTGACACACTAAAAAAAAAACACGTTTTTTTCTCTCATTCTATATATCCTTCTATATATCCTACTGATATTGCCACCCCCCCCTCCCACCCCACCACTATTCTTCACAAACCCTCTAAAAACGCTTTCTCCACTCATTACGGTTCTTCCCCACCCGTCGCACTCAGGCTACCCCAACCTACAGCTCCGACCACCGCTACTGCGCCATCTTCCCAGATCCTCACACACGGTCGAGCAAAACGGACGTTGTAACAGGACCCCTAACCTCATCGCCTCACAGAGCAATCCACACACATGGTCTAGCGTAACGGACGTGTGTGACAGGAGCTCTGACCTCACCGCTGCACAGAGCAATCCACACACATGGTCCAGGGGAACGGACGTGTGTGGCAGGAGCTCTGGCCATCCAGGACCCTCCCTAGACTCCTCCATTTTCGCTCCCCTAACAAACGTAAACCTGACGACCTGGGGCTTTCCCTGGACCACACTCTCCCCCAGCTCAGATCACCCAGCTCACCATCACGTTGTCCGCAGCCGCTGACTGCCCCCTGCCGCCATCTGGGCACCCGTCTCTAGACTACTAGACCTGCAGGACAGACAGCGACTGCGGCTTAACTCCGACCATCCCATCACCCTCTCCCCGTTTCGCTCTCCAGCGGGCCCGTGTGTGGCGACCTGGTAAGCACACTGGGGCACCTCCTACCTCTAGGAAGTTGATCCAGGGTTTACCCGATCGCCTCTCGAGTGGTCAGGAAGGAATTTTCCCCTGCTGTAGCAATTGGCCTGACTCGGCTGGGGTTTTTCACCTTCCTCTGGACCAACAGGGGGGAGGTTAGGTCATTGGGCCCTATTCACCATCCCACCCCCTTTTTTTCTTCCCATCATGTGCAACTTTAAATACTCAGCGGACACCCTCCAGAGGCTAAGGAATACTGCCTCAACATTACCAACCTCCACCCAAAAAATACTACGAAAAGAACAACTGCTAAGGATCAATCGACAATCGACTATCAAAAACACAAAAACACCACTTCAACTACAACATATAGCTTGCGCCCTGATCAACACCAGATCGGCAGTCAAGCACAGACAGGAAATTCACGACTTCATCACGCAAAACGACATAGATTGCCTCTTTATCACGGAAAGCTGGCTAACACCTGACTGTAACACCATCCTAACAGAATTGGTGCCTGAGAACTACTCCAACCTAACAGAGCATAGAACAGGACAAAGAGGAGGAGGCCTAGCAGTGATCTTCAAATCTCACCTCTCTATCATCAAACCAACTCTACAGAACTCATTGCCGTTCATGGAGACACTCACTCTGCAACTCCAAACAACACCCCAGGACACCATTCACATACTGCTATGCTACAGACCGCCAGGACCAAAGACAAATCTCCTCACACCCTTTACCGAATTCATCTCGACATACACTTTAAACACCAAAAACTTCCTATTACTCGGGGACTTCAATCTCTGGGCTAACTCCACTCAGGACCCCATCGCCACCTCCTGCATCAACCAATTGGAAGAATTAGGTCTGCAGCAACTGATAAATGCCCCCACGCATGGATCGGTTCACATTCTGGACCTCATCTTCAAACAAAATCTGGACATCAACACAGTGGACAACATGCCGTTACCATGGACGGATCACCACGCTATCAAATTTAAACTTACCACCAACACCATCTCCCAAAAATCAGAACACTCAATAACAAAAAAATGGACAAGATCTCAGAAGAAACTACACTCGGAACTCTTCAAAACTACTCTATCAAATAAAATAGGAACGCAAAATCTCAACCACTCAACGGAACAAACACTCAACTCCTTAAACAAAGCATTACTACAAACAGCAGACACAGTCGCTCCGAGACGCAGGGCCCTCATTCGCAGAAACAACTCCGGCTGGTTTAATGACACTCTTACCCTACTGAAGCAAGAACGCAGAAGAGCCGAAGGAGCCTGGAGAAGAAACCCAACTAAGGAAAACCACATTAATTACAAAGCACTCACTAAGAAATATCACAAAGCAATTTTCAAAGCAAAAAAGGAACATTTCTCAAACACCATCAAAAAAGGCCTAAACCGACCTCGTGAACTCTTCAAACTAGTAACTCAAACTATGAACCCCACCTGCCTAGAACCTTCAGCAAACGAAACACAAGAGTTCTGTAATGAGCTATCGGACTTTTTTATCGACAAAATCGAAAACATTCGTGAAATAATTAAACAGAAAAAAACAACCAACCCTGCTCTGCCAAAGCAAATAGAGGAAATCAATATGAACACTATACAATTGACAACATTTTCGCTGGTCCCGATCACCATCGACACCAACAAAAATATAATCAGAAGCCTCAGAGACAGCACATCTCCAAATGACATAATCTCTACAAAACTCCTGAAAGAATGTACCGACATTTTAGCACCCACCATAACACATCTCGTAAATCAATCATTCAAAGAAGATATTGTTCCAATCTCTCTCAAGCAAGGCATAATCAAACCCCTCCTAAAGAAACCCAACCTGGACCCCAAAGATCCAAACTACCGCAGACCGGTAACAAGCCTCAACACCATCTCCAAGATCATGGAGAAAGCAGTAGTACAACAGCTACAACTCTATTTGGACACCCACAAACTCTTGGATCCACTACAATCAGGCTTCCGCCCAGGCCATGGCACAGAAACAGCACTTCTTAAAATATGGGATGACACCCTCAAAGCAGCAGATGACGGAGAATCATGTCTCCTGGTGCTGCTGGATCTCAGTGCAGCGTTCGACACAGTAGACCACAAAACTCTACTCATTCGCCTTAAAGAAGTAGCCGCAGTCGCAGACCCTGACCTACACTGGTTCGCATCCTTCCTAGACAATCGTTCCCAGACAGTGAAACTAGGAGCCTTCACCTCTGAAACTCGCACAATTTCTTGCGGAGTCCCCCAAGGATCACCCCTGTCACCCGTGCTCTTTAACATCTACCTCCGCCCACTCCTCAAAATCATCAGCAAACAGGGCCTGTGCTACCACTCATATGCTGACGACACCCAACTCTACATTCGTATCACCGGGAAAAAAGACCAATATCACGGATTGGAAAACTGTCTCACATTGATCGATGAATGGATGACTGAGAATTCCCTCAAACTCAACGGATCCAAAACAGAACTCCTTCTCCTCCACGCAAACCGAAAGACAAAAACTAAGACTTCTTGGACACTCCCCACTATCCTTGGACAGACCGTTACCCCGAGCACCAAAGTCAAAAGTCTCGGAGTCATCTTTGACTCGGAGATGTCGATGGACGCACAAATTGGATCAGTAGTCAGCGGAGCTCACCATCTCCTCCGTCTACTACGTAGACTCATCCCCTTCATCCCAAAAGAGGATACAGCAGTAGTAGTTGGAACAATTATCAACTCCCGACTCGATTACGCAAACGCCCTCTACCTCGGACTACCCAAATACCAGATTTCGCGCCTACAAGTCATCCAGAACACGGCTGCCAGGCTGGTAATGGGAAAAAAACCTTGGGAATCCATCACCCCATCACTGAGGACCCTTCATTGGCTAACCGTAAAGGATCGGATTACATTCAAGACCCTCTGTCTCACCCACAAGTGCACACAGGGAAACGCTCCACAATATCTATGCGAGAAGATAAAACACTACACCCCCAATCGCAATCTCCGATCAACCAACCAAAACCTCCTTCACATCCCCACGTCCCGCTACAAATCAAAGGGAGAATGAAGATTTGCAGTCCAAGGACCACGGCTATGGAACGCTCTACCCACCAACATCCGCATGGAAGAAAACCACCGGGCCTTCAGGAAAAAACTTAAGACCCACCTATTCTGAAGGGTCAGGATGTCACTGGATGCAAAGCGCCTTGAGGTGATTTAGTTCGCATTTGTAGCGCTATACAAGTTATTCACTCACTCACTCACTCAGGGCCCAGCAAACTTCGGCTGGGGTCCGCTAAGGATCGAGAGGACCCGTATCTTGGATCGAGGAGGCCAGGGAGGTGACCCTTTCTGAACACCAGCGCAGAGTCGTGGTGACAGTGAGGGCCTCTGGTAACTCTCCGGAGGGACGTTTTTCTCTTTGACATGGGCCAAGTTCTCCAAGAAGGCAGTGCATGTTCTGTAGGTCATGGTGGCAGTGACTCTATGCACACCAGGTCAGTGGCAGTGACCAAATAGGGCAAGATCCTATTCACCCGGTCAGTGGCAGTGACCATTCTCAACAAGTCAGTGGCAGTGACTTTCATATTCACTAGGTCTGTGACAAAGGTCGTATGCCAAACCTGTTCGTGCATATCAGAACAGTAAGAGAACCAAGATTAAGTTTGTGCCTGGACCTCCCTCGCACCTTATCTGACCTGTGTCTCGTCTCAACCTGTCTGCTCTTAAAAGGACTATTTATTATCCATGTGAAATAAATACAGAAGTTGGACTTTCAGTTGGTGTGGACAGTTACTTTACTGGGGAGAATTAAGGACTTGTTTCTGGCCAAGGCAGAAGCGAGATCAGCTTGGGAGGATTCTACCAGCCGCAGGCAGGCCCGAGAAAACTAACACCGCTCAACCTCCCTATCCAGGAGGGTACGGGCTTGTAGTGCGGTGTGCCTCAGTCTATCCTGCGGAGGAGCCAAATTAAGAAAAGCAGGTAAAGTCTGGGGTGGGTGCACTATATCTCTGAAGTATACATTGCTACTCCAGTGACCTCCACTTGCTTCTTGGTCCAGTGCATATATGTGTGAAAGACCCCTTTCACACTGTGGCACTTTACAGGTGTTTTTGCACTAAAAATAGCGCCTGTAAAGTGCCTGAAAAGCGCCTCTCAAGCCACCCCAGTGTGAAAGTCCAAGTGCTTTCACACTGGGGCGGTGCACTTGCAGGACAGGAAAAAAGTCCTGCAAGCAGCATCTTTGGGGCGGTACGGGAGCGGTGAATAAACCGCTCCTCCACCGCCCCTGTCCATTGGAATGGATGGTCAGCGCTGCCAAAGCGTTGCAACATGGGCGCTTTTAACCCTTTATTCAGCCGCTAGCAGGGGTTAAAAGCGCCCCGCTAGCAGTCGAAAAGTGCCGCTATAACTGCAGTAAAGCGCCGCTAAAACTAGCGGTGCATTACCGCTTCCGCCCCCACCGCTCCAGTGTTAAAGCAGCCTAAAGTCCAAGTAAAAAATCAAAGTCCATATAAACATTCAAAAAGTGAAAGCAAAAAATATATAAAAAGTGAAAAAAAGTGAAAAAAAGTAAAAAAAAGTGACAAGAAAGTGAATCCTGTGTGCCAAAAACAAGAATAATCTCTTCACCATGTGAGTTCACCACCACCATAGGTCAGGATGTACTCTTACCACAAAATATGGACCTCCTTTTACGGAAGGTCACACAAGCTCAGATGGCTCCTCATGCACCGGTCTCATATGGAAAACTTTTCAAGACCGATCAATGGATAACGTCAATCCTCAGGACCATCTGTATCAGTGCAAACCGTTTCAAATGAAGAAATACGTCTCGAGTGCAATATTTATGATGGTTTGTTTGCTTTGTCTTGGTCCAATGCTAAGTGGCAAGCCTGATAAGTTGTGAACACACCGACTGCTCAGCAGGGATGCTATTCAGAGAATGCGTTGCATTTTTTGAATGCATGCAAATTGTTCTCTGATTGCTTAAAGAGTTTGTTACCCAGCATTTCATATTCCTGATATGTGTCTGCTGTACCATGCATTTGTATAGAAAAGTATCCTGTTATCTTTGTATTGCTTCCTTTGTGTGAAATCCCTGGTGTCCTTGCTAGTACTTCTGCTTTCTTATAAAAAAACTGACCACACTAAGCAGGAGAACAGACCATGGTCAGTTCTCTAGCTATGCTGGGAACTCGGGCTGCTCTCCAGCAATGATCAGACTTGTCTTGGCACAAGCTCTTACGCAGCTGACAACAATGTCAGGGAATGTGATCACTTATAAAAAAAAGGTGCTTATATATATATATATATATATATATATATATATATATATATAATATATGTACACAAATGTTTTGCCTTTCATTTCTTTTTTAAACTAAATGAGTTATTTTACAAGGTGATCCTTAAGCCCTGTACACACGATCGGTTTTACCGATGAAAACCGTCCGATGGATTGTTTTCATCAGACAAACCGATCGTGTATGGGACCCATCGGTCTTTTTTCCATCGGTTTTAAAAAATAGAACATGTTTTAAATTTTTCCGATGGATAAAAAACCGATCGAAAACTCAGATCATCTATGGGCAAGTCCATCGGATAAAAAACCCACGCATGCTCAGAATCAAGTCGACGCATGCTCAGAAGCATTGAACTTCATTTTTCTCGGCTCATCGGAGTGTTTTACGTCACCGCGTTTGGAACGGTCGGTTTTTTGACTGATGGTGTGTAGGCAAGACTGATGGAAGTCAGCTTCATCGGATTTCCAATGGACAAAACCATCGGATTAGAATCCATAGGATATCCGATCGTGTGTACGAGGCTTTAGGGCTCATACGCACAGGATGTTTTTAGAAGCAGTATAAAAAAAACGTCAACCGCCCCTAGCAGCAGCTGTAAAAACGGCCTGTGTGCATGAGCCCTAACAATCACTGTAAGGTCGAGAGGTGGGGGTGATGTAATGCTCTCCACCTCGTCCAATCAGAGAATTCATTGTGACACACTTTATTTCATACCCTTGAAACATTTAGCCGAATATCCTATTATAAAGTGAATGCCACTAAGTCATTCATACTCCAGTCCCCATAGAAATATCATCGGAACAGCAGTCCTCTCTAAGTAAGCAACATCCATACATATGGGCCGAACACTCAATATCTTATTTAGGAATCAATTTAACCCAACAAGTATCCTCCTTATTTCGAGATAATTATCCAATTCCTTAACAACCTCCCTAAAGATCTCTTAAATATCACCAAATCCCACCTTACGTGGTCAGGCAGGCTGGCTGCTTTCAAGATGCCTAAATTACAACAGCTCCTAAATACTTTTAGGTCCCTCCCCATTCCTTTACCTTTATCCTACTTTGGATCTTTACAAAGCATACTAGGTAAATTTGTATGGAATAAATTCAGACAGAAGCGCCAGGGCCAATTTAATAAAACACAGTTTAGTAGGGGGAGCAGGATATATTAACTTCAAAGATTACTATTATGCCTCCATCCTATCACAACTTCAAACGTTGGGTTACAAGCAATGCAGTCTGTCCTTGGAGAGATATGGAATTGAACCAAATCCCAGGCCATGACCTATGGGTCTGGCTACTAAGCAACCTCCACCTTAAAACCAGCAACTTGCAATTTCCCCCTACTAGCTATGCCTCAGTGCCAGCATTTAATTACTGCATTACTAAGGCCCACAAAGGTAACAAAATCCAACCAAATCCCGATACCCATATCTGTAATACCTCGATTAATCCCCAAATTTTCTATTCAAAACTGGCAAAATCAGGGTATCACATACCTCTCAGATTTATACTTTAAGGATTTACTTAAATCATTTGCAGTGCTACGAAAGGAATCCTCCATCCCTCCCGCAGACTATTTTAAGTATATCCAAATAACACACTGTCTCCTACGTAACCCAAGTCTACAAATTTATGTTCATGAAAAAATATGGAAATATCTCTCCAGCACCTCCATGCACACTAAAGGTATATGACTATTTTTCAACCTTCTAGATGCCAAAAACACCTTCACCAAACTACCCCAATGCTTAAATGGGAAAGAGATATTGGTAGATCTTTCAGCCCTTCCCAATGGTCCATAACACTGGTATCTGGCTACAAAGCAACCCGCGTTCCAACCTTTGGGAACTGATATCAAAGTAAACCTCAGATGGTAAATCACCCCTAACCAAATGCACACCTATGACCCATCTGTAGCAACTACCTGTTGGAGGAACTGTGGGGAGATCTCCTGTGTAGGCAATCTCCAGCACATTCTATGGGCGTTTAACAAAATTCTGGCATTCTGAGCAGACGTTTTCGCACTTATTGGTACTGTTATCAAAACCCCAATAACTCCATCACCACAGCTTGCCTTATTAAACATAGGAATTGAACAATTACCCCTCCAGCTTTGATGCGTGACCACTCACATCCTGTTAGCTGCAAGATTCACCATTACCAGACAATGGAAAACAGCGGATCCGTTACTACTAGACAAAGTCAGTTTACAGGCATGGTTCTTATGAATGCAGGTTAGCATCTTCAGAAAATAGACTACCTTCGACCAACAAAATATGGACCCCATAGTTTGAATGGTTTCAAAGTAAGAACTGCTTTTAGTTCTCTTGTAATAATGTACAACGCTACTAAGCAATACCTAAGTTCTCTTATGTGAGCGATTTATATGTTATGTTACTCATGACAACTCTGTTTATGTAATAATATGTACGTTCAATGTCAACCATAGCCACTCTACCTTACTTTACTTTTGTACTCTGATAAAACTCAATAAAAAACGTATTGAAATAAAAATATATATTTTTTTTAATATCACGTTAACATCACTTGCATAAATAAATAATAAATAAAATGTCATGAAATATTAAAGATTACAGGGCTGCATACATTTTTAAATTTGTGTATTTTATATCTACCTGGAATTCACACAAAAAAAAAAAAATGTATTGAATAAATAACTTTGCCATGCTTTGTATCATACATGTATTTGTATGTCATAGATGAGACAAGTACAAGCATTCAGCAATGGGTTCATACAGGAGATCTAAAGTCATTTCAGAGCTGAGTGGTCAGGACATCAATTTTTTCTGACTGCTGCTGCTGTGGCTAATCTAAACACATCACATCTAAACACATTGAGAGCGTCCATGTTGGAGAAAAAAAGAAACCATTTTTTTGCTCAGTTTAAATCATGGCAGAATTGTTGCTGAAAAATAAAGAAACTATAGGACTCAATTCTTGGAGCTGCTCCCTTGTTATCAGAATTACATGCACAACCTGGCTTGTTAACATTCATTTTATAAACAGGTAAGTTTGCATCTGGTGATTTTTCATGTTTGTGCAATCCATTGGGAAAATCCATCTTGGCAGATCCACTTCTTCCCTAAGCAACCTCATCAGGCACCAGCATGGAAGGCATACAGACATAAGAGCATTTTCAGATCCAACAAAACAACAGTTAGCTCTGGCAAATATTCTGTAACGCCTGTAGGTACCTAAAGAATACATGGACATGTCTTATTCTTAGCATTTAATAATAAAAAAAAATATATATATATATATATATATATATATATATATATAAATTTGAGTGCAAGACTAGGTTGTATGGATTATATCGTATGTATCATTTAACCTCTGAATATGCTGCATTTTTTCACTGCTTCCATATGATGTCTTATTTAATGCTATATGCCTCTTTCTAGTTATTAGAGTTGCTATATGAATAAACCTCTCCGTGTTAAAACCCCTGAAGAAAGGCATTTCTTAGCCAGAAACACGTTGGGTATTTTGGAGTACTCTAAGTGTCTACTTTTGTATTGTGCACTCATTTGACATCCATGTCTTTTGTCTTTGCACAGACAAACATTTCAATTTGTATTGTTTTTTCTAAATTGTTAATAAAATGTATCTATTTTTATACTATTGGTGTTGTTATTGTCTTCCGAAGTCCCGTTCCCAGGGTGATCTCCTTTTTTCTTGCCAATTGGGATGTGGGCAACGCAACACATGGTTTCATTGATAGTGGAATCTTCTTTTCTATAGTCTTAGCATTTAAACTTTAACCGCTTAAGGACTGCCCCACATACATATACTGCAACAGGGCGGCCCTTAGGTGCAAAATCACGTACATATTTGTAATTTTTTCTTCGGCTCTGGGGCACGCCCGTGCCGCCGGAGTCCCACTCCCGCTGTGATTGGACACAGCGGGAGCCAATCAGCGGGTCCCGCAGACCCGATATCCGACCAGAAACATGATGATCGTTCCGAGAGAGGAGAGAATAAACAAGGCAGATCGTCATTCTGCTAGTAAGAAAGACAGAGATCTTGTGTTTCTGCTAAGCAGGGACACTGATCTCTGTCTTTCTTCAGTTAAACCATCCCCCACATAGTAAGAAAGCACTCCCAGGTAACAGAGTTAACCCTTTGATCGCCCCTGATGTTAACCCCTTCCCTGCCAGTGTCATTAATGAAGTGACAGTGCATTTTTTTTAGCACTGATCACTGTATTGGAATCACTGGTCCCCAAAAAAGTGTCAGTTAGGTGTCCGATTTGTCCATCGCAATGTCGCAGTCCCGCTAAAAATCGCTAATCACTGCCATTACTAGTAAAAAAAAAAAAAAAAGTCCATAAATATATCCTATAATTTGTAGACGCTATAACTTTTGTGCAAGCCAATCAATATACTCTTATTGGTATTTTTTTTTAACAAAAACATGTAGCAGAATACATATTAGCCTAAATTGATGAAGAAATCTGATTTTTTACATTTTTTTTATTGGTTGTGTTTTATAGCAGAAAGTAAAAAGTATATATTTTTTCCAGAATTGTTGTTATTTTTTTGTTTATAGCACAAAAAATACCACAGAGGTGGTTAAATAGCACCAATAGAAAGCTCTATATGTGAGAAAAAAAGAACACCAATTTTATTGGGTACAGTGTCGCACAACTGCACAATTGTCAGTTAAAGCAACGCAGTGCCATATCACAAAAAATGGCCTGGTCAGGAAGAGAGGTAAACCTTCTGGAGCTGATGTGGTTAAAGTGAAAATCATCACAATCAGCATTTGGTAAACATTTAGGGGTCGATTTACCAAAGGCAAATAGGCTGTTTTCTTTGCAAGGGAAGTTTCCCCAGAACTCAGTTATTGTGGTAAAATTTCACTTTGCAAAGAAATCTCAAACGCATGTAAGAAAAATTAAAAATCAATAAATAAACAGCATTCTTGTTTGCACATGATTTGATAATGGAAGTCAGCAGAACTTCAATGCATTCACTAAGCCACTAGTGACAATTCCCTTGCAAAGTGCAACTTCCCTTGCAACTTAAACAGCATATTTCCCTTTAGTAAATCAACCCCTTACGGTCTACAGAGCTTAGCTAAGCTCTGCTTTGCAGAGACACAGGATCCATGCCTTCCCTCCTGTCCTAAACCGCTGTCAACAAAAGTGAGTACACCCCTAAGTGAAAATGTTCAAATTGGGCCCAAAGTGTCAATATTTTGTGTGGCCACCATTATTTTCCAGGACTGCCTTATCCCTCTTGGGCATGGAGTTCACCAGAGCTTCACAGGTTGCCACTGGAGTCCTCTTCCACTCCTCCATGACGAAATAATGGAGCTGGTGGATGTTAGAGACCTTGTGCTCCTCCATCTTCCGTTTCAGGATGCCCCACAGATGCTCAATAGGGTTTAGGTCTGGAGACATGCTTGGCCAGACCTAAAGTTCATCACCTTTACCCTCAGCTTATTTAGCAAGGCAGTGGTCGTCTTGGAGGTGTGTTTGGGGTCGTTATTATGTTGAAATATGGTCCTGCGGCCCAGTCTCCGAAGGGAGGGGATCATGCTCTGCTTCAGTATGTCACAGTAAATGTTGGCATTCATGGTTCCCTCAATGAACTGTAGCTCCCCAGTGCCAGCACTCATGCAGCCCCAGACCATGACACTCCCACCACCTTGATTGACTGTAGGCAAGACACACTTGTCTTTGTACTCCTCACCTGGTTGCCGCCACAAACGCTTGACACCATGTGAACCAAACTGTTTGCGGGATTTCTTGTGCATCATCTTTAGAAGAGGCTTCCTTCTGGGACGACAGCCATGCAGACCAATTTGAAGCAGTGTGAGGCGTATGGTCTGAGCACTGACAGGTTGACCCCCCCACCCCTTAAACCTCTGCAGCAATGCTGGCAGCACTCATACGTCTATTTCCCAAAGACAACCTCTGGATATGACGCTGAGCACGTGCACTCGACTTCTTTGGTTGATTATGGCGAGGCCTGTTCTGAGTGGAACCTGTCGTGTTAAACTGCTGTATGGTCTTGGCCACCATGCTGCAGCCCATTTTCAGGGTCTTTGCAATCTTCTTATAGCCTAGGCCATCTTTATGTAGAACAACAATTCTTTTTTTCTGATCCTCAGAGAGTTCTTTGCCATGAGGTGCCATGTTGAACTTCCAGTGACCAGTATGAGAGAGTGAGAGCGATAACACCAAATTTAACACACCTGTTCCCCATTCACACCTGAGACTTTGTAACATTAACGAGTCACATTACACCAGGGAGGGAAAATGGCTAATTGGGCCCAATTTTGGACATTTTCACTTAGGGGTGTACTCACTTTTGTTGCCAGCGGTTTAGACATTAATGGCTGTGTGTTGAGTTATTTTAAGGGGACAGCAAATTTACACTGTTATACAAGCTGTACACTCACTACTTTACATTGTAGCAAAGTGTAATTTCTTCAGTGTTGTCACATGAAAAGATATAATAAAATATTTACAAAAATGTGAGGAGTGTACTCACTTTTGTGAGATACTGTATACATGAATCTGCACGTCCGGGTATCGGGCACGAGTGCCAGCCAGCGGCAGCTCGCTCCCACTGTGATTCTACATGATTTTTTAGCAGAAAGTAAAAAATATTGTTTTTTTAAATTGTCTGTCTTTTTTCGTTTATAGCGCAAAAAATAAAAACTGCAGAGGTGATCAAATACCACCAAAAAAAGCTCTATTTGTGGGGGAAAAAAGACATACATTTTGTTTGGGTACAGCGCAGCACAACTGTGCAATTGTTAGTAAAAGTAACGCTGTGCCGTATCGCAAAAAACAGGCTGATCATGAAAAGGGGTAAATCTTCTAGAAGGCAAATGGTTAAGGGGGCGTGAGGGGGGGGGTGTCCTATGCCTACATACTTTTGCTAATAGGAGTCCCTCTTTCCTTTCTCAAAAAGTTGGGAGGTATGCTCAGGGTTGCCAACTTTCAGTAAATTTACGAACAGTTTGTAAAATCCATAATTGTTGCATCTGTCCATGAATGTCAGTTACGGACATGCAGCCTACATGTCTGCAATGGACATTCAAGGACAGATGCAAAAAGTACAGATTTTACAAACTGTTTCGTAAATTTACTGAAAGTTGGCAACCCTGGGTATGCCTGAGATTGCATACAAGTAGATGGGCTGACTAAACTGTTTTAATCAGTTGATTGCAGCATGTTTATATGGGCACTAGTGTGTAATAAAAAAACACAACGTAAAAATACGTGTTTTTTCTTTTTTTCTTAACTTATTCTCAGGAAAGTAAAAGCTTATATGCATTGTTGTTGTTGTGAATGGTGACCTTATAGGTTGCCTTTTAATAAACAAATTGAAAAATGTACCGATAATGCAGGGGGTCACATTTTGTAGACTATTTTCAAGTGCATGCAGTGTGAAAGACTACTGACAACAATGTAATGGAGGTCACATGTCACATTTGGAATGAATGAGGTCAACGGGGTATAAACAAGACACACTTGTGAGCTTCAACTCCAGCAACCATTATTGAAGCAATTTGGTCAGTGAATAAAGCACAAATCCTCTGGTATTAAAACATGTTACATTCTTGAACAGAGCTGTTAGAATAAAACCCAGTAGTCAGGCAGCACTATGCCTGTAATGTGTCATTATTATTAGCAATATGTCTAGCATGTGGAGGAATGTTTAGTCCACAATCTCTACATTTTTAAAGGTTATCAATGAAATACCACAGCAAGGTGAATTACATAAAAATATTTTCTAGCCATTCCTCAAATCTCCGTCCAAGTTGGCATAGGGCTGCCAAGGCGTGAACTTTTGACCGAAGCTTGGATTGCTAGGAAACACGTCCTGCTTGTTAGTTTCGGGTGACAGTTCACTGTACTAGAGATCCACTTGTGTCTAAAGAGGGGAGAAGGCAGGATGATATTAGCACTGTATTTTCACAGGAGCAAGAAATTCCATCTGTCTCAAATGTGTCTTGGCCCACTGCCTTATTTCTTGTCAAGCACATGACAGCCACAAAGCCTCCTATTTTTGTCTTGAAGAAGTAACTTAGATGAGCAAATGCCACATCCAGGTTATAATTAGTTAGATGACTTAGAAAAGTACTTTCTGTTGATCCTAATAGGATGAAATCATTTAATAATCTACAATGGATAGTAAAGGTTCTTTAGCAATGTCACGTGCAATATTGCAATTTAGGCTGTAGTCTAAGGTATCCTTTGACATCCAGAGGAGAAATCTAGACTGACAGCATGAGGCAATCAAAATATAAAGTCCCCAAATGTCATGTGACCTTAAGTGAGAGAATATGGCAACTTGGATAGCAACCGAATCCCGTCACTGATACTCTTGTTACATCAATATAAAAAGAGTAGTATGATGTTATAGCCCAAACATTTTTGTCTGACTGGAAACTCTTACTCATCTGCATTAATATATATATAGATAACCTATTGTAGATTTCGCCAATTGTGGGGAATACTGGACAAAAGAGAGTTGATCTTTTGTAAGATTATAAATCCTCTGACCTTTCTCTTTTGTTAATTGTTAAAGGGGTTGTAAAGGTTCGTTTTTTATTTTCTAAATCTGTTCCTTTAAGCTAGTGCATTGTTGGTTCACTTACCTTTTCCTTAGATTTCCCTTCTAAATATTTTTTTTTCTTTGTTTTCTTTGTCTGAATTTCTCACTTCCTGTTCCTCCTCAGTAAGCTGTTCAGTAAGCTGTTCTGGCTGACTCCACACCACTCGGATGATGGTGTGAAGTTTAGTGAGGAGAAACAGGAAGTGAGAAATTCAGACAAAGAAAAAAAACATTTAGAAGGTAAATCAAAGGAAAAGGTAAGTGAACCAACAATGCACTAGCTTAACCACTTAACGACCGCTCACTATATATATACGTCGGCACAATGGCACCGACAGGCACAATCACGTACAGTGTACGTGATTGCCTTTGTACAGTTGGGGGGTCCAATCGGACCCCCCTTCTGTACAGTGAGTGGTCGGAATTCGTTGGGGAGCGATCCGACATGAGGGGACGGCCGTTCGATTCCGGCCACCCCCCCCGCGATCGCTCCCGGCGAATGGAAATGCCCCCTCTGTCTGTCGAA
Organism: Rana muscosa; assembly: GCA_029206835.1. Classification (NCBI taxonomy): domain Eukaryota; kingdom Metazoa; phylum Chordata; class Amphibia; order Anura; family Ranidae; genus Rana; species Rana muscosa. The sequence continues at coordinate 486,733,259 of CM055122.1, forward strand.
TGTACACACAGGCAGAGGAAGCAGGAGGAAGTGATCTCTTGTGCGGCGCTCACATATACCGAGCGCCGTACAAGAGAAGACATCAAGGTTAGTGCACAAACACTACACTAACACCAGCACACATAAATCGCCCCCCCAGGCCCCCCCAGATCACCCCCCAGCCCCCAGTCACAGTGTCACTGATTGCAGTGACCATTTATTTACTGATCACTGCAATCAGTGACATTTGTGACTGTAAAAGTGTCACTACAATTAGTTTTAGGTCCAGTGTAGCCCCCTAACCCCCCCTAATAAAGGTTTAACCCCTTGATCACCCCCCAGATAACCCTTTCACCCCCTAGCACCGCCGTCGCTAAGCGATCATTTTTCTGATCGCTGTCTTAGCGTCGGTGATGCAGATCGGTAGCCAGTAATTTTTTTTAGGTTTGCCGCAGGTTTTTATAGCGTCAGGTACCCCCATAAATTATCTAATAAAGGTTTAACCCCCTTGATCGCCCCCCAGGTAACCCTTTCACCCCCTAGCACCACTGTCGCTAAGCGATAATTTTTCTGATCGCTGTCTTAGCGTCGGTGATGCAGATCAGTAGCCAGTATTTTTTTTTTAGGTTCGCCGCAGGTTTTTATAGCGTCAGGTACCCCCATAAATTATCTAATAAAGGTTTAACCCCCTTGATCGCCCCCCAGGTAACCCTTTCACCCCCTATCACCACTGTCGCTAAGCGATCATTTTTCTGATCGCTGTCTTAGCGTCGGTGATTCAGATCGGTAGCCAGTAATTTTTTTTAGGTTCGCCGCAGGTTTTTATAGCGTCAGGTACCCCCATAAATTATCTAATAAAGGTTTAACCCCCTTGATCGCCCCCCAGGTAACCCTTTCACCCCCTATCACCACTGTCGCTAAGCGATCATTTTTCTGATCGCTGTCTTAGCGTCGGTGATGCAGATCGGTAGCCAGTATTTTTTTTTAGGTTCGCCGCAGGTTTTTATAGCATCAGGTACCCCCATATATTATCTAATAAAGGTTTAACCCCCTTGATCGCCCCCCAGGTAACCCTTTCACCCCCTATCACCACTGTCGCTAAGCGATTGTTTTTCTGATCGCTGTCTTAGTGTCGGTGATGCCGATCGGTAGCCAGTAATTTTTTTTAGGTTCGCCGCAGGTTTTTATAGCGTCAGGTACCCCCATAAATTATCTAATAAAGGTTTAACCCCCTTGATCGCCACCCAGGTAACCCTTTCACCCCCTATCACCACTGTCGCTAAGCGATAATTTTTCTGATCGCTGTCTTAGCGTCGGTGATGCAGATCAGTAGCCAGTATTTTTTTTTTAGGTTCGCCGCAGGTTTTTATAGCGTCAGGTACCCCCATAAATTATCTAATAAAGGTTTAACCCCCTTGATCGCCCCCCAGGTAACCCTTTCACCCCCTATCACCACTGTCGCTAAGCGATCATTTTTCTGATCGCTGTCTTAGCGTCGGTGATGCAGATCGGTAGCCAGTATTTTTTTTTAGGTTCGCCGCAGGTTTTTATAGCGTCAGGTACCCCCATAAATTATCTAATAAAGGTTTAACCCCCTTGATCGCCCCCCAGGTAACCCTTTCACCCCCTATCACCACTGTCGCTAAGCGATCATTTTTCTGATCGCTGTCTTAGCGTCGGTGATGCAGATCGGTAGCCAGTAATTTTTTTTAGGTTCGCCGCAGGTTTTTATAGCGTCAGGTACCCCCATATATTATCTAATAAAGGTTTTAACCCCCTAATTGCCCCTAGTTAACCCTTTCACCAGTGATCATCATATAAGTGTTACGGGTGACGCTGGTTAGTTAGTTTGCTTTTTATAGTGTCAGGGCACCCGCCGTATATAACCCAATAAAGGTTTAACACCCTGATCGCCCAGTGGGTGATATCAATTAGGTTATAGCGTCAGAGAGGGTCTGCGTCACACCCCAGGCAGCGTCAGGTTAGTGCCAGTAACGCTAACACCCACGCGTGAAGCATACACCTCCCTTAGTGGTATAGTATCTGAACAGATCAATATCTGATCTGATCAGATCTATACTAGCGTCCCCAGCAGTTTAGGGTTCCCAAAAACGCAGTGTTAGCGGGATCAGCCCAGATACCTGCTAGCACCTGCGTTTTGCCCCTCCGTCCAGCCCAGGCCACCCAAGTGCAGTATCGATCGATCACTGTCACTTACAAAACACAACACACATAACTGCAGCGTTCGCAGAGACAGGCCTGATCCCTGCGGATCCAGTGCTGTAGGAGGTGATTTCACCACCACAGTTAAAAAAAAAAAGCAAATATGCCAAAGCATTGGGGCAGCAGGGGCGGAGGAGTGATTTTGCTCCTAATGCCGCGTACATACGGTCGAAATTCCGACGGAGGCTTGCCCGTGGAAAAGTCCGACCATGTGTGTGCGGCATAACTTTTTTGCGGGAGGATGCCCCCATGCTTCAGCATATATAAATGGTGCATGTATGCCCATCATTAGAAGTGGGTGGATGAAGGGCGGTATTCTAATGGTGGGCATACCCACCGATCAATCTCTTTTTTCGTTCAGCCACCTGGCTGCATGAAAAAAAAAGATTACAATACATGTCCAACAAGGACCAGCAATGTACTGGTATGTTGCTGGACTTTGAATGGTTATACCAGATTGATGCCTGCGGGTTTAGGTATCATCTTGGTATCATTCTTTTCAGCCAACGGCCGGCTTTCATGTAAAAGCAATCCTAGTGGCTAATTAGCCTCTGGACTGCTTTTACAAGCAGTGGGAGGGAATGTCCCCCCCCAGATATAAAAAGCGCCATTGGGAAATTGGGAAAGCATTTTATCACACCGATCTTGGTGTGGTCAGATGCTTTGAGGGCAGAGGAAAGATCTAGGGTCTAGACCCCAGTTTTTTCAAAAAAAGAGTACCTGTCACTACCTATTGCTATCATAGGGGATATTTACATTCCCTGGGATAACAATAAAAATGATAAAAAAAAAAATGGAAGGAACAATTTAAAAATAAAATAAAAAAGCAAAATTAATAATAAAAAAAAAAAAGCACCCCTGTCCTGCCCTGCTCTTGCCCAATGGCGAACGCAAGCGTCGGTCTGGCGTCATATGTAAACAGCAATTGCACCATGCATGTGAGGTATCACCGCGAAGGTCAGATCGAGTGCAGTAATTTTAGCAGTAGACCTCCTCTGTAAAACTAACGGGGTAACCTGTAAAGGCTTTTAAAGGCTTTTAAAAATGTATGTAGTTTGTCGCCAATGCGCGTTTGTGCAAAATTTTAAAGCATGTCGTGCTTGGTATCTATGTACTCGGCCTAAGATCATATTTTTTATTTCATCAAACATTTGGGCAATATAGTGTGTTTTAGTGTTTAGTGTTTTAGTGTTTAGTGGGCCTTTGCTTTAAAAATATATATAATGTTTGGGGGTTCAACATAATTTTCTTGCAAAAAAAAAAATGTTTTCATGTAAACAAAAAGTGTCAAAAAGGGCTTTGTCTTCAAGTGGTTAGAAGAGTGGATGTAAGCTTCCTAATGTTGTGTATAAAATGCCAGAACAGTTCAAAACCCCCCCAAATGACCCCATTTTGGAAAGTAGACACCCCAAGCTATATACTGAGAGGCATGTCGAGTCCATGGAATATTTTATATGTTGACACAAGTTGCGGAAAAAAGACAATTTTTTTTTTTTTTTGCACAAAGTTGTCACTAAATGATATATTGCTCAAACATGCCATGGGCATATGTGGAATTACACCCCAAAATACATTCTGTTGCTTCTCCTGAGTACGGGGATACCACATGTGTGAGACTTTTTGGGAGCCTAGCCGCGTACGGGACCCCAAAAACCAATCACCGCCTTCAGGCTTTCTAAGGGTGTAAATTTTTGATTTCACTTCTCACTGCCTATCACAGTTTTGGAGGCCATGGAATGCCCAGATGGCACAAACCCCCCCAAATGACCCCATTTTGGAAAGTAGACACCCCAAGCTATTTGCTGAGAGGTATTGTGAGTATTTTGCAGATCTCGCTTTTTGTCACAAAGTTTTGAAAATTGAAAAAAAAAAGAAAAAAAAAATGTTCTTTCTTCATTTTCAAAAACAAATGAGAGCTGTAAAATACTCACCATGCCTCTCAGTAAACAGCTTGGGGTGTCTACTTTCCAAAATGGGGTCATTTGGGGGGGTTTTGTGCTATTTTGGCATTTTATGGCCTTCGAAACTGTGATAGGTAGTGAGGAGTCAAATCAAAAATTTGTGCCTAGAAATCCTGAAGGCGGTGATTGGTTTTCGGGGTCCCGTACGCGGCTAGGCTCCTAAAAAGTCCCACACATGTGGTATCCTCGTACTCAGGAGAAGCAGCAAAATTTATTTTGGGGTGCAATTCCACATATAACCATGGCATGTGTGAGCAATATATCATTTAGTGACAACTTTTTGTAATTTTAATTTTTTTTTTGTCATTATTCAATCACTTGGGACAAAAAAAAAAAAATATTCAATGGGCTCAACAGGCCTCTCAGCAATTTCCTTGGGGTGTCTACTTTCTAAAATGGGGTCATTTGGGGGGGTTTTGTGCTATTTTGGCATTTTATGGCCTTCAAAACTGTGATAGGTAGTGAGGAGTGAAATCAAAAATTTGCGCCCTTAGAAATCCTGAAGGCGGTGCTTGGTTTCCGGGGTCCCGTACGTGGCTAGGCTCCTAAAAAGTCCCACACATGTGGTATCCCCGTACTCAGGAGAAGCAGCAGAATGTATTTTGGGGTGCAATTCCACATATAACCATGGCATGTGTGAGCAATATATCATTTAGTGACAACTTTTTGTAATTTTTTATTTTTTTTGTCATTATTCAATCACTTGGGACAAAAAAAAAATATTCAATGGGCTCAACATGCCTCTCAGCAATTTCCTTGGGGTGTCTACTTTCTAAAATGGGGACATTTGGGGGGTTTTGTACTGCCCTGCCATTTTAGCACCTCAAGAAATGAGATAGGCAGTCATAAATTTAAAGCTGTGTAAATTCCAGAAAATGTACCCTAGTTTGTAAACGCTATAACTTTTGCGCAAACCAATAAATATACGCTTATTGACATTTTTTTTACTAAAGACATGTGGCTGAATACATTTTGGCCTAAATGTATGACTAAAATTGAGTTTATTCGATTTTTCTTATAACAAAAAGTAGAAAATATCATTTTTTTACAAAATTTTCGGTCTTTTTCCGTTTATATTGCAAAAAATAAAAATCGCAGAGGCAATCAAATACCATTAAAAGAAAGCTCTATTTGTGGGAAGAAAAGGACGCAAATTTCGTTTGGGTACAACATTGCATGTCCGCACAATTTACAGTTAAAACAGCGCAGTGCAAAATTCTGAATTCACCTCTGGTCCTTTAGCTACCAAATGGTTCGGGGCTTAAGTGGTTAAAGGAACCTATTTAGAAAATAAAAAACAAACCTTTACAACCCCTTTAATGCAAAATAGTTTTGCCATATAAACAGTAATGCAAAGATCTGCAATAGCACAAACTGCATATCTGACTAAAATAAACAATTGTATAGTGCACTGTTCTAATAGACACTGCCATTTTTGCCACCTTATTAAGCTAATTTTTAATTGCATATTCATTAAAGAAATAAAAAGAGGAATGATAGAAAGCAAAATGTCCAGTCCTGCTGCAGGCTTACAATCCCTTTACTCCTTTGACAATGGGAGAAAACTTCCACTGGTTACTGGCTGCTTCTTAATCCACTTCTAAGCACAACATTAAGGAAGCCACTCTCCATTAACCACTTCAGCCCCGGAAGGATTTCCCCTTTTAATGACCAGGCCATTTTTTGCGATATGTCACTGCGTCGGTTTAACTGACAATTGCGCAGACGTGCGACGATGTACCCAAACAAAATTGATGTCCTTTTTTTTACCCACAAATAGAGCTTTCTTTTGAAGGTATTTTATCACCTGCGGTTTTTATTTTTTTGCGCTAGCAACAAAAAAAGATTGACGATTTTGCTATAATACCTATCCAAAAAACAAAACATAAAAAAAATATGTATTCATCAGTTTAGGCCGATATGTATTCTTCTACATATTTTTGGTAAAAAAAAATCACAATACGCGTATATTAATTGGTTTGCGTAAAATTTATTGCGTCTACAAACTATGGGATAGATTTAGGGCCTTTTTTTTAATTGTTTTACTGGTAATGGTGGCGATCTGCAATTAATTTTTTTTAGCAGGACTGCAACATTGCGGCGGACAAATCTGACCCCAAATGACACTTTTTGGGGACCAGTGACATTATTACATTGATCAGTGCTATAAAAATGCACTGATCAATGTCAAAATTACACTGTCAGGGAAGAGGTCAACACTAGGGGGCGATCAAGGGGTTAACTGTGTTCCCTGGGTTTGTTCTAACTGTAGGGGGGATGGGCTGCCAGGAACATGACAGAGATCACTGTTCCCGATGACTGGGAACAGTAGATCTCTGTCATGTCACTAGGCAGAACAGGGAAATGCCTTGTTTACATAGGCAGTCCCCTGTTCTGTCTCTCCTCACCCTGATCGCGGGTCGCCAGCGGACATCGAGTCTGCAGGGCCCACGAGACACGCTCCCGCTGTGTGTGGCAGTCGTGTGCGTGCGCCCGCTATAGTACTTACACTTCCCAACGTACAGGTACGCCGATTCACGCAGGAATGCCGACCTGTCGCCGGATATCTGCGTGCGCTAGTCGGCTACTGGTTAAAAACAATGGGATTGATTTGCTAAAACTGGGGAGTTCAACATCTGGTGCAGCTTTGCACAGAAACCAATCAGCCTCCAGGTTTTTTGTCAAAGCTTAATTAAACAAGCTGAAGTTAGAAGCTGATTGGCTACCATACACAGCTGCACCAGATTTTGCACTCTCCAGTTTTAGTAAATCATCCTCCTTGTGTACATTTATTGAAGTCAATCCACCTCTACCACAAGCTGTAATGGTTTTTAGTCCATCCATGTTGTTTTGAATAAGCTCCAGATAGAGTGAAAGGCGTGAGGGCTTGTGGGACAGGTGGCTCGACTTGTGCATGGAGTACTTTAATAAATATACAAGAGCTTTATAATGGAGAGAAGCTTCCTTTCTTTTGTGCTTGGAAGTAGACTACAAAGAGTACTGACTTTCTACATAAAACAAAGTCCCATAAAAATAAAATAAGATTACCGTTTTACATTTAGTCTTCTTCTATTGATTGTTTATGCATATTCCCTACATTCCAAACTGGGTCGAGATTAAATGTCACCGATATAAAATAAATTAATAGAAAAGCATAACAGTGTGACCCATGTCCAAACAGTGGAGGTAAAACTCCTTGGGACATTTAGGAGCAGAACAGAAAAAAAGGATAGACAGTAGTTGAAAAAGAGGTCTGAGGTCTCAAAACAACCTTATCCTTAAACCAGAGGCGTAACTAGAATCTTAAGGGCCCCGGTACAAGAAACTATGAAGGGCCCCCCTGGCCCCTGGCCGGTGCTCTTCTCACTACTTCCTGGGCTCTTTACTCCCATTGTGGGACCTTTTATTACGGTCCCACAGCAGGCCCCCTTCCTGTTTTCTTGGAGTTCCCGCACGGTGGTGGAACGCAAGGGCCCAGTAGTTCCACTACTGGTGTCAGTCTTTTTTTTAAATTATTATTTAATTTTTTGACTATTTTGTTTTCCCATGTTACTTTTTTTATTATTATTATTTTGCAACAATTTTTTTAGGACCCCGTTTGGGGAAATATTAGGTGTCTAAACAGACCTCTGATGTTTCACCTTTGAGAAAGAGAAAGGAGATTGAGGACACCTCAATCTCCATCTCTGCAGCCTCAGCAACACATAATAAATTACCAGGAATAGCTCTGTACAGGGCTTCCTGTTCATTTATAAACTGAAGCATAGTAAACAAAGTTTACTAAGCCTCAGCCATGAATTAAAAAAAAATACAGAGTCAGTGATCGTTACCGATCCCCGGCTCTATTCATAAAGACAATTACACATTTACCGGCTCCTTCCCCACTCTCCATCCTGATAGTATCCCCCACAAGAGGTGAAAGGCGGCACCCCGGCAGCTCGGCAGGTAGGGGGGGGGGCAGGGAGGCCAGGAGAGCATACAGGGCTTGGGGGAGCAGGACAGGGATAGGGTGGCAGTGGTAGTGGCATGTAGAGGAACCGATGCTCTCCATTTCCTTCCTGCAGCCACTGAATGTTTGCAGGAGGTAGGAGAAGCAAGAATTCAGCAGCTGCATTGAGGGATCAGTTCCTCTACATGCCATCGCACCCACTGCCTCTCCCATCCAAGATGTACAGGGGGACCGGACGGGACACTGGAGCATGGGGCTGAGTCACAAATGCAACCCCTGTGACCCCTTAAGAAACTTTAATGACTTCTAGCTCTAATACCCATTTAGTGGAGGTAAGGAATGAGAGGTCTGTGGTCGCTGAAAAGGATAGCCAAAAACTGCAATATGCCCTTGAGGGTTCTTAAGGGCAAGACTAGAGGAAGCACTGTATTTGTCCCACAAAGCACCGTCTAGGAAGGAAGTTCTTTTGTTCACACCAAGCAAAGAAAGCTGACCAGGTGCATCGGGAGCCCCCAGATCCAAAAGTCCAATGTTGAGGAGACAGGTAAAGACAGGCTCTGGAATGCTTAATGCATAGGGAAGTCCAGAGACTGAATCTGCTCGTCCAATGCAGCCCAAATACTTAGTTGTAGTGGGCTAGAAAAGTCCCAGCATAAGGCACACACTTGAAAGATCAGCTTTAGAATCCTCATGCCAAAGCAAAGAGGGAAATGCCTTAAAGATTTCATACTAGAAAGTGTAGGGACAGAATCTGTTCCAGAGGAACTTGGTCCTGGATCAACCTAGGTAATCTAGGCAGTGAGTTGGATCCAACACAGACTTCTTAAACTTCAAGATCCATTCAAAGCCCTCAGTGTTTGCATTATCAGTTACACATTGGCAGCAAGTACCTGGATAGAGAGTAGGGATGAGCTCGGTGTTCGAGTCGAACATAGGTTCGACTCGAACATCGGCTGTTCGCAGCGTTCGGCGAACAACGAACGATTTGGGCCGTTCGCGCCAAATTCGAGTGATGCGAACGGCCCACAATACACTGCGCCATCGCAGTGTAATCCCGGCGCTGTGATTGGCCAAGCATGCACTGTGACCCTGCATGCTTGGCCAATCACAGCGCCGGCAGCGAGGAGAGCAATGATTAACCACAGGCAGGATGCCTGTGGCCAATTATAGCTGAGGGGGTTTAGTACACGCCCCACACTATAAAATGCCGCCAGCGCGGCGGCCTTGTGTAGTGTATTCCGGAGCAGGGAAAGTGAAGGATAGGCAGGGACAGTGTCAAATCTTGTCAAATCTATTCTTTGCTAAACCTTGTGTGTAGGGACAGAGAAGGATAGGCAGGGAGAGTGTCAGTGTCATATTCTTTGCTAAACCTTGTGTGTAGGGAGAGAGAAGGATAGGCAGGGAGAGTGTCAGTGTCATATACTTTGATAAACCTTGTGTGCAGGGAGAGAGAAGGATAGGCAGGGGACAGTGTCAGTGTCATATTCTTTGCTAAACCTTGTGTGCAGGGAGAGAGAAGGATAGGCAGGGAGAGTGTCAGTGTCATATACTTTGATAAACCTTGTGTGCAGGGAGAGAGAAGGATAGGCAGGGGACAGTGTCAGTGTCATTGTTGCTAAGCCTCCTGCACATTATACACCTGAAGTTAGCCCGTATTGCTGCTTTTTCCTGGTGTGTTACACCAACAGGATTTTGCGGCACTTACAGCGGGCGGAGTGTACCTCCTGACCATATTACACCTTAACTTAGCCTGTATTGCTGCTTTTTCCTGGTGTGTTACACCAACAGGATTTTGCGGCACTTACAGCGGGCGGAGTGTACCTCCTGACCATATTACACCTTAACTTAGCCTGTATTGCTGCTTTTTCCTGGTGTGTTACACAAACATGATTTTGCGGCACTTACAGCGGGCGGAGTGTGCCTCCTGACCATATTACACCTTAACTTAGCCTGTATTGCTGCTTTTTCCTGGTGTGTTACACCAACAGGATTTTGCGGCACTTACACCGGGCGGAGTGTGCCTCCTGACCATATTACACCTTAACTTAGCCTGTATTGCTGCTTTTTCCTGGTGTGTTACACCAACAGGATTTTGCGGCACTTACAGCGGGCGGAGTGTACCTCCTGACCATATTACACCTTAACTTAGCCTGTATTGCTGCTTTTTCCTGGTGTGTTACACCAACAGGATTTTGCGGCACTTACACCGGGCGGAGTGTGCCTCCTGACCATATTACACCTTAACTTAGCCTGTATTGCTGCTTTTTCCTGGTGTGTTACACCAACAGGATTTTGCGGCACTTACAGCGGGCGGAGTGTGCCTCCTGACCATATTACACCTTAACTTAGCCGGTATTGCTGCTTTTTCCTGGTGTGTTACACCAACAGGATTTTGCGGCACTTACAGCGGGCGGAGTGTGCCTCCTGGCCATATTACACCTTAACTTAGCCTGTATTGCTGCTTTTCCCATTTCCCTGCAGGCCATTAGAATGTCTGGAAGGCAAACAAGGAGAGGCAGACAGTCAGGAGCCAAAAAATAAGGGCAAGCAGGCTCTGTGTCTAGAGACAACAGTGCTGGTCGTGGACGCGGTGCATCGCCATCAGCACATGGCCATGGGACACGCTTGTCCTTCTTTTCGGCAGCTGGACGTGTTGAGCCGCATCATGCCGAAGACTTGGTAGAGTGGATGACCAAGCCCTCCTCATCCTCCTCATCCTCTCTCACCCAGGCTCAGGGTACTGGCAAAGCAGCTGCCAAAGCGTCCTCTTCCCTGGTATCAATGTCATCATCAGTCACTCCTTCCCTAGACCAACCATGTCCTCCTGAGGAGTCCCCCGAACTGTTTGAGCACAGTGTTGGGTACATGCTCCAGGAGGATGCCCAGCGTTTCGAAGGGTCTGATGATGATATCCAGCTAGAGGAAGGCAGTAGCGTGAGAGCAGAGAGAGGGGATGCTCAAGAAGGACACCAATCTGGCAGTCATGTTCCAGCAGCTGCAGCATACTGCCAGATTGGCTCCAGTGATGAGGAGGGAGGGGATGATGAGGTCACTGACTCCACATGGGTGCCTAATAGGAGAGAGGAGGAGGAGGAGGAGGAGGAGGATGAGGAGGAGGCACATCTCCAACGAGGCAGGATGCCCTCGGGGGGCCAGCGTAAGGGCAGCACACCGACGGAATCACACCGCAGAGCTCCGCCTGTGCAGGGCGCTGCCTCTGCCCGTTATTCAAAAAGTTCTTTGGTGTGGGCCTTTTTTGAGTCGAGTGCATCAGATCGCACAGCTGCTGTTTGCAACATATGTCTCAAGCGTATATCGCGTGGCCAAAACATCACCCGCTTGGGCACCAAGCCATGCAGCTCGTTGGCAAGCCTACCTTAAAGACCCACACCAAAGAACAAAGTGTACCTCTTCTTGCACCGCATCAGCTGGGATCTCCAACCCCACTATACCTTCAGTCCTCTCTGAAACCTGCACTGAGAGGAATTGTAACGGCACCCCAATATAAAGGAGTAAAACGCCGTTTACGATGTTCCCTCTCCTAGACACACATCCACTCGCTACCAATATCCACAGCTAAACGACCCTTTCCCATAGGAACCAATCCCTCTGGAAGAAAACGAGACGCACTCTGTCTTCTTCTGTAATAGGAATCACTTTATTATTGAGAAACATTGTAACTTTATACACAATTCAATCCACATGATTTAACATGAACAAGGGCCCAGCTCCACCCACACATCCCAAGACCCAACACCTCATCCTGACGTCTGCTAGGCTTCAAAAGATCCCACACAATACACATCTTCTCACAAAGGGTTGGCAGCCAGTCTGTCTGGCACTTTACAATACACACAAGAACAGACTTAATGAACAATAGAATGCAAAACACCTTAATTCCTCACAGCAATGATTACATAACCCCCACACACCGTATACATCCAATCTATATACAATGTATATACAGCCTTGAATATGGCTATCACAGACCATATCGGGGGTTTCTTTTATTCACCCTGTGTCCAAAGTGACCCCACTGTCACACATCTCCCCTTTCGGCAGGGGACTAACAGAGGAGGGGACCCCAGACGGGTCTACTCCGAAGTTAGTCCATGGGTCCATTCTTCCAATGCTGGTATCCACCCAGTACCACAAATGAATTGCTCCAAGCAGAGCATTACTTACCCAGCCAACCTCTGCCTCTCTCAGAGAACATACCCGCCGCTGGGGAGAAGACAGGGTGACTGGGCTCAGTCCGTCATGCTGTTGGGGATCTGGGTCGACTGCCCGGCATCCCTGGGGTATACAAGTGGAGACTGAAGTCCCATCCACTTGTGGTAGGTGGAAGTCCCCCAGTGCTTGCAAAGCAAGGTTGACATCCTCCTGTCTCAGTGTCACACCATTTTCTGGGGTTGTGTCAGTGAGGACTGAAGTCCCATCTACTACCACAGGAACTCCCTCTTCTGTTAGTTGAGAGCAGAGGCCCGTGGCACTCGGCTCTGTTGCCAGCTCTTCTGCTGGGTTGCTGTGAGTGGAGACCGCAGTCCCATCCACCGATATCCGCTCAAGTGGCAGTTGTGTGCAGCGGCCAGTAGCATTCTGCCCTGCTGCCAGTGATTCAGCTGGGGGTGAAAGCTTTACCCCCTCAGCTTGTTGCTGGAGAGAGGGGCCAACTGCCCCGGCTCCCTGAAACTCCACAGTTGTTTCCGGTGCTGGGCAGAGGTTGCTATCACTCTGCCCTGTTGCCAGCACTTCTGCTGGGGACTCCACACCATCTGCTCTGGCTACCTGTTGGGGAGGGAAAATGGCTGCTTCTCCTCCCTGCATCTCTGAAATCCACTCAGAAAGAGGAACCATCACCTTCTCAACTCGGGCCTCCAAAACTGCCATGGGTGTAGAGCAGGGGTCTGTAGTACTCTGTCCTGCTGCCAGTACTTGGGCAGGCGATGCATAATCCCCAACATCCTCTGAACAGTCCCTTAAGTCCATACCTTCTGTAATCTGTGGCTGGGGAGATGAGCCAACTGCCCTAGCTCCCTGGAACTCCATATCGCCTATGTTAATTCACCTAAATGTGAGTGTATTTGTATCTACTATTAAAAACTTGTTACACTATTGCACTTAGAGGCGCCTCTCTCCTTGTCTTCCTGTTACCCCTGAACATGGTTTCTGTTCATCTATGATGGCCGCCCTGTGCACAGTGGATCCCATTTATTCCTGCTCCACCCATATACACCGCAGTGTGTAAACAGACTCCTAAGGACTTCCTTTAAGACTGTCTATATATATATACATATGTTGTATGGTATTTTTTCATCTTATTTTTATATTTTATATATTTTTTTATTTTATTTTTTATTTATTTATTTATTTATTATTTTTTATTATTTTTTCTTGCTTCATATTGATTACTTTGGATAATACATGTTTCTGTGGATATTGTGCGCCACCACTTGTCTATACATCCAATCTATATACAATGTATATACAGCCTTGAATATGGCTATCACAGACCATATCGGGGGTTTCTTTTATTCACCCTGTGTCCAAAGTGACCCCACTGTCACAGGAATGAAGGTGTAGAATTAGGTGTGTCACAGCCAAGTACTTGCGGGCACTCTGCTAGCAGTACACCAACGTCCGATTCTAGCAGGCAAATTTCCCTGCCCCAGCTGCTGGACCGTCGAAAGAAGTTCACTCCCAGCCATCCACATGCCCAGCGGTTGAATGCTAGCTTGGCTAAATTGCTAGCGCTTCAACTGCTGCCTTTTCAGTTGGTAGACTCGGCTCCCTTCCGTGAGTTTGTGCAATGTGCGGTTCCTCAGTGGCAGGTTCCCAAACGCCACTTTTTCTCATGGAAGGCGATTCCGGCTCTCTACCGGCATGTGGAAGGCAATGTCTTGGCCTCGCTGGACAGGGCGGTCAGCGGTAAGGTGCATATTACCGCTGACTCATGGTCCAGCAGGCATGGACAGGGACGTTACCTTTCTTTCACGGCCCATTGGGTCACTCTTTTGGCAGCTGGGAAGGATGCAGGACAAGGTGCAGTAGTGTTGGAGGTTGTTCCACCGCCACGCCTCCAAAATGCTACTACTGGTTGTGACACACCTCTGTCCTCCACCCCCTCCTCTTCTTCTTCCTCCGTGGCCTCTTCCTGTGCTTTGTCCTCGGAACCAGCGGTGCTCCGTAGGCGTTCAAGGGGCAAAAAGATGCCATGCCGTGCTTGCGCTGGTGTGTTTGGGGGACAGGAGCCAAACTGGGGCAGAGGTTCTGTCTGCTCTGCAGGGGCAGGCCGAGAGGTGGTTGACGCCACGCCAGCTTAAGCCAGGAATGGTAGTTTGCGACAATGGCACCAACCTCCTCTCCGCTCTCCGACAGGGACAACTGACCCATGTGCCCTGTGTGGCTCACATCCTTAACCTGGTGGTGCAGCGGTTCTTGGGCAGGTACCCGGGCTTACAGGATGTCCTGAGGCAGGCCAGGAAAGTCTGTGTGCATTTCTGCAGATCTTATAATGCCAGTGCTCGTCTGGCTGAGCTGCAAAAGGAGTTGAACCTGCCCAAGCACCAGGACAGGGTCAGGGGAGCTCAGGTTTTTTTCACCACACCAGTGGGGCATGATCAGGGATGCATGCACTGTCCTGGCACCATTTGAGGAGGCCACGAGGATGGTGAGCAGTGACAGTGCATGCATCAGTGACACTGTACCTCTTGTCCACCTGTTGGAACATACGCTGCGGGGAATAATGGACAGGGCACTTGAGGCAGAACAGAGGCAGGAAGAGGAGGACTTCCTTGCCTCTCAAGGCCCCTTTACCCAGACAGTGTTCCTTCTGTCCCACCCATCGCACAGGAAGAAGAGGAGGAGGAGGAGGAGGAGGATTGTGTCAGCATGGAGGTGGAGCCTGGCACTCAGCATCATCAGCAGCAGTCTTTTAGGGATGATTTACAGTCCCAAGAAACCAGTGGACTTGTACGTGGCTGGGAGGAGGTGGCTGCGGATCATGTCGTCCTTAGTGACCCAGAGGACTCCGGACTGAATGCCTCAGCTAACCTACGCTGCATGGCCTCCCTGATCCTGCAAAGTCTGCGGAAGGATCCTCGTATTCTTCGGATCAAGGAGAGGGACCATTACTGGCTGGCCACTCTCCTTGATCCACGGTACAAGGGTAAGGTTGCGGACCTTATGTTACCGTCGCAGAGGGAGCAGAGGATGAGACAACTCCGGGAGGCCTTGCAGAAAGGTCTGTGCAACGCGTTCCCAGAGACTGGGAGGTTACAAACTCCTGGTCCTGGACAACGAGTTGCTGAGGCTTCGGGCAGTCAAAGAAGGAGCGGTGGGGAAGGTGGCCGTCTGACCGATGCGTTCAGACAATTCTTTAGTCCGCAGCCCCAAAGTATGATCGTTTCCAGCAACCATCGCCAGCGTCTGATATACATGGTGCAGGAATACCTAGGGGCAAGGTCAGACTTGGACACCTTCCCCACCGAAAATCCTCTGGCTTACTGGGTCTTGAGGATGGATCACTGGCCAGAGCTTGCACAGTATGCAATTGAGCTACTGGCCTGTCCTGCATCCAGCCTTCTTTCAGAACGCACATTCAGTGCTGCTGGAGGATTTGTCATGGATCACAGGGTGCGCCTGTCCACCGACTCTGTTGATCGACTGACCTTCATAAAGATGAACCAGTCTTGGATCACCACCAGCTACCAAACACCTGAAGCTGATATAACAGACTAATTTATTTTCAAATGTCACATCCCTTCAAGACTGATGCTGATGCTGAGAGACTGTCCTGTTATGTTGACTGACTATCCTCCTCCTCCTCAATGATCCGATTGACGATGATAGCTTGGAAGAACATTTTTGTTTCTGGGTGCCGCCACCAGTGGCTAAGGCCCAATTTTTCAGCCCCTGTTTAACAGGGGTGTGTTATTACAATTTTTTATGCAATGCTTTGCAGCAGGGCTCATTCCTGCACTCCAACTAGAGTATCTGGGAGTGGTTGCAGTGTCGTGGCACCAGCACCAGTGGCCAAGGCCCAATTTTTCAGCCCCTGTTTAACAGGGGCGTGTAATTAAAATTTTTGATGCAATACTTTGCAACAGGGCTCATTGCTGTGCTCCAAGTACAGTATCTGTGAGGGGTTGCAGTGTTGTGGCACCTGTGCCTAAGGCCCAATTTTTTAACAGGGGCATGTAATTACAATTCTTGATCTAATAATTCACAGCAGGGCCCATTCCTGCGCCCACCAAGACTAACTGTGAGGCCTTACAGTGTTGTGTCAACACCACCACCACCACCACCACCAAAGGCCCAATTTTTCAGCCCCTGTTCAACAGGGGCATGCAATTACAATTCTTGATCTAATAATTCACAGCAGGGCCCATTCATGCGCCCACCAAGAGTAACTCTGAGGGCTCACAGTGTTGTGGCAACACCAACATGTAAGGGGCAAATTTCAGCTGAGTATATACGGCAGGCCCCTACTTTCAAACATCCAACTTACAAACGACTCCTCCTTGCAAACGGAAGGATACAACAGGAAGTGAGAGGAAATCTACCCCTAGGAAGGCAAATTCTCTCCTGTAAGAGTTAATATGGGAAAAAAAGTGTCTCCTCTCCACTGATTCTTTATCACCAATTCTTGTTTCAATAAAAACCCCAAATTTTCAAAAAACATTTGTCATTAGGACGGAAAGTGAGGTGAACTGTTCTGAACAGGTGCACACTGCACAGACAGCAAAACAAATGTTACAGGGGTGATAACCCTTCCCTATGTTTTCCAAAAAGCTTAAAAATAGATTTTTTGGCTGGAGCTACACTTAAACAATGTACCTGTTCAAAATTACAAACAGATTCTACATAAGAACAAACCTACAGACCCTGTCTTGTATGCACCGCCTGTATACGGCTGTTCAGAGTAAATAGGGCCTTTTTTATTTTGTGTGCGGGGTTCTCCTTAATATCCATACAAGACCCAAAGGGGCTGGTAATGGGCTGGGGTAGGGGGTGGGGGGGGGTGTGTGATGGGGTAGCTATGCCATTTTTCTTAAAGATTTTCATCCATATTACCGGGACCAGACATTACATTAAAGCCGCAAGCAGTTTTAAATGGCTTTTTTTCCTTTAGAAATGTAATTTTGTGCAGGGACAGTTCTAAACACGGGAAACACGTGGCACTTCACAGGCATACTTTAGACACCCCCCAGGTATGATATTTAAAGGAATATTTGACTTTTTTTTTTCACTTTATGCATCATTAAAATGACTGCTCCAGAAAAACGTCCGTTTTTAAAACTTCTTTTTGCATTGATACATGTCCCCTGGTGCAGAACCCGGGTTCCCAAGGCCTTTTTAGGACAATAACATGCATAATAGTCGTTATAATTTGCACTTTAGATTTCGAACGTTCCTATCCATTGTATTTAATAGGGTTCTAAAGTTCGTGCAAACTTTCGGTCCGTTCGCGGGTTCTGGTGGGAACCGAACCCGGGGGTGTTCGGCTCATCACTAATAGAGAGGTCCTGTAACAGCAGATCATCCAGATAGCCCATAATGTGAAGACCCTGAAAGTGAAACCAAGCTGGAACAGGGGCCAACACTTTACTGAAGACCCATGGGGCCTGAGGCAAACCGTATGTCAGAGCGACAAACTGTAAAATACAAAATGTTCTGGTGTGGAGGAAAGTCGGGGATGTGTACATTGGCATTCAGGATGTCCACTGAAGCCAGAAGATCCTCTTATCAAAGGGAAACCAAATGCAACCTGGCCAAAATACAATTTCTGGCCCCAAAGAAAAGTGTTTAGAGACTTCAGCCGTTACTCTCTGGAGACAAAATTCTGGTTCCACCCATCCTGAACCCAGAAGGCCTTCAAAGCCCAACAGACATTTTCCTGCACTGTAAGATGAGCTGGAGCTAAACTTAGTTAGCTTGGAAGTCATGGAGTGAGTGTCAAATTTGGACTTAGGCCTTGTACACACGGCCGAGATTCTCGTTGAAAAAAACATGTCGTTTTTTTCGACGAGATTCTTGGACAAGAAACTTGTCCCGGCCGAGTGTACACACGCTCGTTTCAAAGAACCCGCGGTTCTTTGAAAGGAGTGTACGTGGTGACGTCATCGACTACGTCGAGCATGCGCTCGTCACATTCGATGCCGTCGCCGCCATCTTGGTCTACCCTACGTATGCCTAGGAAGCTACCGCGCATGCGTCGAATTCATTTCGAACATGCGCGGGCTTCCGGGAGGACAGGTAAGTGTACACACACTCACTTTTCTCGTCGAGAAACATGCCGAGGAGAATCTCGACGAGAAAATAGAGAGCAGGCTCTCTATTTTCTCGTCGAGGTTTCTTGTCGGTTTTCTCGACGAGAAACCCGATAGCAGCGTACACACGACCGATTTACTCGGCAAGACCTCTCTGCCAGCAAGTTTCTTGCTGGTTCTTGCCGAGAAAATCGGTCGTGTGTATGAGGCCTATGAGTCAAGATTTGAGAGAAATCAAAGACTTGCCTGCATGGAGGTTTGCCTTCTTTTTCAAGGCAAAGTAAACTTTTTACCACCTGTGGCCTTCTTGATAAGGGAGTTTAAGTACCTACTGAAGAGACTTTCTCCCACCAAGATCAGTACCAGGCACTGCTCACATGCTGGCTTCCCAGACCAGTACTCAAGCTATATCTGGATGAACAAGCTCAAAGAGATCTTGAAAAATTTAGATTTCGCCCACAAGAATGCCCACAACCCACTGTAGAGCTCCAGCTAATGCAAAAAATGGCCTGGTCATTAAGGGGGTAAATCTTTCCGGGGCTGAAGTGGTTAAACTCAAAAACAAAAATGTAACACATTCACTAAAGCAGATCGCATGCGGTATTTAGGTACCCGTGCACATTTTCCCTAAATATCGCATTGCGATCCTGAAACTGTCAATTTACAATGCAGTTTTGCGGTATTTACAGCAAAAAGCTGAAGATGTTCGGTAAAAATTGCATGAAAAGTCGTTAAACTCAATTCACAGAAGGAAATAAATAATTAAATGCATGTGGTAATTAAGTAGTTGCCCAGGCATGCAGTATTTAAGAAATGTAAAAATATAATAGCCAATTTTGAGTAGTCTCTGCATTTTTGGATCAGTTATCTGAACAGTAATGCATAAAAACCTAAATATGGAAATATAGAAATTGTTGGGATTGATTTACTTAAAATATAACTAAAGGATTTTTTTTTTTAGTTTTGAATGAAGTGGAGGTAGATTAGAACACCTGTCAGGTTTGTATTGTTGTCTGTGCCCCCATTAGGGAGATTCACCCTCTGTATTTGTCCTGTTTACCATTATCTTTGAAAGTGAAATCAAAAGAAAATCCCAAATTTTTGGTCCCCAGAGAAGTAATATAGGGGACATTTTCCAATGGGGACATAAATGGCAAAAAATAAAACTAAAAAATGACAGGGGTTATATCCCTCTCTTACTCTATCCAAAATGGAAAAAAAAGTTTTGCCTATAGTTCAATAGACTGTGCAATTTGCAAGTTGATCCAGAGCTTAGTACATGAGGTAAAGCTGCACTTTACAAAGAATACCCAATCACATGTGTAGCGGGGTATCGTTTCCACCCGCAAGACTACAGTTCCCAGCACGCTTTGAGGCACCCAGGGTGCATTTCCCCGTGCAAGGACTGCTGGGGTGGACTTTAAAAGGGAGAGGAGGGGCCTCGCTCTTTCTCTTGGAACACCGCCCTCCTCGCAAGAGGATCCCTGCACTGACCTGCTGCGCGTGCTAGGCCTGAAGCCTGGGCCTCACACTTTGTTCCAGAGAGCCTTCCGTTTTGCCGAGGAGCCTGCGGAGCATCCGATCCACCTGAGGTGCCACCATCTTATGGAGGACCGAAGACCCGGTACATCGTGGGCACTGTGAAGTCACTCACAGTAGCGGAGGAACCGGACAGGAGTCGATCCGGTCTGGGTGAGAGAGCGCCAGCTCAGAACCACATCAAAGTACCCCTTTGTTGCCTATTAACTTTGCCTAGGCCCACCATTGACCACAGTGATACTTGGGAGAGACTGTTTGCTGAACTGAGATTATCAGTCTCTCCAGCTTCACCAAGTTAGCGATCATTTGCTACCCCTATTGGATTACAGTATTTGTTTCTTTATGTGCACCACCGAGAGTTGCTAGCGAAGATTCTTCTACGAACTATACCCCAAGTTATAGTCAGGCCTGACTGGGTAATATAGGACATTGCTGGGCGCCATTTTTTTTGCTCACGAGGGAGGATAGCTGCAGCGGGGATACAATATTATTACTGCATTATTGAATGTTATGCTCTTTTAATGTGTGCACCTATACTGCAGGGATCTGCATGAGATATTGTATGCAAATTGCCTTTTATACTTTTACCAATAGTAAACCGTTATAGTTAAGCAATTTGGTGGTCAGTGTCAATTACTGTGCTGGGATACCGAAAGGGGGTTGTACCATATAACAATATAGAGATATTGCAGTTGTGCCATCCTTCCCCTTTCCTAACTGTGTCACGAGAGGTTAGAGCCGATTGCCAGGGGTTGATAGCGGTGCATTGCAGGGGCCCAAAACAAACAAGCAGCCCTCTTAAACTGAAGGTACCGCTACACATGCAAGGAAAAAAAATGCATTTTTGCTTGCATATGATTGGATGATGGAAGTCAGCAGAGCTTCTCCTTATTTACTCAACTCTGGAGCAACTTCACTTGCAAGCAAGTGGTATATATAATATTTTTTTAGCAGGGGTTTCCTGAGACTGGAAAAATATTTCAAGGATTCCTCTGCGTTAAAAAGTTTGAGAAAGGTCGCTTGAACATGTAACTAAAGGGAAAATGTTCTTTTTCATTGTGAATAGAGTAATGAGGGATTAGAACCCTTGACATTTTTTTTCTGTGTCCCATTGGGGAGATTTACCTGTATTTCCTGTCCCATTGCCAAAACAGGAAGTGAGAGGAAATCCCTGCAAATTAAGGAGATCTCCTTTTGGGTCCCTTAAGTCACCGGAACGAGTGTCCCCATTGGGAAATGTCCCCTTTATTACTTTTCTGGGGACAACCTAAAATTTGGGATTTTCTTTTAATTTCACTTTCAATAATATTGTTAAACAGGACAAATAGAAAGGATGCATCTTCCTATAGAGGGCACAGAGGGGTTTATTTACTAAAACTGAAGAGTGAAAAAGCAGTGCATGATAGCCAATTAGCTTCTAACTTCAGTTACTTCCGTTACGTTTTGATAAGCAAACCTGGAAGCTGATTGGCTACCATGCACTGCTGCACCAGAGTTTGAAACATTCAGTTTTAGTAAATCAACCCCAGACAGCAGTAAAAACCTAATAGGTGTTCTAATACCTCTCCACCCTATCCAAAACAAACAAAAAATCCTTTAGTTATACTTTAAGTAAATACAAAATATCTTTATAAATTTCAAATATTGAACAAAAATCGTATTAAAAACCACACATAGGGATGGGCCGAACACCCCCGATTCGGTTCGCACTAGAAAATCTCGAACAGGCAAAAAGTTCTAGCAAACATGCAAACTCTATTAACCTCCCTAGCGGTATTCCTGAGTGTGGCTCGGGGGGAATTTTCAGTACCAAAAGTGGTAACCCCGAGCCACACTCGGGATCGCATCGCAGGATCCATGTACAGCTCTTAATGACCTTGTCCCCTGGATCCTGCGATGTCTCCTCGCTGTGTCTATAAGCCGTGTCTCCGCTCGATTCACAGTGCCGAGCTCTGTTTCCTGCGAACGTTGCGACGCACGGGGACGGAGCTCGGCGTCAAAGAGTGAAAAACACAGTATACAATACAGTACACTGTAATCTTACAGATTACAGTGTACTGTATCAAATAATTACACATCCCCTTTGTCTCTAGTGGTTTGTCCAGTGCCCTGCATCCAGTTTTATATTATAAATACTGTTCTTTCTGCCTGGAAACTGGAGATTGTCCATAGCAACCAAAAAGTGTCCCTTTACATCAAAAGTGCTTTTAGACCAGCTAGAAAACAGCGATAATAAATTAGAATCACCTGCAGAATTGAGCGATAGTGATTTGTGGGGAAATTCGTCATCAAACACTGAAAGTAATGACAGCGACAATTCAGCAACTGAGCAAATTTCAGTGTTTTTGATTTGATTACATTATTAATCTTTTTTTATTATTATTATATTATTATTTGTTATAATTATTTATAGTTTTATTATATTATAATTTATGAGTTTGTGTTTCAAACTTTATCATACCCGGGATGTCTACTAGACTCTTGTTTGGACAGAATTAAGTGAGTTATTTCTAAGAATTACAGGCCTACAATATAAAACGCCAAATTTCCATGCAAAACATTGTATCGCTTTCAGCATCAAAAATCTGACATAATCATACCGCCAGGGAGGTTAAAGTCTATGGGACACAAATATAAAAAATCAAAAGTCGTAATTTTAAAGGCTTATATGCAAGTTATTGCCATAAAAAGTGTTTGGGGACCTTGGTACTGCCCTAGGGGGCATGTATCAATGCAAAAAAAAGTTTTTAAAACTATAATTTTTAAAGGAACAGTGATTTTAATGATGCTTAAAGTGAAACAATAAAAATGAAATATTCCTTTAAATATTGTGCCTGGGGGGTCCCCTTAGTCTGCCTGTAAAGTAGCACATCTGTACAATGTATAGAACATGCCGCAGCAATAATTACATTTCTAAAGGAAACTATTTCATTTAAACTTGCTCGCAGCTGTAATGTATTGCCGGCTCCCGGCAATATAGATTAAAAAAAATGAAAACAATGGCGTGGAGTCCCCCCTAGTCCATACCAGGCCCTTCAGGTCTGGTATGGATTTTAGGGGTAACCCAATGCCAGATTTAAAAAAAAAATCGTCTTGGGGGCCCCCCCAGAATCCATGCCAGAGCATGCAGCCTGGCAGGTCAGGAAAAGAGGGGGACAAGCGAGCACCCCCCCCCGCTCTCCTGAACCATACCAGGCCACATGCCCTCAACCTGGGGGGTGGGTGCTTTGGGGCATGGGGACAAGGGGGACAAAGGCTTGATGGGGACAAGGGCTTCTTCCCGACAACCCTGAGCTGTGGTTGTCGGGTCTGCAGGTGGAGGGCTTATCAGAATCTGGGAGCCCTTTTTAGGTAGGAGGCCTCCAGATCCCGCTCCCCCTCTATGTGAATGGGTAGCGGGTACATCGTACCCCTACCCATTCACCAAAAGAGTGTCAAAAAGTAAAAACCACAAGAGTTTTTGACAAATGCTTTATTTTTTTTTAAAAAGTGTCCCGCGATGTAAATCCACCATCAATCACGCCTGCACGATGGACTCAAAAAATATCAAAAATGGAAAACGCTCCGCCTCCATGGGAGGCCTCCTGACGACTGCTCTCTCTTTGATTTGACAGCTCTTATATGGGCAAAGGCGGGGCCACCTGGTGACGTAACCAGGTGAGCCCACCCCCTTATGATGTCATGTGACTGCATACTTTGCACTGCACTATATACTCTGCACTACATGGTATTATATACTCTGCACTGCACTATATACTCTGCACTGTTATATACTCTGCATTGCACTATATACTCTGCACTGCACTGTGTTATATACTCTGCACTGCATTACATACACTACACTGACTGCACTATTTACTCTGCACTGCATTATATACACTACACAGACTGCACTATATACTCTGCACTGTGATATATATACACTACACTGACTGCACTATACAGTATACTCTGCACTGCGTTATATACACTACACTGATTGCACGCTCAATCCACACTAAGTACCCTGCCTAATCGCTCTCCATTAATGCACACTATACACGGCCGCCGTGTAAGCAGCCTTATATAGTGTGGGGCGTGGACTTAGCCTCTGAGCCATGATTGGCCAAAGGCACCCTGCCTTTGGCCAATTATGGCTCTCGCTGTACATCGTGCTGTGATTGGCCAAAGCATACAGGTCAGGTGCATGCTTTGGCCAATCAGCAGCCTTCAATGCACTGCAATTTTGCAGTGCATTATGGAGCGCTCCGTGGCGGGCGAACGTCCCGCGAGCGCCCCATATGTTCGTTTGTTCTATGACTTGAACACAACGTTAATTTGTTCTTGACTCGAACATCGGGCCCATCCCTAATCACACACATATACTGTATATAAATACCCTTCTTCCACCAATAAAGAAGACAACAATGTTTTTTTTATTGATGGAAGAAGTGTATTTATACTGTAAATGTGTGTGATTTTTTTATACTATTTTCATTCAATATTTGACATTTATATATATATTTTGTATTTACTTAATTTACCCTGCCTAGCGGTATTCCCGAGTCTGGCTCGGGGTGAAATTTCAGTACCATCAGCCAGTCTCTGGATCGCATCGCAGTATCCAGGCAAAGTAACTTACCTTGTCCCCTGGATCCTGCTGTGTCTCCCCGCTGTGATCTGCGAGCTGTCATCTCACTCGATTCACAGTGCCGAGCCCCGTTCCCTGCGAGCGTTGCGACGCACGGGGACGGAGCACGGCGCCAAATTCAAAAAAGTAAAAACACACAATACATACAGTACACTGTAATCTTACAGATTACAGTACTGTATCAAATATTTACACACACCCTTTGTCCCTAGTGGTTTGTCCAGTGCCCTGCATGCACTTTTATATTATAAATACTTTTCTTTCTGCCTGGAAACTGGAGATTGTCCATAGAAACTAAAAAGTGTCCCTTTACATCAAAAGTGGTTTTAGACCAGCTAGAAAACAGCGATAATAAATTAGAATCACTTGCAGAATTGAGCGATAGTGATTTGTGGGGAAATTCGTCATCAAACACTGAAAAACACTTTTATTATTATTATATTATTATTCGTTATAATTATTTTATAGTTATTTATTATATTATAATTCATGATTTCATGTTTCAAACTTTATCATACCCGTGATGTCTACTAGACTCCTGTTTGGACAGATTTAAGTGAGTTATTTCTAATGCCACGTACACACGATCAATTTTCTCGACGGTGAAAACACTGTCAAGAAAATTGACGGGAAAAATGAGGAATGGCTTGTTCCCCCACACACGGCCATTTTTCCCGACATTTTTTCTCTTGGTCGAGAAAAACGACCGTGTGTAGGCTCCCCGGCAGTGTTTCCCTATGGGAAAACTGCCGCGGAAAAAAATGGCGTGAATCACGACGAGAAAAATTAGAGCATGTTCTAATTTTTCTCGTCGTGATTAATGCCGTTTTTCTCGGCGGGAAAAATGACCAAAAGCCCACACACGGTCGTTTTTCTCGTCAAAGAGAAAAAATTTCATTTTTCCCGACGAGAAAAATGGCCGCGTGTACGCGGCATAAGAATTACAGGCCTACAATATAAAACGCCAAATTTCCATGCAAAATAATGGTACTGCTTTCAGCACCAAAAATCTGAAATAATCATACCGCCAGGGAGGTTAACTTGGCATATTTCTACAGTTTAAGCCATTTTACCTCTTTATTGGAAATGAAAACTGACAGGGATTCTAATCCTTCTCCACTGTATTTATCCCACTGGATATCACATGAGATAAAATAAGGCATGGTTTTCATGAGATAAATACCACATATTTCGGAAAAATACTGCATGTGGTAAAAAGTCTTAAAGGGGTTGTAAAGGTTTGTTTTTTATTTTCTAAATAGGTTCCTTTAAGCTAGTGCATTGTTGGTTCACTTACCTTTTCCTTCGATTTCCCTTCTAAATATTTTTTTTCTTTGTTTTCTTTGTCTGAATTTCTCACTTCCTGTTCCTCCTCAGTAAGCTGTTCAGTAAGCTGTTCTGGCTGACTCCACACCACTCGGATGATGGTGTGAAGTTCAGTGAGGAGAAACAGGAAGTGAGAAATTCAGACAAAGAAAAAAAACATTTAGAAGGTAAATCAAAGGAAAAGTTAAGTGAACCAACAATGCATTAGCTTAAAGGAACCTATTTAGAAAATAAAAAACGAACCTTTACAACCCCTTTAATTAACTTCCCACACATCTCCTTGCTTCTTTTATGTTTTGCAATTTTTCTTTTACTATTCATATGAAATTGTTCTTTCATTTTTTTTTTCTATGTGTTTGGCAAAGTAAGGCAGGTCCATAACAAGATTTACACCACTTATGAGTTACAAATTAAAGTATAAGGATTGTAAAGCCTGTCCTAACAAATGTATTTATTATTGTAAGAAATAGCCAACAAAGCCATTAGGGTTGATTTTTTTTGGTGTAGATAATGTTTACTTAGCTTAGGAAATAAGGAAAACTACCGTATACACTCGAGTATAAGCCGAGTTTTTCAGCACATATTTTTTGTGCTGAAAATGCCCCCCTCGGCTTATACTCGAGTCACCTTTTTGCGCCTGATCTGCCGGACTTTGGGGACCCGGTACCGGCCGGCCGTAGGTCCCCTGGACCCCAAACTTGGCACTCTTCCTCTACAAGTGTGCAAAGTTTGTTGTCCAGGGGACCTACGGCTGGGTAGCACCTATTTTTCAAAGCCGGGCACCCCTTCCATATACTCACATGTTAAGCGGTAATTTCTCTGGTGACTTTGGGGACCCGGTACGGGCTGTAGGCATGCACATGGACCCAGTGAGGCACAGTGACGCATGCACATGGACCCAGTGAGGCACAGTGACGCATGCACATGGACAAAGTGAGGCACAGTGAGGCATGCAGATGGACACCCTAGGCTTATACTCGAGTCAATACCCTTTCCCAGTTTTTTTGTGGTAAAATTAGGTGCCTCGGCTTATATTCGGGTCGGCTTATACTCAAGTATATACGGTATGTTCACATTTATGTATATGGAGAGTAGTAAAAGGATAATTTGGGAAAGCTGATCACAACTTTGTTCACTTTATTCACTAACCTAAGTGAACATTTTCCACACCTTACTACTTAGAGGGAGATTTATGAAAACTGGATCGTGCAAAATCTGATGCAGCTCTGCATAGAAACCAATCAGCTTTCAGGTTTTAGGCCTCATGTACACTGCTGCTGGTAAATGGACGTTTAGGAGAAGTTGGGCATTTTTTTCAACTGCTCCTGAACTCTCCTATATGTTATCTTATCAGTAAAGGTACACTGGTTCGTTTATAGTCGTTTCTAGGCAGTTGAGCTTAGAGACTTTTTCTGGAACCTAAAAAAATGCATTCAGAACCTGTGTTTAGAGGCATTTCAAGTGCCAAACGCGGCTAAACACGGCTAAACACAGTAACTCGCATTTAGCAGCGTTTCGTTTACAGACGTTTTTAATTTTAACCAGAAAAAAAAAAATATATATATATATATATATATATATATATATATATATTTTTTTTTTTTTTAATGCTTCTAGATGCAAACGCGGCTAAACGCGGCATGTAAACCCGGCTAAATGGATGTTTTTAGACACCGGTTTCTAGCTGTCAAGTTAAATCGTTCAGGAGAGGTTGGACAACGTCCCGTGTGCATGAAGCCTTATTGTCAAAGCCTAATTGAACAAGCTGAAGTTAGAAGCTGATTGGCTACCCTGCAGAGGTGCACCAGATTTTGCACTCTCCAGCTTTAGTAAATAATACTCACAGTGAATCATTGATTTGTAATGGGTATGCTTAAGTGTAATTTATATGTTTTTTTAACATTTATTTAGTAGTCGGTATGGACAATGATGCAGTAAACGTGCAAAATATCTGATTGCAATTACTTTTTTTTCTCAAAATCCTTCAGTGTTTGTATGAATTAATTAACATTTTACACTTATGTCATTTGTAAATGAGCATCTTACCACAGATGTTTTGTTTTGACCAAAGGTGTGTCTGGAATTCCAAGCATGAAAATCCTGTGTTTTCCCTTGCCTTGCAAGGCATATGTGTGTGGCCATGGGTTATTTAGAGGCATTCAACATTTTTACAAACACCATCAGGCTGTGAACACATGGTTCAATAAACATGTCCTACATTTCGAGGACTATACTTATTTGGCTACATTCCTACTGCATCTAAATATGTTTGCATACCTTCAAGACTCATGTAATGCATGTCAATACCAACATTGTCACCAAATCAATGTTACATTTAAAGAAAAAGATTAAGGGATTTCTAAACTGCTTGTCATGCTAAGAACATCTTCCAGCAAGCACAGAAAATACCTGTTGATTTTAGTGGAAATGTATTCATGTTTAAAACTGAAAACAAGTGGCTGAGCCACTTAGAGTGCTCAGCGAGCATTTAATCCCCCCCCCCTCAGTATACCCTTAGTACTAACCTTAGCGTTTCATAAGTGTCCTGAAGACATTTACACTTGCTGTATTGGTGTTTATGTTACTCATAAAATGCGCTTACTCAGACATTGTGTCTTGGTACCCAATAGTCTTCCTATCTTTCTTCTTTTACCAAGTTAACCTATTAGTATGAAGTTGCTCCTGCTTGTGTTGGCTAGGTTCTGTTCTCCCATGTTCCAGTGTCATATGCGAATATCACTGTATAGGCACAATGTAGTTTTATGAATCTTTGTTTTTGCCTTTACTACTACGGCGTGCATGCGCCCACTTTGTACTCTCTTCTAATAACTCTAATAAAGATTTAAAGTAAAAAAAAATAAAGTAAAAAACAATATTATCTTCCTTCCAAGTTATCTTCTGTAAACTACAATTTTGCCCTCTCCCCATATAATAAAGATAAAAAATCTGCCCAATGTGACCATCATGACTCTCTTTAGTAAAAGGAAAGCTAAACTAGAACAGCAAGTGTGATATTTACAGGTTTACAAAGAGGATTAAGTGAATGTGCCCAGGTTTAAGTCCTGGGGGGTTAATTGAATCCTGCGTGAAGTCAGAAAAGCTCAAACTTGAAAACAAACCACACTGAAGTCTATGGGGGTGAGTTTTGAAAATCAGTTCTGGCCATTTTCAAAATGGTCAAACAGGCATAGGTAGCTGGACACTGCCACAGGTGAAATGTAGCATTTCCAAAATCAAATCGGTCTAAGTTAGCAACAGTGTTTCTGATCGCAGTCCCATTGTTACCAGACCAGTGTAAGTCAGCAGTACTACTACTAGTACAGTGACACTAGTGTCAGTGTTGCCAGTTCAGTGCAGTCCTGATCACTGCCATACCAGTCTCAGTGTGACCAATCCC
Source organism: Rana muscosa (assembly GCA_029206835.1). Taxonomy (NCBI): domain Eukaryota; kingdom Metazoa; phylum Chordata; class Amphibia; order Anura; family Ranidae; genus Rana; species Rana muscosa. The sequence goes on from CM055122.1 coordinate 486,762,534, forward strand.
TTTCCTGTTTGCTGACCATGTCTCTGCCTGCCACCTGAACTGACCCATCTACACATCCCACTGACTGTGTTTCTGTTAGACACCAGTCTCAGCCATCCCATGCTGATAACTGAACTCCTGGAACCTCAGGGACTCTTTTGTTCACCTTTGATCAGCCTCAGATAATGCCAGACCAATGAATATAGTATTCCTGGGGGTAGCCAAAAACTAGTAGGACAGGCTTGCTTGGCCTATAGGAATGGGGACCGCTATAGGCGATGCTTTATAAGTGCAAACCCGCACTTTTCCTCATACACCACCTGTCCCTAAGCAGTGGATAATATACTACCCCCCTGGAAAACTTAGTGTACCACCACCTATATTTATAAAATAAAAAAGCGCTATACCCTCACATCAGTATTCACTTGCCGACTGACTACCATAATAGTACAACGGCAAATCGGCCTCTCACGTACCTAATATGTGAATGACGCACCCGGGCAGAGGGTGCGTGCCCGCCAACCGATCAGCATGTCTTGGCTAAACTTGTAAACAATACAGAGCTCTGTTCACTGACAGGGGATCTTGCTGTTTTTATTCCCTGTTAAACACTTAATAAAAGCAGCACATATTACTCGCATTCACATAGTTAATCACTTGCCGACCGCCTACTGCATATTTATTGCGGCAGGTCAGCTCTATTGCACAAAATCACATACCTGCACTGGGGGGTGAGTGCGCACCGCCAGAGGTGGCGATCACGCGCTGATTGGACACAGGGAATGCCAATCAGCGGGTCTGGCGGCCATCCTCAAACGTTCCCCAGAGAGGCAGAACGGTGATCTGCTTATGTAAACAAGGCAGATTGCTGTTCTGACAGTGATGAAGATGGAGATCTTGTGTTCCTACTTCATTCAGTCAGACCATCCCCCACACAGTAAGCAAGCACCAGCTAGGAGGACACTTAACCCTTTGATCAACCCCTGATGTTAACCACTACCCTGAAAAGTGTCATTAGTACAGTGACACTGCATATTTTTTTAGCACTGATCACTGTAATAATGTCACTGGTTCCCAAAAAGTGCCAAAAGTGTCAGTTAGCTGTCCGATTTGTCCACTGCAATGTCGCAGTCCCACTAAAAATAGCTGATCGCTGCCATTACTAGTAAAATAAAAATAAAAATATGCCATAAAAATATCCCATCGTTTGTAGCCACGATAACTTTTGTGCAAACCAATCAATATACGCTTATTGGGATTTATGTAGCAGAATACATATTGCCTAAATTGATGAAGAAATTAATTTTTTTTATTGGATATGTTTTATAACAGAAAGTACTTTTTTTTTTTTTTTTTAATTGTTGCTCTTTTTTTTGTTTATAGCGCAAAAAGATAAAACCAGCAGAGGTGATCAAATACCACCAAAAGAAAGCTCTATTTGTGGGAAAAAAGGACATCAATTTTGTTTAGGTACAGCATTACACGACCGCGCAATTGTCAGTTAAAGTAACTCAGTGCTGTGTCGCAAAAAGAAGGCCTGGTTATTAAGGGGGCAAACCTTCCGTGGCTGAAGTGGCTAAACACACATTTAACCCTGTGATCGCTCTAGATGTTAACCCCTTCCTACCCAGTATCATTAGTACAGTGACAGTGCATATTATTAGCATTGATCACTGTATTGATGTCATTGGCGATGTCAGTAGCAGTTAGTCAGTTCCCCCTGTGTCAGTTAGCTTCAGATCACCGCCATTAGTGGTAGAAAAAATAATTCCACTATATCTCCCAAAGTTTGTAGATGCTATAACTATCACACAAACCAATCAATATGCTCTTATTGGGATTTTTTTTTACCAAAGACATGCAGCAGAATACATTTTGACCAATCATTATAAAGATTTTTTTTTTTATTGGATATGTTTTATATGAGAAAGTAAAAAAAAAATTTTTTTCATTTTTTATCCCAAAAAACTCAGTGGTTATGAAATATCACCAAAAGAAAGTTCTATTTGTGGGAAATTTTTATAAACAGACATAAATAAATAAATAAAATCATTTTGCACCAAATAAGTGTGGCGGACCCCCCAAAACTGGGGTCGCTATGCCTAAATTTAGGGGCTAGCCTGAGCAAATGGTTAGGCTCAGGCTGTTGAAATTCTTTTATTTGGCCTCTGCTCTGTTGTGATGTTGCCTGGCAGTACAGTTCCCTGTGACCTGTAGGTGGCGCTGTCGCCCAGGTCTCAGGTCGAACCACAGTTGGCATTGCAGCGCTATTGGGTGTCCTCTCTCGGCAGCCGTGCAGTGGGCGTGCTCTACCCGCTGTGCATGCTGGCAGAGGGTACATAAGGGGGAAACGCAATTATTCGGGGAGCAGTTTGCGCCTCCCAGCCCTACAGGTCAGGGGTGTGTGAGTGTGTGTTCATTCCCGGGCACCTTTAGCCCGAGGCTGCATCGTTCCAGGTAAGCCCAGCACCTTTAGCTGAGGCCTATGTCAACAGAAGCGGAATCCCAGGGTACCCGTGGGAGGGTAACCCACTCTGAGGGAGAGGGAACCAGGGGAGGACTTATCCAGGGGATCGGTGAAGGAAGTCACTGTCTCGGGAGAGGCCTGGTTACCTGTCAGAGGGAAGGATTCCATTACCTGCCAAAAGCCTTGTAATGTGCCCATTGGCACCTAAGGTCTCATGTGTTACAAGTGCTGGGAAGTTCAGGACTTAGAGGCTAATATCCTGATCGTATCCTTAGGAAAATAATTTAAAGTGAATGTTCGTCCTCCACACCGGCTGCTAGGACTGAGCAAAACCCACTCAGGCTTGAGTGGCGACGAGGGTAATTAAGTGCCGCGTGCCTGAACCTGCCTCCCTGTTCAACTTTCTCTATCTCCAATCTTTCCTGTCAAGTTGCAAGCAAGTAAAATAAACTCTTTTCTTGGGTTTAATACTGTCTGGACATTGGCCTTCTTCAAAGAGAGAGAGAATAGACTTTTCCCTACACTCTAGGGATGAGAACCAACGGAAGGAGGTAACTCGCTGCAGGACCCAAAACTATTAACACCGCTCACCCTCTACAAGATGGAGGATACGGGGCATGTGGCATGGTGTGTCCCACTCTGCGAGTGGAGGTAAGCAGGGTAACGGATCTGTGTGCTACATAAGAAAATGTGCACTAGAAAAAATATATATATATTTTATCCTGTTAAAAAAAAATCCTTTGAAAAAAAAAATTGCATACAAGCATAGGTAACATTTTTAACACAAAAGGAACAATTAGGCAAACTCAGGTATATTAATTTGGCATCAAAAATGTAATTAAAAAAAACTGAAGATAAGAAGTTTGATGCTGCAGGTCCTAAGTCAGCAAAATCATGTGTTTGTATTATCTTTTTTTATAATGGCCAATAAATGAGTAACAATTCTTTTTAGCTAGATGCAGAAAATGCTCAGCACTGACCGTCATTAAATATAATATAAGTCCATTGCACCAAAAACAAATAATACTGTTTAATAATAAATAATAATAATTACTGTTTAATAATTTTAGACATCTTATATTATACAGATTCCTTAGATTTGTATTATACAAAATTATATTTTAAAGTCAAAATTGGCTCTGATTTAGTCAAATAAAATACAATATATAAAAAAGTTTCTATAAAAATATTTTAAAATATAATTTCGAAAATGAAGTACCCAAGACTAGAAAAACCCTCTAAATGGGACTTTTTTGGGGGCATAAACAACTTCAATGGTATATAAAAGAGTATTTTATGGAAAACAAGTTAGGAAGGAATATTTGTAACTTGTTTCAATAAAATATACTCTTTTATAAACCATTGAAGTTGTTGATGCCCCAAAAAGGTCCAATTTAGAGGGTTTTTCTAGTCTTGGGTACAATATTAGAAATGATGGCTTTTCACTTCTTCCCTCAACAACAAATTTTCCAAATATTTGGAAAACTAAGACGCTGAAAAAAAATGAAATAACAAGATGATATACTCTTTTATACACCATTGAAGTTGTTGATGCCCCAAAAAGGTCCCATTTAGAGGGTTTTTCTAGTCTTGGGTACAATATTAGGAATGATGGCTTTTCACTTCTTCCCTCAACAACAAATTTTCCAAATATTTGGAAAACTAAGAAGCTGAAAAAAAATGAAATAACAAGATGATCAGATTCAGCAAATTCAAGTTTAAGAATATTAATCTAGATGGCAAAATTGTATTAAAAAACACATTGAAAGAAAAAACGCAGTGCTAAAATATGTTACTGGAATTTAGACCGTACTAGATCTGCCTTCTAATGTTGACAGTTCCCCTTCCTTCACTATATCTTTCATATTGGTCCACACACCCAAACAACATTAGAATTTAATGCCCCAAATTTTGGTAGATGCAAATCAAGACAATAGTATGATTAATTTAATTGCATACCTTATTATTAAGAAGAGTGTTTACATTGTACTTCTTTCTACGAGTTATTTCAACCTCTTGTCTGTAAATAATACTCACACAGGATAACAAGGTGAAGAACCTCTCATTTAAGGCATTCATTTGCTTAAATTAAGTTACATTTTTTTTTTTTTAAATAACTTAATATCGAAGAGGGTTAATTTATGTCCAATTCATCCATAGCTAATGAACTTGCCCCTGACATTGACAGAGTCATCATTGGCTTTTCACCTTAATATTTTCTGTTCCAAAAGTTTCTGCTTTGAAGCATCTTTGAGTCCATTAAATACTACAATATATTTCTTAAGCCCTGATGAGGGGGGATACTTTGGCCCCCAAAACGCATTGTGGCTTTTTTTCTTTCTTGCTGTTTCTGGTTGAATATTTAAAAGATTTTGGATTTTTAAAACAGGTGTTTGTCGCCCTTATTGATTAGATTCCAGTGCCTTGAAAAAGTAATCATACCCCTTGAAATTTTCCAATTTTTTTCATGTTACATCCAAAAACATAAATCTATTTTATTGGGATTTCATGTGAAAGACCTACACAAAGTGGAACATAATTGTGAAGTGGAAGAAAAATTATAATTTTATTTTTATTTTTTTTTACAAATAAATATCTGAAAAGTGTGGCATGGCGTTGTATTCATCCCCTCTGATGTTCTTAACTAAAATCTAGTGGAACCAATTGCCTTCAGAAGTCACCTAATTAGCAAAAGAGTCCACCTGTGTGTAATTTAACGTCAGTATAAATACAGCTGTTCTGTGAAACCCTCAGAGGTTTTCTAGAGAACCTTAGTGAACAAACAGCATCATGAAGGCCAAGAAACACACAAGATAGGTCAGGGATAAAGTAGTGGAGAAGTTTAAAGCAGGGTTAGGTTATAAAAATTATCCCAAGTTTTGAACATCTCACAGAGCACTGTTTAATCCAGCATTCGAAAATGGAAAGAGTATGGCAAAACTGCAAACCTACCAAGACATGGCCGTCCACCTAAACTAACAGGCCGGCAAAGAGAGCATTAATCAGAGAAGCAGCCAAGAGGCCCATGGTAACTCTGGAGGAGCTACAGAGATCCACAGCTGAGTTGGGAGAATATGTCCACAGGGCAACTATTAGTCGTGTACTTCACAAATCTGGTCTTTATGGAAGAGTGGCGAGAAGAAAGCCATTGTTAAAAGAAAGCCATAAGAAGTCCTGTTTGCAGTTTGCGAGAAGCCATGTGGGGGACACAGCAAACATGTGGAAGAAGGTACTCTGGTCAGATGAGTCCAAAACTGAACTTTTTGGCCTAAAAGCAAAACTCTATGTGTGGCGGAAAACTAACACTGAACATAATAGTGGTAGCATCATGTTGTGGGGATGCTATTCCTCAGCAGGGACAGGAAATCTGGTCAGAGTTGATGGGAAGATGGATGTAGCCAAATACAGCGCAATCTTAGAAGAAAACCTGTCAGAGTCTGCAAAAGACTTGAGACTGGGATTGAGGTTCACCTTCCATCAGGGCAACGACCCTAAATATACAGCCAGAGCTACAATAGATTTTTTTTTATCAAAGCATATTCATGTGTTAGAATGGCCCAGTCAAAGTCCAGATCTAAATGCAATTGAGATTCTGTGGAAAGACTTGAAAATTACTGTTCACAGACATTCTCCATCCAATCTGACATACTTGAGCTATTTTGCAAAGAAAGATGGGCAAAAATGTCACTCTTTAGAGGTGCAAAGCTGGTAGAAACATCCCCAAAAAGACTTGCAGCTGTAATTGCAGCGAAAGGTGGTTCTACAAAGTATTGACTCAGGGGGGCTGAACACAAATGCATGCCACACTTTTCAGATATTTTTTTGTTAAAAATGTTGAAAACTATTTATTATTTTCCTTCCACTTCACAATTATGTGCCACTTTGTGTTGGTCTATCACATAAAATCACAATAAAAAAAAAATACATTTACCTTTTTGGTTGTAACATGACAAAATGTGGAAAATTTCAAGGGGTAGGAATACTTTTTCAAGGCACTGTACATGTATATTTCCCAGTATGGGTGGCCCCCTGTTCTGTGGAGAACTGCCGAACCCAAGCCATTTGGCCCAACAACAATCTTGTCTTCCATTTGAGGATTTATATCCCACAAGGTGAGTAGCTTGTCAGAGTTGCCTTCTACAGGTGAAATGTGACCAATGTTTCCATTAAGCAAAAGAGACAGGGGATCTTCATTTTTTTTTTCATGCACAAAGAATAAGGCTGTGACCATTGATGTGTGGCTTATCATCTGTGTGCAAGTTTTTTTTTTTTTAACAGAGTGGGGAAAGAGTATTTACAGTTCTGCCAGTTTTTTAGAAAGAGAGGGGATAAAACCCCTCAGAAGAAGCACAGTGTTCCTTAGCGGGAAAATACACCAAAGAAAGAGAATAATGTACTTACACCCACTAAGAGGAGGGAGATCAATGCATACCGAGCCCAAGAGAGACTAAAGTCCAGAGAGAAATGGAAGAAAGAGAGTCCAAAGGGAAAGTGCAAGGATCAAAGGAAAGAGACCCCTTTGAAGCCATATCCAGAGAAGCTGGTAGGCCCCTCCTCCATAGTACCTATTCAAGTGGAGGGAGTCTACACAAGAGCCATCTTGGATACTGGGGCACAAGTGACCCTGTTATATCGGGACTTCTTTGATAAGCATCTAAGTCATCTACCCATCCAGAGGATTGAAGATTTGGAAATATGGGGAATCGGAACCCAGAGCTTCCCTTATGATGGCTATCTGCCCATAAAACTTGCCTTCGACCCCTCTGTGGCCGGGAAGGCTGAAGTGTTCGATACCCTAGCAGTGGTATGCCCCCGACCGCCTGGAGCCAACAAGAGCTCCCTAATAATAGGGACCAACACGGACCTGGTCCGGAGATTCCTGGCCCCTCTAGCACGAGGGAAGAATCCTGCAGTCCCCAAGATCCACCCGATGCTGAAGACAGCCTACCAGCGATTAGTCTTGGAGCAGAAGGCCCCAGAAGAGGGGGTAGGGAAAGTCTGGAGACTAGGAAGAAAAGGAATAGTGTTGCAGCCCGGTGAGGTGACCTGTCTCAGAGCCACTGTGAAGCTTACTTGGGAGCAACCTAGGCCCTTTGTCATGTTGGAGCCAGACCCAAGGGAAGAACACTTGGGCTTAGAAGTGATCCCAGAAGTGGTCCCGCTGAGGGCTTTGAAGAAGGCACACTGTAAGGTGTGGGTGAGTGTCAGGAATACTACGGATGGCCCCATGGAGATCCAAGCCAGGATGTTGCTGGGCCAGGTGAGCCCTGCTGCCCCAATTGTCCTATTGGATGTGGAGAAGACAGAGGGAGACAGGACTGTTTGGGAGAAGCTCTGCATGGAGAACCCGAACCTGCCAAGGGCCTGGAATAAGAGGGCAAAGGCCCAGTTGACCAGATGGAGGAAGATCTTCTCTAAAGATGAGTTCGACGTAGGGTGTGCAAAGAGTGCCACCCATCGAATCCGTCTCCAGGAAGACAAGTCTTTCAGGGAGAGGGTTAGGCGAGTTCCTCTAGCCGACCTTGAAGACCTGAGGGAACAGCTCGCCGAGCTTAAGCGAACCAGTGTTATCCGGGAATCTAGGAGCCCCTATGCCTCTCCGATAGTGGTGGTCAGGAAGAAGAATGGGTCGTTGAGGTTGTGTATAGACTACCGGACCCTCAACAGGAGAACGATACCTGATCAGTATACCACCCCGAGGATAGAAGATGCGCTACAGAGTTTGTCTGGAGCCAGGTGGTTCAGTGTCATGGACCTAAAGAGTGGATACTACCAGATCCCTATGCATCCAGAAGATAAGGAGAAGACCGCCTTCATAACCCCTGTGGGGTTCTTTGAATTTGACCGGATGCCCCAAGGTCTGTCAGGAGCCCCTGTCACCTTTCAACGCCTCATGGAGAAAACAGTAGGAGACATGAACCTCATTGAAGTTCTTGTGTACTTGGACAACGTCATTGTCTTTGGGAAGACTCTGGAGGAACATGAGGAACGGCTGGAAAAAGTCTTGAGAAGGCTCAGCGAAGAGGGGCTAAAGCTTTCGCCAGAAAAATGCCAGTTCTACCAGTCATCAGTTAACTATCTAGGACACATAGTGTCTGAAGAAGGGGTAGCCACAGACCCTGAGAAGCTGGAAGCAGTCACCTCCTGGCCCAGGCCCACCACTGTGACAGAACTCAGGTCCTTTTTGGGATTCTGCTCCTACTATAGGAGGTTCGTGAAGGGGTTTGCACGGATTGCCAGACCCCTGAATGAACTGTTGAAGACAGAGGGAGAAGAGGATGACTCGGGCTCCAGGAAGCCGGGGGAGTCAGTCGAAGACCAGTGGGATGGGAAGTGTGAAGAGGCCTTCCAGATGTTGAAGAAAAGCTTAACCACTGCCCCTGTTTTGGCCTATGCAGATCCAAAGAAACCCTATGAACTCCATGTAGATGCCAGTAATGACAGTCTGGGAGGAGTGCTCTACCAGGAGCATGGAGGGCAACTGTGACCCATCGCATATGTGAGCAGAAGCTTGACCCCCTCTGAGAAGAACTACCCCACTCACAAGCTGGAGTTCCTGGCTCTCAAGTGGGCCGTAGTTGATAAACTTAAAGACTATTTGTATGGGGCAGAATTTACAGTGAAAACCAACAACAATCCCCTTACTTATCTTTTCACCACAGCAAAGCTGGATGCCACAGGCCATAGATGGCTGGCTGCACTATCTGGATTCAACTTCAGCCTGAAATACAGACCTGGGGCTGGCAATCGAGATGCAGACGCCCTATCTAGAAGGTCTCATGCCCACACCAACAAAAGACCAGAAGACTGGACCCAAGTGACACCCGACGGGGTGCGGGCCCTCTGTCAAGGGGCTGAACTCCAGGCCAGTGGTGGATCCAGAGCGGAGGAAATAGGGGTCACAGTGGTAGGGGTCCCCAAGCAATACTGTGGGGTAACACAGATAGAGGAAGATGACTTGCCAAAACTGTCAAAAAAAGAGTTGAGATGTGACCAGTTGGAAGACCCAATGGGGAAGTTGGTCCTGGAGGCCCTGGAAAGTCAAGATCCAGACAGACTTTGGCATCACCCTTCAAAGGAAGCTCGCCTGTTGCGGAAGGAGTGGGACAGGCTCCAGGTACATCAAGGGGTGGTCTACCGAAGGGGCCCCTCTGATGACTTGGAAGACAAATGGCAGTTGTTCTTGCCTGAAAAGCACAGAGGGACTGTCTTGGCCACCTTACACGACCATCATGGTCATTTGGGAGCTGAGAGGACCTTCCAACTTGTCAGAAGTCGGTTATATTGGTCCTGTATGAGGACTGAAGTGGGTGAATACTGCCATTCATGTGCACGCTGCATCCAGCGGAAGACTCTACCCCATCAAGCTGCCGCAACGGGCCACCTGCAGAGTTAAGGCCCAATGGACTTGGTATGCATTGATTTCCCCTGCCTCAAGCCCGACTTGAGTGGATTAGGAAATGTTCTGGTGGTAACCGATCATTTCACCCGGTATGCCCAGGCCTTCCCAACCAAAGACCAGAAGGCTTCTACAGTTGCCAAGGTGCTCATGAAGAAATACTTTGTGCACTATGGGCTACCACAGCGACTCCACTCGGATCAAGGGAGGGACTTTGAAAGTCGGCTGATCCGGAAGCTCCTGGATTCCTTAGGGATCAAGAAGACCCGAACCACCCCCTACCATCCACAAGGGGATGCTCAGCCGGAGAGGTTCAGTCGAACCCTACTCAACATGCTGGGGACTTTAAGTAGTAAAAAGAAGCAGCACTGGAGCAAGCACATAGCAGCAGTTGTGCATGCTTACAACAGCACAACAAGTGATGCTACAGGGTACTCACCCTATCGACTTATGTTCGGGAGAGAAGCAAGACTACCTGTAGACCTGGCCTTTGGCACTTCCATAGACCACTCCTCAGCCACTTCCCACAAAGGATATGTGGACAGGCTGAGGCATAGTTTAAAGTTGGCCTATGAGCAGGCCCAAGCAGCTTCAGATCAAAGGGGAGCACGCAACAAGAGAAACTTTGACCTGAAAGTCCGGATTCAAGATCTACAATCTGGGGACAGAGTGCTGCTGTGGAACTTGGGGATCCCTGGAAAACACAAGCTTGCAGACAGATGGAGACCTGAACCATATGTTATTTGCAAGAAGCTGCCGGGCTTACCTGTTTACAAGCTAAAGCCGGAAGGAAAGGTGGGACCATTGAAGACTTGGCATCGGAATCACATACTCCCACTTGCCGAAGCAGTCCGGATACCCCCTGTGAGGGATTCCCCTGAGCCAACTTCCATCTTGGATACCCCCAAGCCAAACACTCGGTCCCAAGCCTCTTGGACTGAAGAAACAGATGTCTCTGAACTCAGTGAGGATGAGAGAGAAGAACTTGATTGGCTATGGCCTTCCCAGGCCCCAGAAACTTCTGCTATAGATCTTCCTTTTACGGAACACACCATAGACAGTACACTGAATGCAGAAGCTATGGAGTTCATCCCGTCCAGTCCTTTATAAGATTCTTGGGAGGATGCCTGCGACTCACTCCCAGAGGAGAATCCAAGAGACTCCATGTATCTCCCTGCTCTTAAATTAAGTATTCCAAAACCAGCGGAAACTCCCAAGTCTGTTCCAGAAGAGGAACCTGCAGTTTCCAAATCAGAAATCCCAAGAGAATGAAGGATGAGAAGGACCATAAGGCCTCCCCGAAAATTTACTTACCCACAAATGGGGGAGAGCTCGGAAGACACTGTGGTCACTGCCAGGAGAAGTGTGGAAGACCCTGATCCCTCCACTGTTCATTTAGTGGAGGGCAACCCCAACTCACCCCCTGGCACAGTTAGGCAGGTCGCTTATGACAGTGTGACCTGTGGGCGAGGAAGTTCACCCTCTTGTTTTTGGTGGGAACTTCCTCTGCCGACATCATACGCAGCATTGTCGAATGTTGTGCGTAGTGTTTGTTGACAGTTATCTTTGGGGACCAAAGAGTTTAAATGGGGGGAGTGTGTAGCGGGGTCTCCTTTAAGGCCCTATGGACTACGTTACCCAGAACCCCGGTTGGCACCCAGGGTGCATTTGGCCACCGCAGAGACTCATGGGTGGGGCTATAAAAGGAAGGGGCGAGGCTAAGCTCGGCCTCTTTGGACACCGCGCTGCAATCAATAGGACTCCCTGTGCGGATCTACTGCAGTGCAAGGCCTGAGGCCTGGGCCTTGCGCACACTCCAAAGAGCCTTTCATCCCACTGCTGAGCCTGGGTGGCACCTGATTTCTTTCGAGTTTGCTGACATCAGTTGGACCGGGGACCCGGCCGTTGCAGACCCTGTGTGCGGAGACACAGTGGTGGAAGTCCCGGACTGGGATCGCGTCCGGAAGGGTGAGCGAGCACCTGCTCACGTCATTAACTTGTACTTTGATCAGGCCTAGTGACTGCCTTGGCCCACCGTGCTATATTTACTGTCCCGCCCGAGACTAGTGGCGGAACTGAGTTGTGTAGTCTCCGGTGAAGTGTTCTTTCTTTATTAACCATAATTGGATTACAAATACTGTTCCTGAATGTGCACCACCGTTTATCTTGCATGCGAAGAATTGTTCTCACAGAGACTGAGTTTATCTGAGTCAGGCCTGACCAGGGATTAGGATTTTGTTGGTGCGCCACATTGCGCATAGAGAAGATAGCTGCACGTGGCGTGTGATCACTCTGCACTATCGCTGATTAGTATGTTTATTACTGCAGGGCTCTGCATGTATGTTATGTAACAAGTTATCATTTACCTTTATACCAAAGTAAATCATTTACGGTTTATCACTCCGGTATTAGTGTTCATTATTGCATTGATTGACTGCTCATATTACTGCTAGATTGTGCAAAACCAGGTATAGAGAGCTATATTACTAGAACATCCCCTAGACTAACTGTGCCACAAGGGGGGGCGAGTAGATTGCCGGGGGTTGGCGGTGCTGTGTACAGGGCCCGAAACAGAACCAGAGGCTCTCTTAACTGGGGGTATCACTACAGTAATAATAGTAGGGATGATGATAACATTAGCAGTAGTAGAAGTTGCCTAATTAGAAGCCACAGTGTGGCTTGCCATAACCACTGACGCTTGTCCTTCTCCACTACACCTTACCTGGAACCCATATCTTCTTCAGACTGACTTTTTCTGATAGACCAAGATATGCCCAAGCCTGGATCACTGAAGAAAACCACGCTGTGCTCAGCCATCCCACTCCATCCTGCACAGATCTAATGTGGTGCCAGCTCTACAGGACTTGCTGTGACTTGTAGTCCCACTCCAACTCTTCAGCCCAGCAACCGGACCTGAATGCAACTTACCTGTTCTCCATGTGAGTGGATGTTGTTGTTTATTAAATTATTCTTATGATATATACTCAGAGGCGCCCCTTTTCTTGTTTTTTTCCTAGCATACTGGAACCGGCTTTTGGTTTTCTTGGTGGCTGCCCTGACTGATCCTCTGCCATATAGTTCTATGTGTGCATATATATGTGTATACACACACACCTTCTTACCTCTGCCCTTGGACTATTGGGTACTACTACTTGAGGTACCTGTGCTTTGCGCCTTTTTTACTTGTTTATTACTAATTAGAGGTAGTAGTAAAGATAACAGAAGTCAAATTGTCAGAGAAAATCTGTGACAGTGTACCCTTTGCTTACAGCTTCCTTGCTGCAGTTGGATTGCTTTATATTCTCTTGAGGGCTCTTGCATTGGGTTTCCTGCTTCTCATTCCACCAGTGTGGGATAGATTATGCAAGTCCATTTTCAAGACTTTTCATTGAGGAATATTCTTGTTAAGGCAATCTGTTTAAAAAAAATTGCTACACTGCCACTTAGTCCTCTGTTCACATGTTTGACAACTTAGTAGTTGGATCTTAAGACCTGTGCTGATGCTAGCTCTGGTCACAAATTGCAACTGACCCCATTTGAGTTAGGGCCCTTGACCTTTTGTTTCTTGGTTTTGTTGTGTTGCCCACCCTTAAATTTGTATTGCTTTTGGACATCCCAGTCCTCTATGACAATGCCTGTGTCCTTTCCTGTACGACAAAGAAAATATGATTTTACTTATAAAATATTTATCTTGGAGTACAGTGCAGGACATATGACCCTGCCCTCTGCCAGTGTATCCTCTTATTGCTTGTGTCTAGGGATGAGCCGAACACCCCCCGGTTCGGTTTGCACCAGAACCTGCGAACGGACCGAAAGTTTGCGCGAACTTTACAACCCTATTAAATACAATGGACTCGAATGTTCGAAATCAAAAGTGCTAATTATCAAGGATAATATGCAAGTTATTGTCCTAAAAAGGGTTTGGGGACCCGGGTCCTGCCCCAGGGGACATGTATCAATGCAAAAAAAAGTTTTAAAAACTGACGTTTTTTCGAGGAGCAGTGATTTTAATGATGCTTAAAGTAAAAAAAAAAAAGTGAAATATTCCTTTAAATATCGTACCTGGGGGGTGTCTAAAATATGCCTGTGAAGTGGCACGTGTTTCCCGTGTTTAGAACTGTCCCTGCACAAAATTACATTTCTAAAGGAAAAAAAGTCATTTAAAACTGCTTGCAGCTTTAATGTAATGTCTGGTCCCGGCAATATGGATGAAAATCATTCAGAAAATGGCATGGGTACCCCCCCCACCCCCCAGCCCACTACCAGCCCCTTTGGGTCTTGTATGGATATTAAGGGGAACCCCGCACCCAAATTAAAAAAAGGCCCTATATACTCTGAACAGCAGTATACAGGCGGTGCAAACAAGACAGGGACTGTAGGTTTGTTCTTAAGTAGAATCCGTTTGTAATTTGGAACAGGTACATGTTTAAGTGTAGCTCCAGCCCAAAAATCAATTTTTAAGCTTTTTGGAAAACATAGGGAAGGGTTATCACCCCTGTAACATTTGTTTTGATGTCTGTGCACCTGTTCAGAACATTTCACCTCACTTTCCGTCCCAATGACAAATGTTTTTTTGAAAATTTGGGGTTTTTATTGAAACAAGGATTGGTGATAAAGCATCAGTGGAGAGGAGACACCTTTTTCCCATATTAACTCTTAAAGGAGAAAATTTGCCTTCCTAGGGGTAGATTTCCTCTCACTTCCTGTTGTCTCCTTCCGTCTGCAAGTAGGAGTCGTTTGTAAGTTGGATGTTTGAAAGTAGGGGCCTGCCGTATATACTCTGCAGAAATTTGGCCCTTAGGTGTTGGTGTTGCCACAACACTGTAAGCCCTCACAGTTACTCTTGGTGGGCGCTGGAACGCCCTGCTGTGAACTATTATATCAAGAATTGTAATTACATGCCATTGTTGAACAGTGGTAGGAAAAATTGGGCCTTTGGTGGTGGTGCTGGTGCCACAACACTGTAAGTCCTCACAGTTACTCTTGGTGGGCGCAGGAATGGGCCCAGCTGTGAAATATTAGATCAAGAATTGTAATTACATGCCCCTGTTGAACAGGGGCAGAAAATTTGGGCCTTTGGTGGTGGTGGTGGTGGTGGTAGTGTTGCCACAACACTGTAAGCCCTCACAGTTACTCTTGGTGGGCGCAGGAATGGGCCCTGCTGTGAATTATTAGATCAAGAATTGTAATTACATGCCCCTGTTGAACAGGGGCAAAAAATTGGGCCTTAGGCACTGGTGCCACAACACTGCAACCCCTCACAGATACTGTACTTGGAGCGCAGCAATGAGCCCTGCTGCAAAGTATTGCATCAAAAATTGTAATTACACGTCCCTGTTAAACAGGGGCAGAATAATTGGGCCTTAGGCACTGGTGCTGGTGCCACAACACTTCAACCCCTCACAGATACTCTATTAGGAGCGCAGGAATGAGCCCTGCTGCAAAGTATTGCATCAAAAATTGTATTTACACACCCCTGTTAAACAGGGGCTGAAAAATTGGGCCTTAGCCACTAGTGCTGGTGCCACAACACTGTAACCCCTCACAGATACTGCAGTTGGAGCGCAGCAATGAGCCCTGCTGCAAAGCATTGCATAAAAAATTGTAAATACACGCCCCTGTTAAACAGGAGCTGAAAAATTGGGCCTTAGCCACTGGTGGTGGTGCCCAGGACCAAAAATGTTCTTACAAGCTATCAGCATGATCATTTAGGAGGAAGAGGATAGTCACTCAGCATAACAGGATAGTCACTCAGCATCAGCATAGGCAGTCTTGAAGGGATCTGACATTTAAAAAAAAAAATATTCGGTTACATCAGCATCAGGTGCTTGGTAGCTGGTGGTGATCCAAGACTGATTCGTTTTTTGAAGGTCAGTCGATCGACCGAGTCGGTGGACAGGCGCACCCTGTGATCGGTTACAAAGCCTCCAGCAGCACTGAATGTGCGTTCCGAAAGAACGCTGGATGCAGGACAGGCCAGTAGCTCAATTGCATACTGTGCAAACTCTGGCCAGTGCTCCATCCTCAAGACCCAGTAACCCTGAGGATTTTCGGTGGGAAAGGTGTCCAAGTCTGATCTTGCCCCTAGGTATTCCTGCAGCAGTGATCCTATTTAAATCTCTGTAGTCAATACACGGACGCAGGGTGGAGTCCTTTTTCACCACGAAGAATAAGGCTGCCCCAGCAGAAGAGGTTGAGTGTCTGATAAAACCCTTCTCTCATTAATCCACTCCCTGAGCACCTTCAGTTCAGGTTCTGATAAAGAATAAAGGCGCCCAAATGGTATTTCTGCCCCTGGAAGCAATTCAATGGGACAATCATAAGAGCGATGAGGAGGCAGCTGATCTGCGTTCTTTTTATCATAAACGTCGCAAAACTCAAGATTTTGTGGAGGTAGCTTGTCGTATGGCTTGGTAGTTGCCAAAACTGCTTGTAAATCTTGGGTTGGTGGAGGGCTTATTTGATAAGAATCTTTGCAATGTCTTTTGCAATGGTCAGATGTAAAGCTTAAAGAACATGTTTCCCAGTTGATGGAGGGATTATGGATAGAGAACCAAGGAATGCCCAGGATAATAGGGAACTTGGGTGATGTGATCAGCTCAAAGCTGATAGTTTCCTGATGGTCAGTCTCGATTAGGAGTTTAAGCGGGATGGTCTCGTGGGTAACTGGACCTGAAGACAAAAGGTCAGCCATACACAGTTTCCATATCAATAGGGGCAAGCTTATTTCTTATTTGAAGGTTATTACTTTGGGCAAATTCGATGTCCATGAAGTTTCCCCCGGCCCCTGAGTCCAGCATAGCAGCGCAAGATATTTCATTGCTTTCCACAATAAGCCTTATTGGGATGACAAAGTGAGTTGATAAAGAATTAACTTTATTTGCTTCCTGAATCAAAGGAGAGACGGACTGAGAAATTGAGTTTATTTGTTCAGATACTGTAACATCCGTTGCTGCAATTGTTCTTTTAAATTTATTGGGACAATTAACTGCATAATGTCCAGAGTCTCCACAATAAAGACACAAGTTCTCTGAATGTCGTCTTTCTTTCTCCTGAGTGGTAATGGATCTTTTAATAGCATCCACCTGTATATGTTCAGGAGTGTCAGAATCAGGAAAAACTCTTGGACCCTTAGGAGGATACTGAGTAGTAGAAAAACGCATGCCACCATTACTGCCTAGGATTCCCA
Source organism: Rana muscosa (assembly GCA_029206835.1). Classification (NCBI taxonomy): domain Eukaryota; kingdom Metazoa; phylum Chordata; class Amphibia; order Anura; family Ranidae; genus Rana; species Rana muscosa. The sequence continues at coordinate 486,779,568 of CM055122.1, forward strand.
GTCTCTCCTTTCTACTTTCAGTAAGTCTCTGATCAATTCGAATACATAATTTAATAAAAGCCTCAAGGTCGTCAGGACTTTTTACTCTGGCAAGCTCATCTTTTACTTGCTCCGAGAGTCCTTGACGGAACTGACTTTTTTGTGCTGCTGGATTCCAATTGGTATCTGAGATCCAACGTCGGAATTCAGTTGTGTACTCTGCAACAGAGCGCCTACCCTGCCGTAAATTGTGCAATTTTGCCTCAGCAGTAGCGCAGCGGTTAGGATCATCGAAAACTTGGTTGATCACAGCCACAAAAGAATCTAAATCATCCAGGATGACATCATCTTTCTCCACATAAGGGGAGGCCCAGGCTAAAGCTTCCTCAGTCAGGAGGTTGATAATAAACAGCACCTTTTTCCTGTCAGAAGTAAATGCAGCAGGTTGCATCTGAAAGTATATATGACATTGATAAGGAAACCCTCTATAATGGCGGCGGTCTCCGTTAAACTTAAGTGGTAGGGGCATTCGTGCATTAGTATCTACGGCAGCAGTATCTCGGGCACGAAAATCCCGCAATTGTTTATTCAGATCAAGGATTTCCTCTTGTAGTGCTTTCACTTCAATCTGTAAGAAAATTGTTCCTGGTAGTTAACACCAAATGTCTGCAACTCAGCGATTTTCACCCTGAGAGGAGCTACAGCAGCTGCTACAACGGCCTCCATGTTTTGGGCCAGAATATTCTGTCACGGTCTGGAGTCATGCTCAGAGGCCAGTAGCTATAGCAGCAGAGCAGGTATTCACACAGGTCACCCTGGCTGATGACACGGGTTCACCTGAGATGCGGGGTCTAAGCACTGGCCGGTATTCACCAGGGCTCCTAAAGGTGGAGATGGGCTTCGCTGCGTGTCAGTGCCAGGTCGCGGTCCTCAGGTTAGCCCCACCAGGAGGTGAGCAAGCCGGGGGCCGGAAGCAGATAATACAGGTAGGGATCAAGCAGAAGCGTAGTCAGAGACGAGCCAAAAGTCGGTAACAGATGGTTGCAGGTTGGGATTCAGCAGAAGCGTAGTCGGGGACGAGCCAAAAGTCAGTAGTGAGTGGTAGCAAAGATGCGGTCGGCAGCAGTAGACAGGAGCAAGATATTGGCTGGTGAAGACACAATATTCTGGCAGCCAGGAAGTGCAGGGACATGGCTTAAATCAGGAAGTTCATGGGAGGAGCAAAGGGTTCAAGGTTCAAGGCAAACAAGATTCAAGACAAGAAAGATCATTCAAGGAATTGTCTAATGAACTATCCAAGGAGCTGTCCAGCATTCCAGGTGGCTCAGCAAGCAGAGTCACCACCAGACACACCAGAGGTCCCAGGTTCAAGCCCAGGTCCTAACACCTTCATTCCTCTCAGTGCAGGTTTCAGAGAGGACTGAAGGTATAGTGGGGTTGGAGATCCAAGCTGATGAGGAGCAAAGAGAGGTGTTCTTTGGTGTGGGTCTTTTAGGTACACTTGCCAACAAACTGCATGGCAGGTCGATATATGTCTGGTCAAGCACATGGTGCCCAAGCAGCAGATGTTTTGACCACGGGAGATACGCTTTAGACATATGTTGCAAATGGCAACGGTGCGATCTGCTGCACACGTCTGAAATAAGGCCCACACCAAAGAACTTTTGGAATAACGCGCAGAGACAGCAGTGCCCTGCACATGCGGAGCTCTGCGGTGTGATGCAGTCGGTGTGCTGCCCTTAAGCTGGCCCCTGGAGGGCATCCTGCCTCATTGGAGATGTGCCTCCTCCTCCTCCTCCTCTCTCCTATCAGGCACCCACGTGGAGTCAGTGACCTCATCATCCCCTCCCTCCTTATCACTGGAGCAAATCTGGCAGTATGCTGCAGCTGAGGGAACATGACTGCCAGATAGCTGTCCTTGTTGGGCACCCCCTCTCTCTGGGCACACATTACTACCCCCTCTCTCTGGGCTCACGTTACTGCCTTCCTCTAGCTGGGTTCCATCATCGGAGCCTTCAAAACGCTGGGCATCCTCCTGGAGCATGTACCCAACACTGTGGTTAAACAGTTCGGGGGACTCCTAAGGAGGACATGGTGGGGCTAGGGAAGGAGTGACTGATGCCATTGAGCCGAGGGAAGAGGCCTCTTTGGCAGCTGCTTTGCCAGACAAAGTACCCTGAACCTGGGTGAGAGAGGATGAGGAGGATGAGGACGGCTTGGCCATCCACTCTACCAAGTCTTGGGCATGTTGTGGCTCAACATGGCCAGCTGCCGAAAAGAAGGACAAACGTGTCCCACGGCCACGTGCTGATGAGGATGCACCGTGTCCATGACCAGCACTGTTGCCTCTAGACACAGAGCCTGCTTGCCCTCTTTTATTGCCTCGTGACTGTCTGCCTCTCCTTGTTTGCCTTCCATACATACTAATGGCCTGCAGTGAGATGTAGCTGCACAAAGGTGGGATGTATATATATATATATATATATATATATATATATATATATATATTGTAAGATTGGGGGTTGTTAGCTCTCGTAGTAGATGCGTTTTTCAGTGATGCAAGCCAGTCAGCCACTCTGTTTAAGGGCATGGTAGCCCATTTTTATTTAAAAAACACGAAAGTTCACAAACACATCTGTAGTATTCACAGGGGGGTTCCACCATTCCTGTATCTTTCATACTAACAGTAGCCTCGTAGCTTTACCGTCTAGCGATCCAGGCCTTTAGCCTAGGCCTGACGGTCTGCTCCTCAGACCCACACAGTGTCCAAGAGTTTCAGCTTTCTCCTAGCTTTTCCTGGTCAGCACCTTTGTTGCAGTATCACTAACGGTGTCTGCCTCCTGCAGACATGCACCGCCTTTGACTCCACTTCAGAGGATGAGAGCCCACTCGGCTCTCAGGCACACAGACTTCCTCTCTATTGGGTGGAGCCCTGTTCCATAATCATCTCTGATTCCACTCAGAGGCTGAGAGCCCACCTGGCTCTCATGCACACAGACTTCCTCTCTGTTGGGTGGAGCCCTGATCCATAATCACCTCTGAACTAAATAGCTCAAGACACAGTTGTTCCATCAGCGTGTCTTTCTTTACCAAATCTGGCATAAACCAACCCTCTTGAAGGTCGCACAAAGTCGCACCCTCACATACCCTCCCCCCTTGTTTCTAACCGGAGGGAGGAACACATGATCCCGTCACCATAAACGGGACACCTCTGTGCCAGCCATTGGCTGCATAGGCCCATTTCTTTTTCGGGGTATGTGTCCACCAGCACTTCACCTTGGCGCCTCTGTGCCAACTATCCGTAGCAGTAGTCCTAATCTGCCCAACCTTTTCTCTAAAGGGGCACTCCACCGACATCTTCTTCCGGGTGTACTTCCACCAGCCCTTCTTCCTGAACCATGGGCTCCCACTAATCTCTCTATCCCTTCTTCCTTTTGGCCTCAGGACCCTTCTTTTTCCTCCCACAGACATACTCTCCTGGGACTGTTGGGGACCCCCTTTCATGACATCTGTCAGGTACTGGCCACTCTCACTACCTGACGCAACAGTAACCATCAACATTTGTTTCTCAGGTTCACCAACCCCTGTGTGGTCACTCTTGGCCACCGAACTATCTGTGATTAATACCATATCCTCAATAGCAATGTTCCACAAGGGATTATTCAACACAATATGGTCATTTGGACCTCTTGTCCTGTTTGCTAGGACAGTGTCTATGGAAGGACCATCTACAGGCAAGCAGTTACTCCCTATGGGACAGTCCCGTAGTTTCACATCGCCCCCTGTTGTCCAACACTCCAATAACAATTGTCCTACCAACGCACATGTTCCACCACATTTTCCCACACCAATCTCTTTAACCATTTCTGTGTCCACTGGTACCTCAACCAATAGCTCTGAGTTGTCTGACAGTGCTCCACAGTGCTTCTCATACATATTTCCGTTACAGTTACCATCACTGTTATTTCCTGTCAAAGTGTCTCCGGGGACCTCAAACGGCACCTCTCTGCGCGTGATGGACTAAATTCCCACTACCGCCACGTCCGTTCCGGGCCCTTCCTTTACATGAGGTGTAGCGGGTGAGACAGTATGCGCGCCCCGTACCAACCACTGCTCAGCCGCACCAATGACCGCACCAGCAGGAATACACCCCATCACACCCGCATACGGAGAGACTTCCACTATGTCTAACATCTCTAATTTCTCAAACAATTCCCCTGAGCGCCTTCTGCACATAACCGCCGCTGGAAGCACTCTCGCGGAGAACTGCGAGACAACTTTCCACAAAAGCAACCAACAGTGTAGCAACCAATTCTCATCAACATTGCTTAACAACGCATGTATCACCTGCGTCCACCGATTGGTATTATGCAGTACCATGTCGCCCTTCTGCTGTGGATACACGCAGGTGTATATTGGAAAGATTCTCACCAATTCCCACCACATCTCAGAAATTTCTAGACATGTCGTGTCTAAACACAGAACTCTAGGAACTTGACCATTACCAACGATGTGGAGGGACTCATTTGTTAAGGCGTGAGAGGCCGGGACACTTAAAAAGACCTCTACCTCAGAGGCAACTAACAAAATTTGCAGCTCCCGCTGAGCACTGCCAATCGCATGTGTCGCACTCATACTCTCACCTTCAGCAACACTGAGCCCTTCCAAATCGCTATCCACTACCTCATCAATCTGACATTCAACATTACTCATCTCTTTTTCTGTGGACAAAACCTCTGCTATGTATGCGCCCTTTTCAGATCCTTCCAACTGGAGAGGGTTAATTTCTGCAAAAGCCAACGCACCCGTGTCTACTGGCCCTGCAGCCTCTCTATTTAGCATAGCAGAAATTGTGTCCACTCCACTGTTACTCACTAAGCCTTCCTTGTTTAAATGCACTTGTGGCAAAACATTTTCAAACACAACAGGCTGCAATAACATAACGTCACCACTTTGCTCGGGTGGCGCTTCACTAAACCCATGAGGACTGTCAGCAGTGACAGACCGTAACAACTCATTATCAGTACAAGGAATTTTAAACATTTGAGTTTTACCATTTTTCTCATCACCAAGGTCAAGTACCCTCTTATCTATCAGAGCGGCACCACAGTTGTCCCAGGCAACCTCTGGCTCCAACACACAGAGCTCCCTGGAGGTTTCTAAGGACACCTCTGCAGCCTTAGATACTGTTGCCAAGGGGAATCGCATATCCTGCTTAGCGATCACCCCTACCTCATTAAGCATCACATTACCATCAGCACATGTGTCATCAGCATTCATAAACATAGCAGTTTTATAAGCTCTATCAAATTGTCCTTTGTCAAAACGCATGGCACCCTGCGTGCCACTCAGCACACCACCCTTCCTCTCCAAAGGAATTATTTTGCCCACTAGGGCGTCTTCACAGTTGTCCTGGGAAACCACTTGCCTCACCACTGCAGGCTCCTTGGTGGTTTCCCTTGGCAACTGCACAGCACCTTTCACTAGGGAACATGGCATACCAACTGCTTTGGTCACCCCTAGCACATCCTTTCCAGCACTCTGCTGGATTACCTTAGCTGTACCCAGAGTCCATATGTCCCTTTCAATTTTTGACCTCGCTGCAAGCAGGGTTTTAACCTGTGTCTCCCCACTGATCTGGGTAGCACACTGCAGCAAGTTAATTTTTTCACCTTCAGTGGATCTCCGCGCTGGGGTCACTTCCACTTCATTGTGAGCAACCACACAGTCAGCCTTTCCCATGATTTTAACAGGAACAGTCTTACCATTCTCTTTAGCATGGGTTGAAGACTTCAATTGAGGGCGTTGTCCCTTCTTTGCCATGCTCTCACAAGATGACGCCCCCTCCTGAAAACAGGGTAACATTACATCCCTCTTGGATTTTCCATCATCGCCTGCAGGCAAAGCATTAAGCCCAACAACACGATCAGCAGCTGTATTCCACAAACTTGGACAAGAAAAGATCCCGTGGCCCAGCTGACCACATTCCAGGCATGGCACTTGGCGACTTTCTCCTGTTGCTATGGGAGACCACCTTCTCCCCGCTGATCTCTTGTAGCGCTCCCTAGACTGGACTGCTCCTAGAAAATTATCGTAGTCATCTCGGTTACTATACATCCCACGGTACACCTCCTGGTACTCCTCGATCAGAAAAGGTTGCACCAACTCAACCCAGCGATTTCTGGGCCATCTTCTGTAGGAAGCAATCATCGCAAACTCATCCAAAAAGTCCTCAACACATTCAGAAGGCAACATAGGCCGTATGAAGCCATGGGCAACCACACCCATCTGCTCACTCTTTACACTCAGAGCAGGCTTCTCATACCTTTGCTTTGGTGAAGCCTGGGACAAAGGGCATTTAGAAACTTCATGCCCCCACTCACTGCACCGCAAATAGCGCACTTGGTTCTTAACCCTTTGCACATTGATAGCTGGCCATCTTGCACCAGCGTTGCCAGGGGCAACAACATGTCCTTCCCTTTTAACTTGGTTCAGTGCAGCCAAGTGTCGCCTGCACCAATTCACTGCAGACTCAGACTCTGGCGAACTCTCCATACTTGCAGTCACCTGTGCACTCCTTGCACCAGTGTTGCTAGGACCAACACCCGCTCTGTCTCTCATTTCAACAAACATTGCTTCCTTTTCACACAGGAAAATTTTAAAGTACTGTCTCCATGACTTTGCAAACAGCACGCTTTCACATGTAGACTTTACTCTCTGCTTGAGCTCATTTCCACAGGCACATCACCTGTATACAAAACAGTCCATTAATTGAACTCCTGTTCAATGCAGATTGCCTGGCTGCCACACACAGCTAGCAGCAGTTCACCGCAGAAAACTTTAACTTTTCCTTCAGATAGGCTGTTCATCACAGTATTGCTGTTAAACACACAGTTTCTTTTTACTCACTATTTTTGGTATGCGAGGATCTGGAACTCTTCCAAAAACTGCCCAAAGCAATATCTCCACCACTTGTAAGATTGGGGGTTGTTAGCTCTCGTAGTAGATGCGTTTTTCAGTGATGCAAGCCAGTCAGCCACTCTGTTTAAGGACATGGTAGCCCATTTTTATTTAAAAAACACGAAAGTTCACAAACACATCTGTAGTATTCACAGGGGGGTTCCACCATTCCTGTATCTTTCATACTAACAGTAGCCTCGTAGCTTTACCTTCTAGCGATCCAGGCCTTTAGCCTAGGCCTGACGGTCTGTTCCTCAGACCCACACAGTGTCCAAGAGTTTCAGCTTTCTCCTAGCTTCTCCTGGTCAGCACCTTTGTTGCAGTATCACTAACGGTGTCTGCCTCCTGCAGACATGCACCGCCTTTGACTCCACTTCAGAGGATGAGAGCCCACTCGGCTCTCAGGCACACAGACTTCCTCTCTATTGGGTGGAGCCCTGTTCCATAATCATCTCTGACTCCACTCAGAGGATGAGAGCCCACCTGGCTCTCACGCACACAGACTTCCTCTCTGTTGGGTGGAGCCCTGATCCATAATCACCTCTGAACTAAATAGCTCAAGACACAGCTGTTCCATCAGCGTGTCTTTCTTTACCAAATCTGGCATAAACCAACCCTCTTGAAGGTCGCACAAAGTCGCACCCTCACAATATATATATATATATATATATATATATATATATATATATATATCTGTACCGATAATGCAGCTATCAGAATCAACTGCCTGCTGTGGTATTAGTATGAGAAAAGCAGCAATTGTCTTCAGTTAGTTTTAGGTGAACACTGTGCAGAGGACACAGTACACTAACTGAAAATACTTGCAGCTCTCTGCCTGTGGTTTTATTATGAGAACACCACAAATTGTATTCAGGTTCCTTTAAGTGAACGTTGTGCAAAGAACAAAAGTACACTACATGTAATTAATGCAGCTCCCTGCCTGTGGTTTTATTTTGAGAACACCACTAACTGTATTCAGGTACGTCTTAGGTGAACGCTATGCAAAGCACACAGTACACTATGTGAAACACTGACTGCAGCTAGCACAATCACCTGCCTGCCTGTCACAGTATAGAGAATAACAGGAACGGATCTAGCTAAACTGAATACAGTGTATAAATATATATACAACACCTAGGATGCATATATATCCTCTACACACTGTAACTGCAGCTAACTGACTCGCCTGCCTGCTCTATCTAACTCAGTATAAATGACACTGTCTCTCTCTCTCTCTCTCTGTCTCTTTACTTTAACCAACGCCAACACACTACACAAGGCCGCCAAGCCGGCGGCCTTATATAGTGTGGGGCGTGTACCTACACCTCTGAGCCAGGATTGGCCAAAGCCACCCTGGCTTTGGCCAATTACGGCTCTCCGTTCTAACCGTGCTGTGATTGGCCAAAGCATGCGGGTCATAGTGCATGCTTGGCCAATCATCAGCCAGCAATGCACTGCGATGCCGCAGTGAATTATGGACAGTGACGCGCCACTAGAATTTGGCGCGAACGGCCCATAATGTTCGCAATTCGGTGAACAGCTGAACAGCCGATGTTCGAGTCGAACATGGGTTCGACTCGAACACGAAGCTCATCCCTACTTGTGTCCAATCACTTGAGGGTAGCCTTAAGGGTCGTCTGTGACTATGCCTGTGTCCTGTACTGTACTCCAGGAAAAGGATTTTACAGGTAAGTTAAATATCTATTTTTCTGTATATACCATTTAACATTTGTAATCACTAATAGGGATGAGCTTTATGTTTGAGTCGAACATGAGTTTGACTCGAACATTGGCTGTTCGCCCGTTCGGCGAACAGCGAACAATTTGGGGTGTTTGCTGCAAATTCGAAAAGCCACGGAACACCGTTAAAAGTCTATGGGAGAAATCAAAAGTGCTAATTTTAAAGGTTAATATGCAAGTTATTGTCATAAAAAGTGTTTGGGGACCCGGGTCCTGCCCCAGGGGACATATATCAATGCAAAAAAAAGTTTTAAAAACGGCCGTTTTTTCTGGAGCAGTGATTTTAATAATGCTTAAAGTGAAACAATAAAAGTGAAATATTCCTTTAAATTTCGTACCTGGGGGGTGTCTAAAGTATGCCTGTAAAGTCGCGCATGTTTGCCGTGTTTAGAATTGTCCCTGCACAAAATGTAATTTCTGAAGGAAAAAAAGTAATTTAAAACCACTCACTGCTATAATGAATTGTCGGCTCCTCTGCAATACAGATCAAAGTCATTGAAAAAACATCAGGGGTCCCCCCACAGTCCATTACCATGCCCTTTGGGTCTGGTATGAATATTAGGGGAACCCCTTACCACAAAAAAAAACGTGGGGGTCCCCCCAAATTCCATATCAGGCCCTTCAGGTTTGGTATGGATATTAAGGGGAACCCCGCACCAAAATAAAAAAAATGGCGTGGGGTCCACCCAAAAATCCATACCAGACCCTTTTCCGAGCACGCAACCTGGCAGGCCGCAGGAAAAGAGGGGGGGATGAGAGAGCGCCCCCCCTCCTGAACCGTACCAGGCCACATGCCCTCAACATGGGGAGGCTGTCCCCATGTTGATGAGGACAAGGGCCTCATCCCCACAACCCTTGCCCGGTGGTTGTGGGGGTCTGCGGGCGGGGGGCTTATCGAAATCTGGAAGCCCCCTTTAACAAAGGAGAACTCCAGATCCCGGCCCCCCCCATGTGAATTGGTAACGGGGTACATTGTACTCCTTCCATTTCACAAAGAAAGTGTAAAAATTTGTAAAAAACACACAGACACAGTTGGACAAGTCCTTTATTTAAAAAAAAATAATAAAATAAAATAAAATCCAGCGATGTAATCCCGTCGATGTCCAATGATGATCCATTTTCCAGCGACGCTGCAGTCTCCCCTCTCCAGCAGGAACGAAACCCCCATGACGCGTAAGAGGGGGCGGGGTCACCCGTCCTTATGATAGGGAACCCCCGGGGTTCCCTATGATAAGGATGGGTGACCCTGCCCCGTGATTTATTATTTTATTTTATTTAGGACTTGTCCAACTGTGTCTGTGCGTTCTTTACAAATTTTTACACTTTCTTTGTGAAATGGTAGGGGTACGGGTATGATCCTTTACAGGCATACTTTAGACACCCCCCAGGTATTTAATTTAAAGGAATATTTCACTTTTATTTTTTCACTTTAAGCATTATTAAAATCACTGCTCCAGAAAAAAAGCCATTTTTTAAAACTTTTTTTGCATTGATACATGTCCCCTGGGGCAGGACCCGGTCCCCAAATACTTTTTATGACAATAAGTTGCATTTTAGCCTTTAAAATTAGCACTTTTGATTTTTCATGTTCGTGTCCCATAGACTTTAACGGTGTTCGCATGTTCGAATTTTTTTTTTGCCTGTTCCCATGTTCTGGTGCGAACCGAACAGGGGGGTGTTCGGCTCATCCCTAATCACTAAGCCCAGAATGTTCTAATGACTAATAGAGAAGGGGCTGGTTCTTAGAATTCTGTTAATATTGCATATCTGCACATAAATGCTTGTTCCTGTTATTGCTCATACATACAGTAGGTGGGGTTGAGACTCATGTGAAAGTCAAACAGTACTTACAGCATTGTCACAGTAAGAATTGGTATTTACTTGCCTATGTTTAGGGTCAGTCTCATAAGAAGTACATAAGGACCTGCCCTTCAAACGTTAATGCTGCTCTTGCTTGTCAGTAATATTTTAAATATATTCAGAAAGAAGGAAGTAGAAAATGTAACTGTTAACAAAAGTAATTTATAATGATCTGGGTAAAACACAGCACCCTTCACCAATTTTATTTGTATAAAGCAGCCGTCACTAAATGGCGGCCCGCGGTCCGAGTTCGGAGCGAGTGAAGCTTCTGCCTGGACCGCCAGGCCCCCAGTATAATTTTAAATATAAGCAAGTTGGTTTGCTGGGACTGCGGGTTTCCCCAGCAACCAGTGACACCGCGTGCGTGCGCCCGCCTCCTGCTCCTCACCGCAGGTCTCGGAGTTGACAGAAGAGTCAACACTCATGGGCCGCAAGTAGGGGCGTGACATCACGTGCGCCCATGGGCGTCCGCTGAACTTTTTTCAGGGGGGGGCATAATTTTAAGGTCATCCATGCTCGGCCCCTTTTTGACAATGTCATGAAGGGGAGGGGCTTAGTCATTATGACATAAAGCGCAGGCATGCAAAGGTTTGAGAAACCTGATGCAAAAGCTTAACAAGAAGGATCAAGCTGCCATTGTCTGATTAGCAATTTCTACGTTTTTTTAACCCCCCCCCCCTCTAGCGGCCGAATAGCGGCACTAAAACGATGGTAAAGCGCCGATAAAACTAGCGGCGCTTTATAGATAATGCGGCCAGCTGGCAGTGTGAAATAGCTCTTGAGGATAATTCCACTTCACTCCATGTCCATATAAATATAGCCTAGAGAATGTACATCTTTCTATATTGCAATGTATTGCAATACATATGTTGTGGCCATATTTTGATCTTGATGAAAACAGCCTATATTGTATGTATAGGTTGTTTTCTTCAAGATCAAAATATGGCCGCCCACAACACAGATGTATTGCAATACATTGCAATACAAAAATATGTACACAGTGGTGTCGTGGGACAGGCACTGCTGTTACCTTTAGTTCTTCAGCGATAGGGCAGGCACTGGCAGCGTATTCAGTCTCTTGTCTCGGCCACTGCACGCCACGCACCTGTGGGAGGAGGCGGCGCCGCGCCGGCCGGATCGGCATAGGCACATTTACACAGGCAGAGGCAGGCTGAGGCAGCAGCCAATCATGGAACAGCTGGGTCAGGGTCACGGTGATGTTAAGCAGAGGCCCGAGTGGCAGAGCCAATCCGATGCTCGGGCCGGGGGTGAGGAGGGAGGGACGGATAGTCGGAAAAGACTGAGAGCAGCCCCAGCCCCCAGGCCAGCAGCAGTCTGCAGACTTAGAAAAAAAAGTCCATGGCTGCCGCGGTGGCCATTTCAACACAGGGGGCAAGTGCGTGTCTTCCCTCTGACTTCCAGGGGGGGGCAATTGACCCCCTTGCCCTATGGAGCGGACGCCCATGTGTGCGCCCCCCGCCCCCTTCTGCTCGCAGTTCCCGGGTCCTTGCTCTCCTTGCGAGTAGGGGCGTGATGTCACATGCGTGCCCCGCCCCCTGCTGCTCGCGGTTCCCGGGTCCTGGCTCTCCACATATCGCAGCTTCCGCCCCTTCGGTATTGTGACCTCCGGCATTCAAGGTATGTGGTGGGCCACATGTTAACTAGTAGTGATGAGCCGAACACCCCCGGGTTCGGTTCGCACCAGAACCCGCGAACGGACCGAAAGTTCGAACGAACATTAGAACCCTATTAAATACAATGGATGCGAACGTTCGAATTCTAAAGTGCTAATTATAACAACTATTATGCATGTTATTGTCATAAATAGGGTTTGGGAACCCGGGTTCTGCACCAGGGGACATGTATCAATGCAAAAAGAAGTTTTAAAAACGGTCGTTTTTCGGGAGCAGTCATTTTAATGATGCATAAAGTGAAAAAAAAAAGTCAAATATTCCTTTAAATATCGTACCTGGGGGGTGTCTAAAGTATGCCTGTGAAGTGCCACGTGTTTCCCGTGTTTAGAACTGTCCCTGCACAAAATGACACTTCTAAAGGAAAAAAAAGCCATTTAAAACTGCTTGCGGCTTTAATGTAATGTCTGGTCCCGGTAATATGGATGAAATTCTTTAAGAAAAATGGCATAGCTACCCCATGACCCCCCCCCCCTACCCCAGCCCATTACCAGCCCCTTTGGGTCTTGTATGGATATTAAGGGGAACCCCGCACATAAAATAAAAAAGGCCCTATATACTCTGAACAGCCGTATACAGGCGGTGCATACAAGACAGGGACAGTAGGTTTGTTCTTATGTAGAATCTGTTTGTAATTTTGAACAGGTACATTGTTGAAGTGTAGCTCCAGCCCAAAAATCTATTTTTAAACTTTTTGGGAAACATAGGTAAGGGTTATCACCCCTGTAACATTTGTTTTGCTGTCTGTGCCCCTGTTCAGAACATTTCACCTCACTTTCCGTCCCAATGACAACTGTTTTTGAAATGTGGTGTTTTTCTTGAAACAAGGATTGCTGATAAAGCATCAGTACAGATGAGACCCCTTTCTCCCATATTTATTCTTACAGGAGAGAATTTTCCTTTCTAGGGGTAGATTTCCTCTCACTTCCTGTTGTCTTCTTTCGTTTGCAAGTAGGAGTCGTTTGCAAGTTGGATGTTTGAAAGTAGGGACCTGCCGTATATACTCTGCAGAAATAGGCCCCTTAGTTGTTGGTGTTGGCACAACACTGTAAGCACTCAGTTACTCTTGGTTGGTGCTGGAACGCCCTGCTGTCAACTATTATATCAGGAATTTTAATTACATATAATTGTTGAACAGTGGTAGTAAAAATTGGGGCTTTGATGGTGGTGCTGGTGCCACAACACTGTAAGCCCTGACAGTTACTCTTGGTGGGTGCAGCAATGGGCCCTGCTGTGAATTATTAGATCAAGAATTGTAATTACATGCCCCTTTTGAACAGGGGCTGAAAAATTGGGCCTTTCGTGGTGGTGGTGGTGGTGGCGTTGCCACAAGACTGTAAGCCCTCAGAGTTACTCTTGGTGGGTGCAGCAATGGACCCTGCTGTGAATTATTAGATCAAGAATTGTAATTGCATGCCCCTGTTGAACAGGGGCTGAAAAATTGGGCCTTAGGCACTGGTGGCACAACACTACAACCCCTCACAGATACTGTACTTGGAGCACAGCAATGAGCCCTGTTGCAAAGTATTGCTTCAAAAATTGTAATGACACGCCCCTGTTAAACAGGGGCTGAAAAATTGGGCCTTAGGCACTGGTGCCACAACACTCCAACCCCTCACAGATACTGTACTTGGAGCACAGCAATGAGCCCTATGGCAAATTATTGCTAAAAAAATTGTAATTACACGCCCCTGTAAAACAGGGGCTGAAAAATTGGGCCTTAGCCACTGGTGGCGGCACCCATAAACAAAAATGATCTTCCAAGCTATCATCATCAATCGTATCATTGAGGACTCGGAGGAGGAGGATAGCCAGTCAACATAACAGCACAGGCACTCAGCATCAGCATCAGTCTTGAAGGGATGTGACATGTTAAAATCAATTAGTCTGTTATATCAGCATCAGGTGTGTGGTAGCTGGTGGTGATCCAAGACTGGTTCATCTTGATGAAAGTCAGTCGATCAACCGAGTCGGTGGACAGGCGCACCCTGTGATCCGTGACAAATCCTCCAGCAGCACTGAATGTGCGTTCCGAAAGAACGCTGGATGCAGGACAGGCCAGTAGCTCAATTGCATACTGTGCAAGCTCTGGCCAGTGATCCATCCTCAAGACCCAGTAAGCCAGAGGATTTTCGGTGGGGAAGGTGTCCAAGTCTGACCTTGCCCCTAGATATTCCTGCACCATGTTTATCAGACGCTGGCGATGGTTGCTGGAACCGATCATACTTTGGGGCTGCGGACTAAAGAATTGTCTGAACGCATCGGTCAGACGGCCACCTTCCCCACCGCTCCTTCTTTGACTGGCCGAAGCCTCAGCAACTCGTTGTCCAGGACCAGGAGTTTGTAACCTCCCAGTCTCTGGGAACGCGTTGCACAGACCTTTCTGCAAGGCCTCCCGGAGTTGTCTCATCCTCTGCTCCCTCTGCGACGGTAACATAAGGTCCGCAACCTTACCCTTGTACCGTGGATCAAGGAGAGTGGCCAGCCAGTAATGGTCCCTCTCCTTGATCCAAAGAATACGAGGATCCTTCCGCAGACTTTGCAGGATCAGGGAGGCCATGCAGCGTAGGTTTGCTGAGGCATTCGCTCCGGAGTCCTCTGGGTCACTAAGGACGACATGATCCGCAGCCACCTCCTCCCAGCCACGTACAAGTCCACTGGTTTCTTGGGACTGTAAATCATCCCTAAAAGACTGCTGCTGATGATGCTGAGTGCCAGCCTCCACCTCCATGCTGACACAATCCTCCTCCTCCTCCTCCTCCTCCTCTTCCTGTGCGATGGGTGGGACAGAAGGAACACTGTCTGGGTAAAGGGGGCCTTGAGAGGCAAGGAAGTCCTCCTCTTCCTGCCTCTGTTCTGCCTCAAGTGCCCTGTCCATTATTCCACGCAGCGTGTGCTCCAACAGGTGGACAAGAGGTACAGTGTCACTGATGCATGCACTGTCACTGCTCACCATCCTCGTGGCCTCCTCAAATGGTGCCAGGACAGTGCATGCATCCCTGATCATGCCCCACTGGCGTGGAGAAAAAAAACCAAGCTCCCCTGACCCTGTCCTGGTGCCGTAGTCGCACAGGTACTCATTGATGGCCCTCTGCTGCGTGTGCAGCCGCTGCAGCATGGCCAACGTTGAGTTCCACCTGGTGGGCATGTCACATATAAGGCGGTTCTTGGGCAGGTTCAACTCCTTTTGCAGCTCAGCCAGGCGAGCACTGGCATTATAAGATCTGCGGAAATGCACACAGACTTTCCTGGCCTGCCTCAGGACATCCTGTAAGCCCGGGTACCTGCCCAAGAACCGCTGCACCACCAGGTTAAGGACGTGAGCCACACAGGGCACATGGGTCAGTTGTCCCTGTCGGAGGGCGGAGAGGAGGTTGGTGCCATTGTCGCAAACCACCATTCCTGGCTTAAGCTGGCGTGGCGTCAACCACCTCTCGGCCTGGCCCTGCAGAGCAGACAGGACCTCTGCCCCAGTGTGGCTTCTGTCCCCCAAACACACCAGCGCAAGCACGGCATGGCATCTTTTTGCCTGCGTACTTGCGTAGCCCCGTGAACGGCTACGGAGCACCGCTGGTTCATAGGACAAACCACAGGAAGAGGCCATGGAGGAAGAAGAAGAGGAGGGGGTGGAGGAGAGAGGTGTGTCACAACCAGTAGTAGCATTTTGGAGGCGTGGCGGTGGGACAACCTCCAACACTACTGCACCTTGTCCTGCATCCTTCCCAGCTGCCAAAAGAGTGACCCAATGGGCCGTGAAAGAAAGGTAACGTCCCTGTCCATGCCTGCTGGACCATGAGTCAGCGGTAATATGCACCTTACCGCTGACCGCCCTGTCCAGCGAGGCCAAGACATTGCCTTCCACATGCCGGTAGAGAGCCGGAATAGCCTTCCGTGAGAAAAAGTGGCGTTTGGGAACCTGCCACTGAGGAACCGCACATTGCACAAACTCACGGAAGGGGGCCGAGTCTACCAACTGAAAAGGCAGCAGTTGAAGCGCTAGCAATTTAGCCAAGCTAGCATTCAACCGCTGGGCATGTGGATGGCTGGGAGTGAACTTCTTTTGACGGTCCAGCAGCTGGGGCAGGGAAATTTGCCTGCTAGAATCGGACGTCGGTGTACTGCTAGCAGAGTGGCCGCAAGTACTTGGCTGTGACACACCTAATTCTACACCTTCATTCCTCTCAGTGCATGTTTCAGAGAGGACTGAAGTTATAGTGGGGTTGGAGATCCCAGCTGATGCGGTGCAAGGAGAGGTCCGCTTTGTTCTTTGGTGTGGGTCTTTGAGGTAGGCTTGCCAACGAGCTGCATGGCAGGTCAACATATGTCTGGTCAGGCATGTGGTACCCAAGCGGCTGATGTTTTGGCCACGCGATATACGCTTGAGACATATGTTGCAAACAGCAGCTGTGCGATCTGATGCACTAGCCTCAAAAAAGGCCCACACCAAAGAACTTTTTGAATGACGGGCAGAGGCAGCGCCCTGCACAGGCGGAGCTCTGCGGTGTGATTCCGTCGGTGTACTGCCCTTACGCTGGCCACCAAAGGGCATCCTGCCTCGTTGGAGATGTGCCTCCTCCTCATCCTCCTCCTCCTCCTCTCTCCTATTAGGCACCCACGTGGAGTCAGTGACCTCATCATCACCTCCCTCCTCATCACTGGAGCCAATCTGGCAGTATGCTGCAGCTGCTGGAACATGACTGCCAGATTGGTGTCCTTCTTGAGCATCCCCTCTGTCTGCTCTCACGCTACTGCCTTCCTCTAGCTGGGTTTCATCATCAGACCCTTCGAAACGCTGGGCATCCTCCTGGAGCATGTACCCAACACTGTGCTGAAACAGTTCGGGGGACTCCTCAGGAGGAGGACATGGTGGGTCTAGGGAAGGAGTGACTGATGATGAGTCTGACATTGATACCAGGGAAGAGGACGCTTTGGCAGCTGCTTTTCCAGTACCCTGAGCCTGGGTGAGAGAGGATGAGGAGGAGGAGGAGGGCTTGGTCATCCACTCTACCAAGTCTTCGGCATGATGTGGCTCAACATGTCCAGCTGCCGAAAAGAAGGACAAGCGTGTCCCATGGCCATGTGCTGATGACAATGCACCGCGTCCACGACCAGCACTGTTGCCCCCAGACACAGAGCCTGCTTGCCCTCTTTTATTGCCTCCTGACTGTCTGCCTCTCCTTGTTTGCCTTCCAGACATTCTAATAGATGGCCTGCAGGGAGATGGGAAAAAAGCAATAAGGGCTACCTTCAGGTGTCCTTCTCTGTCCCTTGAAACAAGGACTTTGACAGTGAAAGAAACTGACACACTCTCCCTACCTACAGTTTTCTGTCCCTAGAAAAAATGTTTTTTTTAAGCACAATTTAGCACAAGGAGAATTCACTCACTGTCCTTCCAGGTCCCTGGAAACAAGGACTTTGACAGTGAAAGAAACTGACACACTCTCCCTACCTACAGTTTTCTGTCCCTAGAAAAAATGTTTTTTTTAAGCACAATTTAGCACAAGGAGAATTCACTCACTGTCCTTCCAGGTCCCTGGAAACAAGGACTTTGACAGTGAAAGAAACTGACACACTCTCCCTACCTACAGTTTTCTGTCCCTAGAAAAAATGTTTTTTTTAAGCACAATTTAGCACAAGGAGAATTCACTCACTGTCCTTCCAGGTCCCTGGAAACAAGGACTTTGACAGTGAAAGAAACTGACACACTCTCCCTACCTACAGTTTTCTGTCCCTAGAAAAAATGTTTTTTTTAAGCACAATTTAGCACAAGGAGAATTCACTCACTGTCCTTCCAGGTCCCTGGAAACAAGGACTTTGACAGTGAAAGAAACTGACACACTCTCCCTACCTACAGTTTTCTGTCCCTAGAAAAAATGTTTTTTTTAAGCACAATTTAGCACAAGCAGAATTCACTCACTGTCCTTCCAGGTCCCTGGAAACAAGGACTTTGACAGTGAAAGAAACTGACACACTCTCCCTACCTACAGTTTTCTGTCCCTAGAAAAAATGTTTTTTTTAAGCACAATTTAGCACAAGGAGAATTCACTCACTGTCCTTCCAGGTCCCTGGAAACAAGGACTTTGACAGTGAAAGAAACTGACACACTCTCCCTACCTACAGTTTTCTGTCCCTAGAAAAAATGTTTTTTTTAAGCACAATTTAGCACAAGGAGAATTCACTCACTGTCCTTCCAGGTCCCTGGAAACAAGGACTTTGACAGTGAAAGAAACTGACACACTCTCCCTACCTACAGTTTTCTGTCCCTAGAAAAAATGTTTTTTTTAAGCACAATTTAGCACAAGGAGAATTCACTCACTGTCCTTCCAGGTCCCTGGAAACAAGGACTTTGACAGTGAAAGAAACTGACACACTCTCCCTACCTACAGTTTTCTGTCCCTAGAAAAAATGTTTTTTTTAAGCACAATTTAGCACAAGGAGAATTCACTCACTGTCCTTCCAGGTCCCTGGAAACAAGGACTTTGACAGTGAAAGAAACTGACACACTCTCCCTACCTACAGTTTTCTGTCCCTAGAAAAAATGTTTTTTTTAAGCACAATTTAGCACAAGGAGAATTCACTCACTGTCCTTCCAGGTCCCTGGAAACAAGGACTTTGACAGTGAAAGAAACTGACACACTCTCCCTACCTACAGTTTTCTGTCCCTAGAAAAAATGTTTTTTTTAAGCACAATTTAGCACAAGGAGAATTCACTCACTGTCCTTCCAGGTCCCTGGAAACAAGGACTTTGACAGTGAAAGAAACTGACACACTCTCCCTACCTACAGTTTTCTGTCCCTAGAAAAAATGTTTTTTTTAAGCACAATATAGCACAAGCACAAAACACACTGACACTCTCCCTACCTATCCTTCTCTTTCCCTAAACTAAAGGAATCCAGGTTAAGCAAGAAAGAAATAAATGTCACTGTCCCTGCCTATGCTGCTCTATCCCTGCTCCGGAACACACTACACTAGGCCGCCGTGCTGGCGGCCTTTTATAGTGTGGGGCGTGTACTAAACACCCTCAGCAATAATTGGCCACAGGCATCCTGCCTGTGGCCAATCATTGCTCTCCTCGCTGCCGGCGCTGTGATTGGCCAAGCATGCGGGGTCACAGTGCATGCTTGGCCAATCACAGCGCCTGGATGACACTGCGATGGCGTAGTGCATTGTGGGCCGTTCGCGTCACTCGAGTTTGGCGCGAACGGCCCAAATCGTTCGATCTTCGTCGAACGATCGAACAGCCGATGTTCGAGTCGAACGTATGTTCGACTCGAACACGAAGCTCATCCCTATTAACTAGTGATCACTAATGGGAATATTTTTATTGTGCACACTGCTGGGCATATTTTGTTAAAGGTCACGCTGATGGGCACCTTTTTTTATGTTAAGGGGCACTCTGATGGACAAATTTTATTTTAAGGGGCACGCTAATGGGTATATTTTTAATGTGCACACTGATGGGCATATTTCGTTAAGGGGCACGCTGATGGACACATTTTGTTGTGCCCATTAGAGTGACCCTAACATAAAACGTGCCCATCAGCGTGCACATTAAAAATATACCCATCAGCGTGACCCTTATTTTATGTTAAGGGACACACTGATGGGTATATTTTTAATGTGCACGCTGATGGGCACATTTTATGTTAAGGGACACTCTGATGGGCATATTTTATTTTAAGAACAACACTGATGGGCACATTTTGTATTAAGGGGCACTCTGATGGGCAGATTTTATGTTAAGGGGCACGTTTTGTTGTGCCCATCAGAGTGTCCCCTTAATATAAAATGTGCCCATCAGGGTGCCCCTTAACATAAAATTTGCCAATCAGAGTTTCCCTTAATATAAAATGTGCCCATCAACGTGACCCTTATTTTATGTTAAGGGGCACGCTGATTAGCACATTTTATGTTAAGGGACACCCTGATGGACAAATTTTATGTTAAGGGGGACTCTGATGGGGACATCTGATGTAAGGAGACACTCTGGCGGGAATGCCTGATGTAAAGGGGCATTGTGGTGGGGACACCTGATTTAAAGAAGCACTGTGATGGGGGCACCTGATGTAAAGGGGCACTGTGATGGGGACACCTGATTTAAAGGAGCGCTGTGATGGAGACACCTGATTTAAAGGAGCACTGTGATGGGGGCACCTGATGTAAATGAGCGCTGTGATGGGGACACCTGATGTAAAGGGGCGCTGTGATGGGTACACCTGATTTAAAGGGGCGCTGTTATCAGGACACCTGATTTAAAGGAGCGCTGTGATAGGGACACCTGATTTAAAGGAGCGCTGTGATGGGGACACATGATTTAAAGAAGCGTGGTGATGGGGGACACCTAATTTAAAGTAGCACTGTGATGGGGACACCTGTGACTACAATCTTTCTGAGTCATAGCACAGACTTGAGATTCAAACCTCGGCCCAAAGAAAATTTTGGCGACCGGACCTCCTTGAATTTTAATTCAGTACCCCTGGTATAAAGCTTCATATAAACCAATGCCTTTGTAGCAAGATTTCCGAAAGCCATTTTGGACAGATAGACAAGGGTCATGTTTGTCTTTAGACATTTTATTTCAGAAAGATGTTAGTAAAATTAATTATTAATCACTTTCATCGCAGCGTGCTCAAACCAATAATCCCTTCTATTTGTACCTAGGCTTATGTTTACGGTCTGAGTGTGCCAAGCATTCAGACTAAATGAAAATATAGCTCTTCTAAACATGAGTGGCATGCCTCATAACAAGCTGTAGAAACTCACTAAAGCATGGTTGCTATGTCATGGGAATCTTGAGAATCTCCAGCTCCACTCGTTGAGGCTCCAAGCCTTTAGCTAAATAGGAGAGTTGGGAGATCATCTGAACACGGCTTTGATACTGGATTTGTGAAAACTGAGCAGTGCACAGCAAAATAAAAACCCACAAGCTTTTGTAAATTAATGAACAGCCTTCTTTGGAAGGTTTCAAGAGACAGCCACAGTTTGATGGGCTGGTTATTCATAGCAAACAACAAATCTGTTATACAGATAAAAATCATTAACCTACATGGGGGGGGGGATAGGGGGATAGGGGGGAATATATTTGTTGATGTGACCTTTACCTACACTTTTTTTGTCGACACTTCTGATTGTTAAACTTTTTTTCTATTTACCAATAATAAACAGCTGTCAGAAATATTTAAAAAAAAATTAAAAATTAAAAATTAATCTTTGCATCTGTATAAAGAAACCTCATACAGGCACAGAGTAACATAAAACTGTTTAAAAATGTGCAGTGCATAGTAATACAAAGCAAAAAAATGCACAAAAAGGAAAACATGGAAATGATAATGGACAATTATCTCTTAAAGCAGAAATAAAGTTCTGCTACAAAATAATTCTAGGAGTTAAAAGTTTTTTTGGCAGAAGAGACATGCAAAATCTCTTTTGCCCAAAAAACGATTTGTTTGCCTCTAAGTTTTTGTGTACATTGCTCACGCAAGTGCATATGTTGGTTAATTCTTAACAATACTGAGAATAAAGCCAGGTGCTGTGGACAATGTTTCTTCTGTGAGAGTCCATCCAATGGCCAAAGAGTGTCAAATGATCTTGAAGATGCAGTGGCAGAGATGGTGCCAGTGTATGACCAAGGGGCATCAGGATCCTGGACCTTTTTCACAACAGATTTAAAGAGGAATTGGCGCAGAATGGATTAGTACTGGTAGGGATTCTGGGCATCTCATTGTTGGAGTAAGGCAAAAAAAAATGTAAGTGTGCCATAATGTGCAAAGTATGCTGTGTGCATATGTGCACATTATGGCAGGACCTCCCAAAGCTCCAGATCCTTTAATTCCACTTTATTTTTTTTCACATAGTTAGGGCTACTGTAATAAATTATAAACCAATCACAATGCTGAACAATCCAATGCATGCATATAATAAAAAAAAAATGGGGAATGGCTGCCTTACCTATAAAGCAAAACTGCATATCAAAATGATCATTGAAACCACAGATACTGATCGTGATTTCCACTGTACTCAAATGATATAGCCTCTATCAAAGTCTTCAACATTTGACACATTTGGGAATCTTAAATGCCTAAATCCCCTGATGCACATTGTGGTTCGTCCCTCAAATTATTTTATCATATGCTTAGTATGATATTTCAAGATTTGTGACAGGTTTGGCCGCATGAATATTCTTCCGAGTTGGTCCAAATACAGGAAACGGTATGCAAATTTTGATTATACAGTACTTGTTGATAATAATATCTAATTTTTAAAAAATGTTGGACTCTTACATATCATGTACAGGTAGACACATATTTTAATTCACTATGTCAGTTTTTAACAACAAGTGGAAAGATCTGCTTTCATCGTGAGCGACTATCATGGGTTTACAGTGCTTACCGACAGGTCCTGAGAAATACCCAAAACACCTGAATCTTTACCCACTCAAAGGGGTTGTAAAGGTTCATGTTTTTTGACCTTAATGCATCCTATCCAACTAAGCAATGGAGCAACAATGTCTTGCTCTCCAAAGCTTAATGACTGCTTAGGTTACCTTTTTTTCCACTGCATGCATATCTTCCTCTTGCTTTTGTTTTCTGTCTGTTACTTAAATGAGCTTCTAAATGGCACTTGCTATAACCTATGCTGGGTCATGAATAATGCCTTGCCTGAGAATTCAATTGCCTATCAGTTCATCAGTTGTTGCTGGTGGGGCACACCAAGACACCTTGACATAGGTATAAGGTGGTATCAAAAAGGTTAGAGTTTTGTAACACGCCAACAGATGGCAGCACTAGCTGCGCGCACAGAAACACTAGGAGCACCGACCTTCATAAGTCAGTGTGTCAAAAGACATCTATGTGCATCGGGAGCTGTGCAACTGGTGCTATTCTGACCACTTGCATTACCATTTCTGCTATTTCATCATGGACAGCAAGTTAGAGCAAAAAACAAAAATGAATTTCAATCTGCTTTTACCCCTGGTGATACACACCGATTTGCTAACAGCTCACAAAGAGATAAATATTTCCAAGATTATCCACTACTTTTCCTTTCAATGGCCCTCCCTCTATAGTTTTCAATTACATTTTAAAACAAATTCACTACTCCCGAATGCAGGATGTCTTCCCTCTGCTGAAGTACATTATTTTCCCATGGAATACTACAATTGCACTTTATATGGTGCACATCAAATGATGTCTATCACAGTGATTTCCTTTACTCTCAGCGCTTAATACCCTGTGTAGATGTATTTTTTTTAAATTTACCCTTAGGAATCTGTTTAGAACCTTTACGTTTTCACTGTGAAAGGACATGTCTTTCACTCCTAATTAGCCAATAAGCCAGCTTTAATTACCAGTTGGAAACAATAAGGATTAAAGGGTAACTCCACTTTCCTGGGGGAAATAAAATAGCAAATAAAAAAAATATATATATAGCGTATACACTTGCAACACAAGTCATATTGTACCTGAATGTTATTAAAAATTACCTTTCCTTTACAATCTGCAGCACTGTAATTTTCTGGATAATGCAATGCAATATGGTTACCTGGAGGCTTTCTTTACTTTTTCTGTTTGAGAGATTGGCTTACTGATTTTCCCCAGAAGTCTAAGATACAAGTCAAATTTTTGGCATCCCCTGCAACAAAAATTTAATTTTTGGTGAGATGCTCCCAAAGAGAAATCGTATCTAAAGTGATGTAGGCCATGCCAATTTCCTCAGTAGAGCCCTGCAGCTACAGCAGCTGATTGATAATTATAAAACCACTCCCATGCAGGTTCACTCTGCTTGGGAGTGGTTTTATAAACACACAACTATATCTATAGAATAACAAAAGGTAGGAATCTAAAACAACGTTTGTTAAAATCCTTGCAATGTACATTGATCATAGAGGGGAATGTTTTTTTCTCAACAAAAGTTGAGTTAATCTTTAAAGCCTGGGAAGCTGACTTTACACTAGTAGATCTGTGAATGAATGTTCATACAAATATTATATGCTCTATAAAACAAACTAGAATATTATAAATTAAAATCTAGACTTGTTCAACTTGTGTTAAAATATGGGATATTTGGATTACTATGCAAAGAATCTTCTAACTTATTTCTCTGTTAAATCAATTCTCATTTCCCCTTCTTCCCCTCTAATTTACCTCTTCCTCCTTTATTAAATGAATCCTAATTCTTACCATGACACTGTTTATTTCAACTACAATCCTTTAAATGCTCCTATAACCACTGACCTATACCATGGTCACTGTTCAAGCTTATTTTATGTATTTATTCCCTTTTCAGGAACAACTAGTTCAAATAAAGTTACTTATATCATTAGGGGACCTATTTATATATAAAAAAAATCTGCAGAAAAGAAATGATTCAACAACCGAACAACTATTGTCACAAGCTAAACTTCTAGTTACATTTTTTAAGAGCGTAAAAGTTACACCTAATTGGTCACCTTGGTTAAAGCGTATATCAAGGCAAACTAACAATAACAAAAAAATGTGTACAGTGCAGCACAGTACATCACATACATGCACATTTCCCTATGTTTTATTTCTTTTTGAGACCTGCAAGTACAGAACAAAACCTGTTGATCTGTCAGAAATGTACACACTGCATTTTTGTGGTCTGAGTGGTGTCAGCCCTCCCCAGTTCAATTGTCTTTTTCCAGATTACTCAAATCATTCCACTCCCTTCATTTATAAAACATAGAAAATAGTAGTTCTGTAGTGCAAAAAGAAGAACTAGGGGGCAAATTACCTTGCTTGAGATAACATAGGAAGTGTGTACAGGACACAAGACAACTCTGATGTGATCAACAAAGTTTTTGCACTTAGCTAACAGATGAAACAAAAGACCTTCAATAACATTTTTTAACAGCTAAAAAGGGAGCAAAAAATGAAGTTCATTGTTATGGTTTACATACTTTAACCACTTGCCGACTGCTGCACGCCGATGTACGTCAGCAGAATGGCACGGGCAGGCATATGGGCGTACAGGTACGTCCCTTTAAATTTGTACTTGCCGTGTGCCTCGCGAGTGCAGCTGCGGGTCGTGGGAACTCGATTGCGGTCGGCAGGAGCAGAACAGGGGAATGCCTTTGTAAACAAGGCATTCCCCTATTCTGCCTAGTGACACTGTCACTGATGACCGTTCCCCGTGATCGGGAACGGTCATCAGTGACATGTCACGTGTAGCCACGTGTAGCCACGCCCCCTCACAGTAACAATCACTCCCTAGGAAACACTTAACCCCTGCAGCGCCACCTAGTGGTTAACCCATTCACTGCTAGTGTAATTTTCACAGTAACCAGTGCATTTTTATAGCACTGATCGCTATGAAAATGACAATGGTCCCAAAATAGTGTCAAAAGTGTCCGATGTGTCCGCCATAATGTCGCAGTCACGATAAAAATCGCTGATCGCCGCCATAACTAGTAAAACATTTTTTTTTTTATAAAAATGACATAAAACAGTCCCCTATTTTGTAGAAGCTATAACTTTTGCGCAAACCAATCAATAAATGCTTATTGCGATTTTTTAAACCAAAAATATGTAGAAGAATACGTATCGGCCTAAACTGTGGAAATTTTTTTTTTTTATATCTTTTTTGGGGATATTTATTATAACAAAAAGGAACAAATATTGCATTTTTTTCAAAATTGTCGCTCTATTTTTGTTTATAGCGCAAAAAATAAAAACCACACAGGTGATCAAATACCACCAAAAGAAAGCTCTATTTGTGGGGAAAAAAGGACGCCAATTTTGTTTAGGAGCACGACCGCGCAATTGTCAGTTAAAGCGACGCAGTGCCGAATCACAAAAAGGAGCCTGGTCTTTTAGCTACAAAATGGTCCGGGGCTTAAGTGGTTAAGTTCTTCACCTAAGAGCTTGTGGGCAGGGCTTTCTGCTTCCATGTGGGGGACCCAGAGATAGCATTCACTAGTGCCCAAAGGAGGCTGTGCCTTAATACAAATGTAATATTAAGGAGAACACTCCATCCTAAAGGTGACACTACTCACATCAACATTAAAATGTAACCCTTGTAATTTGTGGCACAGTTCATCAATGATGTATACCCTGCACACTGTGGAGAACAGTTTAAACTATGCTTCTTCTCTCTCTTGTACAGCATTTCTGAGCAGGTAGTACTGAACCTGCACTGGACTCTACCAGCCCAGCCACCTCACTCCCAGTGACATTAATTTGTATGTTACACTTGGATACTAGTAAACTGAACCCTTTGATATATCCCAAACTTATCAACTATATAATGTAGTTTAAAGTCCCTTAGAAAAAGAGTCCTAGTAATTGTGTCCATATTCGATACCCCCACTCGGCACCCATTAGGGAAATGGTGGTGAGGTATAGTGTTGTCTCACATAACACAGTGATTCCCTCTTGCCAATCCCATGCACGGAACCTCCAAATGAGTTGCCTCCTCTTGTATTTATAGCCAGTCACTAGAGGCAGTGCTACGAACTCCAGCGAGTCGGCAACATATTAACCTCTACCTAGCCCAAGGGCAACAATCAATAACTCACGCAGTAGTGTATTTAGGTTTTGTGCTGCCCTAGGCCTGACTAAACTTGCGCACCCCCTAATTTAAATATGACCCACCCCTTCCTGTCAAGGACACACCCCTTTCTTTTTAAGACCCACCCTGAAATTTTTCGAGTGGGGACACTAGTTCTTAGGGCCTGGGGGGGGCAATGGATTCCCTTAATTTGCATAGATTTCCTCTCACTTCCTGTTTGGCTATGGGGCAGGAAGTGAAGGGAAATCTCTGCAATGGGACAGGGATGGTAAAAAATAAACTGACAGGGGCTATAACCATCCCTTACTCTATCCAATATGAAAAAAAAAAGTGTTGCCTATCGTTCTACTTTAACCACTTCCCTACCGCCCATAGTCATATGACGTCCACAGATGGGATCTCCCATCCTGGGTGGACGTCATATGATGTCCTCTGCTTTGAGGGGGGATATCTGAATGATGCCTGCAGCTAGAGGCATCATTCAGATATACATTTCTTGTGCCGGTGATTCTGCACACCATAAGAATGATCATAGCGGTGGTTCTGCCGCTTGATCATTCTTATAGGCAGCGGGAGGGGACATCCCCCCCTCCCGCCGCCATCCGGTGCTTCTCCGGGCTCTCCCGTGCGATCGGGGACCCGGAGAGAATCGTCCGGCATCATTGGTGGGTCACGTGACGAGCATAGAGATGACTGGTGACCAGATGGTCACCAGTCATCTCTATGATCATCGGAGGCCCGGGCGCGATGTGATGACGTCATGCCCGGGTCCTCAGATGTAAAAAAAGTCGCCATTGTGGCTTGTAAGTATGAGATTGGTGAAAAAATTTTCACTGATTTCATACTTTCCAGCCTGGAGGAGAGATGTGGGGTCTTATTGACCCCGCATCTCTCAATAAAGAGGACCTGTCACACACATTCCTATTACAAGGGATGTTTACATTCCTTGTAATAGGAATAAAAGTGATCAAAAAAAAAAAGTAAAATAAAAGATAAAAATAAATAAATAAGTAAAATAAAAAAATTAATAATAATAAAAAAAAATTAAAACGCCCCTGTCCCCGGTAGCTCGCGATCAGAAGCGAACGCACATGTAAGTCCCGCCCACATATGTAAACGCCGTACAAACCACATATGTGAGGTATCGCCGCGTGCGTTAGAGCGCGTGCAACAATTCTAGCACTAGACCTCCTCTGTAACTCTAAACCTGGTAACCTGTAAAAAAAATTAAAGCGTCGCCTATGGAGATTTTTAAGTACCGAAGTTTGGCGCCATTCCATGAGTGTGTGCAATTTTAAAGCGTGACATGTTAGGTATCTATTTACTCTGCGTAACATCATCTTTCATATTTTCCCAAAAAATTGGGCTAACTTTACTGTTTTGTTATTTTTTAATTCAGGAAACCATTTTTTTCCAAAAAAAAGGCGTTTGAAAAATTATTGTGCAAATACCGTGCAAGAAAAAAAGTTGCAATGACCGTCATTTTATTCCCTAGGGTGTCTGCTAAAAAAACATATATAATGTTTGGGGGTTCTGAGTAATTTTCTAGCAAAAGAATGATGATTTGTACATGTAGGAGAGAAGTGTCAGAATAGGCCCGGTATTGCTGTGGTAAAAAAAAGCCTGGTGTTGAAGTGGTTAAGCACAAATTTTGGATAATTTTATGGAAAGGACTAAGAAGATATAACCATGCCAATGGTGCAGCAGAAAACATATAGCACAGTGAGGAAGGTTTGTGGTCCAGGCTGATAGGACAGTCAAAATGAAAAAAAAAGCAGCTTGCGTTACACTAACAGTGTAGCACAAGCCGGCGGGGACTCTTTCCGTGCTGTCCCCCTGCGAAGTGCTGCCCGAGGCCTGGGCCTTGTTGGCCTAGGCCAGAATACAGTGTTGAACTCACGATATACAATTAGAACAGAATCACAGCACTGACTCTGAACAAAGATCAGGAAGAATAATAACTCCGAAACCCAAAAACAGACACCTACTTACAAGCTTTCTTCACTACTGTTTTATAATACAACCCATAGTTTGTTTTAAAAAGAATATACTATAATAATTCAGGAAAGTGTAGCTATTTACCGGAACCATGCAACAAATATTAATCTAACACAGATATTGTGTTACCTTTCATTCAGAAATCCTACAATGGAATTTCAATATGATTGCATTTATATAATATACTTAATAATTTGGATTGACTGCTGTTTTTTTTGTAGTGTCATGGTTTAAATCAGTGGTTCTCAACCTGGGGGTCGGGACCCCCTCGGGGGTCGAATGATGATTTGCCAGGGGTCACCAAATCCTGGGCTGTTCCTGAAGCCCACATCGATCTCCCAGCCTTTTTGCGGCCGCCCAGCAGAGCTGTCCCTGGAGCCTGTGGTCGCCCAGCTGGGCTGTTCCTGGAGCCCGTGGCCGCCCACTCAGCCTGGTAGCAGCCGCCCATTCAGTTTACGGCATGGCTGGGGGGCAGAGACTAGAGGTCAGCTGACTGGTGAGGAATGTGAAGTGGGAGGGGCTGGAGGAGACCCTAGCTCCCGATTTTGGCATAGGTGTCACTGCTAGGAGACATCACAACTTCGGAGACACAATGAAGCTGGAGACACAGTGAACAACACTACCTGTGATTATAGTTGACTTAAAATTCCCCACTACAGTTCTCAGATCAGCAGATGACCTTGATCAAGAGCACCTAAGTTGGCTGATCAGAAGTCCCCCAACATTGCCACTGATCCCCCCCACCCCCCACCAGCACTGCACTCGTACCATTCTCCCCCCCCCCCACCAAGGAGTAAGAGAAGGAATAAAATTAGAGAATACATGGAAGGGAGAGGAAAAGAGGGGGAGGAACAAAGAAAAAGGGAGAGAAAGCATTAGAGAAAGAACAAAAAAGATGGCCAGAGAGAGGAATGGGTAAAAAAAAAACGGAGTCCAAAGAGAAAGTGTGGTACATCCTCAAATGTAGGGATTTAATACTGTACGAGTGGAATGGACTCAGAGAGCGCTAAATGTCCATGGGTTAAGGGCGCAAATTACTTGTCTTGCCTTGGGTGCTGACAACCCACGCTACGAAAATAAATTTTACTGTTAGGGGTCCCCACAACTTGGGAAATTTTATCAAGGGGTCACGGCACTAGGAGGGTTGAGAACCACTGGTTTAAATGGCTTTGTTTTATGAGAATTCTAGTTTATCCGAATGAAGAGCAGTTAATAGAGCAGAGGAAGGCAGGAGAAATCTGAGCAATGTCACATTTATCGCGCTCCGACAAATACAACATGTAGTGAAATTGTTACATGAAAGAGAGTAGGCATCTGTTACTCCAAGGGCGGGGAATATGAGGCAGCTGTCAGCTAGAGAGTTAGTAAGATTCTCAGTGTGGACTGGGCAGCTGCAGCTATACATTCTGCATGCCAAGCACAGCTAGTCCTTGGAAAGAGTCCTTGTTTTTTTAAGCAATTTTGTATTTGCTGTAAAATGTTTAAGAACATCTGCCACTTTATGTAACCAAGAAAATGCCATACTTCAGGAAATTTCTAAACATTAACTTGTTGGTACTTTGTTAACAAAAGGTTTAATTTACTGTATACCACACAATTTAAAGTCTTTCTGTCTGCCTGAGTAAATATCAGTGTTAAAGTATAAAGTACAACTCCATCTAAAAAAATTTTGGGCTGTGGTTAGGGTGAAGAAGGGTTAAAACCTAGGTTTTCATTGCTGATGGTGTCCCTCTTGGGGAAATTTCTCTTCACTTCCTGTCTTAGTGACCATATTGGAAATTAAGAGGCACACAAAGCAAAACAATCACGACAGACTTCCTCACCTTTCCCAGTGTCACTTAAATATTTTTTTTGTGTGAGAATTTGAGCAATTCCATTGGGCCAAATACAATTACAAATGAGGAAAACAATACCCCATTAGCGGCAAAAATAACAATTAAAACCTGACAGAGGCTCTACCCTTTAATTATTTGGACAAATATATAAAAAAAAACTCTTGAGTTGTGTTTAAAATTAATGCTCAAATCAGTTTTACCATTTACTGATTTGAGCCATATCCTCTTGCGGGTCACAGGAGTTTGCTTAGTTGCTCTTTCCTGTGACCCAGAATAAAGTCAGTCACATATAAAGTGATCACACAAATCTTGGGCTTAGAGCCGACGGGAGAGAGCTGCAGCATCAGACCAATGCTGCAGCATGGAGGTGAGTATATGTGTTTCTTTTTTTAAATACCCTGTATATCTCCTTTAAATTAATGCTGCTAATTTTAAGCAAACCAATAATGTTTAGCTACTTTATAAGTCTTCAACATTTCATAGAAGGATGCATAATGATATCCAGTTAGTGACAACTGGCCTTTGATGGCTAAAAGATTAACATTTTTGGAAACAAGGACCATTCCATATGACATTTTTTTGGGGTGGGGGGGGGGGAAAGATAACAATGGTACAAAGATCACTCAGAAATATCATTCTCTAATATACTTATCCCCCATAGCCATCTAAATTATGCTGGCAAGAAACAAGCTGTTTGAATAATTTGATTGAAACATATAACTTACCGTATGTCCTTATCCTATAACAGTGGACTGCATTAGAATGATTATATAAAACTGTAACTACATCACAAAAACATCTGATACTTTTTACAAAAAGTATTATGATAATTATGGAAATACATTTTAGTTATATATTTATTTAACTAAGCTTTAAGTAGCTTTGATACCCAGTGTATTTAGCTGGGTGGCCAGAAACATATATTAGTAACATGTGAAGATGCAGGTCTGGAATGTCAGTCATTACAGCAGTCAGACACATAATCACATTGACTAAATCCTTTACAAATTCCAGAACAAGTTCACATTCCTAGAACCGTACTACTGTAATTCAACCAACATTTTATCTGCTACTTTCACTTAACATCTGCCTAAGGTCTAGATTAATATTTACTTATCCTTATTTCCCTTCTATAACAGCCACTGAATAACCAATCATTTAATCCAAGTTGTGAGCATTAGCTCAGCAGCAGATGCTTACGATTGAGGATTCTTACACAAAAGGAGTATGTGAAAGAAATATGATGAAAACATTATTATTTGAGTCTGATTTATAAATATAATGTGCCATGGAGTACTCGTGCATAGGTGATGTTGTTCATTTATTAGAATATCATTTTATTACTAAGCAAGCAAATGTGTTATACAGTGCAATAAATGAATGCCACCATAGTTAGTCTTTGTTACTAATGGAATGCAAACTGTTCACTTAGCAAACTAAACGTTTATTGAGTTTATTAAATAGGATGAAGTTGTTTTCACCTCAAATAATCAAGCACTTGCTAGAAATGGATGCCCTAATATTTTTTTCTAACTTCCCTCAAAGATGTTCGGGTATTTAAAGTGAACACACATTTACCTTATTTACTATCTTTCATTTTGTGAACATACACTTTATAAAGTGAATAAATATGTTGCTACTGAACAACCTGTACCCCTTTAGCAAATCAACCCCATTCTATTTGATGTCAGATAATCAAATTTTCGCATTTTGTGGCAGGTGACAATTTGAATTTGTATGTTTGAGAAAGGACAATAGCTTATCCAAGCTGCTGTAAAAATGTAAATGTAAATGCTGGCAGTCATTCTGCTCTGGGCTAATACTGTATGTAAAAATACAGATAAAAAAAACGAATCAATGAGATATCTGGCCACACTATCCCTGAGACAGTTGGTGCCCCCTGTCTTGAAGGCCACGGCCAAGAAGTATCAACCATGCGATCTGGCAGGGTGTAGGAAATCTAGGTACAGCAGGAGATTGTACAAATACTTTTTAGCTCTGTAGTATGATAATTTGGCAGTGTTTGAAGTGTATACAATAGCTGGCATTCTTGTAGATGGGAGGGCAGCATGGTACACTGGCAATAACCCACACAGTCCAAATGCAATGTGAAGAACTTATATTGAGGTAATGCAAAGGCATTTCACAATAAACCCGGTGAGAAGACAGCCCAACTGGGAATACTCACAGGTCCCAACACAGTGGAGAGAGCAGGTTTCAGCTGAACTGACAGCGCTTGTTAGGAGGGGAAGAATTTGGCCTGGTCATTTCATGCCCAAGCAGGAAGATGTCTAGAGAAGTTGAGAACCCTACACTTTCCCTCCTCGTCAGTAACCCTGGCTGCTAAAGTCACATGGGACGTCAGCATACAATCGGATAGCTTCCCCAGTGATCCAGGAAACCATAGAGGAACCATGTTCCTCCTGACTTCCTCTCCAACTGCAGTGCCGCTGCGGATGAGCGCCACATATAGTGGAGAAAGTACACTGCATCTGCCTACATGCTGGATTTTGGAAATAAGAAATACCTGTCAAGTTGGAAATTATTTGTCCAATTCTTTGCTTTTGTGAGACAATTACCAGGTAATTGCTCACTGATTATTAGGAGTATGGCTGACACACTGACCAGAACATAGTTACATAGTTAGTCAGGTTGAAAAAAGACACAAGTCCATCCGGTTCAACCGTAAAAAAATAAATAAAAAGAAAATAATATCATACAATCCCATATACCCAATCTATACCCACAGTTGATCCAGAGGAAGGCAAAAAACCCCAGCAGAGCATGATCCATATTTGCTACAGCAGGGGAAAAAATTCCTTCCTGATCCCCCGAGAGGCAATCGGATTTTCCCTGGATCAACTTTACCTATAAATGTCAGTACCCAGTTATTATATGTACATTTAGGAAAGAATCCAGGCCTTTCTTAAAGCAATCTACTGAGCTGGCTAGAACCACCTCTGCAGGGAGTCTATTCCACATTTTCACAGCTCTAACTGTGAAGAAACCTTTCCGTATTTGGAGATGAAATCTCTTTTCCTCTAGACGTAAAGAGTGCCCCCTTGTCCTCAGTGTTGACCGTAAAGTGCATAACTCAACACCAAGTTCACTATATGGACCCCTTATATATTTGTACATGTTGATCATATCCCCCCTTAATCTCCTCTTCTCAAGAGTGAATAAATTCAGTTCCTCTAATCTCTCTTTATAGCTGAGCTCCTCCAAGCCTCTAATCAGTTTGGTAGCCCTTCTCTGCACTTTCTCAAGTTCCCCAATATCCTTTTTGAGAACTGTTGCCCAAAACTGAACTGCATATTCCAGATGAGGTCTTACTAATGATTTGAACAGGGGCAAAATTATATCTCTCTCTCTGGAGTCCATACCTCTCTTAATACAAGAAAGGACTTTGCTCGCTTTGGAAACCGCAGCTCGGCATTGCATGCCATTATTGAGCTTATGATCTACCAAAACCCCCAGATCCTTCTCCACTATGGATCCCCCAGTTGTACTCCCCCTAGTATGTATGATGCATGCCTATTCCTAGCCCCTAAGTGCATAACTTTACATTTATCAACATCAAACCTCATCTACCACATAGTCGCCCAATTAGACAGTGCATTGATGTCGGCTTGTAAATTGGAGACATCCTATAAGGACGTTATTCCACTTCATAGCTTAGTGTCATCTGCAAAGACAGAAATTTTACTTTTGATCCCAGACCCAATATCATTTATGAAGATAATAAAAAGTAAGGGTCCCAACACTGAACCTTGGGGTACACCACTGATAACCTTAGACCATTCAGAGTAAGAATCATTAACCACTACTCTCTGAATTCTGTCTTTTAGCCAGTTTTCTATCAATTTACAAACTGATATTTCCAAGCCTGTAGACTTTACCTTACACATTAGCCGTGTGTGGAGAACTGTATTGAAGGCTTTTGCAAAATCCAAGTATACCACGTCCACCGCCACCCCTCTGTCCAAGGTTTTACTTACCTCTTCATAAAAAGAAATCAGGTTTGTCTGACAACTTCTGTCTTTCATGAATCCATGCTGTCTGTTGCTTAAAATGTTTTTTTCCAGCCTGAACTCATCTATGTGTTTTTTTATTAATCTCTCCAGTATCTTCCCAACTTTAGAAGTTAAACTAACAGGTCTATAGTTACTTGGTAAAGACTTTGTTCCCTTTTTAAATATAGGCACCACGTTCGCCCTGCGCCAATCCAGTGGTACTATTCCTGTCATTAATGAGTCCCTAAAAATTAGATACAATGACTTTGAAATTACAGAGCTCAATTCTTTTAGGATCCGTGGGTGTATGCCATCTGGTCCAGGTGCTTTATCCACCTTTATTCTGTCTAAATATTTCTGGACCATATCCCTTTTGAGCCATTGTGGATTTGGGGCTGTGTCACTACCACCCCCATTATGGACATGAGCTCCCCCATGCTCCTGTGTATACACAGAGCTGAAGAAAGTATTTAATAAATTAGCCTTCTCTTTGTCCCCAGTCACCCACTCTAGATTATTTAGTAAAGGCCCTACATGCTCAGATTTGACCTTTTTACTATTAATAAATTTGAAGAATCTTTTGGGGTTTGTCCTACTATCTTTTGCAATCTGTCGTTCGTTTTTAATTTTTGCATTCTTGATTTCCTTTTTACATATTCTGTTATATTCTTTGTAACATTTAAATGACACTAGTGTTCCTTCATTTTTATATTTTTTAAAAACTCTTTTCTTATAGTTTATAGCTTTTTTAACTTGGCCGTGAGCCACATAGGTTTTATTTTTAGCCTTTTAAACTTATTGCCCATGGGAATATTCTTTGCAGTGATTTCACAAACAGTCTTTTTGAAGAATTCCCAATTCTGATCCGTGCCCATTGATGCCAATATTCTCTCCCAGTCTAAGTCCTGGAGAGCAGCCCTCATCCTTAGAAAATTTGCTCTCTTGAAATAAAGTGTTTTTATCTTTCCCGTATGTGATTTTTGCTTACAGCTAACATCAAATTAAATCATGTTATGGTCACTGCTACCCAGGTGTTCCTTTATCTGAACATTAGTAATACACTCTGCATGGTTTGAGATTACCAGGTCCAACAGAGCATCATTCCTAGTTGGGGCCTCAATAAACTGGACCATAAAATTGTCCTGTAATAGGTTTATCATTTTTTGCCCTTTAACTGTCCCAGCAGTGCCATTACTCCAGTCAATTTCTGGATAGTTAAAATCCCCCATTATTATCACCGTCCCAGCCCTTGCAGCCATTTCCATCTGTGCAAGGAGCTGAGTCTCCACCTCCTCATTAACATTGGGTGGTCTATAACAAACTCCAATGATTAACTTTGAGCTACGCACATCTGTATGCAGTTCCACCCATAATGCTTCAGACTCATCACACTCTCCATCCACCAGGTCGTCTTTCACACTTGCTTTGAGATCACTTCTCACATAGAGACAGACCCCTCCACCTTTCCTTTTTACCCTGTCTTTCCGAAAGAGTGCATAGCCAGGAATATTAATAGCCCAGTCATGTGAGGAATGAAGCCAAGTTTCAGCAATACTGATTACATCATAGCTCTCCTGATGCACCAGAGCTTCCAACTCACCTATTTTGCTTGGCAGACTTCTTGCATTGGTGAACAAACACTTTAATGCATTAATATATTTTGACCGGTCACATACTATCCTCTTGGGTGTTCCGAGATTGCTACTAGGACTTGCTACTATATTTACCTTGGGTTTATGTGCTTTGGTTACCCTACCACTAGTGCCCCTAATACTACCCTCTGGAATATGTTCCACGCTAACTATCCCTATCTCTAGACCCTCCCCCCCGTCGCCTAGTTTAAAAACCCCTCTAACTTTTTGGCCATCTTCATTCCCAACTGATCTGCATCCTCCTGCATGTGAGGTATAAATGTGCATGTGAGGTATAAAATCTCCTTTTCTGATGGATTGAACAATGAAACTGAATAATAAAAAAGTTTGTGTTCAATATGTACATAAACTGAGAATGGGACGCAAAGTTTATCTATCTCTAGTAGTAGTCTGTATGAACAATAGAGAACAATTATTCCAGCTGAAATTATTTTATCTTTGCATTCACGTATATCAAGTATACTATTCAATTAGAGGCTGTACACCATGCAAAGGTAAGAACAGGATAACCATACTGCTAATGTACGGTATCTCACAAAAGTGAGTACACCCCTCAAAGTTTTGTAACTATTTTATTATGTCTTTTTATGTGACAACACTGAAGAAATTACACTTTGCTACAATGTAAAGTAGTGAATGTACAGCTTGTTTAACAGTGTAAATTTGCTGTCCCCTCAAAATAACTCAACACACAGCCATTAATGTCTAAACCGTTGGCAACAAAAATGAGTAAGCCCCTAAGTGAAATTGTCCGAATTGGGCCCAATCAGCCATTTTCCATCACTGGTGTCATGTGACTCATTAGTGTTACAAGGTCTCAGGTGTGAATGGGGAACAGGTGTGTTAAATTTGGTTTTATCGCTCTCACTCTCTCATACTGGTCACTGGAAGTTCAACATTGCACCTCATGGCAAATAACTCTCTAAGGGTCTGAAAAAAAGAATTGTTGCTCTACATAAAGATGGCCTAGGCTATAAGAAGATTGCCAAGACCCTGAAACTGAGCTGCAGCATGGTGGCCAAGACCATACAGTGGTTTAACAGGACAGGTTCCATTCAGAACAGGCCTCGTCATGGTCGAGCAAAAAAGTTGAGTGCTCAGTAGGGATGAGCTTCGTGTTCGAGTCGAACATACGTTCGACTCGAACATCGGCTGTTCGATCGTTCGACGAAGATCGAACGATTTGGGCCGTTCGCGCCAAATTCGAGTGACGCGAACGGCCCACAATGCACTACGCCATCGCAGTGTCATCCAGGCGCTGTGATTGGCCAAGCATGCACTGTGACCCCGCATGCTTGGCCAATCACAGCGCCGGCAGCGAGGAGAGCAATGATTGGCCACAGGCAGGATGCCTGTGGCCAATTATTGCTGAGGGTGTTTAGTACACGCCCCACACTATAAAAGGCCGCCAGCACGGCGGCCTAGTGTAGTGTGTTCCGGAGCAGGGAAAGAGAAGCATAGGCAGGGACAGTGACATTTATTTCTTTCTTGCTTAACCTGGATTCCTTTAGTTTAGGGAAAGAGAAGGATAGGTAGGGAGAGTGTCAGTGTGTTTTACTGTGCGAATCCTTGTTTCTAGGGACAAAGAAGGAAAGTGAGGGGAATTCTCCTTGTGCTATAGTGTGCTTTAAAAAAACATTTTTTCTAGGGACAGAAAACTCTAGGTAGGGAGAGTGTCAGTTTCTTTCACTGTGCGAATCCTTGTTTCTAGGGACAAAGAAGGAAAGTGAGGGGAATTCTCCTTGTGCTATAGTGTGCTTTAAAAAAACATTTTTTCTAGGGACAGAAAACTCTAGGTAGGGAGAGTGTCAGTTTCTTTCACTGTGCGAATCCTTGTTTCTAGGGACAAAGAAGGAAAGTGAGGGGAATTCTTCTTGTGCTATAGTGTGCTTTAAAAAAACATTTTTTCTAGGGACAGAAAACTCTAGGTAGGGAGAGTGTCAGTTTCTTTCACTGTGTGAATCCTTGTTTCTAGGGACAGGGAAGGACAGTGAGTGAATTCTCCTTGTGCTATAGTGTGCTTTAAAAAAACATTTTTTCTAGGGACAGAAAACTCTAGGTAGGGAGAGTGTCAGTTTCTTTCACTGTGCGAATCCTTGTTTCTAGGGACAGGGAAGGACAGTGAGTGAATTCTCCTTGTGCTATAGTGTGCTTTAAAAAAACATTTTTTCTAGGGACAGAAAACTCTAGGTAGGGAGAGTGTCAGTTTCTTTCACTGTGCGATTCCTTGTTTCTAGGGACAGGGAAGGACAGTGAGTGAATTCTCCTTGTGCTATAGTGTGCTTTAAAAAAACATTTTTTCTAGGGACAGAAAACTCTAGGTAGGGAGAGTGTCAGTTTCTTTCACTGTGCGAATCCTTGTTTCTAGGGACAAAGAAGGAAAGTGAGGGGAATTCTTCTTGTGCTATAGTGTGCTTTAAAAAAACATTTTTTCTAGGGACAGAAAACTCTAGGTAGGGAGAGTGTCAGTTTCTTTCACTGTGCGAATCCTTGTTTCTAGGGACAGGGAAGGACAGTGAGTGAATTCTCCTTGTGCTATAGTGTGCTTTAAAAAAACATTTTTTCTAGGGACAGAAAACTCTAGGTAGGGAGAGTGTCAGTTTCTTTCACTGTGCGAATCCTTGTTTCTAGGGACAAAGAAGGAAAGTGAGGGGAATTCTCCTTGTGCTATAGTGTGCTTTAAAAAAACATTTTTTCTAGGGACAGAAAACTCTAGGTAGGGAGAGTGTCAGTTTCTTTCACTGTGCGAATCCTTGTTTCTAGGACAGGGAAGGACAGTGAGTGAATTCTCCTTGTGCTATAGTGTGCTTTAAAAAAACATTTTTTCTAGGGACAGAAAACTCTAGGTAGGGAGAGTGTCAGTTTCTTTCACTGTGCGAATCCTTGTTTCTAGGGACAAAGAAGGAAAGTGAGGGGAATTCTCCTTGTGCTATAGTGTGCTTTAAAAAAACATTTTTTCTAGGGACAGAAAACTCTAGGTAGGGAGAGTGTCAGTTTCTTTCACTGTGCGAATCCTTGTTTCTAGGGACAGGGAAGGACAGTGAGTGAATTCTCCTTGTGCTATAGTGTGCTTTAAAAAAACATTTTTTCTAGGGACAGAAAACTCTAGGTAGGGAGAGTGTCAGTTTCTTTCACTGTGCGAATCCTTGTTTCTAGGGACAAAGAAGGAAAGTGAGGGGAATTCTCCTTGTGCTATAGTGTGCTTTAAAAAAACATTTTTTCTAGGGACAGAAAACTCTAGGTAGGGAGAGTGTCAGTTTCTTTCACTGTGCGAATCCTTGTTTCTAGGGACAGGGAAGGACAGTGAGTGAATTCTCCTTGTGCTATAGTGTGCTTTAAAAAAACATTTTTTCTAGGGACAGAAAACTCTAGGTAGGGAGAGTGTCAGTTTCTTTCACTGTGCAAATCCTTGTTTCTAGGGACAAAGAAGGAAAGTGAGGGGAATTCTCCTTGTGCTATAGTGTGCTTTAAAAAAACATTTTTTCTAGGGACAGAAAACTCTAGGTAGGGAGAGTGTCAGTTTCTTTCACTGTGCGATTCCTTGTTTCTAGGGACAGGGAAGGACAGTGAGTGAATTCTCCTTGTGCTATAGTGTGCTTTAAAAAAACATTTTTTCTAGGGACAGAAAACTCTAGGTAGGGAGAGTGTCAGTTTCTGTCACTGTACGAATCCTTGTTTCTAGGGACAAAGAAGGAAAGTGAGGGGAATTCTCCTTGTGCTATAGTGTGCTTTAAAAAAACATTTTTTCTAGGGACAGAAAACTCTAGGTAGGGAGAGTGTCAGTTTCTTTCACTGTGCGAATCCTTGTTTCTAGGGACAGGGAAGGACAGTGAGTGAATTCTCCTTGTGCTATAGTGTGCTTTAAAAAAACATTTTTTCTAGGGACAGAAAACTCTAGGTAGGGAGAGTGTCAGTTTCTTTCACTGTGCGATTCCTTGTTTCTAGGGACAGGGAAGGACAGTGAGTGAATTCTCCTTGTGCTATAGTGTGCTTTAAAAAAACATTTTTTCTAGGGACAGAAAACTCTAGGTAGGGAGAGTGTCAGTTTCTTTCACTGTGCGAATCCTTGTTTCTAGGGACAAAGAAGGAAAGTGAGGGGAATTCTCCTTGTGCTATAGTGTGCTTTAAAAAAACATTTTTTCTAGGGACAGAAAACTCTAGGTAGGGAGAGTGTCAGTTTCTTTCACTGTGCGAATCCTTGTTTCTAGGGACAGGGAAGGACAGTGAGTGAATTCTCCTTGTGCTATAGTGTGCTTTAAAAAAACATTTTTTCTAGGGACAGAAAACTCTAGGTAGGGAGAGTGTCAGTTTCTTTCACTGTGCGAATCCTTGTTTCTAGGGACAAAGAAGGAAAGTGAGGGGAATTCTCCTTGTGCTATAGTGTGCTTTAAAAAAACATTTTTTCTAGGGACAGAAAACTCTAGGTAGGGAGAGTGTCAGTTTCTTTCACTGTGCGAATCCTTGTTTCTAGGGACAGGGAAGGACAGTGAGTGAATTCTCCTTGTGCTATAGTGTGCTTTAAAAAAACATTTTTTCTAGGGACAGAAAACTCTAGGTAGGGAGAGTGTCAGTTTCTTTCACTGTGCGAATCCTTGTTTCTAGGGACAAAGAAGGAAAGTGAGGGGAATTCTCCTTGTGCTATAGTGTGCTTTAAAAAAACATTTTTTCTAGGGACAGAAAACTCTAGGTAGGGAGAGTGTCAGTTTCTTTCACTGTGCGAATCCTTGTTTCTAGGGACAGGGAAGGACAGTGAGTGAATTCTCCTTGTGCTATAGTGTGCTTTAAAAAAACATTTTTTCTAGGGACAGAAAACTCTAGGTAGGGAGAGTGTCAGTTTCTTTCACTGTGCGAATCCTTGTTTCTAGGGACAAAGAAGGAAAGTGAGGGGAATTCTCCTTGTGCTATAGTGTGCTTTAAAAAAACATTTTTTCTAGGGACAGAAAACTCTAGGTAGGGAGAGTGTCAGTTTCTTTCACTGTGCGAATCCTTGTTTCTAGGGACAGGGAAGGACAGTGAGGAAAATTCTCCTTGTGCTATAGTGTGCTAAAGCATTCCTCATCAACCATCTTTGAAATCCTTGTTTTTTTGACAGTCAGGGAAATTGTCGTTGTGCTATTCTGTGCAAAAGCAATCATCCTCAACCATATTTAGAAATCCTTAAGTAAAGGGACAGAGAAGGACACCTGAAGGTAGCCCTTATTGCTTTTTTCCCATCTCCCTGCAGGCCATCTATTAGAATGTCTGGAAGGCAAACAAGGAGAGGCAGACAGTCAGGAGGCAATAAAAGAGGGCAAGCAGGCTCTGTGTCTGGGGGCAACAGTGCTGGTCGTGGACGCGGTGCATTGTCATCAGCACATGGCCATGGGACACGCTTGTCCTTCTTTTCGGCAGCTGGACATGTTGAGCCACATCATGCCGAAGACTTGGTAGAGTGGATGACCAAGCCCTCCTCCTCCTCCTCATCCTCTCTCACCCAGGCTCAGGGTACTGGCAAAGCAGCTGCCAAAGCGTCCTCTTCCCTGGTATCAATGTCAGAGTCATCATCAGTCACTCCTTCCCTAGACCCACCATGTCCTCCTCCTGAGGAGTCCCCCGAACTGTTTGAGCACAGTGTTGGGTACATGCTCCAGGAGGATGCCCAGCGTTTCGAAGGGTCTGATGATGAAACCCAGCTACAGGAAGGCAGTAGCGTGAGAGCAGACAGAGGGGATGCTCAAGAAGGACACCAATCTGGCAGTCATGTTCCAGCAGCTGCAGCATACTGCCAGATTGGCTCCAGTGATGAGGAGGGAGGGGATGATGAGGTCACTGACTCCACGTGGGTGCCTAATAGTAGAGAGGAGGAGGAGGAGGATGAGGAGGAGGCACATCTCCAACGAGGCAGGATGCCCTTTGGTGGCCAGCGTAAGGGCAGTACACCGACGGAATCACACCGCAGAGCTCCGCCTGTGCAGGGCGCTGCCTCTGCCCGTCATTCAAAAAGTTCCTTGGTGTGGGCCTTTTTTGAGGCTAGTGCATCAGATCGCACAGCTGCTGTTTGCAACATATGTCTCAAGCGTATATCGCGTGGCCAAAACATCAGCCGCTTGGGTACCACATGCCTGACCAGACATATGTTGACCTGCCATGCAGCTCGTTGGCAAGCCTACCTCAAAGACCCACACCAAAGAACAAAGCGGACCTCTCCTTGCACCGCATCAGCTGGGAT
Organism: Rana muscosa; assembly: GCA_029206835.1. NCBI lineage: Eukaryota > Metazoa > Chordata > Amphibia > Anura > Ranidae > Rana > Rana muscosa. The sequence goes on from CM055122.1 coordinate 486,822,033, forward strand.
CTCCAACCCCACTATAACTTCAGTCCTCTCTGAAACATGCACTGAGAGGAATGAAGGTGTAGAATTAGGTGTGTCACAGCCAAGTACTTGCGGCCACTCTGCTAGCAGTACACCGACGTCCGATTCTAGCAGGCAAATTTCCCTGCCCCAGCTGCTGGACCGTCGAAAGAAGTTCACTCCCAGCCATCCACATGCCCAGCGGTTGAATGCTAGCTTGGCTAAATTGCTAGCGCTTCAACTGCTGCCTTTTCAGTTGGTAGACTCGGCCCCCTTCCGTGAGTTTGTGCAATGTGCGGTTCCTCAGTGGCAGGTTCCCAAACGCCACTTTTTCTCACGGAAGGCTATTCCGGCTCTCTACCGGCATGTGGAAGGCAATGTCTTGGCCTCGCTGGACAGGGCGGTCAGCGGTAAGGTGCATATTACCGCTGACTCATGGTCCAGCAGGCATGGACAGGAACGTTACCTTTCTTTCACGGCCCATTGGGTCACTCTTTTGGCAGCTGGGAAGGATGCAGGACAAGGTGCAGTAGTGTTGGAGGTTGTTCCACCGCCACGCCTCCAAAATGCTACTACTGGTTGTGACACACCTCTCTCCTCCACCCCCTCCTCTTCTTCTTCCTCCATGGCCTTTTCCTGTGGTTTGTCCTATGAACCAGTGGTGCTCCGTAGCCGTTCACGGGGCTACGCAAGTACGCAGGCAAAAAGATGCCATGCCGTGCTTGCGCTGGTGTGTTTGGGGGACAGAAGCCACACTGGGGCAGAGGTCCTGTCTGCTCTGCAGGGCCAGGCCGAGAGGTGGTTGACGCCACGCCAGCTTAAGCCAGGAATGGTGGTTTGCGACAATGGCACCAACCTCCTCTCCGCCCTCCGACAGGGACAACTGACCCATGTGCCCTGTGTGGCTCACGTCCTTAACCTGGTGGTGCAGCGGTTCTTGGGCAGGTACCCGGGCTTACAGGATGTCCTGAGGCAGGCCAGGAAAGTCTGTGTGCATTTCCGCAGATCTTATAATGCCAGTGCTCGCCTGGCTGAGCTGCAAAAGGAGTTGAACCTGCCCAAGAACCGCCTTATATGTGACATGCCCACCAGGTGGAACTCAACGTTGGCCATGCTGCAGCGGCTGCACACGCAGCAGAGGGCCATCAATGAGTACCTGTGCGACTACGGCACCAGGACAGGGTCAGGGGACCTTGGTTTTTTTTCTCCACGCCAGTGGGGCATGATCAGGGATGCATGCACTGTCCTGGCACCATTTGAGGAGGCCACGAGGATGGTGAGCAGTGACAGTGCATGCATCAGTGACACTGTACCTCTTGTCCACCTGTTGGAGCACACGCTGCGTGGAATAATGGACAGGGCACTTGAGGCAGAACAGAGGCAGGAAGAGGAGGACTTCCTTGCCTCTCAAGGCCCCCTTTACCCAGACAGTGTTCCTTCTGTCCCACCCATCGCACAGGAAGAGGAGGAGGAGGAGGAGGAGGAGGAGGATTGTGTCAGCATGGAGGTGGAGGCTGGCACTCAGCATCATCAGCAGCAGTCTTTTAGGGATGATTTACAGTCCCAAGAAACCAGTGGACTTGTACGTGGCTGGGAGGAGGTGGCTGCGGATCATGTCGTCCTTAGTGACCCAGAGGACTTCGGAGCGAAGGCCTCAGCAAACCTACGCTGCATGGCCTCCCTGATCCTGCAAAGTCTGCGGAAGGATCCTCGTATTCTTCGGATCAAGGAGAGGGACCATTACTGGCTGGCCACTCTCCTTGATCCACGGTACAAGGGTAAGGTTGCGGACCTTATGTTACCGTCGCAGAGGGAGCAGAGGATGAGACAACTCCGGGAGGCCTTGCAGAAAGGTCTGTGCAACGCGTTCCCAGAGACTGGGAGGTTACAAACTCCTGGTCCTGGACAACGAGTTGCTGAGGCTTCGGCCAGTCAAAGAAGGAGCGGTGGGGAAGGTGGCCGTCTGACCGATGCGTTCAGACAATTCTTTAGTCTGCAGCCCCAAAGTATGATCGGTTCCAGCAACCATCGCCAGCGTCTGATAAACATGGTGCAGGAATATCTAGGGGCAAGGTCAGACTTGGACACCTTCCCCACCGAAAATCCTCTGGCTTACTGGGTCTTGAGGATGGATCACTGGCCAGAGCTTGCACAGTATGCAATTGAGCTACTGGCCTGTCCTGCATCCAGCGTTCTTTCGGAACGCACATTCAGTGCTGCTGGAGGATTTGTCACGGATCACAGGGTGCGCCTGTCCACCGACTCGGTTGATCGACTGACTTTCATCAAGATGAACCAGTCTTGGATCACCACCAGCTACCACACACCTGATGCTGATATAACAGACTAATTGATTTTAACATGTCACATCCCTTCAAGACTGATGCTGATGCTGAGTGCCTGTGCTGTTATGTTGACTGGCTATCCTCCTCCTCCGAGTCCTCAATGATACGATTGATGATGATAGCTTGGAAGATCATTTTTGTTTATGGGTGCCGCCACCAGTGGCTAAGGCCCAATTTTTCAGCCCCTGTTTTACAGGGGCGTGTAATTACAATTTTTTAGCAATAATTTGCCATAGGGCTCATTGCTGTGGTCCAAGTACAGTATCTTTGAGGGGTTGGAGTGTTGTGGCACCAGTGCCTAAGGCCCAATTTTTCAGCCCCTGTTTAACAGGGGCGTGTCATTACAATTTTTGAAGCAATACTTTGCAACAGGGCTCATTGCTGTGCTCCAAGTACAGTATCTGTGAGGGGTTGTAGTGTTGTGCCACCAGTGCCTAAGGCCCAATTTTTCAGCCCCTGTTCAACAGGGGCATGCAATTACAATTCTTGATCTAATAATTCACAGCAGGGCCCATTCCTGCACCCACCAAGAGTAACTCTGAGGGCTTACAGTGTTGTGGCAACGCCACCACCACCACCACCACGAAAGGCCCAATTTTTCAGCCCCTGTTCAAAAGGGGCATGTAATTACAATTCTTGATCTAATAATTCGCAGCAGGGCCCATTCCTGCACCCACCAAGAGTAACTCTGAGGGCTTACAGTGTTGTGGCAACGCCACCACCACCACGAAAGGCCCAATTTTTCAGCCCCTGTTCAAAAGGGGCATGTAATTACAATTCTTGATCTAATAATTCACAGCAGGGCCCATTGCTGCACCCACCAAGAGTAACTCTGAGGGCTTACAGTGTTGTGGCAACGCCACCACCACCACCACCACGAAAGGCCCAATTTTTCAGCCCCTGTTCAAAAGGGGCATGTAATTACAATTCTTGATCTAATAATTCACAGCAGGGCCCATTGCTGCACCCACCAAGAGTAACTCTGAGGGCTTACAGTGTTGTGGCAACGCCACCACCACCACCACGAAAGGCCCAATTTTTCAGCCCCTGTTCAAAAGGGGCATGTAATTACAATTCTTGATCTAATAATTCACAGCAGGGCCCATTCCTGCACCCACCAAGAGTAACTCTGAGGGCTTACAGTGTTGTGGCAACACCACCACCACCACCACCACCACGAAAGGCCCAATTTTTCAGCCCCTGTTCAACAGGGGCATGCAATTACAATTCTTGATCTAATAATTCACAGCAGGGCCCATTGCTGCACCCACCAAGAGTAACTGTCAGGGCTTACAGTGTTGTTGCACCAGCACCACCATCAAAGGCCCAATTTTTACTACCACTGTTCAACAATTATATGTAATTAAAATTCCTGATATAATAGTTGACAGCAGGGCGTTCCAGCACCAACCAAGAGTAACTGTGAGTGCTTACAGTGTTGTGCCAACACCAACAACTAAGGGGCCTATTTCTGCAGAGTATATACGGCAGGTCCCTACTTTCAAACATCCAACTTACAAACGACTCCTACTTGCAAACGCAAGAAGACAACAGGAAGTGAGAGGAAATCTACCACTAGGAAGGAAAATTCTCTCCTGTAAGAATAAATATGGGAGAAAGGTGTCTCCTCTGTACTGATGCTTTATCAGCAATCCTTGTTTCAAGAAAAACACCACATTTCAAAAACAGTTGTCATTGGGACGGAAAGTGAGGTGAAATGTTCTGAACAGGGGCACAGACAGCAAAACAAATGTTACAGGGGTGATAACCCTTACCTATGTTTTCCAAAAAGTTTAAAAATAGATTTTTGGGCTGGAGCTACACTTCAACAATGTACCTGTTCAAAATTACAAACAGATTCTACATAAGAACAAACCTTCAGTCCCTGTCTTGTATGCACCGCCTGTATACGGCTGTTCAGAGTATATAGGGCCTTTTTTATTTTATGTGCGGGGTTCCCCTTAATATCCATACAAGACCCAAAGGGGCTGGTAATGGGCTGGGGTAGGGGGGGGGTCATGGGGTAGCTATGCCATTTTTCTTAAAGAATTTCATCCATATTACCGGGACCAGACATTACATTAAAGCCGCAAGCAGTTTTAAATGGCTTTTTTTTCCTTTAGAAGTGTAATTTTGTGCAGGGACAGTTCTAAACACGGGAAACATGTGGCACTTCACAGGCATACTTTAGACACCCCCCAGGTACGATATTTAAAGGAATATTTGACTTTTTTTTTTTCACTTTATGCATCATTAAAATGACTGCTCCCGAAAAACGACCGTTTTTAAAACTTCTTTTTGCATTGATACATGTCCCCTGGTGCACAACCCGGGTTCCCAAACCCTTTTTAGGACAATAACATGCATAATAGTTGTTATAATTAGCACTTTAGAATTCGAACGTTCGCATCCATTGTATTTAATAGGGTTCTATTGTTCGTACGAACTTTCGGTCCGTTCGCGGGTTCTGGTGCGAACCGAACCCGGGGGTGTTCGGCTCATCACTAGTGCTCAGCGTCATATCCAAAGGTTGTCTTTGGGAAATGAATGTTTGAGTGCTGCCAGCATTGCTGCAGAGGTTGAAGGGGTGGGGGGGGTCAGCCTTTCAGTGCTCAGACCATACACCGCACACTGCATCAAATTGGTCTGCATGGCTGTCATCCCAGATCTTCTAAAGATGATGCACAAGAAAGCCTGCAAATAGTGTCCTGAAGACAAGCAGTCTTAGATTAGTGGAACCATGTCCTGTGGATAAACGTATTTGGTTCAGATGGTGTCAAGCGTGTGTGGCGGCAACCAGGTGAGGAGTACAAAGACAAGTGTGTCTTATCTACAGTCAAGCGTGGTAGTGGGAGTGTCATGGTCTGGGGCTGCATGAGTGCTGCTGGCACTGAGGAGCTACAGTTCATTGAGGGAACCATGAATGCCAACATGTCCTGTGACATACTGAAGCAGAGCATGATCCCCTCCTAAACACACCTCCAAGACGAGCACTGCATTGCTAAAGAAGCTGAGGGTAAAGGTGATGGACTCCAGACCTAAACCCTATTGAGCATCTGTGGGGCATCCTTAAACGCAAGGTGGAGGAGCGCAAGGTCTCTAACATCCACCAGATCTGTGATGTCGTCATGGAGTGGAAGAGGACTCCAGTGACAATCTGTGAAGCTCTGGTAAACTCCATGCCCAGGAGAGTTAAGGCAGTGCTGGAAAACAATGGTGGCCACACAAAATATTGACACTTTGGGCCAAATTTGGACATTTTCACTTAGGGGTGTACTCACTTTTGTTGCAAGCGGTTTAGACATAAGTGGCTGCGTGTTGAGTTATTTTGAGGGGACAGCAAATTTACACTGTTAATAAAGCTGTACACTCACTACATTGTAGTGTCATTTCTTCAGTGTTGTTACATGAAAAGATATAATAAAATATTTACAAAAATGTGAGGGGTGTACTCACTTTTGTGAGATACTGTATATTGATTAACTAACTTTAGTAGTTTAAGACTTCTGACTATTTACTGGCTGTAGACGCTAATTGGTTACTATGCACAGCTGCACCAGATTCTGTGTGTTAAACCTTTTAGTTAATCTACCTCTATGGGTCAACTAGGTCTCAAGGGAAAATTAGGAGGGAATTCACTTACCTGTATTCTTTTTAAGATTAATGCACTGCAAGAGCCTTTAACCGCTTGCCGACCATCCGCCATCATTATACTGGGGCAGGTCAGCACGATCCCACGAACCGTCGTAGCTGTACGTTGGTCCCTTTAAGCAGGATAGCAGGCGCGTGTGCCCGCTGCATCACAGGGTTACCGATGCTCGTGACCTGTTCTGTTCTGTGAGGAGAGACAGATCGTGAGTTCCTAATAGCTAGGAACCATGATCTGTCATTTCCTCTAGGTCAGTCCCCTCCCCCACAGTTAGAAACACACCTAGGGAACACAATTAACCCCTTGATCGCCCCCTAGTGTTAACCCCTTCCCTTCCAGTGCCATTTTTACAGTAATCAGTGCATTTTTATAACACTGATCGCTGTATAAATGCCAATGGTCCCAAAAATGTGTCAAAAGTGTCCAATATGTCCACCATAATGTCACAGTCCCGTTAAAAATCGCAGATCGCCGCCATTACTAGTAAAAAAATAATAATAATAAAAATGTTAAAAATCTATCCCATATTTTGTAGACGCTATAACTTTTGCGCAAACCAATCAATATATGCTTATTGCGATTTTTACTACCAAGAATATGTAGAAGAATACATATCGGCCTAAACTGAGAAAAAAATTGCTTTTTTTTAAAAAAAAAGTTGGGGATATTTATTATAGCAAAAAGTACAAGATATTGTGTTTTTTTTTTCAAAAATGTCGCTCTTTTTTTGTTTATAGCACAAAAAATAAAAATTACAGAGATGATCAAATACCACCAAAAGAACGCTCTATTTGTGGGAAAAAAAGGACGTAAATTTTGCTTGGGTACAGCATCGAACGACCGCGCAATTGTCAGTTAAAGCGATGCAGTGCCGAATCGCAAAAAATGCTCTGGTCATTGAACAGCCAATTCATTCGAGGCTGAAGTAGTTAAAGTGGAGCTCCACCCTAAATAGCAACTTTTGCTATTTGGAACCCTCCCCCCCCTCCGGTGTCACAATTGACACCTTTCAGGGGAGAGGGGGGTGAAGATACCTGTCTAAGACAGGTATTTTCACCCACATCCGGGAGTCCTCTCTCCGGGAATCTGCGGGAGTGACGTCACTTCCCGCAGACTTCCCGTAGTGTTCTGGGAGACACTCATCTCCCTGAACACAGGAGCACCAATCAGAACGGCGCAGCACGACTCGCGCATGCGCCGTAGGGAACCGGGCATGAAGCCGCAGGGCTTTACTTCCTGGTTCCCTCAGCGAGGATGGCGGAGGGAGCAGCAGAGTGACGAGCGATCGCTCGTCCTCTGCTGCGGACGTCGCTGGACTCCAGGACAGGTAAGTGTCCAAATATTAAAAGCCAGCAGCTGCTGTAGCTGCTGGCTTTTAATAAAAAAAATTCCGGCGGAGCTCCGCTTTAAGCATAGGCTGGCTTAGAAGAGCAAATAATGAGCGCTTTGTTATGTGCCAGCCCCCCTCTCTATAAAACAGATGGGCATGGAGCAGCCATAGTGTCAGTGTATTGGAAGCTTATTATTGAGGACTCAAATGTCTTTAATTTTATTTTGTGGTTTATTTAGGCTTAGTAATCACTTTTAGCTGTTACGCTTTCCGTAGAAAACTTTTTATCTAGGGGTGCTGTTCAGTTTTTCAGTTTTTAAATTTATGATACTTTTTTAGTATATATATTTTTTTATTGTATGTTGATTGGGCCCTTTTTACGCTGTTAGGTTTTCCTTAACCACTTAACGACCGCCCACTGTAATTATACGTCGGCAGAATGGCACCGACAGGCAGAATCACGTATATGTACGTGATCGCCTTTGTATAGTTGGGGGGTCCGATCGGACCCCCCTTCTGTACAGTGAGCGGTGGTTAAGTGTTCGGGAGCGATCCGGCATGAGGGGACGGCCGTTCGATTCCGGCCACCCCCTCTCGATCGCTCCCGGCGAATAAGAGAGCTTCCCCTGCCTGTAATGTAAACACAGGCAGGAGGAAGTGATGTCATCTCTCCTCGTGTCGGTCTTTTCGATCCGGCGCGAGGAGAGAAGACATCACATAGTAAGTGCACCAACAGCCCACTGACACCAATACACGTAGGCACACAAATCACCCCCCAGTCACCCCCAGATCACCCCCCAGATCACCCCCAGTACCCCCAGTCACAGTGCACCGTTTGCAGTGATCATTTTTTTTACTGATCACTGCAATCAGTGTCATTTGTGACTGTAAAAAGTTGCAGGGCAGTTAGGATTAGGCCCCTTTAGGTCCAAGGTAGCCCCCTAACCCCCCCTAATAAAGGTTTAACCCCTTGATCGCCCCCCAGGTAACCCTTTCACCCCCTAACGCCAGCGTCACTAAGCGATCGTTTTTCCGATCGCTTTTTTCTTGTCGCTGGTGTCCTAGATAGCCAGTTAATTATTTTTAGGTTCGCCGCAGGTTTTTATTAGCGTCAGGTACCCCCATATATTATTTTAACCCCCTGATTGCCCCTAGAGTTAACCCTTTCACCAGTGATCACAGTATAAGCGTCACTGGTGACACTGGTTACCCAGTGAGTTATTTCGTTATTTAGGTAACCCGTCAGGTTTTTATATAGCGTCGGGTACCCCCATATTTAACCTAATAAAGGTTTTAACCCCCTGATGGCCCCTAGTTAACCCTTTCACCAGTGATCACCATATAAAGGTTACGGGTGACACTGGTTGGTTAGTTTGCTTTTTATAGCATCAGGGCACCCGCCGTATATAACCCAATAAAGGTTTAACCCCCTGATCGCCCGGCGGGTGATATCAATTAGGTTTTAGCGCCAGAGAGGGTCTGCGTCGCCCCAGGCAGCTTTAGGTTAGTGCCAGTAACGCTAACACCCACGCGCAAAGCATACACCTCCCTTAGTGGTATAGTATCTGATCAGATCTATACTAGCGTCCCCAGCGGTTTAGGGTTCCCAAAAATGCAGTGTTAGCGGGATCAGCCCAGATACCTGCTAGTACCTGCATTTAGCCCCTCCGCCCAGCCCAGCCCAGCCCAGCCCACCCAAGTGCAGTATCGATCGATCACTGTCACTTACCAAACACAACACACATAACTGCAGCGTTCGCAGAGACAGTCCTGATCCCTGCGATCGCTAACAGTTTTTTTGGTAGCGTTTGATACATTTGGTGACAGTCAGGTGCTTTTTTTACCTGTGAATCTTACTAGTGTACCCCTAAATTTAGAGCCCAAAATGGCAAGTCGAAGGTACACTAGTAAAGAGGCCTACGAGATTCTGAGCATGACAGATAGTGAAGAGGAGGTCACGTATCTGTCAGATTCAGGCTCAGAATATCTTCCCATAGAAGACAGTGACGTCAGCGGCCCCACGTCAGATAGCTCTGACGACGAAGTTGAGGTCCCTGCTAAGGTCAGGTGTACCCGATCCCGATCTTCTGAGGTTGTTGAGGAGCAAGAACCGCAGGGCTCTCGTATCATGGAGCAGAGTAGTACAAGCGCCGCTATTCCTTCTGGTGAATTGGCAAGCACCAGCGGCCTAGTACAGCCTGGGCGTACATCCAGCACTGCAGTATCACGTGGTGACGTGGCGAGTCCCATAAGTGCAGTTCAAGCTGGCGAGGTGGCAAGCACAAGTAGTGTCCCGCTGCCACCAAGAAGACAAAGGCAGGCCCGTCGTGCCCATAGTGCCCTTCCTGCAGAATTCGCCTATCCTGATTGGGTCCCCACCACTTCTGCAGAACCCCTACTTCCCCCATTCACTGCCCAACCTGGTATTCAGGTGGAAACAGCTGATTTTATGCCAATCGATTATTATTCACTGTTTTTCACGGAAGATCTCTATAGATCTATTGTGGACCAGAGTAATTTGTATGCTGGTCAATTCATCGCCGCTAACCCCCAGTTGCCTAAAATTGCCAAAGATTGGAAACCAATTACGGTTTCCGAATTTAAGACCTTTCTGGGCCTTTCCCTCAACATGGGCACACATAAATTCCCGTCATTGTGTGCTTATTGGTCCACGCACCCAATTGACCACATGCCCGTGTTCTCTGCCTCCATGCCCAGGACACGATACGAGCAGATTTTGCGGTTCATGCACTTCAACGACAATGAACTTTGTCGTCCACGTGGGGACCTTGAGTACGACCGGCTCTATAAAATTCGGCCCCTCATAAACCACTTCAACGAACGTTTTGCAGCCTTGTTTATTCCCGATCAAGCTGTCTGCGTTGATGAGTCCCTGATTAAATTTTCTGGCCGCTTGGCTTTCAAGCAGTACCTTCCCAGCAAGCGTGCCAGATACGGGGTCAAGCTCTATAAGTGCTGTGACAGGGCAACAGGCTATGTATGGAGCTTTATGGTTTATGAGGGAAAAGATAGTCAGGTTGAGCCGGTCAACTGCCCGGATTACATAGGGAGCGCTGGCAAGATAGTGTGGAAATTGGTGTCACCCTTATACGGAAAGGGGTACCACTTGTATGTGGACAATTATTACACGAGCGTGCCACTGTTTAGTCACTTGTTTGATCATCAGATTGGAGCATGTGGCACCGTGCGACCTAATCGCCGGGGCTTTCCCCAGCGGCTTGTAGATGCCCGTCTTAGGCTGGGGGAGAGAGCCTGCGTGAAGTGTAATAACTTGCTCGCTATGAAGTGGAGGGACAATAAGAATGTTTTCCTTCTTACCTCCCTTCATGCAGACACGACAGTCCAAATTCGTACGGCGACTGGTGTTGTGGAGAAACCCCTCTGTGTCCACGAATATAACAAAAATATGGGAGGGGTGGACCTCAACGACCAGTTGATGGCGCCGTATCTAATTGACCGTAAGGCGAGACGCTGGTACAAAAAAGTGTCTCTATCCTTATTCCAATTGGCTTTGCTGAATGCTCATGTGCTATACAGAGCTTCAGGCGGGACGTTATCTCTTCTAAAATTCCAGAATGAGATAGTCACAGAACTCCTGTATCCAGGCGGTTCTGCACCTCACCATCCCCTACCAAATGCAGTAAGCCGGCTGCATGAGAGGCATTATCCGTATGCCCTCCCGAGTACCCCTACCCAACGAACCCCCCAAAAAAGATGTCGTGTCTGTAGCAAGCGCGGATTTAGGCGTGACACCCGTGTTTTTTGTCCACTCTGTCCTGACAAACCTGGTCTTTGCCTTGGTGAATGTTTTGATCGCTACCACTCAAAAGTGAAGTTTTAGCGTAGGGTACAGCATTTCACAGACTAGGACACACTTACACAGGGTCTCCCAAGATGCCATTACATTTTGAGAGACCCGAACCATTACAGTTGTTAAAGTTACAAAAAAAAGTGTAAAAAACAAAAAAAAAATCGTAAAAAACAAAACACAAAAAAAATATAAAATAAAAAAACCAAAAATAGTTGTTGTTTTATTGTTCTCTCTCTCTCTCTATTTTCTCTCTATTGTTCTGCTCTTTTTTACTGTATTCTATTCTGCAATGTTTTATCATGCTTGCTTTTCAGGTATGTAATTTTTTGTTTTCAGGTACGCCATTCAGTTGCAGCGCGGATCTATTTATCTTGACAGCAACAGCGTTTGCTCCCACGATACATAAAGCCGTGACTCCAACGCTGTAGGAGGTGATTTCACCACCACAGTTTAAAAAAAGAGCATATATGCCGAAGCATGGGGGCAGCAGGGGCGGAGGAGCGATTTTGCTCCTAATGCCGCGTATATACGGTCGAAATTCCGACGGAGGCTTGCCCGTGGAAAAGTCCGACCGTGTGTACGCGGCATAACTTTTTTGCGGGAGGATGCCCCCATGCTTCGGCATATATATATTTTAGGCACAGGTTGCGTTAAAAAAAATGTTTATTTTTTACTAAGTTTTGTTTTGGTATTTGCTTTGCAGGTATGGTATGGTCTTACTGTTGTACTGTAATGTTACTTTGTTTTAATGTTAACCATCATTTGCTTAGCAGGTACGCCATTCAGTTGCATCGCGGATTTATTTATCTTGACAGCAACAGCGTTTGCTCCCACGATACATAAAGCCGTGACTCCAACGCTGTAGGAGGTGATTTCACAACCACAGTTAAAAAAAGAGCATATATGCCGAAGCATGGGGGCAGCAGAGGCGGAGGAGCGATTTTGCTCCTAATGCCGCGTATATACGGTCGAAATTCCGACGGAGGCTTGCCCGTGGAAAAGTCCGACTGTGTGTACGCGGCATAACCTTTTATGCCGCGTACATACGGTCGAAATTTCGACAAAGGCTTGCCCGTGGAAAAGTCCGACCGTGTGTACGCTGCATAACTTTTTTGCGGGAGGATGCCCCCATGCTTCGGCATATATGCCCATCATTAGAAGTGGGTGGATGAAGGGAGGTATTCTAATGGTGGGCATACCCACCGATCAATCTCTTTTTTTCGTTCAGCCAACAGGCTGCATGAAAAAAAAGATTACAATACATGTCCAACAAGGACCAGCAACGTACTGGTATGTTGCTGGACTTTGAATGGTTATACCAGATTGATGCCTGAGGGTATCATTCTTTTCAGCCAGCGGCCGGCTTTCATGTAAAAGCAATCCTAGTGGCTAATTAGCCTCTGGACTGCTTTTATAAGCAGTGGGAGGGAATGCCCCCCCCGGATATAAACAGCGCCATTGGGAAATTGGGAAAGCATTTTATCACACAGATCTTGGTGTGGTCAGATGCTTTGAGGGCAGAGGAAAGATCTAGGGTCTAACCCCCCATTTTTTTTCAAAAAAAGAGTACCTGTCACTACTAGTGATGAGCCGAACACCCCCGGGTTCGGTTCGCACCAGAACCCGCGAACGGACCGAAAGTTCGTACGAACATTAGAACCCTATTAAATACAATGGATGCGAACGTTCGAATTCTAAAGTGCTAATTATAACAACTATTATGCATGTTATTGTCCTAAAAAGGGTTTGGGAACCCGGGTTGTGCACCAGGGGACATGTATCAATGCAAAAAGAAGTTTTAAAAACGGTCGTTTTTCGGGAGCAGTCATTTTAATGATGCATAAAGTGAAAAAAAAAAAGTCAAATATTCCTTTAAATATCGTACCTGGGGGGTGTCTAAAGTATGCCTGTGAAGTGCCACGTGTTTCCCATGTTTAGAACTGTCCCTGCACAAAATGACACTTCTAAAGGAAAAAAAAGCCATTTAAAACTGCTTGCGGCTTTAATGTAATGTCTGGTCCCGGTAATATGGATGAAAATCTTTAAGAAAAATGGCATAGCTACCCCATGACCCCCCCCCCTACCCCAGCCCATTACCAGCCCCTTTGGGTCTTGTATGGATATTAAGGGGAACCCCGCACATAAAATAAAAAGGCCCTATATACTCTGAACAGCCGTATACAGGCGGTGCATACAAGACAGGGACTGTAGGTTTGTTCTTATGTAGAATCTGTTTGTAATTTTGAACAGGTACATTGTTTAAGTGTAGCTCCAGCCCAAAAATCTATTTTTAAACTTTTTGGAAAACATAGGTAAGGGTTATCACCCCTGTAACATTTGTTTTGCTGTCTGTGCCCCTGTTCAGAACATTTCACCTCACTTTCCGTCCCAATGACAACTGTTTTTGAAATGTGGTGTTTTTCTTGAAACAAGGATTGCTGATAAAGCATCAGTACAGAGGAGACACCTTTCTCCCATATTAATTCTTACAGGACAGAATTTTCCTTCCAAGGGGTAGATTTCCTCTCACTTCCTGTTGTCTTCTTGCGTTTGCAAGTAGGAGTCGTTTGTAAGTTGGATGTTTGAAAGTAGGGACCTGCCGTATATACTCTGCAGAAATAGGCCCCTTAGTTGTTGGTGTTGGCACAACACTGTAAGCACTCACAGTTAATCTTGGTTGGTGCTGGAACGCCCTGCTGTCAACTATTATATCAGGAATTTTAATTACATATAATTGTTGAACAGTGGTAGTAAAAATTGGGCCTTTGATGGTGGTGCTGGTGCCACAACACTGTAAGCCCTGACAGTTACTCTTGGTGGGTGCAGCAATGGGCCCTGCTGTGAATTATTAGATCAAGAATTGTAATTGCATGCCCCTGTTGAACAGGGGCTGAAAAATTGGGCCTTTCGTGGTGGTGGTGGTGGTGGTGGTGTTGCCACAACACTGTAAGCCCTCAGAGTTACTCTTGGTGGGTGCAGGAATGGGCCCTGCTGTGAATTATTAGATCAAGAATTGTAATTACATGCCCCTTTTGAACAGGGGCTGAAAAATTGGGCCTTTCGTGGTGGTGGTGGCGTTGCCACAACACTGTAAGCCCTCAAAGTTACTCTTGGTGGGTGCAGGAATGGGCCCTGCTGTGAATTATTAGATCAAGAATTGTAATTACATGCCCCTTTTGAACAGGGGCTGAAAAATTGGGCCTTTCGTGGTGGTGGTGGTGGTGGCGTTGCCACAACACTGTAAGCCCTCAGAGTTACTCTTGGTGGGTGCAGCAATGGGCCCTGCTGTGAATTATTAGATCAAGAATTGTAATTACATGCCCCTGTTGAACAGGGGCTGAAAAATTGGGCCTTAGGCACTGGTGGCACAACACTACAACCCCTCACAGATACTGTACTTGGAGCACAGCAATGAGCCCTGTTGCAAAGTATTGCTTCAAAAATTGTAATGACACGCCCCTGTTAAACAGGGGCTTGAAAAATTGGGCCTTAGGCACTGGTGCCACAACACTCCAATCCCTCACAGATACTGTACTTGGAGCACAGCAATGAGCCCTATGGCAAATTATTGCTAAAAAAATTGTAATTACACGCCCCTGTAAAACGGGCTGAAAAATTGGGCCTTAGCCACTGGTGGCGGCACCCATTAACAAAAATGATCTTCCAAGCTATCATCATCAATCGTATCATTGAGGACTCGGAGGAGGAGGATAGCCAGTCAACATAACAGCACAGGCACTCAGCATCAGCATCAGTCTTGAAGGGATGTGACATGTTAAAATCAATTAGTCTGTTATATCAGCATCAGGTGTGTGGTAGCTGGTGGTGATCCAAGACTGGTTCATCTTGATGAAAGTCAGTCGATCAACCGAGTCGGTGGACAGGCGCACCCTGTGATCCGTGACAAATCCTCCAGCAGCACTGAATGTGCGTTCCGAAAGAACGCTGGATGCAGGACAGGCCAGTAGCTCAATTGCATACTGTGCAAGCTCTGGCCAGTGATCCATCCTCAAGACCCAGTAAGCCAGAGGATTTTCGGTGGGGAAGGTGTCCAAGTCTGACCTTGCCCCTAGATATTCCTGCACCATGTTTATCAGACGCTGGCGATGGTTGCTGGAACCGATCATACTTTGGGGCTGCGGACTAAAGAATTGTCTGAACGCATCGGTCAGACGGCCACCTTCCCCACCGCTCCTTCTTTGACTGGCCGAAGCCTCAGCAACTCGTTGTCCAGGACCAGGAGTTTGTAACCTCCCAGTCTCTGGGAACGCGTTGCACAGACCTTTCTGCAAGGCCTCCCGGAGTTGTCTCATCCTCTGCTCCCTCTGCGACGGTAACATAAGGTCCGCAACCTTACCCTTGTACCGTGGATCAAGGAGAGTGGCCAGCCAGTAATGGTCCCTCTCCTTGATCCGAAGAATACGAGGATCCTTCCGCAGACTTTGCAGGATCAGGGAGGCCATGCAGCGTAGGTTTGCTGAGGCATTCGCTCCGGAGTCCTCTGGGTCACTAAGGACGACATGATCCGCAGCCACCTCCTCCCAGCCACGTACAAGTCCACTGGTTTCTTGGGACTGTAAATCATCCCTAAAAGACTGCTGCTGATGATGCTGAGTGCCAGCCTCCACCTCCATGCTGACACAATCCTCCTCCTCCTCCTCCTCCTCCTCTTCCTGTGCGATGGGTGGGACAGAAGGAACACTGTCTGGGTAAAGGGGGCCTTGAGAGGCAAGGAAGTCCTCCTCTTCCTGCCTCTGTTCTGCCTCAAGTGCCCTGTCCATTATTCCACGCAGCGTGTGCTCCAACAGGTGGACAAGAGGTACAGTGTCACTGATGCATGCACTGTCACTGCTCACCATCCTCGTGGCCTCCTCAAATGGTGCCAGGACAGTGCATGCATCCCTGATCATGCCCCACTGGCGTGGAGAAAAAAAACCAAGGTCCCCTGACCCTGTCCTGGTGCCGTAGTCGCACAGGTACTCATTGATGGCCCTCTGCTGCGTGTGCAGCCGCTGCAGCATGGCCAACGTTGAGTTCCACCTGGTGGGCATGTCACATATAAGGCGGTTCTTGGACAGGTTCAACTCCTTTTGCAGCTCAGCCAGGCGAGCACTGGCATTATAAGATCTGCGGAAATGCACACAGACTTTCCTGGCCTGCCTCAGGACATCCTGTAAGCCCGGGTACCTGCCCAAGAACCGCTGCACCACCAGGTTAAGGACGTGAGCCACACAGGGCACATGGGTCAGTTGTCCCTGTCGGAGGGCGGAGAGGAGGTTGGCGCCATTGTCGCAAACCACCATTCCTGGCTTAAGCTGGCGTGGCGTCAACCACCTCTCGGCCTGGCCCTGCAGAGCAGACAGGACCTCTGCCCCAGTGTGGCTTCTGTCCCCCAAACACACCAGCGCAAGCACAGCATGGCATCTTTTTGCCTGCGTACTTGCGTAGCCCCTTGAACGGCTACGGAGCACCGCTGGTTCATAGGACAAACCACAGGAAGAGGCCATGGAGGAAGAAGAAGAGGAGGGGGTGGAGGAGAGAGGTGTGTCACAACCAGTAGTAGCATTTTGGAGGCGTGGCGGTGGAACAACCTCCAACACTACTGCACCTTGTCCTGCATCCTTCCCAGCTGCCAAAAGAGTGACCCAATGGGCCGTGAAAGAAAGGTAACGTCCCTGTCCATGCCTGCTGGACCATGAGTCAGCGGTAATATGCACCTTACCGCTGACCGCCCTGTCCAGCGAGGCCAAGACATTGCCTTCCACATGCCGGTAGAGAGCCGGAATAGCCTTCCGTGAGAAAAAGTGGCGTTTGGGAACCTGCCACTGAGGAACCGCACATTGCACAAACTCACGGAAGGGGGCCGAGTCTACCAACTGAAAAGGCAGAAGTTGAAGCGCTAGCAATTTAGCCAAGCTAGCATTCAACCGCTGGGCATGTGGATGGCTGGGAGTGAACTTCTTTCGACGGTCCAGCAGATGGGGCAGGGAAATTTGCCTGCTAGAATCGGACGTCGGTGTACTGCTAGCAGAGTGGCCGCAAGTACTTGGCTGTGACACACCTAATTCTACACCTTCATTCCTCTCAGTGCATGTTTCAGAGAGGACTGAAGTTATAGTGCGGTTGGAGATCCCAGCTGATGCGGTGCAAGGAGAGGTCCGCTTTGTTCTTTGGTGTGGGTCTTTGAGGTAGGCTTGCCAACGAGCTGCATGGCAGGTCAACATATGTCTGGTCAGGCATGTGGTACCCAAGCGGCTGATGTTTTGGCCACGCGATATACGCTTGAGACATATGTTGCAAACAGCAGCTGTGCGATCTGATGCACTAGCCTCAAAAAAGGCCCACACCAAAGAACTTTTTGAATGACGGGCAGAGGCAGCGCCCTGCACAGGCGGAGCTCTGCGGTGTGATTCCGTCGGTGTACTGCCCTTACGCTGGCCACCAAAGTGCATCCTGCCTCGTTGGAGATGTGCCTCCTCCTCTCTCCTATTAGGCACCCACGTGGAGTCAGTGACCTCATCATCCCCTCCCTCCTCATCACTGGAGCCAATCTGGCAGTATGCTGCAGCTGCTGGAACATGACTGCCAGATTGGTGTCCTTCTTGAGCATCCCCTCTGTCTGCTCTCACGCTACTGCCTTCCTGTAGCTGGGTTTCATCATCAGACCCTTCGAAACGCTGGGCATCCTCCTGGAGCATGTACCCAACACTGTGCTCAAACAGTTCGGGGGACTCCTCAGGAGGAGGACATGGTGGGTCTAGGGAAGGAGTGACTGATGATGAGTCTGACATTGATACCAGGGAAGAGGACGCTTTGGCAGCTGCTTTGCCAGTACCCTGAGCCTGGGTGAGAGAGGATGAGGAGGAGGAGGAGGGCTTGGTCATCCACTCTACCAAGTCTTCGGCATGATGTGGCTCAACATGTCCAGCTGCCGAAAAGAAGGACAAGCGTGTCCCATGGCCATGTGCTGATGACAATGCACCGCGTCCACGACCAGCACTGTTGCCCCCAGACACAGAGCCTGCTTGCCCTCTTTTATTGCCTCCTGACTGTCTGCCTCTCCTTGTTTGCCTTCCAGACATTCTAATAGATGGCCTGCAGGGAGATGGGAAAAAAGCAATAAGGGCTACCTTCAGGTGTCCTTCTCTGTCCCTTTACTTAAGGATTTCTAAATATGGTTGAGGATGATTGCTTTTGCACAGAATAGCGCAACGACAATTTCCCTGACTGTCCAAAAAACAAGGATTTCAAAGATGGTTGATGAGGAATGCTTTAGCACACTATAGCACAAGGAGAATTTCCCTCACTGTCCTTCCCTGTCCCTAGAAACAAGGATTATCACAGTGAAAGAAACTGACACTCTTCCTACCTATAGTTTTCTGTCCCTAGAAAAATTTTTTTTTTAAAGCACACTATAGCACAAGGAGAATTTCCCTCACTGTCCTTCCCTGTCCCTAGAAACAAGGATTATCACAGTGAAAGAAACTGACACTCTTCCTACCTATAGTTTTCTGTCCCTAGAAAAAATGTTTTTTTAAAGCACACTATAGCACAAGGAGAATTTCCCTCACTGTCCTTCCCTGTCCCTAGAAACAAGGATTATCACAGTGAAAGAAACTGACACTCTTCCTACCTATAGTTTTCTGTCCCTAGAAAAAATGTTTTTTTAAAGCACACTATAGCACAAGGAGAATTTCCCTCACTGTCCTTCCCTGTCCCTAGAAACAAGGATTATCACAGTGAAAGAAACTGACACTCTTCCTACCTATAGTTTTCTGTCCCTAGAAAAAATGTTTTTTTAAAGCACACTATAGCACAAGGAGAATTTCCCTCACTGTCCTTCCCTGTCCCTAGAAACAAGGATTATCACAGTGAAAGAAACTGACACTCTTCCTACCTATAGTTTTCTGTCCCTAGAAAAAATGTTTTTTTAAAGCACACTATAGCACAAGGAGAATTTCCCTCACTGTCCTTCCCTGTCCCTAGAAACAAGGATTATCACAGTGAAAGAAACTGACACTCTTCCTACCTATAGTTTTCTGTCCCTAGAAAAAATGTTTTTTTAAAGCACACTATAGCACAAGGAGAATTTCCCTCACTGTCCTTCCCTGTCCCTAGAAACAAGGATTATCACAGTGAAAGAAACTGACACTCTTCCTACCTATAGTTTTCTGTCCCTAGAAAAAATGTTTTTTTAAAGCACACTATAGCACAAGGAGAATTTCCCTCACTGTCCTTCCCTGTCCCTAGAAACAAGGATTATCACAGTGAAAGAAACTGACACTCTTCCTACCTATAGTTTTCTGTCCCTAGAAAAAATGTTTTTTTAAAGCACACTATAGCACAAGGAGAATTTCCCTCACTGTCCTTCCCTGTCCCTAGAAACAAGGATTATCACAGTGAAAGAAACTGACACTCTTCCTACCTATAGTTTTCTGTCCCTAGAAAAATTGTTTTTTTAAAGCACACTATAGCACAAGGAGAATTTCCCTCACTGTCCTTCCCTGTCCCTAGAAACAAGGATTATCACAGTGAAAGAAACTGACACTCTTCCTACCTATAGTTTTCTGTCCCTAGAAAAAATGTTTTTTTAAAGCACACTATAGCACAAGGAGAATTTCCCTCACTGTCCTTCCCTGTCCCTAGAAACAAGGATTATCACAGTGAAAGAAACTGACACTCTTCCTACCTATAGTTTTCTGTCCCTAGAAAAAATGTTTTTTTAAAGCACACTATAGCACAAGGAGAATTTCCCTCACTGTCCTTCCCTGTCCCTAGAAACAAGGATTATCACAGTGAAAGAAACTGACACTCTTCCTACCTATAGTTTTCTGTCCCTAGAAAAAATGTTTTTTTAAAGCACACTATAGCACAAGGAGAATTTCCCTCACTGTCCTTCCCTGTCCCTAGAAACAAGGATTATCACAGTGAAAGAAACTGACACTCTTCCTACCTATAGTTTTCTGTCCCTAGAAAAAATGTTTTTTTAAAGCACACTATAGCACAAGGAGAATTTCCCTCACTGTCCTTCCCTGTCCCTAGAAACAAGGATTATCACAGTGAAAGAAACTGACACTCTTCCTACCTATAGTTTTCTGTCCCTAGAAAAAATGTTTTTTTAAAGCACACTATAGCACAAGGAGAATTTCCCTCACTGTCCTTCCCTGTCCCTAGAAACAAGGATTATCACAGTGAAAGAAACTGACACTCTTCCTACCTATAGTTTTCTGTCCCTAGAAAAAATGTTTTTTTAAAGCACACTATAGCACAAGGAGAATTTCCCTCACTGTCCTTCCCTGTCCCTAGAAACAAGGATTATCACAGTGAAAGAAACTGACACTCTTCCTACCTATAGTTTTCTGTCCCTAGAAAAAATGTTTTTTTAAAGCACACTATAGCACAAGGAGAATTTCCCTCACTGTCCTTCCCTGTCCCTAGAAACAAGGATTATCACAGTGAAAGAAACTGACACTCTTCCTACCTATAGTTTTCTGTCCCTAGAAAAAATGTTTTTTTAAAGCACACTATAGCACAAGGAGAATTTCCCTCACTGTCCTTCCCTGTCCCTAGAAACAAGGATTATCACAGTGAAAGAAACTGACACTCTTCCTACCTATAGTTTTCTGTCCCTAGAAAAAATGTTTTTTTAAAGCACACTATAGCACAAGGAGAATTTCCCTCACTGTCCTTCCCTGTCCCTAGAAACAAGGATTATCACAGTGAAAGAAACTGACACTCTTCCTACCTATAGTTTTCTGTCCCTAGAAAAAATGTTTTTTTAAAGCACACTATAGCACAAGAAGAATTTCCCTCACTGTCCTTCCCTGTCCCTAGAAACAAGGATTATCACAGTGAAAGAAACTGACACTCTTCCTACCTATAGTTTTCTCTCCCTAGAAAAAATGTTTTTTTAAAGCACACTATAGCACAAGGAGAATTTCCCTCACTGTCCTTCCCTGTCCCTAGAAACAAGGATTATCACAGTGAAAGAAACTGACACTCTTCCTACCTATAGTTTTCTGTCCCTAGAAAAAATGTTTTTTTAAAGCACACTATAGCACAAGGAGAATTTCCCTCACTGTCCTTCCCTGTCCCTAGAAACAAGGATTATCACAGTGAAAGAAACTGACACTCTTCCTACCTATAGTTTTCTGTCCCTAGAAAAAATGTTTTTTTAAAGCACACTATAGCACAAGGAGAATTTCCCTCACTGTCCTTCCCTGTCTCTAGAAACAAGGATTCGCACAGTAAAACACACTGACACTCTCCCTACCTATCCTTCTCTTTCCCTAAACTAAAGGAATCCAGGTTAAGCAAGAAAAAATAAATGTCACTGTCCCTGCCTATGCTTCTCTTTCCCTGCTCCGGAACACACTACACTAGGCCGCCGTGCTGGCGGCCTTTTATAGTGTGGGGCGTGTACTAAACACCCACAGCAATAATTGGCCACAGGCATCCTGCCTGTGGCCAATCATTGCTCTCCTCGCTGCCGGCGCTGTGATTGGCCAAGCATGCGGGGTCACAGTGCATGCTTGGCCAATCACAGCGCCTGGATGACACTGCGATGGCGTAGTGCATTGTGGGCCGTTCGCGTCACTCGAATTAGGCGCGAACGGCCCAAATCGTTCGATCTTCGTCGAACGATCGAACAGCCGATGTTCGAGTCGAACGTATGTTCGACTCGAACACCGAGCTCATCCCTAGTCACTACTTATTGCTATCATAGGGGATATTTACATTCCCTGAGATAACAATAAAAATGATAAAAAAAAATAAATATGGAAGGAACAATTTAAAAATAAAATAAAAAAGCAAAATAAATAATAATAAAAAAAAAAAAAAAGCACCGCTGTCCCCCCCTGCTCCTGCGCAAAGGCGAACGCAAGCGTCGGTCTAGCGTCATATGTAAATAGCAATTGCATCATGCATGTGAGGTATCACCGCGAAGGTCAAATCGAGGGCAGTAATTTTAGCAGTAGACCTCCTCTGTAAATCTAACGTGGTAACCTGTAAAGGCTTTTAAATGCTTTTAAAAATGAATGTAGTTCCTCGCCGCTGCGCGTTTGTGCGCAATTTTAAAGCATGTCGTGTTTGGTATCCATGTACTCGGCCTAAGATCATCTTTTTTATTTCATCAAACATTTGGGCAATATAGTGTTTTTTAGTGCATTAAAAATAAAAAAAGTGTGTTTTTCCCCCCAAAAATGCGTTTGAAAAATCGCTGCGCAAATACTGTGTGGGAAAAAAAATGCAACACCCACTATTTTAATCTGTAGGGCCTTTGCTTTAAAAATATATATAATGTTTGGGGGTTCAACATAATTTTCTTGCAAAAAAAAAAATGTTTTCATATAAACAAAAAGTGTCAGAAAGGGCTTTGTCTTCAAGTGGTTAGAAGAGTGGATGATGTGTGACATAAGCTTCCTAATGTTGTGCATAAAATGCCAGGACAGTTCAAAACCCCCCCAAATGACCCCATTTTGGAAAGTAGACACCTCAAGCTATTTGCTGAGAGGCATGTTGAGCCCATTGAATATTTTTTTTTTGTCCCAAGTGATTGAATAATGACAAAAAGAAAAAAAAAATACAAAAAGTTGTCACTAAATTATATATTGCTCAAACATGCCATGGTTATATGTGGAATTGCACCCCAAAATACATTCTGTTGCTTCTCCTGAGTACGGGGATACCACATGTGTGAGACATTTTGGGAGCCTAGCCGCGTACAGGACCCCGAAAACCAAGCACCGCCTTCAGGATTTCTATGGGTGTAAATTTTGATTTCACTCCTCACTGCCTATCACAGTTTCGGAGGCCATGGAATGCCCAGATGGCACAAAACCCCCCCAAATGACCCCATTTTGGAAAGTAGACACCCCAAGCTATTTGCTGAGAGGTATGTTGAGTATTTTGCAGATCTCGCTTTTTGTCACAAAGTTTTAAAAATTGAAAAAAGAAAAAAAAAAAAAAAATGTCTTTCTTCATTTTCAAAAACAAATGAGAGCTGTAAAATACTCACCATGCCTCTCGGCAAATAGCTTGGGGTGTCTAATTTCCAAAATGGGGTCATTTGTGGGGGTTTTGGGCTATCTTGGCATTTTATGGCCTTCAAAACTGTGATAGGTAGTGAGGAGTGAAATCAAAAATTTGTGCCCTTAGAAATCCTGAAGGCGGTGCTTGGTTTTCGGGGGCCCGTACGCGGCTAGGCTCTCAAAAAGTCCCACACATGTGGTATCCCCGTACTCAGGAGAAGCAACCAAATGTATTTTGGGGTGCAATTCCTCATATAACCATGGCATGTTTGAACAATATATCATTTAGTGACAACTTTTTGTACATTTTTTTTTTCTTTTTGTCAATATTCAATCACTTAGGACAAAAAAAAATATATTCAATGGGCTCAACATGCCTCTCAGCAATTTCCTTGGGGTGTCTACTTTCCAAAATGGGGTCATTTTGGGGGGTTTTGTGCTATCTTGGCATTTTATGGCCTTCAAAACTGTGATAGGTAGTGAGGAGTGAAATCAAAAATTTATGCCCTTAGAAACCTTGAAGGCTGTGCTTGGTTTTTGGGGTCCCGTACGCAGCTAGGCTCCCAAAAAGTCCCACACATGTGGTATCCCCGTACTCAGGAGAAGCAGCAGAATGTATTTTGGGGTGTAATTTCACATATGCCCATGGCATGTGTGAGCAATATATCATTTAGTGACAACTTTGTGCAAAAAAAACAAAGGTTGTCATATTCCCGCAACTTGTGGCAAAATATAAAATATTCCATGGACTGAACATGCCTCTCAGTAAATAGCTTGGGGTGTCTACTTTCCAAAATGGGGTCATTTGGGGGGATTTTGTGCTATTTTGGCATTTTATAGCCTTCGAAACTGTGATAGGTAGTGAGGAGTGAAATCAAAAATTTACGCCCTTAGAAAGCCTGAAGGCGGTGCTTGGTTTTTGGGGCCCCGTACCCGGCTAGGCTCCCAAAAAGTCCCACACATGTGGTATCCTCGTACTCAGGAGAAGCAGCAGAATGTATTTTGGGGTGCAATTCCACATATAACCATGGCATGTGTGAGCAATATATCATTTAGTGACAACTTTTTGTACATTTTTTCTTTTTTTTTTCTTTTTGTCATTATTCAATCATTTGGGACAAAAAAAAATATTTAATGGGCTCAACATGCCTCTCAGCAAATAGCTTGGGGTGTCTACTTTCCAAAATGGGGTCATTTGGGGGGGGGGGGGTTGTGCCATCTTGGCATTTTATGGCCTTCAAAACTGTGATAGGTAGTGATAGGTAGTGAGGAGTGAAATCAAAAATTTATGCCCTTAGAAACCTTGAAGGCGGTGCTTGGTTTTTGGGGTCCCGTACGCGGCTAGGCTCCCAAAAAGTCCCACACATGTGGTATCCCCGTACTCAGGAGAAGCAGCAGAATGTATTTTGGGGTGTAATTTCACATATGCCCATGGCATGTGTGAGCAATATATCATTTAGTGACAACTTTGTGCAAAAAAAATAAAGTTTGTCATATTCCCGCAACTTGTGGCAAAATATAAAATATTCCATGGACTAATCATGCCTCTCAGTAAATAGCTTGGGGTATCTACTTTCCAAAATGGGGTCATTTGGGGGGGTTTTGTGCTATTTTGGCATTTTATGGCCTTCGAAACTGTGATAGGTAGTGAGGAGTGAAATCAAAAATTTGCGCCCTTAGAAATCCTGAAGGCGGTGCTTGGTTTCCGGGGTCCCGTACGTGGCTAGGCTCCTAAAAAGTCCCACACATGTGGTATCCCCGTACTCAGGAGAAGCAGCAGAATGTATTTTGGGGTGCAATTCCACATATAACCATGGCATGTGTGAGCAATATATCATTTAGTGACAACTTTTTGTAATTTTTTTTTTGTCATTATTCAATCACTTGGGACAAAAAAAAATATTCAATGGGCTCAACATGCCTCTTAGCAATTTCCCTGGGGTGTCTACTTTCCAAAATGGGGTCATTTGGGGGGGTTTTGCACTGCCCTGCCATTTTAGCACCTCAAGAAATGAGATAGGCAGTCATAAATTAAAAGCTGTGTAAATTCCAGAAAATGTACCCTAGTTTGTAGACGCTATAACTTTTGCGCAAACCAATAAATATACGCTTATTGACATTTTTTTTACTAAAGACATGTGGCTGAATACATTTTGGCCTGAATGTATGACTACAATTGAGTTTATTCGATTTTTCTTATAACAAAAAGTAGAAAATATCATTTTTTTTCAAAATTTTCGGTCTTTTTCCGTTTATATCGCAAAAAATAAAAATCGCAGAGGCAATCAAATACCATTAAAAGAAAGCTCTATTTGTGGGAAGAAAAGGACGCAAATTTTGTTTCAGTACAACATTGCATGTCCGCACAATTTACAGTTAAAGCAGCGCAGTGCAAAATTCTGAATTCACCTCTGGTCCTTTAGCTACCAAATGGTCCGGGGCTTAAGTGGTTAACAAAATTAGCTTTTGTGTCAGGGGCGGAATTTTAGAGGTGTCTTGATATTTATTTTTTGTTGCCCTTTTTTATGTTTGGGGGTCTCAAAGTGCAGCATCATTTATGTTGCCAATATGTTCTGGTAGCTGCCTCTTGTTTGTAGCACACACTTATGCATCTCCTGAAATGAAAAAAGAAAAAAAAACACAAAACCTAAGGGAAAAATAAATCTGCACCCCCAAATCCCCATACTAAAAATAAAGGTTAGACATGAGGTGGTTTGGCCTATTATCCCTGATTAAAACTGTCCTGCTACTGGCTACTTTTACAGTGCTTTATCTTCCACAATATCCTAATTCTTGTGGTAAAACCCCTACTTGTGCTCTTTGGGGAAAGGGGGGGAGGGCAGTATAAAAACTGGAGTTATCAGAATTTGGAGCAGCTGTGCGTGTCACAAATCAGCATCTATCTTTTAATTTCAAAGCTTAGCTGAAAAAGCTGAAGGTAGAAGCTGATTGGTTCATAGTTACATAGCAAGTAAGGTTGAATAAAGACAATAGTCCATACAGTTCAACCTGTGTAGGTGTAAGTGTGTCAGTGTCGATAATCATTTACCATATCCTTGTATATTGTGTTCTTTAACGGCTTCCGGACTTCCGCATGCCCATATACGTCGGCAGAATGGCACAGGCAAGCAAATGGGCGTACTTGTCGCCTAGTGACATGACAGGAGTCTACTTCTCCCTGTCATCGGGAGCACTGATCGCTGTCATGTCAGTGGTAGCCCACCCCCCCACAGTTAGAATTAGGGTTGTCCCGATACCACTTTTTTAAGACCGAGTACAAGTACCGATACTTTTTTTCAAGTACTCGCCGATACCGAATACCGATCCTTTTTTTTTATGTGTCAGTATTTATTTATTTTGTACTATTTTTTTTTTTTTTTACTATTTTTTTATTTTTTTTTTACTATTTTTTTTTTTACTATTTTTTGTCATGTTTTTTTACAATGCTTTGTTGGGGTGGGTGGGGGGGTGTATGGTCTGTGTATTTTTTTTTTTTTACAAATATTTTTGTTTTATTATTTATTGCTATTTATTTTTTTATTTCTAGCCCTGTTGGGGGGCTTTGGTGAGATATCAGGGGTCTTAACAGACCTCTGACATCTCCCCTTTGAGACAGAGAAAGGGACTAGGGACACAGATTCCCCAGTCCCTTTCTCAGCTGCACTGAAAATGAATGGAGAGGAGACAACGGCTCCTCTCCATTCATAAACTGAAGCATCGTAAACACACAGGTTACAATGTTTCAGTTATATGAATGGACAGAGTCAGTGATGACTCTGTTCATTCGGAAAAGGTAGGAGCCAGGTTTAGCGGCTCCTACCTCCGCTCTCCATCCTGACAGAGGGAAGCGGAGGAGGATATGGAGGGTGGCACGGAGCTGAGGACAGCAGCAGCATGGAGGGGGGGGGACACAGAGCGCACGGGGGAGAGCGGAATAACGGAGGACATCAGCAGCATGGAGGGGGGACACGGAGCGCACGGGGGAGAGCAGCATGGATGGGGGAACTGAAGGAGGATACAGGGACAGTCAGCGGTGATCGGTGCGGCTTTGGGGGGAGTTACAAGCACCGATTACCGCTGTATAGATTTCACTAAAACAGCTGAAAAGAGGAGGGGGGTCGGGAGAAGCTGTCGGGCTGTATTGAAATCTATACAGGGAGATCGGTGCTTGTAACTCCCCCGCCGCACCGATCATCACTGACTGCCCAAGTATCGGCTGAAGCATCGGAGCATTTTCCCCGAGTACAAGTACTCGGGAAATGCCTGGTATCGGTACCGATACCGATACTAGTATCGGTATCGGGACATCCCTAGTTAGAATCACTCCCTAGGACACACTTAACCCCCTGATTGCCCCCTAGTGTTTAACCCCTTCCCTGCCAGTGTCATTTACACAGTAATCAGTGATTTTTTATAGAACTGATCACTGTATAAATGACAATGGTCACAAAATAGTGTCAAAAGTGTCCGATGTGTCCGCCATAATGTCGCAGTCATGATAAAAATCGCAGATCGCCACCAATACTAGTAAAAATATTAATAAAAATTCCATAAATCTATCCCCTATTTTGTAGACGCTATAACTTTTGTGCAAACCAATCAATATACGCTTATTGCGATTTTTTTTACCAAAAATATGTAGAAGAATACATATCGGCCTATACTGAGGAAATTATCCGTTTTTTATATATTTTTTGGGGATATTTATTATAGCAAAAAGTCAAAAATATTGAATTTTTTTCAAAATTGTTGCTCTTTTTTTGTTTATAGCGCAAAAAATAAATACTGCAGAGGTGATCAAATACCACCAAAAGAAATATCTATTTGTGGGAAAAAAAAGGACGTAAATTTTGTTTGGATGCAACGTCGCATGACCGCACAATTGTCAGTTAAAACGACGCTGTGCCGTATCGCAAAAAGTGCTCTGGTCAGGAAGGGGGTAAATTCTTCCGGGACTGACGTGGTTAAGATGCATGTCCAAGAGTCTTTTCAAAATATCAATACTCCCCGCTGACACCACCAATTGTGGAAGAGAGTTCCACATTCTTACTGCCCTCTTGTCCTCCAATCTCATTGTGCGGCCACGTGTCCTCTTATACATCCTGAGACTGAATAGCTTTTTTCCTATGCTGGGCTCACCATTGAGGTATTTTTAAATCCCTAGTAAAAAGAAAAAAGTTGCGCTAAATTGGTGACAAATTAATAATATAGTGAATGAGGTGAATAAACATAAATCAATAAGCACACCAGTTTGTAATGATGTAAGATATACGGTGATAGATGTGACTGAAAATAATCCTGATGATATATAATGTCCATAAACCACTAGTAACGTCCATCAACAAAACCAAGTTCATGTGGATGTGTGTAACCAATATAAATCCTCCACCGTGACGGGTATGATCCAAAGTAGGTTGTACACCAGGAACAAGTGCAGTATAGGACAGCCTCCACCAGTAAAAATGCTGCCTCTTACCGAAAAAGATGGATCCCTTGTCACAGGGGATCAAAGAACGCCTGTGGCTATTCCCCAGCCAGGGGTATGGGGCATACAGCGTCTGTGGGATGGCGTCTCTTAACAGATGATCAGCCACTCACATGGATAGAACCCAAGGTCCCCGTAAATAAAGAAAGGGATGGACAAATAGTGTAAAACCTTTTACACATTTATTTATAAAAAACGAATGCACACTTACAGTTAGGCAGAATAAACGAGCGTGTAAATAGCCGGCCGGCTTCAAAGTATATGCAGCCTGTATGTCTCCGGGTAGCGTGGGCGCAATGACGTCAGAACGTGGCTCCTACCTACGCGTTTCGTCATCAACAGACGTGTTCACGGGATGTCCCCTCTGTTCTCCAGCGAGAATAAATGTAGTGCTTGTAGTCACTCCTCATATTTTAAGTCCTCCAGTCCCATTATTATTTTAGTTGCCCTTCTTTGCACTCTCTCCGGCTCCAGCACATACCTTCTGAGAACTGATCACCAGAACTGGACAGAACACTCTAAATGTGGCCAGACCAGAGTTTTATTAAGTGGCAGGATTATAGTTTCATCTCTGGAGTATAGCCCCTTTTTATGCATGCTAATATTTTGCCAGCTTTGGTAACTGCAGCTTGACATTGCATGCTATTGCTCAGTCTGTCTTTCACTGGGACCCCCAGATATTTTTCCATCCTTGACTCCGCCAGAGGTTCTCCCCCCAGTGAGTAGTTAGCATTTATGTTCTTAGCCCCCAAGTGCATTATTTTACATTTCTCCACATTAAACCTCATTTGCCATATAGTTGCCCACTCCATTATTTTGTTAAGGTCTTTGCGTAAACTTTCTTTATCCTGATGTGAAGTTATCACCCTGCTTATTTTTGTATTGTCCGCAAAAACTGAGATTGAGCTATGTATCCCTTCCTCTATGTCATTTATGAATAAATTAAACAGAATTTGTCCCAAGACAGAACCTTGGGGTTCCTCACTTACCACTCCAGACCAGTCTGAGTACACGTTACTCAAATTGTAATACGTTTTCTATCCAAGAACAAACCTTATGGTCCAAGCCTGCAGACCTCAGCTTGTAGATTAAGCATTTATGGGTAACTGTATTGAATGCTTTTGCAAAATCCAGATACGCCACATCCACAGGCCTCCCCCTATCTAGATGGCAGCTCACATCCTCGTAGAATGTTAATAGACTGGTCTGGTAAGAAAGACCCTTCATAAACCAATGCTGATTACTACTAATGATACTGTTTTCATCAGCAAATGCTTGGATATAGTCCCTTATCATCCCCTCCAATAATTTACCTTCTATTGATCTAATGCCGCGTACACACGATCAAGATTCACGGCAGTGAAAACACTGCCGTGAATCCCAACGGGAAAAACGAGGAACGGCTTGGCTTGTTCCCCTACACACAGCCGTTTTTCCCGTAATTTTTTCTCTTGGTCGAGAAAAACGACCGTGTGTAGGCTCCCGGCAGTGTTTCCCTATAGGAAAACTGCAGCGGAAAAAAATGCCGTGAATCACGACGAGAAAAATTAGAGTATGTTCTAATTTTTCTCGTCGTGATTAATGCAGTTTTTCTCGTCGGGAAAATGACCAAAAGCCCACACACGGTCATTTTTCTCGTCAAAAACAAAAAATATAATTTTTCCCGACGAGAAAAATGGTCGTGTGTACGCGGCATTAGGCTGACTGGCCTGTAGTTCCCCAGAATATGTCTATGCCCTTTTTTGAATATTGGTACCACATTGGCTTTTCTCCAACCAGCTGGTACAATTCTTGTCAGTATGCTGTCCACAAAGATTAGGAACAATGATCTAGCTATAACCCGACTGAGTTATTTGAGGACTCTTGGGTGTAAGCCATCTGGTCCTGGTGACTTATTTGGGTTAAGCTTATCTAGTCTTTCCTTGACTCCGGCCTCTGTTAGCCACGAGGGTACTTCTTGTGATGTGTTACTAACAATACTGTCGTGGTCAATAAACCCCTCCTTTTCCTGTGTAAAAACTGAGGAAAAGAAAGCATTTAGTACAGTTGCCTTCTCTGTGTCATCTGTAACCATCCTCCCTTCATCGTGTTTTATGTGGGCAATGTGTTTAGATTTTGCTTTTTTACTGTTAATATATCTAAAGAATTCCCTGGGATTTTTTTTTTACTCTCCTCTGCTATGTGTCGCTCGTAGTCTTTTGTAGTAGCCCTGATTTCATTCTTACACTTTTTATTGCATTCCTTGTAGTGTTTAAATGCTGGCCCTGCCCCCTCCGCTTTGTATTTTTTAAAGGCCATTTTTTTCTCTTTAACCACTTGTCCACCAAGGACGTCATATGACTTTGCTGACTTTGAGGGGGATATCTGAATGATGCCTGCAGCTACAGGCATCATTCAGATATCATTCTTTTCTGCAAGCGATTCTGCGCACCATAAGAACAATCATAGCGGCAGTTCCTCCACTTGATCCTTCTTATAGGCGGCGGGAGGGGACATCCCCCCTCCCGCCGCCATCCGGTACTTCTCCGGGCTCTCACGTGCCATCAGGGGGCCCGGAAAACTAATTGGCCAGCGCCGGCTCACGACGATAGAGATTTCCGATGACCAGATGGTCACCAGTCATCTCTATGACCGTCGGAGTCCCGGGCGTGACGTTGTGACGTCACGCCCTTTACCCGGAAGTAAACAAACCCGCAATTGCGGCTGTCAGCATGAGATCGGTGAATTTTTTTTCACCGATCTCATGCTTTCCAGCCTGGAAGAGAGATGTGGGGTCTTATTGACCCCGCATCTCCTCATAAAGAGGACCTGTCACAATGATTCCTATTACAAGGGATGTTTACATTCCTTGTAATAGGAATAAAAGTGATCAAATTTTTTTTTAAAAAAAGTGTAAAAAAAAAAAAAGAAAGTAAAACGCCCCTGTCTCCGGTAGCTCGCACTCAGAAGCGAACACACATGTAAGTCCTGCCCACATATGTAAACGCCGTTCAAACCCCACATGTGAGGTATTGCCGTTTGCGGTAGAGTGCAAGCAACAATTCTAGCACTAGACCTCCTCTGTAACTCAAAAAATAGTAACCTGTAAAAAAAATTAAAAGCGTCGCCTATGGAGATTTTTAAGTATCGAAGTTTGGCGCCATTCCATGAGTGTGCGCAATTTTAAAGCGTGACATGTTAGGTATCTATTTACTCTGCATAACAGCATCTTTCACATTATACAAAAAAATGGGCTAACTTTACTGTTTTGTTATTTTTTTAATTTGTGAAACCGTTTTTTTTCCCAAAAAAAGGCGTTTGAAAAATTATTGCGCAAATACCGTGCAAGATAAAAAGTTTCAAGGACTGCCATTTTATTCCCTAGGGTGTCTGCTAAAAATATATATATAATGTTTGGGGGTTCTGATTAAGTTTCTAGCAAAAAAATGATGACTTTTACATGAAGGAGAGAAGTGCCATGTCAGGTCACCTGAGTTGCCAGATGACAGATGCACACTGTAGGTCAGGAGTACACCGCTAAGGTAGTGAACCCTATGGCTGACTGCTGCTGATGGAACACTGGGTGGTTAAGGAAGGCAGATTCACTGGAGCACAACAGGGATCCCACAGGGAGCTAGAGCCCAAGATCCCCAGGGCACGGAGTCTAAGATCCAGCAGGTGTTCACCAGAGCCTCTAGTGGTGAAGATGGCCTAAGCTGCAGCTGGATCCAGGTCGCGGCCCCCAGAGTCCCCTAGCTTACACTCCGTAGAGTATAGCGGATAGAGGAGAAGCAGCAGTTCAGGATACAAGAGATGGTGAGGAGATAAGCCAAGGTCAGGGCAAGAAGAAGACAAGGATAAGCAAAGGACAAGCCAATGGTCAAGGTCACAAGCAGACAGGGATAGTCGAGAACAAGCCAAGATCATTAACACAGAGACAGACGTAGCACACGGCAAGCAGGAACCCAAACGCACAATGCTTAACAAACAACGTTGATCAGCAAGCCAGACTTGCAGTGCACAGATTAATATAGAGTTCTCTGATGGGGCCTGGCGTGGAGCATACTGGGAGGAGAGATTATAAAAGCAGCCAGGTGAGAGAGTCTGGCCTCTAAGGTGAACACATGAAGAGGAAGGTATGATGGCAGACAAACATTACTGCATATCCATGACATGCCAGAATAGGCCCGGTGGAGAAGTGGTTAATAAGAATTTTTACGTTATGGTTTAGCCACTCAGGTTTAACCTTCACTCTTCTATATTTATTTCCCATTAGAATGCACTGTGTGATACCTTTGTTTATTATGTTCCTAAAACATTCCTATTTTTCCTCGGTGTTCAATGTTTCTAGGATTAGGTCCCATTTGATGACTTGTAGTATTAAGCGCAGTTCAGAAAAGTTGGCTCTTTTGAAATATAGAGTTCTTGTGCTACCCTCATGCCTCCTTTTCCTATGATTTACGCTAAACATGATCATCCTATGGTCTCTAGATCCCACGTTGTCCCGTATTGCCACATCTGAGATCAGAATCGTTCGTAATTAATAAATCTAGCAATGCATTCTTTCTAGTTGGAGAATCCACCAATTGAGACATGAAGTTGTCCTGCAAGACATTCATGAAATGACGGGCCTTTAATGAGTGAGCTGTCCCCTCTGACCAGTCGATATCAGGATAATTGAATTTCCCTATTATGATGACATTATGATGTTATTATGATGACATTTCCCTGCCTTTCAGCCATTTCTAACTGTGATAGGAGGTGCAGCTCCTCCTCCTCCTTTTGGTTGGGGGGCCTGTAACATACCCCCACTATTATTTTCAATCTTACTTATTCTCCTTGGAGTTCTACCCACACGGACCCACACGGATTCCACCTCACCCTTGTCCCATCCACAATGTCACTCCTCTCTACCACCCTTACATCGCTTTTGATATATAGACACACCCCTCCCCCTCTTCGACCTTCCCTGTCCTTCCAATACAAGGAATATCCCTGAATATTTTCCAGCCAGTTAAGTGAGCTGTCAAACCAAGTTTCTGTTATTCCCACAAAGTCTAAAGCCCTGTACGATCGGTTTAACCGATGAAAACCGTCCGATGGATTGTTTTCATCAGACAAACCGATCATGTATGGGACCCATCTGTCTTTTTTCCATCGGTTTTTAAATTTTTCCGATGGATAAAAAACCGATCGAAAACTCAGATCGTCTATGGGCAAGTCCATCGGATAAAAAACCCACGCATGCTCAGAATCAAGTCAACGCATGCTCAGAAGCATTGAACTTCA
The DNA here is from genome assembly GCA_029206835.1 of Rana muscosa. NCBI lineage: Eukaryota > Metazoa > Chordata > Amphibia > Anura > Ranidae > Rana > Rana muscosa. The sequence continues at coordinate 486,855,971 of CM055122.1, forward strand.
TTTTTCTCAGCTCATCTGAGTGTTTTACGTCACCGCGTTTGGAACGGTAGGTTTTTTGACTGATGGTGTGTAGGGAAGACTGATGGAAGTCAGCTTCATCGGTTTTCTGATGGACAAAACAATTGGATTAGAATCCATAGGATATCCGATCGTGTGTACGAGGCTTTAGTCCTCCTCATGTAATAGCAGCTCCAGTTCCTCCATTTTGTTAGCTAGGCTCCTGACATTTGACACTCCTCTCAGTGTTGTATGGGTGTATATTAATTTATCCTTAAGTTTTCTCATGCTTTGTTTTTGTTTTGACCACTCATTCACCATTGGATTAGATGTTACGGCTATATTTTCACTATCAGGTTTATCATTATCACCTATTTGCAGCTGCTCCAGATTCTGTCTGCTCAAGTTTTGAATAAATTGCCCCCCTTTGTATCTAGAAAATTTGGGGCCTAGCTTTGGTCATTAAAATTCTCCTGGTGCTGGCCAATTTTACATTGTAGTATTATCTACAGTATCTTAATCCTTGCAGTAAAACACCAGTCTGTACTCTTTATCTCTATTACATTTCAGGTAAATTGCCCTCATTAAAAATGTCCGTTGCTGGCCAATTTTACACTGCCGTGTCATCTGCGGTCTCCCAATTCTTACAGTAAAACGCCTGTCCATACTCTTTGTCTCTAGTACCTTTTATAGCGTCTTTTAGCAAATTATCCCTCATTAAAAATTCCCTGCTGCTGGACAATTGTACACTGCTGTGTCATCTGCAGTCTCTTAAAGTGGTATTAAACCCCAAACCTAAAATGTATCATATTGCAGCTTACCAATCATTAGATGTGGAGGCTGCATCGGTTTTCTTTTCTTTTCTTTGGCTTTTTCCCCCTTTTTCCCCCTCTGTTTTCATCTGGCGATCTGGCCAGTAACATACCTCCTGTATTTGAACAATATGGGTTGTATCAACACAGAGTGGTCCTGTGTAGTGATGAGCCGAACACCCCCGGGTTCGGTTCGCACCAGAACCCGCGAACGGACCGAAAGTTCGCACGAACATTAGAACCCTATTAAATACAATGGATGCGAACGTTCGGATTCTAAAGTGCTAATTATAACGACTATTATCCATGTTATTGTCCGAAACAGAGTTTGGGAACCCGGCTTCTGCACCAGGGGACATGTATCAATGCAAAAAGAAGTTTTAAAAACGGACGTTTTCCGGGAGCAGTCATTTTAATGATGCATAAAGTGAAAAAAAAAAAGTCAAATATTCCTTTAAATATTGTACCTGGGGGGTGTCTAAAGTATGCCTGTGAAGTGCCACGTGTTTCCCGTGTTTAGAACTGTCCCTGCACAAAATAACATTTCTAAAGGGAAAAAAGCCATTTAAAACTGCTTGCGGCTTTAATGCAATATCTGGTCCCGGTAATATGGATGAAAATCTTTAGGAAAAATGGCATAGCTACCCCATCAACCCCCCCCCCCTACCCCAGCCCATTACCAGCCCCTTTGGGTCTTGTATGGATATTAAGGGGAACCCCGCACACAAAATAAAAAAGGACCTATATACTCTGAACAGCCGTATACAGGCGGTGCATACAAGACAGGGACTGTAGGTTTGTTCTTATGTAGAATCTGTTTGTAATTTTGAACAGCTGCATTGTTTAAGTGGAGCTCCATGCCAAATTCCTTTTTTTTAGCTTTTTGTAAAACATAGGGAACGGTTATCACCCCTGTCACATTTTTTTTGCTGTCTGTGCCCCTGTTCAGAACATTTCACCTCACTTTGCGTCCCAATGACAACTGTTTTTGAAATGTGGTGTTTTTATTGAAACAAGGATTGGTGATAAAGCATCAGTAGAGAAGAGACACCTTTCTCCCATATTAATTCTTACAGGAGAGAATTTTCCTTCCAAGGGGTAGATTTCCTCTCACTTCCTGTTGTCTTCTTCCGTTTGCAAGTAGTAGTAGTTTGTAAGTTGGATGTTTGAAAGTAGGGACCTTCCGTATATACTCTGCAGAAATTGGCCCCTTAGGTGTTGGTGTTGGCACAACACTGAAAGCACTCACAGTTATTCTTGGTGGGTGCTGGAACGCCCTGCTGTCAACTATAATATCAGGAATTGTAATAACATATAATTGTTGATCAGTGGTAGTAAAAATTGGGCCTTTGATGGTGGTGCTGGTGCCACAACACTGTAAGGCCTGACAGTTACTCTTGGTGGGCGCAGCAATGGTCCCTGCTGTGAATTATTAGATCAATAATTATAATTGCATGCCCCTGTTGAACAGGGGCTGAAAAATTGGGCCTTTGGTGGTGGTGGTGGTGGTGATGGTGGTGCTGGTGCCACAACACTGTAAGGCCTGACAGTTACTCTTGGTGGGCGCAGCAATGGGCCCTGCTGTGAATTATTAGATCAATAATTATAATTGCATGCCCCTGTTGAACAGGGGCAGAAAAATTGGGCCTTTGGTGGTGATGGTGGTGGTGATGGTGGTGCTGGTGCCACAACACTGTAAGGCCTGACAGTTACTCTTGGTGGGCGCAGCGATGGGCCCTGCTGTGAATTATTAGATCAATAATTATAATTGCATGCCCCTGTTGAACAGGGGCAGAAAAATTGGGCCTTTGGTGGTGGTGGTGGTGGTGGTGATGGTGGTGCTGGTGCCACAACACTGTAAGGCCTGACAGTTACTCTTGGTGGGCGCAGCAATGGGCCCTGCTGTGAATTATTAGATCAATAATTATAATTGCATGCCCCTGTTGAACAGGGGCTTAAAAATTGGGCCTTTGGTGGTGGTGGTGGTGGTGATGGTGGTGCTGGTGCCACAACACTGTAAGGCCTGACAGTTACTCTTGGTGGGCGCAGCAATGGGCCCTGCTGTGAATTATTAGATCAATAATTATAATTGCATGCCCCTGTTGAACAGGGGCTGAAAAATTGGGCCTTAGGCACTGGTGGCACATTACTGCAACCCCTCACAGATACTGTACTTGGAGCACAGCAATGAGGCCTGTTGCAAAGTATTGCATCAAAAATTTTAATTACACGCCCCTCTTAAACAGGGGCTGAAAAATTGGGCCTTAGCCACTGGTGGCATCACCCATAAACCAAAATGATCTTCCAAGCTATCATCGTTAATCGTATCATTGAGGAGGAGGAGGAGGATAGCCAGTCAACATAACAGCACAGGCACTCAGCATCAGCATCAGTCTTGAAGGGATGTGACATTTTAAAATCAATTAGTCTGTTATATCAGCATCTGGTGTGTGGTAGCTGGTGGTGATCCAAGATTGGTTCATCTTGATGAAAGTCAGTCGATCAACCGAGTCGGTGGACAGGCGCACCCTGTGATCCGTGACAAATCCTCCAGCAGCACTGAATGTGCGTTCTGAAAGAACGCTGGATGCAGGACAGGCCAGTAGCTCAATTGCATACTGTGCAAGCTCTGGCCAGTGATCCATCCTCAAGACCCAGTAAGCCAGAGGATTTTCGGTGGGGAAGGTGTCCAAGTCTGACTTTGCCCCTAGGTATTCCTGGACCATGTATATCAGACGCTGGCGATGGTCGCTGGAACCGATCATACTTTGGGGCTGCGGACTAAAGAATTGTCTGAACGCATCGGTCAGACGGCCACCTTCCCCACCGCTCCTTCTTTGACTGACCGAAGCCTCAGCAACTCGTTGTCCAGGACCAGGAGTTTGTAACCTCCCAGTCTCTGGGAACGCGTTGCACAGACCTTTCTGCAAGGCCTCCCGGAGTTGTCTCATCCTCTGCTCCCTCTGCGATGGTACGATAAGGTCCGCAACCTTACCCTTGTACCGTGGATGAAGGAGAGTGGCCAGCCAGTAATGGTCCCTCTCCTTGATCCGAAGAATACGAGGATCCTTCCGCAGACTTTGCAGGATCAGGGAGGCCATGCAGCGTAGGTTAGCTGAGGCATTCAGTCCGGAGTCCTCTGGGTCACTAAGGACGACATGATCCGCAGCCACCTCCTCCCAGCCACGTACAAGTCCACTGGTTTCTTGGGACTGTAAATCATCCCTAAAAGACTGCTGCTGATGATGCTGAGTGCCAGCCTCCACCTCCATGCTGACACAATCCTCCTCCTCCTCTTCCTGTGCGATGGGTGGGACAGAAGGAACACTGTCTGGGTAAAGGGGGCCTTGAGAGGCAAGGAAGTCCTCCTCTTCCTGCCTCTGTTCTGCCTCAAGTGCCCTGTCCATTATTCCACGCAGCGTGTGCTCCAACAGGTGGACAAGAGGTACAGTGTCACTGATGCATGCACTGTCACTGCTCACCATCCTCGTGGCCTCCTCAAATGGTGCCAGGACAGTGCATGCATCCCTGATCATGCCCCACTGGCGTGGTGAAAAAAACCAGAGCTCCCCTGACCCTGTCCTGGTGCCGTAGTCGCACAGGTACTCATTGATGGCCCTCTGCTGCGTGTGCAGCTGCTGCAGCATGGCCAACGTTGAGTTCCACCTGGTGGGCATGTCACATATAAGGCGGTTCTTGGGCAGGTTCAACTCCTTTTGAAGCTCAGCCAGGCGAGCACTGGCATTATAAGATCTGCGGAAATGCACACAGACTTTCCTGGCCTGCCTCAGGACATCCTGTAAGCCCGGGTACCTGCCCAAGAACCGCTGCACCACCAGGTTAAGGACGTGAGCCATACAGGGCACATGGGTCAGTTGTCCCTGTCGGAGGGCGGAGAGGAGGTTGGTGCCATTGTCGCAAACCACCATTACTGGCTTAAGCTGGCGTGGCGTCAACCACCTCTCGGCCTGCCCCTGCAGAGCAGACAGGACCTCTGCCCCAGTGTGGCTCCTGTCCCCCAAACACACCAGCGCAAGCACGGCATGGCATCTTTTTGCCTGCGTACTTGCGTAGCCCCTTGAACGCCTACGGAGCACCGCTGGTTCCGAGGACAAACCACAGGAAGAGGCCATGGAGGAAGAAGAAGAGGAGGGGGTGGAGGAGAGAGGTGTGTCACAACCAGTAGTAGCATTTTGGAGGCGTGGCGGTGGAACAACCTCCAACACTACTGCACCTTGTCCTGCATCCTTCCCAGCTGCCAAAAGAGTGACCCAATGGGCCGTGAAAGAAAGGTAACGTCCCTGTCCATGGCTGCTGGACCATGAGTCAGCGGTAATATGCACCTTACCGCTAACCGCCCTGTCCAGCGAGGCCAAGACATTGCCTTCCACATGCCTGTAGAGAGCCGGAATCGCCTTCCGTGCGAAAAAGTGGCGTTTGGGAACCTGCCACTGAGGAACCGCACATTGCACAAACTCACGGAAGGGGGCCGAGTCTACCAACTGAAAAGGCAGCAGTTGAAGCGCTAGCAATTTAGCCAAGCTAGCATTCAACCGCTGGGCATGTGGATGGCTGGGAGTGAACTTCTTTCGACGGTCCAGCAGCTGGGGCAGGGAAATTTGCCTGCTAGAATCGGACGTTGGTGTACTGCTAGCAGAGTGCCCGCAAGTACTTGCCTGTGACACACCTAATTCTACACCTTCATTCCTCTCAGAGCAGGTTTCAGAGAGGAGTGAAGGTATAGTGGGGTTGGAGATCCCAGCTGATGCGGTGCAAGAAGAGGTCAGCTTTGTTCTTTGGTGTGGGTCTTTAAGGTAGGCTTGCCAACGAGCTGCATGGCAGGTCAACATATGTCTGATGAAGCATGTGGTGCCCAAGCGGCTGATGTTTTGGCCACGCGATATACGCTTGAGACATATGTTGCAAACAGCAGCTGTGCGATCTGATGCACTCGCCTCAAAAAAGGCCCACACCAAAGAACTTTTTGAATGACGGGCAGAGGCAGCGCCCTGCACAGGCGGAGCTCTGCGGTGTGATTCCGTCGGTGTGCTGCCCATACGCTGGCCACTCAAGGGCATCCTGCCTCTTTGGAGATGTGCCTCCTCCTCATCCTCCTCCTCCTCCTCTCTCCTATTAGGCACCCACGTGGAGTCAGTGACCTCATCATCCCCTCCCTCCTCATCACTGGAGCCAATCTGGCAGTATGCTGCAGCTGCTGGAGCATGACTGCCAGATTGGTGTCCTTCTTGAGCATCCCCTCTCTCTGCTCTCACGCTGCTGCCTTCCTCTAGCTGGGTATCATCATCAGATCCTTCCAAACGCTGGGCATCCTCCTGGAGCATGTACCCAACACTGTGCTCAAACAGTTCGGGGGACTCCTCAGGAGGAGGACATGGTGGGTCTAGGGAAGGATTGACTAATGAAGATAATGATACCAGAGAAGAGGACGCTTTGGCAGCTGCTTTGCCAGTACCCTGAGCCTGGGTGAGAGAGGATGAGGAGGATGAGGTGGGCTTGGTCATCCACTCTACCAAGTCTTCGGCATGATGTGGCTCAACATGTCCAGCTGCCGAAAAGAAGGACAAGCATGTCCCATGGCCATGTGCTGATGACAATGCACCGCGTCCACGACCAGCACTGTTGCCCCAGATACAGAGCCTGCTTGCCCTCTTTTTTTGCCTCCTGACTGTCTGCCTCTCCTTGGTTGCCTTCCAGACATTTTAATGGATGGCCTGCAGGGAGATGGGAAAAAGAGCAATAAGGGCTACCCTCAGGTGTATACTGTGCAGGAGGCTTAGCAACAATGACACTGACACTGTCCCCTGCCTATCCTTCTCTGTCCCTAAACACAAGGATTGAAAATATGGTTCAGCAAAATAGTTTTAGAACAGAATAGCACACTGACACTTTCCCTCACTGTCCTACTCTTTCCCTCCCTACAAACAAGATTTAGCACAGAATAGCACACTGATAATTTCTACGAGTGTCCTTCTCTGTCCCTAAACTCAAGGATTGAAAATATGGAACAGCAAAATTGGTTTAGAACAGAATAGCACACTGTCACTTTCACTCACTGTACCTCTCTGTCCCTAAACTCAAGGATTGAAAATATGGTTCAGCAAAATAGTTTTAGAACAGAATAGCACACTGACACTTTCCCTCACTGTCCTACTCTGTCCCTCCCTACAAACAAGATTTAGCACAGAATAGCACACTGATAATTTCTACGAGTGTCCTTCTCTGTCCCTAAACTCAAGGATTGAAAATATGGAACAGCAAAATTGGTTTTGAACAGGATAGCACACTGTCAGTTTCACTCACTGTACCTCTCTGTCCCTAAACTCAAGGATTGAAAATATGGTTCAGCAAAATAGTTTTAGAACAGAATAGCACACTGACACTTTCCCTCACTGTCCTACTCTGTCCCTCCCTACAAACAAGATTTAGCACAGAATAGCACACTGATAATTTCTACGAGTGTCCTTCTCTGTCCCTAAACTCAAGGATTGAAAATATGGAACAGCAAAATTGGTTTAGAACAGAATAGCACACTGTCAGTTTCACTCACTGTACCTCTCTGTCCCTAAACTCAAGGATTGAAAATATGGTTCAGCAAAATAGTTTTAGAACAGAATAGCACACTGACACTTTCCCTCACTGTCCTACTCTGTCCCTCCCTACAAACAAGATTTAGCACAGAATAGCACACTGATAATTTCTACGAGTGTCCTTCTCTGTCCCTAAACTCAAGGATTGAAAATATGGAACAGCAAAATTGGTTTAGAACAGAATAGCACACTGTCAGTTTCACTCACTGTACCTCTCTGTCCCTAAACTCAAGGATTGAAAATATGGTTCAGCAAAATAGTTTTAGAACAGAATAGCACACTGACACTTTCCCTCACTGTCCTACTCTGTCCCTCCCTACAAACAAGATTTAGCACAGAATAGCACACTGATAATTTCTACGAGTGTCCTTCTCTGTCCCTAAACTCAAGGATTGAAAATATGGAACAGCAAAATTGGTTTAGAACAGAATAGCACACTGTCACTTTCACTCACTGTACCTCTCTGTCCCTAAACTCAAGGATTGAAAATATGGTTCAGCAAAATAGTTTTAGAACAGAATAGCACACTGACACTTTCCCTCACTGTCCTACTCTGTCCCTCCCTACAAACAAGATTTAGCACAGAATAGCACACTGATAATTTCTACGAGTGTCCTTCTCTGTCCCTAAACTCAAGGATTGAAAATATGGAACAGCAAAATTGGTTTAGAACAGAATAGCACACTGTCAGTTTCACTCACTGTACCTCTCTGTCCCTAAACTCAAGGATTGAAAATATGGTTCAGCAAAATAGTTTTAGAACAGAATAGCACACTGACACTTTCCCTCACTGTCCTACTCTGTCCCTCCCTACAAACAAGATTTAGCACAGAATAGCACACTGATAATTTCTACGAGTGTCCTTCTCTGTCCCTAAACTCAAGAATTGAAAATATGGAACAGCAAAATTGGTTTAGAACAGAATAGCACACTGTCAGTTTCACTCACTGTACCTCTCTGTCCCTAAACTCAAGGATTGAAAATATGGTTCAGCAAAATAGTTTTAGAACAGAATAGCACACTGACACTTTCCCTCACTGTCCTACTCTGTCCCTCCCTACAAACAAGATTTAGCACAGAATAGCACACTGATAATTTCTACGAGTGTCCTTCTCTGTCCCTAAACTCAAGGATTGAAAATATGGAACAGCAAAATTGGTTTAGAACAGAATAGCACACTGTCAGTTTCACTCACTGTACCTCTCTGTCCCTAAACTCAAGGATTTAAAATATGGTTCAGCAAAATAGTTTTAGAACAGAATAGCACACTGACACTTTCCCTCACTGTCCTACTCTGTCCCTCCCTACAAACAAGATTTAGCACAGAATAGCACACTGATAATTTCTACGAGTGTCCTTCTCTGTCCCTAAACTCAAGGATTGAAAATATGGAACAGCAAAATTGGTTTAGAACAGAATAGCACACTGTCAGTTTCACTCACTGTACCTCTCTGTCCCTAAACTCAAAGATTGAAAATATGGTTCAGCAAAATAGTTTTAGAACAGAATAGCACACTGACACTTTCCCTCACTGTCCTACTCTGTCCCTCCCTACAAACAAGATTTAGCACAGAATAGCACACTGATAATTTCTACGAGTGTCCTTCTCTGTCCCTAAACTCAAGGATTGAAAATATGGAACAGCAAAATTGGTTTAGAACAGAATAGCACACTGTCAGTTTCACTCACTGTACCTCTCTGTCCCTAAACTCAAGGATTGAAAATATGGTTCAGCAAAATAGTTTTAGAACAGAATAGCACACTGACACTTTCCCTCACTGTCCTACTCTGTCCCTCCCTACAAACAAGATTTAGCACAGAATAGCACACTGATAATTTCTACGAGTGTTTTTCTCTGTCCCTAAACTCAAGGATTGAAAATATGGAACAGCAAAATTGGTTTAGAACAGAATAGCACACTGTCAGTTTCACTCACTGTACCTCTCTGTCCCTAAACTCAAGGATTGAAAATATGGTTCAGCAAAATAGTTTTAGAACAGAATAGCACACTGACACATTCCCTCACTGTACCTCTCTGTCCCTAAACTCAAGGATTGAAAATATGGTTCAGCAAGATTGGTTTAGAACAGAATAGCACACTGACACTTTCCCTCACTGTACCTCTCTGTCCCTACAAACAAGGATTAGCACAGAATAGCACACTGTCACTGACACTCTCCCTACCTATCCTTATTTGTCCCTAAACACAAGGAATCCAGGATTGGTAAAGGAAAAATAATGACACTGTCCCTGCCTATGCTTCTCTTTCCCTGCTCCGGAACACACTACACAAGGCCGCCGCGCTGGCGGCCTTTTATAGTGTGGGGCGTGTACTAAACCCCCTCAGCAATAATTGGCCACAGGCATCCTGCCTGTGGCCAATCATTGCTCTCCTCGCTGCCGGCGCTGTGATTGGCCAAGCATGCAGGGTCACAATGCATGCTTGGCCAATCACAGCGCCTGGATGACACTGCGATGGCGTAGTGCATTGTGGGCCGTTCGCGTCACTCGAATTTGGCGCGAACGACCCAAATCGTTCGATCTTCGTTGAACGATCGAACAGCCGATGTTCGAGTCGAACGTATGTTCGACTCGAACACGAAGCTCATCCCTAGTCCTGTGGATACCTCTAAAGTAGTAAGTGCCTATTAATTGAAGTATAAAAAAACAGTTGGAAAAAGGCTTGGACTTTTTAGGCACCACCCAATGAGTAATAAATGTATAAAAGTTTATTAAACATATATCAAAAGAAAACATTAAAAATATCCATATTTGAGAAGTCAATAAAAAACTGTTACAAAGTTCATACTGTACAAAGCCACTGGAAACAATTACGGAAACTTGAAGATGAACATAGATCATTCCATCATTATATTAAAGTCCAGATATAAGGCTAAGTATCAGCTGTAGATGAAAGATGTCCTGGGCTCTACATGTTAAGTGCCTCGCGCTTCTTCAGGAGCAAAGAAAAGACTGACTGGATGGATAAACAAACAATAAAATCAATACAACAACTATATACATATATATATAATATACCATTATGTCTGTAACAATTCGCTCCAGAGAGCAACCATAACAGCTGGGGGCAGTTCCCGTGACAGTATAAGAGGAAGGATGCAGAAACATGGCAGTCAACTATGGGGGCGTGCATAATATAATGGCCATTGTAATATTGGCTACAAATGGAATAAAACAAAGAGAGACACGGGAGAAGGGGAAAAAAGGGAAGAAATAAGAAAAGGAAAGGAAAAAGGGGAGCGAAAAAGGGACAAGGAAAGAAAAATCGAGAAAAGAAGGGAGTGAAAAATAAGGGAAAGAGGAGGAAAAAAAGAGAAAGAGAAGGAAGCAGAGAAAGAGGAAAGGAATAGATGAGAACTATTAAGCCCTGTACACACGATCGGTTTTACCAATGAAAACAGTCCGATGGACTTTTTTCATCGGACAAACCGATCGTGTATGGGCCCCATTGGTCTTTTTTCCATCGGTTTTAAAAAATAGAACATGTTTTAAATTTTTACGATGGATCAAAAACAGATAGCAAATTCCGATCGTCTATGGGCAAGTCCATCGGATAAAAAACCCACGCATGCTCAGAATCAAGTCGACGCATGCTCAGAAGCATTGAACTTCACTTTTCTCTGCTCATCGGAGTGTTTTACGTCACCGCGTTTAGAGCGGTCGGTTTTTTGACTGATGGTGTGTAGGCAAGACTGATGGAAGTCAGCTTCATCGGATTTCCGATGGACAAAATCATCGGATTAGAATCCATAGGATATCCAATCGTGTGTACGAGGCTTTAGATTTGGATCTATTTATGTCTACTTGCCTGGAAATTACTAAGGTACCTAGACAAAGCTCGGATTATTTATACAAAGATCATAATGAAAGTAGTATTGGGTAGGCAAAATACTAATTTGTGTGGGATATTACATATATAAAAAGAACCAAGTTTATAAAACAGCAGGTTTAAAGCGGAGGTCCACCCTAAATAAAGAAATGACATCAAAATGCTCCAAAAAAAATGGAATCTCGTCCTCCTTGCGTTGTCTGCTGGGGAATGGGGTGCAGTGTCTTCTGGGAACTGTGTGTATCCTAGAGAACAGCTGCCCATTCAGAAAACGCTACGCGACTCGCGCATGCGCGGTAGGAAACAGGCAGTGAAGCCGCAAGGCTCCACTGCCTGTTCCCCTTAGTGAGGATGGCGGCGCCGGACCTGCCACTATTGAGGAATCGGCCTCGCGGGCACCTAGGACAGGTAAGTGTCCTTATTAAAAGTCAGCAGCTACAGTGTTTGTAGCTGCTGACTTTAAAAGAAAAAAAAAAAACGCGGCTGGAACACCGCTTTAAGACATAGGTGGCAGGACGGGAGATAATATTATAGTGATCTTGACAGCACATATGTCTAACAGATCTAAAAGTAAGAAATATATCACAATGCCAGACCAGCACAAAGAAATAAAACTAATACCTAATTGTGAAAAAAGTCCAAGTGTCCCGACCAACAGAGCCGCCGCCGCTATAGTAATGATAGCCAATGCGTGTATGAAGAGACAACACTAAGGAGCGCGCTTAAATATGCACGTCCCGCCTGTAGTCACCAATCGGGGTGATCCGATGTGACGTCATCCAGACTGGCCGCAATTCCCCACCGCGTAGTGCCCAACATGAGTCTCACGCGTGCGCAGATGGTGACCATTGCGGTGCTCAGTGGAGACAGAAGGGTACAGGCAGAGGCGAAAAAGGATCGAACAGAGGAACAGCACCTTCTACCCGCCCCCCATGCGCCATCACATCGCAACAGATTTGCAAAATGTGGCGCTGGGCGACCGCATAGGACTGGGATAGCGGCACCCAACCCTCTGCCTCCAGGAGGCCCACAGCAGGAACGGGCATCCCATTGGAATGGAGTGTCACAGACAAAGATCAAACAATAAACAACAAACATAATATAAAATTACTAAGATAACAATAGGTAACTGATTAAATGGGTATCCAACAATTTAACTTATATGGAGCTGAACCATTTATTTATATAACAACTGTTAATCATAAATAGGTACCTCAGTGAGCACCTAATTGCTAAAGAGGAGGGGGGAAGGAAAATGGAGCAGGGGTATTAAAGCGGAGGTGCAGCTTGTTTTTTTTTTTTTTTTTAAAGTCAGCAGCTACTAACAGTGTAGCTGCTGACTTTTAATAAGGACACTTACCTGTCCTACTCGCCCGTGATGTCGGTCCCGCCACGGCGATCGATCACTGCTGCCAGGCTCCCGGCTCCTCCATCCTGACTAAGGGAAACAGGCAATGAAGCCTTACGGCTTCACTGCCCATTTCCTACTGCACATGCGCCACTCGCACGGCGCTTTCTGAATGGGCGGCTTGCCTCCTGGGATACACAGAGTTCCCAGAAAGCAGCGCGCCCCATTCACAAGAAGAGGAAGCGGAAGGAGACCCACCGCGGATGAGAAGAGGCACATTAGAGGCAGATTAGGGGACTTCCGCATTGCAACAGGCATTTCGGGTGAGTATAATTTTTTTTTTCTATTAATTTTTTTCTTTTTTTTTTGGATTTTTAATGTAGTTTTTTTTTCTGGGTGGACCTCCGCTTTAAGCAGTCTGTATTAATCTAAGCCATTTTTAGGGAACGGGAAATTAAGCAATCCCAGAGCATATGCCTCCAGATGTTATCACAAAAATGGTTTATATGTCTGAGCTTTATTAATACCAGAGGCATGAATGGCATTAAGACATTCTATCCACATTGTTTACCTTTGTAGAATAAGTTTGTCCCATTCACCACCTCTAGGGTCTTTGGGGATAACAGCCAGCGCAATAAATGAAACCAGAGAAACGTCAAAACTGTGGTACAAATCTAGATGTCTGCAGACAGCAGTAACCGTTTTGCCGCCAGCAGAGTAGTAGACATGATCTTTTATTCTGGAGCAAAAATGTCTGTCTGTCTTCCCCACATAAAAGGCGCCGCATTGGCAAGCTATAAGATAAGACTACCCCTTGGGTGTTGCAATTAGCGTGAAATTTAGGGGCAAACCTCTCTCCATTTGAAAGCGTGAAGCTGGTACCTATAGTGATCCAACAACAGAAGGAGCATTTGCCGCAGTGTTTCTTGCCATTCTGGGGTTGTCTGGTACTGAAATTAACGCAATAGTGACTGGGTGTCAACTTGTCTCGTATTGACAGTGCTTGTCTAAAAATAATTTCTAAGTATGCACTGATGTATTTTTTAGGGATAGGGTCCTCCTGTAGAGTGGACCAGTGGTTCGCCAATATATTATACAGGTCCTTGTGTTGTTGTGAGTATCTGGTAATGTATTTGACAGTTGTGTTATTTTTTACATTTTTGGCATTATACAGTAATGAGTTTCGTGATTGACGCAAAGCTTTGTTATAAGCACTGCGATAGCTATAGACTCTTGCTCATAACTGGGTAGGTAGGGCATTGGTCTGAGATTTAAATTCGTCCAGATAAGTACAATTACGGCATAGCCTTAAATCGCTTTTTAATCCGCCCCCTGGAAGTGAAGTACATATCGATGTGTTTAAGAGAATGGTGACACAGGATTTGAATAAAATACAAGTGAAGAAAGCCTGGGACCCAATGTTAATTAGAAAGGGAATAAAGCAACTCGAAGAAAAAAAGCATATAGTTATAAGACCTGCAGACAAAGGGGAGCAATTGTAATATTATCAAAAAAAGCATATCAGAAGGAAATGGAGAGACAACTTGCGGACACAGATACTTACCAGAAACTTCTGAGTAATCCTACTCTACACTATAAGAAAGATCTCTGCAAACTAATAGAAAAAGGGAAAGAGAAGAAGTTTCTTAACGAGAAAGAGGCACTATACCTTGTACCAAACACATGTAGGATACCAGTTATATATATACTTCCAAAAGTTCACAAAAACAAAGAAACCCCGCCTGGTAGACCTATTTTAAATGGGATAAATTCGGTAGGAGCCAGGCTGGGAGAACATTTGGATTCTTTTTTACATGCAGTTGTGAAGGAAACAAAATCATATTTAAAATACACCAAGCACCTTATACAAATACTTGAAGAGATCACATTAGACGAGGAACAAATATATCTAGCAACAACAGATGTAGCCTCGCTATATACGAATATTAGGATGCTGTATTAGCCACAAGATGGGCCCTAAGGGAATACAGTGATCTGAGTGTAAACAAAGAAAGTACCTTTTGGAATGTTTAGAGTATAGTCTTAGTCACAACTATTTTTGGTATCAACATAACTATTATAGACAGATATAGGGGGTGGCAATGGGGGCCAAATACGCCCCCAGTGTCGCTAACTTGCATATGGCACTTTGGGAAGAAGACTCCATATATAAAAATAGACCTAGCGAATTGCTTGTATACAAGAGTTATATTGATGACATATTTCTAATCTGGAAAGGCGATAAAGAGAGCCTTATAAAATTTAGCCAAGATCTTGAAATGAATGACAAAAACATTAAACTAACGTGGGAAATACAAGAATCAAGAAATAACTTCCTGGATCTAGATATTTGTTATGAAGAAAAAGAAAATTAAAACCAAAACGTTCTTCAAATTAGTAGATAGAAACAGCTATCTCCCTATTGATAGTTGTCTCCACTCTTCGTGGTTAATGAATATTCCGAAGGGACAACTGGTCAGAAGGAACTGTACAACAGAATCTGACTACAGACAGCAAGCTGATTTCATTGGATAACATTTTATTGATAGAGGATATGAGAAATCCTTTATACAACAAAAGATCGAGAAAGTGGGAAATATAGAAAGGCAAAACCTTCTAAGAACTAAAGCAAAAGAAGAACCTGATTATGTAGAAATACCATTCATTCTTGACTATAATATGCAGTATAAAAACGTGGAAAAAAATTGTGCGCAAACATTGGAAAATATTAACAGCAGATCGTCATCTCACACAAGTGTTACCATCGTTCCCTAGATTTGAGTATAGACGTGCCCCAACACTGCGTGATTTAATAGCTAAGAATGTTTTGGACCCCCCCTACAAAAAAAAACCTGTCACGTACCTTGTGGAAGAGTCTGATTATGCAGAGGGAGGCCTCCCTTACACCTCTCACTCGAGGCCCCTGGTAGTGAAGACAGGAGGCGCAGGAGTGCAGAGTCGCACGAGAGCCTGGTAGAGTTGCTGGTGGTGAGCTGGACCGGAGCTGAGGTGGAGACTGGAACGGACCCGGAAACAGCTGACAGACTGACAACTGGAGCTCAGGCAGGTGCGGTCAGATGGGCTGGAAGCGTGGGTACACCAGTCCCAAGCAGGTAAGTACTGGAGCAGGATCAGGTATGAGCAGGTTTAGGCAGCGGGCAGGTCTCAGGTACAGGCAGGTTCGGCAACGGGCTGGCAACAAGGTAGCAGGAGGAGCAGGCAGGAGCGTAGTCAACACAGGTTGAGGGTCAGGTGCAGGTAGATCAGCAGGAATGGTCAAACAAGCCAGGAAGGGTCAGCTAGAGCAGGTTACAGATAAGCAGGGGTCAGAGGTTTCAGGTAATGCTGTAGCCCGAACAGCACAGAGCCCAGCCATCAGCCCCTTTAAATAGCCCCATCTGGCGCCAAGAGCCGCCGCCGCGCGCTCCTGCGCGTGCCCGCGCACGCACCGCTATCGCCCATGTGCGTATCAATGTGCGCTGATGCGCCGCTACCGCGCATGTGCGAAGATGCGCCGATATCGCCATTGACATTTCTGGTGTGCCCTTCCTGACATTGCCCCCTCCCAATGGGCAGCCTCCGGATGCCCAATCGGGCGAGCTTCAAAGGGTGAGATCTCTTGAATGCCTGAATAAGTCTTTCAGCATGGACATCATCCTCGGGTTCCCATGAATTCTCCTTTGGGCCATAAACTTTCCATTTGACGAGATACTGGATCTGATTTCTCCTTTTCCTACAGTCCAGGATTGCTTCGACTTCGAATTCCTCTGCCCCGTCAACTAATATTGGTTCGGGTGGGCCTGTATCCCGGTCAGGGAATGGATCAGGGGTTACGGGTTTTAGTAAAGCCACGTGAAAGACAGGATGTATTTTGAAGGAATCTGGCAGTTCTAGCTCGTAAGCCACGTCGTTGATCCTTCTTATCGGGAAGGGTCCCATAAATTTAGGGCCCAACTTCTTAGAGGGGCACGTTAGTTTTAGGTTTGTAGTGGATAGCCAAACCCGATCACCAGGTTCCAGTATTAACTCTCCCCGCCTCTTCTTATCAAAGACCTGTTTGTTATATTCTTGAGCTTTAGTCATAGTTGTCTGTAGTAGTTTGTTGTTGGTATCAAAGAAATTTATGGTTTCAAGAACGGCAGGTACTGAACTTTCCGGAAAGGTACTGGTCAGAAATGATGGGTTGAATCCGTAATTGGCAAAGAATGGAGACTGTTTTGTGGCAGAGTGGATGGAGTTGTTATAAGCGAATTCTGCTAACGGAAGTAATGCGGCCCAGTCATCTTGTGAGTATGAGGAGAAGCACTGTAAATATTGTTCCAGAGTTTGGTTGGTTCTTTCCGTTTGCCCATTCGTTTGGGGGTGGTATGCGGAAGAAAATGATAACTCGATTCCCAAGGTTTCACATAAAGACCTCCAAAACCTTGAGGTGAATTGTACCCCCCGGTCTGATACGATGTTTGCTGGAACTCCGTGAAGTCTAACAACTTCTTTCACAAAAATTTGGGCTGTTTCCGGGGCCGATGGTGTGCCTTTCATGGGTAGGAAGTGGGCCATTTTGGATAATCGGTCTACCACCACAAAGATGGTGGAGAAACCGTCAGATGGAGGAAGTTCCACGATAAAATCGATCAAGATATTCTTCCAGGGTCTCTCTGGGACTGATAGCGGCTTCAACAAGCCCCATGCTTTGGTTTTGTTGTTCTTATTTCGTGTGCAAGTGGTACAGGACACTACATAGCCCTTGCAGTCTTTTTCCACTTGAGGCCACCAGAATGTGCGTTGCACAAGTTCAGCAGTTTTACGGATCCCGAAGTGTCCGGCTAATTTGTGGTCATGACATAATCCCAAAACAGAGACACGTAGATTTTCTGGTATGAATATTTTGTTCTTGTGCCAAAGCAGATCATCTCTGGCCTGCAACGTTATTCCCAGAGATGAAGGGGCATTTACAGAAGCCTGTTTAATTTGAGAGAGCAGGCCTCCCTGAAGTAGCAGGAAGTTCTCAGAGGACAGGATAGTGTCGGGCGGTGCGGATTCCCTGATATCACAGAACATCCGAGAGAGTGCATCAGGTTTGGTGTTTTTAGATCCTGGCCTGTACGTGAGATGAAAAGAGAACCTGGAAAAGAAGAGTGCCCATCTAGCCTGGCGTGGTTTGAGTCTCTTGGCAGTCCTCAGATATTCCAGGTTCTTATGATCCGTATAGATTAGAATCGGGTGTGCTGCTCCTTCTAAAAGGTACCTCCACTCTTCCAATGCATTTTTAATGGCCAGAAGTTCTCTGTCTCCGACATCATAATTCCTTTCAGAGTTAGACAGTTTGCGGGAGAAAAAGGCGACTGGGTGTAACAAAGCCTTGGGTCCCCGCCTTTGGGATAGTACTGCTCCGACTGCCGTTTCTGACGCGTCTACTTCCAATACATAGGGTAATGCTGGGTCAGGGTGCTTCAGGACCGGTGCGGAAGTGAATAGTTTTTTAAGGGACTCGAAAGCATTTTGAGCTTCAGGAGACCACTGGAAACGGATGCCTTGTTTGGTCAGTTGTGTGATCGGTGATATGATGGCTGAAAATCCCCTGATGAATTTTCGGTAGAAGTTCGAGAACCCGACAAAGCGTTGGATGCCATTTTTGTCCACTGGGGCTGGCCAGTCTAAGATGGCGGTGACCTTTTGTGGGTCCATCTTGACACCTTCGGTGGAGAGGATTAGTCCCAAAAAAGTAATGCTTTGTCGCTCAAACTCGCACTTCTCTGGCTTGGCGTATAGCCCGTGCTGTCGAAGTCTGCAGAATACACTTTTAACATGTCTGCGGTGGTCATCAAGGGAAGCAGAGAAGATTAAGATGTCGTCCAGATACACTACAACGAACAGGTCTAGGTAATCGCGGAAGATGTCGTTGATAAAGTGCTGGAATGTTGCTGGGGCATTGCATAGGCCGAACGGCATCACCAGATATTCAAAATGTCCGAATCGGGAGCGAAAAGCCGTCTTCCACTCGTCTCCCTCCCGGATCCGTACTAGATTATAAGCCCCTCGAAGATCCAGTTTTGTAAATATGGTTGCTGCTCCCAACCTCTGGAACAATTCGGGTACCAAGGGCAGGGGATAACGGTTCTTGACCGTAACTTTATTGAGTTCACGATAATCTATACATGGGCGAAGGGAATGATCCTTCTTCTCCACAAAGAAGATACCCGCTCCTGCTGGAGAAGTGGAGGGACGGATGAAGCCCTTCTTTAGATTATTGTCTATATAATCTTTTAGGGCGACAAGCTCCAATTCTGACAGAGGAAAAATCCTTCCAAAAGGGACCTCAACACCCGGGATGAGATCAATTGGGCAGTCATATGGCCGATGTGGAGGGAGAGTTTCAGCTCCTTTCTTGCTAAAGACATCTAAAAAGTCATGGTATGCAACTGGTACAGATAAGCGTGTTTCAGCATGGATGGCAGATCAGGAGAGAATTTCGGCAAGCAGTGTTGGAGGCAGTAGGAAGAGTGAAACTTAACCTCCCCTTCGAACCAGTTGATAAGAGGGTTATGTGCTTGGAGCCATGGCATGCCAAGGATTACGGGGAACAGTGGGGATGCGATGGCATCCAGGTGTAAAAATTCCTTGTGACTATCGGCAATAACGACAGGCAAGGGTATAGTCTGCTGAGTCACTAGTCCGGATTTGATAGCAGACCCGTCGGCCAGATGTACTGAAAGTCCCTGGGCCCTAGGTTGCAAAGGGATTTGATGTTTTGTGATGAAAGACAGGTCCATAAAGCAGCTACAGGCACCAGAGTCCATTATAGCAGAGACAGGAATACTTCTTCCCGGAAGCTGTAATACAATGGGGAGAGCCAGGTGGGTTGGCAGGATGGACGTGCTGGCAGAGAGGATAATTCGACCCTTGCGGATCTTGGCTGGACATGACCTCACATAATGCCCTGGTTTCCCACAATACAGGCAGAGGTTTTCGTGTTGTCGGCGTTGACGTTCCTCAGGGGAAAGTGGGGGACGGGGCACTCCGAGTTGCCTGGGTTCAGGGACATCAGATGTGGGTGCAGCAGTGGTAGAGGATGTCAGGCTGCTGATGTTAGAGGCTCGGGCTAATTTCCAGGCTGGACAGGACGACCTCATAGGCCTCTCTGACTTCTGCCCTCGTAGTCGGTGATCATCGGTGAATCTTTCGGGCGCAGGAACCCCGGTTTCTGGAGGTAACATTGCTATTGCTGAAGTAGCTCTTTGCGGGGCCGTGATAGGTGAGGAAAGAGCCTGGATGCGTTCTTCCAGTCGGGTATAGGCTTTTTGTGCGATTTCAACAGTCTGGGTAAGGTCTTCGAGGTGTAAGCGGAATCCCTCCATGGAGGCGGCTCCCTGCACAGACTCTGACGTGGCTGTTCGGTACTGTCACGTACCTGGTGGAAGAGTCTGATTATGCAGAGGGAGGCCTCCCTTACACCTCTCACTCGAGGCCCCTGGTAGTGAAGACAGGAGGCGCAGGAGTGCAGAGTCGCACGAGAGCCTGGTAGAGTTGCTGGTGGCGAGCTGGACCGGAGCTGAGGCGGAGACTGGAACGGACCCGGAAACAGATGACAGACTGACAACTGGAGCTCAGGCAGGTGCGGTCAGATGGGCTGGAAGCGTGGGTACACCAGTCCCAAGCAGGTAAGTACTGGAGCAGGATCAGGTATGAGCAGGTTTAGGCAGCGGGCAGGTCTCAGGTACAGGCAGGTTCGGCAACGGGCTGGCAAGAAGGTAGCAGGAGGAGCAGGCAGGAGCGTAGTCAACACAGGCCGAGGGTCAGGTGCAGGTAGATCAGCAGGAATGGTCAAACAAGCCAGGAAGGGTCAGCTAGAGCAGGTTACAGATAAGCAGGGGTCAGAGGTCTCAGGTAACGCTGTAGCCCGAACAGCACAGAGCCCAGCCATTAGCCCCTTTAAATAGCCCCATCTGGCGCCAAGAGCCGCTGTCGCGCGCTCCTGCGCGTGCCCGCGCACGCACCGCTATCGCACATGCGCGCATCAGCGTGCGCTGATGCGCCGCTACCGCGCATGCGCAAAGATGCACCGATATCACCATTGACATTTCTGGTGTGCCCTTCCTGACAAAACCCTTCTCCTTGATGCATCTCCTTCCCCCTTCTCCTTCTTTGAGGCTATGCCTGCCGACATGTATCTTTCAGGAAAAAGAAGAAAGAAGAATTCAGTGCCACTACCACAGGGAAGAAGTACAGTATTAAGGACTTTATTTATTTGAGGACAGAGGGAGGAGTCTACGTATTGGAATGATACTTAGCCTTATATATGGACTTTAATATAATGATGGAATGATCTATGTTTATCTTCAAGTTTCCGTATTTGTTTCCAGTGTCTTTGTACAGTATGAACTTTGTAACAGTTTCTTATTGAATTCTCAAATATGGATATGTTTAATGTTTTCTTTTGATATATGTTTAATAAACTTTTATACATTTATTACTTATTGGGTGGTGTCTAAAAAGACCAAGCCTTTTTCCAAATGTTTTTGTATACCTCCTGTATTAGTGAGGCACAACTCTGGAGTATTGAGAACAGGAGGCACAGTAGACAGCACCATTGTCAGTCTGGGGGGGAAGGGAGTGTTAGATGTATTAGAAGATTTAGATACACTTAAAAACATTGCCCACCCATGCAGCCTCACCTGTGTCCATCTGTGCAGCGTGACCAGTGTCTACCAATGCAGCCTCACCTGTGCCCATCATTGCAGCGTGATGTACGCCCATCATTGCAGCGTGACCTGTGCCCATCATTGCAGCGTGAACAGTTCGCACCAATGCAGCCTCACCTGTGCCCATTATTGCAGCATGACCTGTGCCCATCATTGCAGTAACTTTATTAGTGCCCATCAATGCAGCGTGACCAGTGCCCATCATTGCAGCCTCACCTGTGCCCATCTATGCAGCGTGTCCAGTGCCCATCAATGCAGCCTCGCCTGTGCCCATCATTGCAGCATGACCTGTGCCCATCATTGCAGCATGACCAGTGCCCACCAATGCAGCCTCACCTGTGCCCATCATTGCAGTGTGACCTGTGCCCATCATTGCAGGCTCGCGTGTGACCATCATTGCACTGTGACCTGTGCCCATCAATTCAGCATGACCAGTGCCCACCAATCCAGCCTCACCAGTGCCCACCAATGCAGCCTCGCCTGTGTCCATCATTGCAGCGTGACCTGTGGCCATCATTGCAGCATGACCAGTGCCCACCAATACAGCCTCACCTGTGCCCATCATTGCAGCCTGACCTGTGCCCATCTATGCAGTCTCACCTGTGCCCATCTATTCAGCGTGACCAGTGCCCATCAATGCAGCGTGACCAGTGCCCATCATTGCAGCAGGACCAGTGCCCACCAATGCAGCGTGACCAGTACCCACCAATGCAACCTCACCTCTGCCCATCATTGCAGTGTGACCTGTGCCCATCATTGCAGCCTAACCTGTGCCCACCAATGCAGCCTCGCCTGTGTCCATCATTGCAGCGTGACCTGTGCCCATCAATGCAGCATGACCATTGCCCACCAATACAGCCTCACCTGTGCCCATCATTGCAGCCTGACCAGTGCCCATCTATGCAGCCTCGCCTGTACCCATCATTGCAGCAAGACCAGTGCCCATCTATGCAGCCTCGCCTGTACCCATCATTGCAGCATGACCAGTGCCCATCATTGCAGGCTTGCCTGTGCCCATCATTGCAGCATGACATGTGCCCATCATTGCAGGCTCGCCTGTGCCCATCATTGCAGCGTGACCTATGCCCATCATTGCAGGCTCGCCTGTGCCCATCATTGCAGCGTGACCTGTGCCCATCATTGCAGGCTCGCCTGTGCCCATCATTGCAGTGTGACCTGTGCAGAGGAAGGGAGATGGCGGCTGGATCATCATAGAGCGGGGACTGCCCGCTGTAACAGCTTACATTTGAATTTCCGTCAGCTCGCGGTCACACACAGCCCCACCTCCTGACCCAGCGCTTGTGACAGTCAGAACTCCGGTACAATGCTGGGATGTGTTCTTCTTGTCAAAGGGACCGGGTCAGGAGGCGGGGCTGTGTGTGACCGCGAGCGGTCGGCAATTCAAATGTAAACTGTTACAGCTGGCAATCCCTGCTCTCTGATCTGGCCAGCTTGCCTCTTCCTCCACTCTCTCTTCCCACAGGGGTGATCGCTGGGAGAACAGCTCCCATTCAACCCCGCCTGTCAGCGGTGCTCGCTCCCCCTCTCAGAGGTAGCCTAAGCTTGCCAGAAACCATTTTCCACCCGCAAAATGCGAGTAGGCGAGTGAAAAATTAGAGGGATGTATTAACCTATCATATGCTGATAACAGAGATAACTACAATGTTATTAGCAGTAAGTTAAATAAGCTAGATGAAAACTTGTTGCAAACTGTAGGTTTGGTAGACTGGTTTAGAGATTTTGTGAGGGAATGACAGCATCTGAGTCTTAAGCAGAAGACTGATGGGGGGTAGATCTGGATAAGGTGAAGAACTAAAGGAGGAACTGCTGACAAAAACCCTCCTAAGTGAGGGCCACGCTTCTCCGCAGATTTTTTTTAATCTTTTAGGTAAAATAAAAAAATGCACTGGTTACTATGAAAATGACACTGGCAGTGAAGGGGTTAACCACTAGGGGCGCTGGAGGGGTTAAGTGTGCCCTAGGGGCGTGTTACTAACTGAGGGGGGCGTGGCTACGACTGACACGTCACCGATCTCCGCTCTGATTACACAGAGCGGAGATCGCTGACAGTGTCAGTAGAGGAGCGGGGAGATGATGTGTTTACACACACATCTCCCCGCTCCGAGCCTCCGTGAGACGATCGCGGGGATCCCCGCGGCGATCGAGTCCGCGGGACTCGCGGTCCCACTCACGGGGAAGGCAGGGGGGTCACGAGCGCGCCGCTGGCGGCGCGCGCACGACCCCGACGTCGGCAGTTAAAGGGCCACGTACAGGTACGTGATTGTGCCTGTACGAGCCATTCTGCCAACGTATATCTCCGTGAAGGGGTCGGCAAGTGGTTAAACACCCCAAACCTGCGCAAATGGCCAAACAACTTATAATTATTATTATTATTATTAAAATTTAGAACAGTGGCAATGAGAGCAGCTTATAGAAAAAATTTATCTCGTGCCAAATGTGCAAATAAATAGAGAATTAAACTAAATAAAAGCTGCACCTCAAAAAAAACTGTGGAAACCACAGCTGCAAAGTGAATTCAAAAACGGGTGAGTGCGCTAGTAATAGATACAAATATTACCTATAATAGAATGTGAATAAAAATAAATAAATAAATAGCAAATGATACACCAGCCTACCTAATAAAACCTAAATGACACAAAAAAAACTAATTTGGCATCTAGACACCAACGTAACAGGTGCCTATTTTAAAACCTTAATGATTAGTGTTCATTAGTGAAAAAATATCTATATAAATTGATAATAATCCATACATAATCACAATAACATAAATTGAATAAGTTCATGTGCTGCTAGTAAAAGTCCATGCAACTGTAGTGTGCTAAAAAGACCACAGCAATCACAACGAACATCCAGTGAAATGATATCAAGTAGTAAAAGCTGTTAGTGATCCACCTTCACCGACTCTAATATGGACACCCACAAAAGTGCTCAAAAGATGGCAGCTTACCACAAGTAGTTGACCCTTTTAATGAAAAAAGTGGTCAAATGCGCTTCTTAGCAAGTTAGACTTTGCTATTATCAGATGAATAAGCAGGTAATGGAACAACCTCTTAGCCCATGGAGACTCAGGACGGCATATGCAAATAAGGAGATAAGGTCCAAAAAAGTGTAATCCCGTTTATTATACTTAAAAATGTTCAAATGTGAGGGAAAAGGGATAGGGGGTTTCAAGTTCCCCCGGCCCCCTTTTCTAATGGGACAGTGGCAGCTAAAGAAGTTTCAAGGCTCCCCCTTGAAAGTAGGTCAAGGCTCCCTGAAAAGTAGGTCAGGGTGCATTGAAACAGTGAGGAGGGGGACCCTTGAAACCAGTCAAGGAAGTTTCTAGAAGCCTGAGGGGACCGCTTGAGGCAAACTGCCAGTCACCTCAGGAGGTCATCAGCGGCGGAGCTCTGTGAAAGAGCTATGATACTAAGCCATTTTGCGGCTAACCACTGAGGTGACATGAAGACTCTCCTGCGTCAACTCATTGAGAGAGCGGAGACCGAAGGGGGAGAAGAATGGCTGCGCCTGTGCCTCGCCTTACCGGATAGGCTGGAGGCTGAAGAAATGGCCCCAGAAGCAAGCGGGGATGGAACAAGGGACTCCTACAGCAGCGGTGAGAGGAATGTCGGGGAAGAGGACATCGCGCAGGAAGAGCTCCCCTCATTTCCAGTTCCGGAGCGGCGAGGTCAAGAGGCGGCTGAAGAAGATGTCGTCACCGCTGGAAGAGAGAAGAGGAAAGAAAGAGCGCACCGGCCATACAGCCCCCCGGTGGAGAAGAGAGGAAGCGCACCGGTAAAGTTGGCGCTGACAGTGGCGCGGCCAAAGGAGAATGATGTCAGCGGAGGCGTGAGCAAACCGAAGAAGGGGAGGAGTCCTGCAGCGAAAGGTGTAAGTCGGTCTCCCAGGCAACAACATACACAGAACCCCAGGGCAAGCAGTAGCTGCAGCGGAGCCGTGCCCAGAGGAAGGATGCAGATAGACAGGGAATTTCAAAACACAGCAGCAGCAGAAAGCAATGAAGGTATAGGTAGAAATGACATGACATTGCCTTCTGCTGCTATACAAGGTGAGTTGGGTAACGTTGATTTTATGACTATCTTGTATAGATCTATTTCCCAGTTAGCTACTTCTTTGTCTAGTATGAAAGATATGCATACTAATAATATTCAGGATGTTTCTAGTGTTTGGAATGTTCCGAATAAAGTGAATACGGATCACATTACTACGGATACTACAAATACTTCAGATAATATAGTACAGAGTAGTGTCATGGGAAAAAAAAATCCTGAAATTTGTTTAAAAGAAAGCCTGCCATGTCAGTCTTCACCACTTGGCTTTCATTTGACGGTGGCAATGAAGGAGAAAATATGGAAAGCTGATTTAATTGATTTACTTTCATTGCTTCCGTCCAACAAATATTTCATTAAAAGTGATAAAGATAAATCTGACAATGAGGATAGAAGAAGGCCTGTGGCCAGGAATTTTAATAACTGGCTCCGGGCCTTTTGCATTTATGCAAGTATAATATGCAAAAAATATCCGGAACATAGTATGGGTCTATTCCATCACATAGACATTATTTTAGAAGCTTATAAAGATTTTGGTGGATTTGGTTGGTTCATTTATGATTAACAATTTTAGACAAAAACTGGCAGTACATAAAAACCTTCCTTGAGGTAGCAAAGATATTATCTTATGGCTCAATCTTTTGCTACCTCAGAGACATCAAATAGTACGTCCTTTGCCTTTACAGGTGAACAGTAGTGCTATGTCTTATAAAAAAGGCATTTGTTTTGCGTTTAACGATGCGCAATGTAAATGGTCAACTAATTGCTGATATAGGCATGAATGTGCATTTTGTTCTGGTCCACATTCAGTGACAAAATGCTTTAAGAAAATGGCTTCCAACCAAACTCAGAACAAGGAGCCCTTTCTTAAACGCTCCATCATCAGTGAATATTCAAAACATGCTGCCATGGCTACTCAGGTACCCAGATCAGCAGACGGCAATCATGCTGTATGAAGGTTTTACTGAAGGTTTTCAGTTGCCATCATTTAATGGTAAAGGTTGTACAATTGTAAAAAATATGAATACAGTAGATTCTTTAAAACATATTGTAAGAGAGAAAATTGATAGTGAAATTAAAAGTCAAAGAATTGCAGGACCTTTTAAAAGTCCGCCATTTGTGGATTTTAGAATCTCTCCTTTAGGAATTTTACCTAAAAAAGAACCTAACAAATTTAGGGTGATACATCATCTATCATTCCCGGATGGTAAGTCTCTAAATGATCAGATTCCTGATGAAATTTGTTCGGTTGAATATGCATCTTTTGAGGATGCAATACTAATGGTAAGACACTTAGGCCAAAATGCGTTTTTGGCAAAAACAGATGTAAAATCTGCATTTAGATTGTTTCCTATTCACCTGAACAGTTTTAATTCTTTAGGTTTTTATTTTGATCAACAATACTATTTTGATAAATGTTTGCCAATGGGGTTTTACCTTTCATGTAGGTATTTTGAGGCATTTTCTAGTTTTGTAGAATGGGTAGTAAAATAAATTTCAGGATCCCCATACATACTACATTATCTAGATGATTTCTTATTTTTAGAACATATTAGTCAGGAGAGTGTATGAACCTTCTGAAGTTATTTTTTGAAATTTGTGAAGGGTTTGGTATTCCTTTAGTAAAAGAAAAGACAGTATTACCAGTCAATTGCCTTGAATTTTTAGGAATTACAATTGACACAGCCATGATGGAATTTAGGCTCCCACTGGAGAAATTAGAAGTTATTTCTGCACTTCTCATAGCTTTAATCAGTAAGAAGAATGTATTACTGAAAGAAATGCAGAAGCTACTAGGGTTGTTGGCTTTTGCAACATGCATTTTACCAGTGGGAAGAATTTTTTCCAGAAGGCTGTATTTTGCTCTAGCAGGTTTTAAAAACCCTTATTCTCATATTCGTATAACTTCTGACATGAGAGAAGATATGATTGTGTGGAATAAAATTTTTGTAACACTTTAATGGACGAACCATACTGCAGCATGAATTTGTTTCAGATAAAGATTTTTGCTTGTCAACCGATTCTGCAGGATCGGTTGGTTTTGCTGCAGTGTGGAACAATCATTGGTGTGCTGAGAAATGGCCGGTAAGATGGGAACAACATGGTTTGCTGAAGAATAGTGTCTTATTGGAGCTATTCCCTATTATAGTAGCTATAGAAATATGGGGAAAATATTTTAGCAACCATCGCCTGCTTATTAGTACTGATAATAAGGGAGTGATGTTCGCAATTAACTGGCATCTAAATCACCTCCAGTGAACAAACTATTACGGTACTTGGTGTCACAATGCTTATTGCTAAATATTTGGTTAAAAGCGAAATATATCCCAGGTAAGGACAACGTTGTAGCAGATTCTCTTTCTCGATTACAGATGACACGATTTTTCAAGCTGCTCCCAGAGGCGGACAAAATTGGTATGGTATGTCCGCGCAGTCTTTGGGAAATAGTGTATTCTATGAAAATATAAAACAATCTTTAGCACCTAAGACTTGGTTAGGATACTCTTCCGCTTGGTTTTCTTGGATATCTTATTTTAGTGCGCAAGATATACCTTGGTCATCTTTTAATGAAAACATGGCTCTTTCTTTTCTTAATAGTTTGATGGAGAGGAAACTCTCATGGTCACATATTGTTTTATTAATATGTGGAATCTCATTTTTTTTTTCTAAAATTGAACGGTTTTCCTTCGCTTTTTAGTTTTTTTCTCTTTAAGTCAGGCAATGAAAGGTTACAGGAAGACAAACTTTTCTGTGGATTCTAGACATCCGATTTCGTCGGAGCTGTTAGAAAAACTCTGTTTAATTACGGATAATATTTGTTTTTCTAAATATGAAGCCCAATTATTCAAAGCGGCTTTTTCTATTTGTTTTTTCGCAGCCTTGAGAATTTCTGAACTAATACCTGACAACAAGTCAGCGATAAATTGCCTTCGTTTTGAATCAATTAAAATTAGCGAAAATTGCGTACGCATTTTGCTGTTAAGATCAAAAACTGATCAATTAGGCAAAGGTGCATGGATAACTCTATATCGCTGTAATAATTCTACAATTTGCCCAGTTCAACTTTTAAATGATTATATGCGTTCTTGTCCATTTGATCATGTATTATTATTTGTTCATGAGAATAGTGTTCCATTGACTAGATTTGAATTCAGTAGAGTGTTGAGAAAATGTCTGCAGGCTCTTAAATTGGACAAATTAAAATTGTCTTGCCATTCATTTAGAATTGGTGCTGCATCAGAGGCAGCCAGACTTGGTTTGAAAAAAAATAAGATAAAAAACATTGGACGATGGAAATCGAATGCCTATGTTTCTTATGTGAGACCTAATGTTTAGTTTTGAATTTCAGGTACTCTAAAAGTTATATGGATCGTCGGACACTCATTTGTGTTCTGGGCAAATAGGAGAGCATTGAACAGAATTTATGGAGAAAACTTGGATTTGGATCCGAAATTGTTTAACATTTTTTGGTTTGGTAAAAGAGGGATGATTTGGGAGGAATTGATGTCTGTATTGGGAAAGTTGGCTTATGGATGGCCTTTACCAGATGTTCTCATTATTCACCTAGGAGGTAATGATATTGGCAAATTAAAAACCTTAAATTTATTAATTCAAATCCGATCGGCCATCAGAGAATTAAAATCTGCTTCTCCTAAGGCCGTCATTGTTTTCTCAGAAATCATTCCTCGACTACTATGGTTAAAAGTTGATGGGCCTTCAGTTTTTGACAAAGTCAGGAAGAGAATTAATAGAAGGATAGAAAAGTTCATGACATTAGGATATGGCTTATCATTTAGACATGTAAATTTGGAAGGAGAATTTCCAGGACTATAAAGGAAGGGTGGCATTCATCTTTCGGATGTAGGCCTGGACATCTTGAATTTAAATTTCCAGACAGTAATTGAAACTGCCGCGGTTTGGGGTAGGTAGGCAGGAGGCTTGTTATGGCTCTTGCCTTTTTGGGGACAATTTATGATTAAAGTGATGCTTGTTATACAACTTGAGCTATAATGGCTGAGTTGTTCAGTTTATATTAATATTTATGATAAAAAAGTTATTGGTGAATTCTGATAAGAAATTATTCATGGATTGGTTTAATAAGATTAATTTTGAATGGTAAACCAATAAATAAGCCGCGGCCAAAAAAATAAGTACATTTATTTTACTAATCCCAAAAATATTTGTGGTTGTCTTTTATTCAATTAACTGTGCTGGAAATAATTAATTTAGCTGCTTACTGTCCCATGTGAGGGAAAAGGGATAGGGGGTTTCAAGTTCCCCCGGCCCCCTTTTCTAATGGGACAGTGGCAGCTAAAGAAGTTTCAAGGCTCCCCCTTGAAAGTAGGTCAAGGCTCCCTGAAAAGTAGGTCAGGGTGCATTGAAACAGTGAGGAGGGGGACCCTTGAAACCAGTCAAGGAAGTTTCTAGAAGCCTGAGGGGACCCCTATATAAAGGAGGTTCCGCTTGAGGCAAACTGCCAGTCACCTCAGGAGGTCATCAGCGGCGGAGCTCCCCTCCCACCCTCCCTGGACTGTCGCGGCTAAATATTTATGTGGTTCGGGTCACCTTTTCTAATGAAGAGGGGGACAATTTATGATTAAAGTGATGCCTGTTATACAACTTGAGCTATAATGGCTGAGTTGTTCAGTTTATATTAATATTTATGATAAAAAAGTTATTGGTGAATTCTGATAAGAAATGATTTATGGATTGGTTTAATAAGATTAATTTTGAATGGTAAACCAATAAATAAGCCACAGCCAATAAAATAAATACATTTATTTTATTAATCCAAAAAATATTTGTGGTTGTCTTTTATTCAATTAACTGTGCTGTAAATAATTAATTTAGCTGCTTACTGTCCCATAAAAAAGCCAAATGGCTGCTTACTTTAGGAGTGCCCAAGGCCCTGCACTGAGGCTGGATGGCATAGTATAAAATTGGTGGAGAAGATCCCGACTCGTGTGCGCTGGCGTGCATTCCACCCTGCACCACAGTGTGCCTAAAGGAACCGGAAGTGACCTCGGTACGTGACCAGGTAACGCCTCTACGTCCGTTTCGTTCGACACGTCTTCAGGAAGTGTCCATATTAGAGTCGGTGAAGGTGGATCACTAACAGCTTTTACTACTTGATATCATTTCACTGGATGTTCGTTGCGATTGCTGTGGTCTTTTTAGCACACTACAGTTGCATGGACTTTTACTAGCAGCACATGAACTTATTCAATTTATGTTATTATGATTATGTATGGATTATTATCAATTTATATAGATATTTTTTCACTAATGAACACTAATCATTAAGGTTTTAAAATAGGCACCTGTTACGTTGGTGTTTAGATGCCAAATTAGTTTTTTTTGTGTCATTTAGGTTATATTAGGTAGGCTGGTGTATCACTTGCTGTTTATTTATTTATTTTTATTCACATTCTATTATAGGTAATATTTGTATCTATTAACTACTAGCGCACTCACCCGTTTTTGAATTCAATGAGAGCAGCTTGTTGTAAATAAATAAACATAAATGAAAAAAAGAATAAAAAATTAATTTGAACCGCGCTCTCTCTTAACCACTTCTGCCCCGGACCATTTTGGCTGGTTAAAGACCAGGCCCCTTTTTGCGATTCAGCACTTCGTCGCTTTACCTGACAATTGCGCGGTCATGCAACGTGGCTCCCAAACAACATTTACGTCCTTTTTTTCCCACAAATAGAGCTTTATTTTGGTGGTATTTGATCACCTCTGCGGTTTTTATTTTTTGCGCTATAAACAAAAATAGAGCGTCAATTTTGAAAAAAATCAATATTTTTTACTTTTTGCTATAATAAATATCCCCAAAAAATATATATAAAAAAAAAATTTCTCTCAGTTTAGGCCGATACGTATTCTTCTACATATTTTTGGTAAAACAAATCGCAATAAGCGTTTATTGATTGGTTTGCGCAAAAGTTATAGCGTTTACAAAATAGGGGATAGTTTTATGGCATTTTTAAAAATATATTTTTTTTTTACTAGTAATAGCGGCGATCAGTGTTTTTTTTCTTGACTGCGACATTATGGCGGACACATCGGAAACTTTTGACACATTTTTGGGACCATTGTAATTTTCACAGCGATCAGTGCTATAAAAATGCACTGATTACTGTGAAAATGACACTGGCAGTAAAGGGGTTAACCACTAGGTGGCGCTGTAGGGGTTAAGTGTTCCCTGCATAGTTTTTCATACTGTAGGGGGATGGGCTCTGTGTCACATGACACCGATCTCCGCTCCGAGTACACGGAGCCGAGATCAGTGTCATTGTCACTAGTCAGAGCAGGGAGATGCTTGTTTACACAAGCATCTCCCCGCTCTATACCTCCGTGAGACGATCGCGGTCCGACTCACGGGGAATGCGGCAGGGTCGCAAGCATCCCGCCGGCAGCGCACGCGCGACCACACGTCAGGCATTTAAAGGGCAACGTACAGGTACGTGATTGTGCCTGTCCGTGCCATTCTGCCGACGTAAAAGTACAGGAGGCGGTAGGCAAGTGATTAAAGTGAATAGATTTGAAATAATTAAAGTGCAAGTGCAAAAAAGTGCATCAAACAGTGTCAGAAAACACAATCATAAAATATACATAATGTGTAAAATATATATATATATATATAAAGTCCATAAAAGACAACATCTAATGAGTGTCCACTAGAAGTAAATGATCAATTTAATAAAGTGCATGTGAATCTTCCTGATCACTCCATATTGTTCACCAGGATCAGGAAGATTCACATGCACTTTATTCAATTGATCATTTACTTCTTATGGCCACTCATTGGAAGTTGTCTTTGATGGACTATATATATATATATATATATATATATATATATATATATATATATATTTTACAGATTACCGTATATACTCGAGTATAAGCCGACTCGAGTATAAGCCGAGGTACCTAATGTTGCCTCAAAAAACTGGGAAAACTTACTGACTCGAGTATAAGCCGAGGGTCAACAATGCCTCACTGTTCCCATCCTTACTGTTCCCAGCCTCACGGTTTCCTATCCTCACTGTTTCCTATCCTCACTGTTTCCTATCCTCACTGTTTCCTATCCTCACTGTTCCCTATCCTATAATTTTACATTGTAAATAGTACCTGTAAAGAAGTTGCGGCTGCGGCGTCCATCGTTCGAATTCCGCGGTCTCTTCCTGTTCCTTCCGTGATAGGCGATTCTCATCAGACACTCTCCGCCTATCACGATCATTCTCTCATCCTCAGTTTCCCAGCAGACACTGTGTTGGGTGTTCCGCCAATCACAGACGTCTGCTGGGAAACTGAGGATGAGAGAATGATCGTGATAGGCGGAGAGTGTCTGATGAGAATCGCCTATCACGGAAGGAACAGGAAGAGACCGCGGAATTCGAAGGATGGACGCCGCAGCCGCAACGTCTTTACAGGTACTATTTCCAATGTAAAAATTTCACTGACTCGAGTATAAGCCGGGGGGGGGGACTTTCAGCCCAAAAAAAAGGGCTGAAAATCTCGGCTTATACTCGAGTATATACGGTATGTATATTTGATGATTGTGTTTGCTGACACTGTTTGATGCACTTTTTTTGCACTTGCACATTAATTATTTCAAATCTATTCACTTTAAGAGAGAGCGCGGTTCAAATTAAAAAATTTACATTTTTTGTTTTCGTTCAGTGTCACCTGCTGTCAGTTGACTCTGATATAGTAATTTTATCCATAAAAGATCATACTACCACCTTTATCTAATCAACAAATAAAGCAGCTTAGAAATTTTTGTTCTAGTTGGTTACAGCATTTATACACAATAACCTCTTCAGACATTACAGTGAAACAAACATTTCTGCTGTTTATTTTCTGTTAAAACCTGTATCAGAATAGGATAGCTTTTAGAGATTATCATTTATAGTATGTGCACAAGAATATCTCTGAGCCTAAATGGCTCTCTTTCATAGAGTGGTATATGTTAGTACTTTGGGGGAGAAATTGTGGCATACCTGTTTACTACTTTAATGTACTTCTGACAACATCGTGAAGTATTATTTCCTACAAGATCCTTGTTTTTGCAAAGCAAAGTGGAGCTCTGATTTTGCTTTCCAAGCTAACAGCACATTTGGACAATTATAAAAATCGTGAAGAGCATAAGTAAAGTATAATCACATTTAATACTAATAGTTGCTTAATCAATTATGAAATTAAAGGGCAAAAATATATAGTGATTTTGATTGGTTGCTATGAGTGCTATACTTTGCACTTAGTCCTTAGCTCCTTATGCCGCGTACACACGATCATTTTTCCTGTCGGGAAAAATGACAGTTTTTTTTTTACCAAGAAAATCGACCGTGTGTGGGCTTTTTGTCATTTTTCCTGACGGGAAAACGGCATTATTCACGACGAGAAAAATTAGAACATGCTCTAATTTTTCTCGTCGTGATTCCCATCGTTTTTTTCCGCAGCAGTTTTCCCGTAGGGAAACACTGCCACGGAGCCCACACACGGCCGTTTTTCTCGACCAAGAAAAAAAATGTCGGGAAAAATGGCCGTGTGTAGGGAACCAAGCCGTTCCCTCGTTTTTCCCGTCGATTTTCTCGACGGTGTTTTCACCGTCGAGAAAATCGATCGTGTGTACGCGGCATTAGTGTTTAAAATTAATTCTAATTTTCACTTTTACAGTAAAAAAACAGAAACATGTTGAATTGGCCCCACTAGAATGCTGTCTCTATATTAAAGTGATTATATATGCAAAAGGCCTTTTAGCTTAATGCATTCTCTTAATGCCAAAAATACCTTCCAATACACGCTTCCTCCCCCACCTAAAAACGTACCTGAGTCTTTTCTCGATCCAGCACTGTCCCCGTCTGCAGCACCACTAATCTCTTTTGATGGTCTCACAGGAGACTCTGAGTGCAGCAGGAGCCATTGGATACTGCTGCTGTCAATTGAATCCTGTAAGGAGAGAGCGGGGTGTGGCCGAGCTGCACTGTTTGTGTATCTATAGAAGCAAATAGCTTAACTCGGGAGGAATGCATGCCTGGGTGCCCCCGAGCACATGGCTTGCTTAATGGGGCACCCTCAGGGAAAGAGGAGTGGACTGTTCCAGCGGGGAGACACCACAAGAGAAGGTAAGTATAACCTCATTTTTTATTTTAATTAAACAAAAAATAGCCTTTACAACTACTTTAATGTAAATAAATATGCCTAATCGTATTTAAAGTTTTTATTACGCTGCTTTAAAATGTCATACAAATATATAACATAAAATGATAAATGCTTCTATACGTTGAAGTTTATCTAAAGCCGATTTTTTCTTATTTTGATTAGAGTGTAAAATGGTAAAATCCATGTCAGGTTTTGTGTGCCTGCCAAGTAGAGATGAGTGAATCTGCTTGAGCTTTCTGGGCTGGCCACCCCTGGACAAATTGGTGTTTCAAATTAGCAGCCATTTGAAACACCACTTGTAGATTATTTTTCATACAGTGAAATTATTGATTTCAAATATGCTAGGCTCATATGCATTCACAAATGTCTTTCTGAGGGTCTTAGAGGGCTTATTTGACCATGACATGATGATACCACAAACATCAATAGCAAACACAACACCAGATACCACCCAAGATATATGGGGATTTAGTAAGACAAATCCATCTGCATATCCCCTAAGGAGTTTCACGTGACTGGCCCCTTATCGAGAAATACCTGATTCAAATTTTATGGATTTGAAGGCGTGGTAAATGTAGGGGTGTACTTGCTTTTTCTATGTGTGAAATGTGTATTTTTGTTAATTTAGAGGGAATGAAAACATCATGTCAATGTTGTGTCTCATTTGTCCAAGTATATCACCTTTATCTGGAAAGCACTGCTTGAATGAAGATCAAATGTTGAACTAGTCAACATTTTGCATGGGATGTACGTACTTTTTTCTGTTTCAATCTTTTAATTAAATTTTAAGAATTACAGTAAAACATTATAATCTAATACAAAAGAGTGCAAAATGGCCCTGACAATATAAACAGGGAACAAGAATTCAACAATGACGCCATATTGTAATGGTAAGGAATTAAGACATTAATCCATGGAGATCAATGGGTATTAGGAACTGAGACAGTGGTCAACTATAAAAAAACTGGTATTTGAAACATATTCATTTATAGTTCTCAAATAGGCCAAACAACCCATGGGCCTTACACCAGGCCAACTTTTTTACATTCGGCAGAGGGGTCAAGCAGAACAGCCCCTACCCACCCAAACACAGAGACAAGCTAAAATTATGTATTACACATCTATATATATATATTTAGTAGCTATTGATAAGCACCTCAGCTTTAAGAACCTCCCAACCCTTAAATGTCTGCTAAAAGAGGAGGGCTTCTGTAGTGGCAAGCAATTTAAATAAAGAAAAAGATATGTACATGCCTGCGCTGACACTTTGCTTTAACCCTGATGAGATTTGTTCCCCACCCTAGCTCTTTCTGAATCACACAATAGGTCATCATCCTTTGTTCATAAATAATGCTGGTAGAATAGTGATGAACGAGGAAAACTGGAAAAGGAATTCATATTTCAACTGTCATTTAAATATGCTGTATGTTATATGTAGAGCTTACCACTAAAGGAGCCACTGTTTCCCAATTTTTCATATTTCCTGTGCCCATAACTCTGCAAGCAGCACCACGCATTCTGGGACACCTGGGCTGAAGGGGGAGGATATTTATATGTGTTGTAGTTTAGTCATTTAGTCGTGTCTGACTCTTCGTGCCCTCACGGACCATAGCACGCCAGGCTTTTCTGTCCTCCACTACCTCTCGGAGCTTGCTCTTTATATGTACGCAGTACTTAAAGTGGTTGTTAGGCCACTATAATCTACTCATGCCATCCCCTCTGTTATATAACAATATGTGTCCCAGTGTCTGATCTATATATAAAAAAATGCCCATTATACCGTATATCAGAACGTCACCCAGCACTCACGTGACTCCTTGGCTCTCTCCTCTCCCCAGCTGACAGCTATAGTGGGCAGGGCCAGGTAGAAGGGGAGGAGAGAGAGGAGAGAGAGCCGAGGAGTCATGTGAGTGTCGGGAGATACTCTGATATAAGGTAAAATCTGCATTTTTTTATATAGATCAGACAATGGGACAATGGGACACATATTGTAACAGAGGGTGTAACGGCACCCCAAATATGAAAGGGGTTTAAATGCCGTTTTAAGGTATTCCCTCTCCTGGACACACATCCACTACCGACGCTCCACAGTCAGATGACCACTTCCCATAGGATTAATCCTTCAAAAAGAACGAGACAACGCTCTGTATCTTTCCAAAATAGTCTGCTCTTTATTGCAAAAACACTACAACTTTTATATCCACAGAGAGAAGCTTCTGACCCTCCTCTCATCATACACCTCTGACCAGACCCAATTTACATGAGCCAATTAACTACAGCTGATGACCAATACACATCTCCCAATCCACATTTCAGTTTAAATGGTTATGCATGACCTTTTGTGTTTAGCTTTTGTCTCCCAATCCACATTATCAAAAGACTTCACAGAATGAAAGGATCTGTAGCATATTTGAGGTTCATTAACATTACACAAGCAGACAGGTGACACATCAGCATCTCTTCAATTAACCTGTCTGTTAGTTCCACAACCTATAATTACAGACTTAACTCCCACAAGCCACAATAGACAATAGAATGTAATCACACACTATCACAGCAAGTATTACATAAACAGCCCACACACAGTATATACCCAATATGTGCCATGGATATTCAGTATTGGATATGGCTATCACAGATCATGGTGGGGTTCTCATTCACCCTGTGCCCCTATTAGGGACACAGGGTGGTTTACACATAAGAGGCATTGGGGAAGCTGAAGCAAGGGTATCTCATACTTTCTAAGAGTTTCTGGGTTCCCCGGGCCCTCCCGTTACATCTCTCCCCTTCTCGGCAGGAGACTAACACAGGAGGAGACCCCAGATGGGTTGACTCCGAAGGTAGTCCATAGTTCCATTCCCCTAATGCCGGTATCCACACAGTACCCCAAATAAATTGCTCCAAACAGAGCATTACTAACCCAGCCAACCTCTGCCTCTCTCAGAGAACATACCCGCTGCTGAGGAGAAGACAGGGTGACTGGGCTCAGTTCTTCATGCTGTTGGGGATCTGGGCCGACTGCCCAGCATCCCTGGGGTATACAAGTGGAGACTGAAGTCCCATCCACTTGTGGTAGGTGAAAATCCCCCAGTGCTTGCAAAGCAAGGCTGACATCCTCCTGTCTCAGTGTCACACCATTTTCTGGGGTTGTGTCAGTGAAGACCGAAGTCCCATCCAGTACCACCGGGACTCCCTCTTCTGTTAGTTGAGAGCAGAGGCCCGCAACACTCTGTTCTGTTGCCAGCTCTTCTGCTGGGTTGCTGTGAGTGGAGACCGCAGTCCCATCCACCGATATCAGCTCAAGCTGCAGTTGTGTGCAGAGGCCAGTAGCATTCTGCCCTGCTGCCAGTGATTCAGCTGGGGATAAAAGCTTTACCACCTCAGCTTGTTGCTGGAGAGAGGGGCCAACTGCCCCGGCTCCCTGAAACTCCACAGTTGTTTCCGATGCTGGGCAGAGGTTGGTAGCACTCTGCCCTGTTGCCAGCACTTCTGCTGGGGACTCCACACCACCTGCTCTGGCTAACTGTTGGGGGGGGGAAGGGCTGCTTCTCCTCCCTGCATCTCTGAAATCCACTGGGAAAGAGGAATCATCACCTTCTCACCTCGGGCCTCCAAAATTGCCACGGGTGTAGAGCAGGGGTCTGCAGTACTCTGTCCTGCTGCCAGTACTTGAGTAGGTGATGCATAATCCCTAACATCCTCTGAACAGTCCTTTAAGTCCATACCTTCTGTAATCTGTGGCTGGGGAGATGAGCCAACTGCCCTAGCTCCCTGGAACTCCATATCATCCACTTCGGCTTTAGGGATGGCAATCTTCAGATTTTCCACTGCCGATTCTTCAGCCAGGATTTCAGAGTTGTCCACTGGTATTTCCTGATAGTCCCAGGCAAAGGTAGCCCCACCCTGCTGCTGAGCAGATTCTAGCAGCTGTCTGTAGGCGATCTCCGATTGCCGTATTTCCACCATTCTCCGCTCATGTTACCGCTCTAGTTCTCTCTCTTGCCGCTCTAGTTCTCTCTTTTGTCGCTCTAGTTCTCTCTTTTGTCGCGCATCCTGTAGCTGGATGCCTTTAATGGCATTCTGTATGGTGGTGTCTGATGGGTTAGCACCATATAATGCCAAGCGCTGTCGAACTCGTTGCTGAAACAAATCTTCAATAGAGTTGAGCGGACACCTGGATGTTCGGGTTCGACGGGTTCGGCCGAACTTCAGAAAAAAGTTCGGGTTCGGGACCGAACTTGAACCCGAACCCGAACCCCATTGAAGTCAATGGGGACCCGGACTTCTAAGGACTAAAAAGGCTCTAAAAAGGTAATGGAAAGGGCTAGAGGGCTGCAAATGGCAGCAAAATGTTGTTAAGAGCATGGCAAGTGCTCTGCAAACAAATGTGGATAGGGAAATAACTTAAAATAACATAAAAAAACAAAAAAAAAATATGCTGGAGGCCCCCTTTTCAGCAGAAGAGGTACGGGAAGTCATTAAGAACTTCAGAAACTCAACGGCACGATGCCACACATATGGTGGGAATGCCCCAGAATACGCCCTTTCTGGAATAAATTATTCAATTTAATGGATAAGCTAGTGGGAAAATAAAATACTTTGAAATAAAAATGTAGCGGGGTGCTAAATTTAAGGGAAGTGTTTGAGTGGTAAATAGGCTCAAACACCCTAATTCTGTAGGATTCATGGACCATTTTGTCCTCGGGGGACAGTATTGGTGTGCAGTTCCCTGCGGCCTACAGGTGGTGCTGCCATGGTAGGCTAGGGTTGAACCGCTGATACAGTGCTGTGCCTTTTGTGTCCCCTTTTGGCAGTAGTACAGCGGGGCGGGGAACCTGCTGTGCAAGCCGGGAGAGCATATAAAAGGGGCAGACCTTTGGCCTGGGGGCTGATGTCCAGTGGGGTCCACGCCCAGGTGCCTTCGGCCTGGGTGCATGTGTTCCTGTTCCATCTCGGGTACCTTTAGCCCGGGGTGAGGTACTATCCTGGAGTTCCTGCTGCCCTGGGTATGGAGGCCTAGGTGCGGGAGTAAAGCCTGGAGTCCAGAGCCTTCGTCTGGAGTCCGCTAAGGGTCGAGGAGTCTTAGGGTGCCGCCTCGTGTAGGGGACCATGTTCCAGGGAAGGGAGGATCATTCTGATGGACCGATGCAGGAGTCACGGTGAAGGAAGGGTCTGTTGACTCCCTGGAGAGATGTCTTCCCCTTGATATGGGCTAGGTTCGTAGAAGGAGAAGCTCAAGGTCATCTTGACTGTATCAGAGGCCTTATTCACCTGGCCCGTGGCAGGGGCCTTATACACCCTGGTCTGTGGCAGAGACCAAAGTTCTCCAGGTCTGTGGCAGGGGCCTTGTACACCCGGTCTGTGGCAGAGACCAACCTCAAGGTCTGTGGCAGAGTCCGTGCACCTAAAACTGTTTGAGAAACCTAAGCAGTGAAGTGAATGTGCTACGTTTGTGCCTGGACCTCCTCCACACCTTAAGCTGTCCTGTTTCCTTTTCTATCCGAGTAGAGTTTATTTTGCCATGAGAGAATAAGAGTTGTAATTTCAGCTGGTGTGGACATTGACTTTACTGGGAATTAAAGGACTTGCCTCTACCTACAGTAGAGGTGAGAATCATCCTCTGGAGGAGTTTTGACTCCGGCTGTGGACACGGCCCGTCAAGTACACCGCTCAACCTCTTTATATAGGAGGGTA
Organism: Rana muscosa; assembly: GCA_029206835.1. Lineage (NCBI taxonomy): Eukaryota > Metazoa > Chordata > Amphibia > Anura > Ranidae > Rana > Rana muscosa. Next base: position 486,896,220 of record CM055122.1, read on the forward strand.
CGGGCTGGTAGTGCGGTGTGCCTTTCTCCCTCCTGCGAGGAGCCAACAACATAAAGGCAGGTAAGGGGGAAAGGATCTGTGCGCTACAAAAAAATAAAATAAAAATTATAATCTTGACCTAGGAGGACGAGGTCCATATGGAGTAGGAGGTTGAGGTGGCGGTGGATGTGGCTGTGTAGGTGGAAGCGGCGGTGGAGGAGGACGAGGTAGCCAACACTGGTTCAAAAATACAACAATGGCTGGGTAAGGCCAGTGATGTGTCGAATTCTGTCCCCCGTCGAATAGTGTCCACCCTGTACTGCGCTTGCTCAGTATGTAGGACAAGAGGATTTCGAAAATCTCCCAAGATGAACGGCGCCTGCGTGGTGAGTTCAGGTGAAGGCCACACCATCCGTGGTTCAAGCCGAGCCAAGTGAGGCCGTGCCCGAAGCGTGGCGAACGAAGCGAGCCCGTGAGGGGCCCTGTTACTATGTGCTACCGTATGTCCACTTGGATGTTGGGGCTTGAACCTGCACTCACGGCGCAGGCGCCGTTCATCTTCGGAGATTTTGTGAATCTCCTTGTTCTCTGTACTGCGCAAGCGCTGCGCCTTCGCAGTACGGGCCGGACACAATCTGATGGCCGGACAGTTTTTGTCACAACACCGGTATACATGTCTATTCTGCAGAAGGTACGGACAAGTCCTGTGGGATCCATGCCTGGTTCATTTTAATGAACGTGAGCTTGTCCACATTGGCTCTGGACAGGCGGCTGCGCTTGTCTGTGATAACGCCCCCTGCCGTGCTAAATACACGTTCAGATAATACACTGGCTGCAGGGCAGGCCATTACCTCCAAGGCATAAAGGGCAAGCTCAGGCCATGTGCCCAATTTGGAGACCCAGAAGTTAAAGGGGGCAGACCCGTCATCCAGTACGTGTAGGCCTGTGGACACATACTGCTCAACCATGTTGGTGAAATGCTGCCTCCTGCTAAGACGTTCCATCTCAGCTGGTGGTGCTGGTTGTTGTGGCGTGCTGACAAAGCTTTTCCACATTTCAGCCATGCTAACCCTGCCTTCTGAGGTGCTGCCGGTGCCCCGGCTGCGTTGGCAACCTGTTCCTCCTCCTCTGCCTTCGCCTTGTGCTTCCACTGTACGCCCGCTGTCAGGTGGGAATGCCACCAGCAGCGCGTCTACCAGCGTGCGCTAGTACTCGCGCATCTTACGATCCCGTCTCAAATGAGGGCATTGGGGACGGTACGTTGTCCTTGTAACGGGGATCCAGCAGGGTGGCCACCCAGTAATCAGCACCAGTTAAAATGTGGGCAACTCGGCGGTCATTGTGGAAACACTGCAGCATGTAATCGCTCATGTGTGCCAGGCTGCCCAGAGGCAAAAAAAAGCTGTCCTCTTTGGGAGGTGTATCGTCTGTGTCCTCTGTATCCCCCCAGCCACGCACCAGTGATGGCCACGAGCTGGTCTGGGTGCCACCCTGCTGTGAAAATGGCTCCTCCTCCTCCTCCTCCATCTCCTCCTCCACCTCGTCATCCTCCAGAACTGTGCCCTTTCTGCCGGACAATTGTGTACCTGGCGTTTGTTGGTGCAGGAACCCACCCTCGTAGCCACTTGTGAAAGACTGCCCTGAAAGCCTTTGAAATGATCCCGCTTCCTCCTCCTCATCCTCCTGTGCCACATCCTCTTCCATCATCGCCCGAAGCGTTTTTTCAAGGAGGCATAGAACTGGGATAGTAACGCTGAGAACGGCGTCATTGGCACTGGACATGTTGGTGGAGTACTCGAAACAGCGCAACAAGGCACACAGGTCTCGCATGGAGGCCCAGTTATTGGTGGTGAAGTGGTGCTGTTCCGCAGAGCGACTCACGCGTGATTGCTGCAGCTGAAACTCCACTATTGCCTGCTGCTGCTCGCACAGTCTGGCCAGCATGTGCAAGGTGGAGTTCCACCTTGTGGGCACGTCACATATGAGGCGGTGAGCGGGAAGGCCGAAGTTACGCTGCAGCGCTGACAGGCGAGCAGCAGCAGGGTGAGAACGCTGAAAGTGCACACTCACAGCCCACACTTTCTGCAGCAGCTCTGGCATATTGGGGTAATTTTTAAGGAACCTCTGGACCACCAAGTTCAGCACATGCGCCAGGCAAGGGATGTGCGTCAAACCGGCTAGGCCCAGAGCTGCTACGAGATTTCACCCATTATCGCACACCACCAGGCCGGGCTTGAGGCTCACTGACAGCAACCACTCATTGGTCTGTTGTTCCATGTCCCTCCACAACTCCTGCGCGGTGTAGGGTTTTTCCCCCAAACAGGAAAGTTTTAAAACTGCCTGCTGTCGTTTACCCCTGGCTGTGCTGAAGTTGGTGGTAAAGGTGTTACGCTGACCGGATGAGGAGGCGGTAGAGGATGAGGAAGCGGAGTAGGAGGAGTTAGCAACAGGAGGCAAACTGAAGCGCCCTGCAATCCTCGGTGGTGGAAGGACATGCGCCAAACTGCTATCTGCCTCAGGCCCAGCCGCCACTGCATTTACCAAGTGTGCTGTTAGGGAGATATAACGTCCCTGACCGTGCTTACCGGTCCACGCATCCGTAGTTAGGTGGACCTTGCCACAGATGGCGTTGCGCAGTGCACACCTGATTTTGTCCCCCACTTGGTAGTGCAGGGAAGGGATGGCTCGCCTGGAAAAGTAGTGGCGGCTGGGCACGACGTACTGTGGGACAGCCAATGCCATCAGGCTTTTAAAACTCTGCGTCTCCACCAGACGGAATGACAGCATTTCAAAGGCCAGGAGTTTTGAAATGCTGGCATTCAGGGCCAGGGATCGTGGGTGGCTAGGGGGGTACTTCCTCTTCCGCTCCAATGTTTGGGAGATAGAGAGCTGAACGCTTCCATGGGACATTGTGGAGATGGTTGGTGACCCAGGTGGTAGTGTTGCTGGCAGATCCTCTGTTTGCGGGGTGGCAGGTGCCACTGTCACTACAGAGGTGGATGAAGAGGCCGAGACTGCAGCAGAAGAGGAAGCAGGAGGAGCCAGAGACCTTTCTTGGTTTTTGAGGTGTCTACTCCACTGCAGCTCATGCTTTGCACTTAGATGCCTGGTCATGCAGGTTGTGCTCAGGTTGAGAACGTTTATGCCTCGCTTCAGGCTCTGATTGCACAGCGTGCAAACCACTCGTGTCTTGTCATCAGCACATTGTGTGAAGAACTGCCACGCTAGGGAACTCCTTGGACCTGGCTTTGGTGTGCTCGGTCCCTTGCTGAGTTGGGCAGTAGCAGACATACTGTCTAGGGGACGGACGCTCCGCTTTTGCACCCTGCTCCCTCTTCTGCTGTGCTGGTGGCTCTGTGCGACCACCGCCTCTTCCTCCAAACTACACTGGTCACCTGCATAACGTTGATCCATGTGGGGTCGAGGACCTCATCGTCCTCCACATCATCTTCCACCTAGTCTTCACCCCTGCCCTCCTTGTCTGTCTGCACAATTGCGAAAGCAGCAGCAGTTGGCACCTGTGTTTCGTCATCATCGGAGACGTGCTGCGATGGTCCTCCCATGTACTCATCATGAAACATAAGTGGTTGGGCATCGGTGCACTCAATCTCTTCCACTTCTGGGGCAGGGCTAGGTGGATGGCCCTGGGAAACCCTGCTAACAGAGTCATCGAAAAGCAGAAGAGACTGCTGCATGATTTGGGGCTCAGACTGCTTGGCTGATTTGCAAGGGAGTGAGGTGAAAGACTGATGGACATGGGTTTCAGGTGCCAACTCTGATCTTTCATCAGAAGAGTGGGTGGGAGACAATGTGAAGGAACCCGAGGCACTGTCAGCAACCCAATCTACTATCGCCTGTACTTGTCCTGGCCTAAACATTCGTACAGCCTCATTAGGCGCGACAAAATACCGCCGCAGGCTCGGTCGCCTACTCGCACCTGAGGAAGGTGTTTCACTTGTGCGTGTATCTGGCACAGATCCACCACGTCCTCTCCCTGCAACAGGAGCTCCACCAGCAGCACCACGACCGGGGCCACCACGTCCCTTTGACCTTCTCATATTTTCCAAATTTAGGATGTTGACCTAAATGGGTGTTTTTGGAAGACCACAACACACCCACAGTACGTAACCGCTGAATCGCACAGCTACAGAACTGCAGAAAATGCTATTAAAAAAAAATAATTGTTTTTTTAGTATAGCACATTAGAAGAAAACTATATAGAAATTGTTTATTTCACACACCTCCACATATGTATAACACACTGCAAAATATTTTTTGTGGCCCTAAATGGCGTTTTTTGGAAGACCACAATACACCCACAGTACGTAACCGCTGAATCGCACAGCTACAGAACTGCAGAAAATGCTATTAAAAAAAATGTTTTTTTTTTAGTATAGCACAGTAGAAGAAAACTATATAGAAATTGTTTATTTCACACACCTCCACATATGTATAACACACTGCAAAATATTTTTTGTAGCCCTAAATGGCGTTTTTTGGAAGACCACAATACACCCACAGTACGTAACCGCTGAATCGCACAGCTACAGAACTGCAGAAAATACTATTCAAAAAAAATGTTTTTTTTAGTATAGCACAGTAGAAGAAAACTATATAGAAATTGTTTATTTCACACACCTCCACATATGTATAACACACTGCAAAATATTTTTTGTGGCCCTAAATGGCGTTTTTTGGAAGACCACAATACACCCACAGTACGTAACCGCTGAATCGCACAGCTACAGAACTGCAGAAAATACTATTCAAAAAAAATGTTTTTTTTTAGTATAGCACAGTAGAAGAAAACTATATAGAAATTGTTTATTTCACACACCTCCACATATGTATAACACACTGCAAAATATTTTTTGTGGCCCTAAATGGCGTTTTTTGGAAGACCACAACACACCCACAGTACGTAACCGCTGAATCGCACAGCTACAGAACTGCAGAAAATGCTATTAGAAAAATGTTGTTTTTTTAGTATAGCACAGTAGAAGAAAACTATATAAAAATTGTTTATTTCACACACCTCCACATATGTATAACACACTGCAAAATATTTTTTGTGGCCCTAAATGGTGTTTTTTGGAAGACCACAATACACCCACAGTACGTAACCGCTGAATCGCACAGCTACAGAACTGCAGAAAATACTATTCAAAAGATTTTTTTGTTTTTTTAGTATAGCACAGTAGAAGAAAACTATATAGAAATTGTTTATTTCACACACCTCCACATATGTATAACACACTGCAAAATATTTTTTGTGGCCCTAAATGGTGTTTTTTGGAAGACCACAATACACCCACAGTACGTAACCGCTGAATCGCACAGCTACAGAACTGCAGAAAATACTATTCAAAAGATTTTTTTGTTTTTTTAGTATAGCACAGTAGAAGAAAACTATATAGAAATTGTTTATTTCACACACCTCCACATATGTATAACACACTGCAAAATATTTTTTGTGGCCCTAAATGGCGTTTTTTGGAAGATCACAACACACCCACAGTACGTAACCGCTGAATCGCACAGCTACAGAACTGCAGAAAATGCTATTAAAAGAAATAATTGTTTTTTTAGTATAGCACATTAGAAGAAAACTATATAGAAATTGTTTATTTCACACACCTCCACATATGTATAACACACTGCAAAATATTTTTTGTGGCCCTAAATGGCGTTTTTTGGAAGACCACAATACACCCACAGTACGTAACCGCTGAATCGCACAGCTACAGAACTGCAGAAAATGCTATTAAAAAAATGTTTTTTTTTTAGTATAGCACATTAGAAGAAAACTATATAGAAATTGTTTATTTCACACACCTCCACATATGTATAACACACTGCAAAATATTTTTTGTGGCCCTAAATGGCGTTTTTTGGAAGACCACAATACACCCACAGTACGTAACCGCTGAATCGCACAGCTACAGAACTGCAGAAAATGCTATTAAAAAAATGTTTTTTTTTTAGTATAGCACAGTAGAAGAAAACTATATAGAAATTGTTTATTTCACACACCTCCACATATGTATAACACACTGCAAAATATTTTTTGTGGCCCTAAATGGCGTTTTTTGGAAGACCACAATACACCCACAGTACGTAACCGCTGAATCGCACAGCTACAGAACTGCAGAAAATACTATTCAAAAAATTTTTTTTTTTTTTTAGTATAGCACAGTAGAAGAAAACTATATAGAAATTGTTTATTTCACACACCTCCACATATGTATAACACACTGCAAAATATTTTTTGTGGCCCTAAATGGCGTTTTTTGGAAGATCACAACACACCCACAGTACGTAACCGCTGAATCGCACAGCTACAGAACTGCAGAAAATGCTATTAAAAAAATAATTGTTTTTTTAGTATAGCACATTAGAAGAAAACTATATAGAAATTGTTTATTTCACACACCTCCACATATGTATAACACACTGCAAAATATTTTTTGTGGCCCTAAATGGCGTTTTTTGGAAGACCACAATACACCCACAGTACGTAACCGCTGAATCGCACAGCTACAGAACTGCAGAAAATGCTATTTAAAAAAAAAGTTTTTTTTTAGTATAGCACAGTAGAAGAAAACTATATAGAAATTGTTTATTTCACACACCTCCACATATGTATAACACACTGCAAAATATTTTTTGTGGCCCTAAATGGCGTTTTTTGGAAGATCACAACACACCCACAGTACGTGACCGCTGAATCGCACAGCTACAGAACTGCAGAAAATGCTATTAAAAAAAATAATTGTTTTTTTAGTATAGCACATTAGAAGAAAACTATATAGAAATTGTTTATTTCACACACCTCCACATATGTATAACACACTGCAAAATATTTTTTGTGGCCCTAAATGGCTTTTTTGGAAGACCACAATACACCCACAGTACGTAACCGCTGAATCGCACAGCTACAGAACTGCAGAAAATACTATTCAAAAAAAATTTTTTTTTTTAGTATAGCACAGTAGAAGAAAACTATATAGAAATTGTTTATTTCACACACCTCCACATATGTATAACACACTGCAAAATATTTTTTGTGGCCCTAAATGGCGTTTTTTGGAAGATCACAACACACCCACAGTACGTAACCACTGAATCGCACAGCTACAGAACTGCAGAAAATGCTATTAAAAACAATAATTGTTTTTTTAGTATAGCACATTAGAAGAAAACTATATAGAAATTGTTTATTTCACACACCTCCACATATGTATAACACACTGCAAAATATTTTTTGTGGCCCTAAATGGCGTTTTTTGGAAGACCACAATACACCCACAGTACGTAACCGCTGAATCGCACAGCTACAGAACTGCAGAAAATGCTATTAAAAAAAATGTTTTTTTTTTAGTATAGCACAGTAGAAGAAAACTATATAGAAATTGTTTATTTCACACACCTCCACATATGTATAACACACTGCAAAATATTTTTTGTGGCCCTAAATGGCGTTTTTTGGAAGACCACAATACACCCACAGTACGTAACCGCTGAATCGCACAGCTACAGAACTGCAGAAAATACTATTCAAAAAAATTTTTTTTTTTTTTTAGTATAGCACAGTAGAAGAAAACTATATAGAAATTGTTTATTTCACACACCTCCACATATGTATAACACACTGCAAAATATTTTTTGTGGCCCTAAATGGCGTTTTTTGGAAGACCACAATACACCCACAGTACGTAACCGCTGAATCGCACAGCTACAGAACTGCAGAAAATGCTATTAAAAAAAATGTTTTTTTTTAGTATAGCACAGTAGAAGAAAACTATATAGAAATTGTTTATTTCACACACCTCCACATATGTATAACACACTGCAAAATATTTTTTGTGGCCCTAAATGCCGTTTTTTGGAAGATCACAACACACCCACAGTACGTGACCGCTGAATCGCACAGCTACAGAACTGCAGAAAATGCTATTAAAAAAAAAAATTGTTTTTTTAGTATAGCACATTAGAAGAAAACTATATAGAAATTGTTTATTTCACACACCTCCACATATGTATAACACACTGCAAAATATTTTTTGTGGCCCTAAATGGCGGTTTTTGGAAGACCACAATACACCCACAGTACGTAACCGCTGAATCGCACAGCTACAGAACTGCAGAAAATGCTATTAAAAAAAATGTTTTTTTTTTAGTATAGCACAGTAGAAGAAAACTATATAGAAATTGTTTATTTCACACACCTCCACATATGTATAACACACTGCAAAATATTTTTTGTGGCCCTAAATGGCGTTTTTTGGAAGACCACAATACACCCACAGTACGTAACCGCTGAATCGCACAGCTACAGAACTGCAGAAAATACTATTCAAAAAATTTTTTTTTTTTTTTAGTATAGCACAGTAGAAGAAAACTATATAGAAATTGTTTATTTCACACACCTCCACATATGTATAACACACTGCAAAATATTTTTTGTGGCCCTAAATAGCGTTTTTTGGAAGACCACAATACACCCACAGTACGTAACCGCTGAATCGCACAGCTACAGAACTGCAGAAAATGCTATTCAAAAAAAATGTTTTTTTTAGTATAGCACAGTAGAAGAAAACTATATAGAAATTGTTTATTTCACACACCTCCACATATGTATAACACACTGCAAAATATTTTTTGTGGCCCTAAATGGCGTTTTTTGGAAGATCACAACACACCCACAGTACGTAACCGCTGAATCGCACAGCTACAGAACTGCAGAAAATGCTATTAAAAAAAATAATTGTTTTTTTAGTATAGCACATTAGAAGAAAACTATATAGAAATTGTTTATTTCACACACCTCCACATATGTATAACACACTGCAAAATATTTTTTGTGGCCCTAAATGGCGTTTTTTGGAAGACCACAATACACCCACAGTACGTAACCGCTGAATCGCACAGCTACAGAACTGCAGAAAATGCTATTAAAAAAATGTTTTTTTTTAGTATAGCACAGTAGAAGAAAACTATATAGAAATTGTTTATTTCACACACCTCCACATATGTATAACACACTGCAAAATATTTTTTGTGGCCCTAAATGGCGTTTTTTGGAAGACCACAATACACCCACAGTACGTAACCGCTGAATCGCACAGCTACAGAACTGCAGAAAATACTATTCAAAAAAAATGTTTTTTTTTAGTATAGCACAGTAGAAGAAAACTATATAGAAATTGTTTATTTCACACACCTCCACATATGTATAACACACTGCAAAATATTTTTTGTGGCCCTAAATGGCGTTTTTTGGAAGACCACAACACACCCACAGTACGTAACCGCTGAATCGCACAGCTACAGAACTGCAGAAAATGCTATTAAAAAAAATGTTGTTTTTTTAGTATAGCACAGTAGAAGAAAACTATATAGAAATTGTTTATTTCACACACCTCCACATATGTATAACACACTGCAAAATATTTTTTGTGGCCCTAAATGGCGTTTTTTGGAAGACCACAATACACCCACAGTACGTAACCGCTGAATCGCACAGCTACAGAACTGCAGAAAATGCTATTAAAAAAAATGTTTTTTTTTTAGTATAGCACAGTAGAAGAAAACTATATAGAAATTGTTTATTTCACACACATCCACATATGTATAACACACTGCAAAATATTTTTTGTGACCCTAAATGGCGTTTTTTGGAAGACCACAATACACCCACAGTACGTAACCGCTGAATCGCACAGCTACAGAACTGCAGAAAATACTATTCAAAAAAAATGTTGTTTTTTTAGTATAGCACAGTAGAAGAAAACTATATAGAAATTGTTTATTTCACACACCTCCACATATGTATAACACACTGCAAAATATTTTTTGTGGCCCTAAATGGCGTTTTTTGGAAGACCACAACACACCCACAGTACGTAACCGCTGAATCGCACAGCTACAGAACTGCAGAAAATGCTATTAAAAAAAATGTTGGTTTTTTAGTATAGCACAGTAGAAGAAAACTATATAGAAATTGTTTATTTCACACACCTCCACATATGTATAACACACTGCAAAATATTTTTTGTGGCCCTAAATGGCGTTTTTTGGAAGACCACAATACACCCACAGTACGTAACCGCTGAATCGCACAGCTACAGAACTGCAGAAAATACTATTCAAAAAAAAATTTTTTTTTAGTATAGCACAGTAGAAGAAAACTATATAGAAATTGTTTATTTCACACACCTCCACATATGTATAACACACTGCAAAATATTTTTTGTGGCCCTAAATGGCGTTTTTTGGAAGACCACAATACACCCACAGTACGTAACCGCTGAATCGCACAGCTACAGAACTGCAGAAAATACTATTCAAAAAAAATGTTTTTTTTTTTAGTATAGCACAGTAGAAGAAAACTATATAGAAATTGTTTATTTCACACACCTCCACATATGTATAACACACTGCAAAATATTTTTTGTGGCCCTAAATGGCGTTTTTTGGAAGACCACAACACACCCACTGTACGTAACCGCTGAATCGCACAGCTACAGAACTGCAGAAAATGCTATTAAAAAAAAATTTTGTTTTTTTAGTATAGCACAGTAGAAGACAAATATATAGAAATGGTTTATTTCACACGCCTGCACATATGTATAACACACTGCAAAATATTTTTTGTGGCCCTAAATGGCGTTTTTGGAAGACCACAAAACACCCACAGTACGTAACCGCTGAATCGCACAGCTACAGAACTGCAGAAAATGCTATTAAAAAAAATGTTTTTTTTTTAGTATAGCACAGTAGAAGACAAATATATAGAAATGGTTTATTTCACACGCCTCCACATATGTATAACACACTGCAAAATATTTTTTGTGGCCCTAAATGGGTCTTTTTGCAAGCGTACATTAAAGTGCAATTTTTTCTTTTTTTTTTGCCCTAAACGGGTCTTTTTTTGCCCTTAATGGGTCTTTTGGAAAAGAGCACAATAAAGTGCCTTTTTTTTTTGTCCTAAATGGATCTTTTTCCAAGAGCAGAATACACCCACAGTATGGAAACGGTGTATCTCTCAAAGTAATATATGCAGTGCTGGTGCACTGAGCTTGCAGATAAAAGGTAGATTTTCTCTGACACTGGGCTCATAGCAGTGTAAAAAGACTGCACTGCAACACAAACAGGTAAACCTATGCAGATCGCTGAGTTATATCTCTGAATCTGGACTCCTATTCCTATATAATATATCTCTCTCCCTAAAAGCAAAAAACAGGAACCTGGCCCTACACTACACTGTCTCTCTATCTTTTCCCTCAGATTCCAGAATCAGGACTAACTCATGTATTTTTCTATCTCTCCCTAAAAGCAGCTGCAGCAGACAAGATCCTCTCCCTATCTTTTCTGAAGCAGAGTGACGTGTGTGCTGTGTGCCTCTAGCTTATATAGAAGCTGGGTCACATGTTGCACTGACCAATCACAGCCATGCCATTAGTAGGTATGGCTATGATGGCTTCTAAGGGCACACCAGCTAATAAAAAGGTGATTGGCTGGCCCCTGAAGCTTTTTTAACTGCGTAATTAGATTGCCGAACTCAAACCCGGACTTTTGCGCAAAGTCCGGGTTCGGGTTCGGGAAAAAGCTAAAGTTCGGTACGGACCCGAACTTTACAGTTCGGGTTCGCTCAACACTAATCTTCAACTGACCGGGGTCCTGCATCACCATCCCTCTGGTCCATCTCGGCTAGCTCCCTGATCAAGGTGGCCTTGTTCTTTGTCCCACTGGTCCCTCCACGGCTCTCAAGTAGGTCTTTCAGCGTGGCTTTCCTGCAGGCTGCATAGCTGGTCATTCACTGTGGTGGTTTGGAGTGTCCCAGGAACTGGAGGGAAAATCCCACAGCTGCCAACCAATGTAACGGCACCCCAAATATGAAAGGGGTTTAAACGCCGTTTTAAGGTATTCCCTCTCCTGGACAAACATCCACTACCGACGCTCCACAGTTAAGCGACCACTTCCCATAGGATTAATCCTTCCAAAAGAACGAGACAACGCTCTGTATCTTTCCAAAATAGTCTGCTCTTTATTGCAAAAACACTACAACTTTTATATCCATAGAGAGAAGCTTCTGACCCTCCTCTCATCATACACCTCTGACCAGACCCAATTTACATGAGCCAATTAACTACAGCTGATGACCAATACACATCTCCCAATCCACATTTCAGTTTAAATGGTTATGCATGACCTTTTGTGTTTAGCTTTTGTCTCCCAATCCACATTATCAAAAGACTTCACAGAATGAAAGGATCTGTAGCATATTTGAGGTTCATTAACATTACACAAGCAGACAGGTCACACATCAGCTAGTTCCACAACCTATAATCACAGGCTTAACTCCCACAAGCCACAATAGACAATAGAATGTAATCACACACCATCACAGCAAGTATTACATAAACAGCCCACACACAGTATATACCCAATATGTGCCATGGATATACAGTATTGGATATGGCTATCACAGATCATGGTGGGGTTCTCATTCACCCTGTGCCCCTATTAGGGACACAGGGTGGTTTACACATAAGAGGCATTGGAGAAGCTGAAGCAAGGGTATCTCATACTTTCTAAGAGATTCTGGGTTCCCCGGGCCCTCCCGTTACAGAGGGGATGGCATGAATATACTATAGTTTTTAAAGCAGCAGAATGGGAAGGGGTTGGCACTGTCATGAGCAGACAAGCAGGAAGGGAGGGGGAAAGGAGGACAGAGAAGGACAGAGCATGGCTGCAGATGACTGACCACAGTGTCAGGGCTCAGCAGCCATGATAAACCATGGTCAGTTGACAGGGAGGAGGGTAGAACCAAGCAGAATCAACCAGGTTTTTAGGTGATAGGTGATACAGGGGGCCAAATTACACAGCACAAGCTCTGTGCTGTGTAACATGCTTTAACCACTTGCCGACCCACTCATAGCCGAATGACGGCTACAAGGCGGCTCGATAATTCTGTGAGGGCGTACATTGACATCCTCACAGAATCGCGCTCCCGCATGCCCCCTGGGGCACGCACACGGGAGTGTCCGTGACCGCCGGGTCCAGAGGACCCGGCGCATCACGGATCGCGGCAAATGGCCGTTAATAGCGGCAGTTTACCCAGACGTACCCAGACGTACCCAGCCATACTCTACAATACCCAGCCATACTCGGCGATACCCGGCCATACTCAGTGATACCCAGCCGTACCCAGCCATACTCGGCGATACACAGCCATGCTCAGCCATGCTCGGCCATTCTCAGCCATGCTCGGCTGTACTCGGTCTCTGTATGTGGCCAGGCTGTGGAAGTCTCACACATGTGGTATCGCCGTACTCAGGAGGAGTAGGAGAATCTATTTTGGGGTGTCATTTGTGGTATGTAAATGCTATGTGTTAGAAATATTGTATAAATGGACAACTTTGTGTTATATGATGTCCTTGACTTTGTGCGGGGATATCTGAATGATGCCTGCAACTACAGGCAACATTCAGATATCAGCTTTTTCAGCCGGTGATTCCCTACACCATAAGAATGATCATAGCGGCTGTTCTGCCACTTGATCATTCTTACGGGAGGCGAGAGGGGACGTCCCCCCCCTCCCGCCGCCCTTCGGTGCTTCTACCGACTCACCGCTATGATTGAAGCCAGGATGGTTTTTTTATTTTTGTTTATTTCAGGCTTCCCAGCCTAGAGGTGAGAAGCGGGGTCTTATTGACCCCATATCTCACTGTAAAGAGGACCTGTCATGCCATATTCCTATTACAAGGGATGTTTACATTCCTTGTAAGAGGAATAAAAGTGATCAAAAAATAACTTTCTGGGAAAAAAGTGTCAAACTAAAATAAATAAAGTAAAATGAACATGCTGTGTAAAAGTCTCACACATGTGGTATCGCCATACTCGGGAGTAATAGCAGAATGTGTTTTGGGGTGTAATTTGTGGTATGCATATGCTGTGTGTGAGAAATAACCTGATAATATGACAATTTTGTGAAAAAGAAAAAATATAAAAAAATCTTGATTTTGCAAAGAATTGTGGGAAAAAATGACAACTTTAAAAAACTCACCAAACCTCTTTCTAAATACCTTGTAATGTCTTCTTTCCAAAAAGGGGCACTTTGGGGGGTATTTGTACTTTTATGGCATGTTAGGGTCTCAAGAAATGAGATAGGCCTTCAGTACTTCAGGTGTGATACATTTTCAGATATTGGCACCATAGCTTGTGGACTCTATAACTTTCACAAAGACCTAATAATATACACCAATTTGTACTTATTTTTACCAAAGATATGTAGCAGTATAAATTTTGGCCAAAATTTATGAAGAAAAATTACTAATTTGCTAAATTTTATAAAAGAAACAAAGAAAAATTCATTTATTTTACAGAATTTTCAGTCTTTTTTCTTTTATAGTGCAAAAATAAAAAACTGAATGATGATTAAATACCACCAAAAGACAGCTCTATTTGTGTGAAAAAAAGGAAACAAAATGTCATATGGGTACAGTGTTGTATGACTGAGTAATTGTCATTCAAGTTGTGAGAGCACCGAAAGCTGTTTTTTTTTTTTTTTTTTTTAGGGTAACAAACACTTTAATAGCCAAAGGAATAGAAACAGCAGTAATTGCTCAACAATTACGGAATGCAGGTAAAGGTGCCTGCACTGTGACCCACGTTGTCAAAATGGTTCCTTTTTAAGATATAGTGAAGGAGGGGGGGGTTGGCCAGTGGCCTATCACTGTGTGGATCATAGTGCATGTACCTTCGTTTACATGTATTCCAATTCCCTGTGTCAACAAAATCAGCATTCACAACATTCTCCTTGACAGTCAGACAGCAGGCTCAGTCAGTGTCGTTCTCCGGTACTAGGGAATGTCTGCTGTGGCACCTCTCTCCATCCCTTTCTCCTTCCCTTTACTCCAGAGCTCCAGTACCTCTGGAATCTATAATTCCCTTTCCCAGTCTACAAAACAAGCTTAATCTACTCAGAACTACATCCCCCACAATCCTTAGTTCTCCCCAGCATTCACCATAGTCCCATGCTCCCAGCAGTCTACTTCTCTTCCTCTCTGTTCCCTGGATGTTAGCTACACACAGCTCTGTAATAACGGTCTCCTATTCACAGATGTGTCTGTCCCTGTGTCAGCTCTGATTCTCACACATTAAACAATTAACCACAGCTTTGACTCAGACAATATCATCCTTGGTATAAATGATTAACTGATGGGCTTTCACACAAGTTTCACAAAGTCTTTTTGTGCACTGTGCACAGTAACTATTAGTTATGGCATTGTCCTTGCAGCTGTGAATAGTTTCTGTTGAGCAAAGGATGGATCCCATGAAGACACACATCAATGTAGACCCACTGGTATTGGAATGAATGGCAGTCTCAGCCTGGGTTCACACCAGGCCACGCCCCCAATGGGTTTCACTCCCAATGGGTTTCAGAGCTTAATCATGGGGAGCCGAGACAAGCTCCTTCCCTGGCCGGCACTCACAGTGGTGGACACAGGATTGCTTTCCCTTGTAGCCTGAGAGGCACACATCTTCCATTACCGTTTCACTGTGAATAGTTTCTGCCCCTTGATCAGATGCAGAATCCTCTCTAAAAAAGTAATTGCCAACCAGGTCCCTCTATAAGTACGGGCAGGGACAGTAGCAGAAACAATGAAACTGACTGCCAAGTCCATAAACAAAGTCCTCATCTGCCAGCGCTGCAGACCAGGCCTACATATAGAAGAAATAGTATAATGCCCAGACGAACTGGCCTTCTGCTTGAGGTTTCCAGATAAAAGCGGTGAGCTTTTATACAGAAACATTTCTGACATTAAAGTGGTGTTCCACATTAAAAAAAAAATACACCAAAAATTGGAAATAAAAATGGAAATTTTTTTTTTTTCACTAACCATTTGGAACTTGCTAATCTGCCTCTTCCTCCACCTCGGCAGGTCTACTTCCTCCTCCTTCTCGCGGTGTCTTCTGGGGAATGTGGCACGTTGCCTTATGGGAACTGTGTGTATCCCAGAAAGCAGCCGCTCATTCACAAAGCAGCGCGAGCCTCGCACATGAGCAGAAGGAAACGGGCAGTGAAGCCACAAGGCTTCACTGCCTGTTTCCCTTACTGAGGATGGCGGCGCCGGTACCCTCCACGATCGAGGGGTCGGCCTTGGGGGGGGGGGCTGACATTGCGGGTGCCTAGGACAGGTAAGCGTCCTTATTAAAAGTCAGTAGCTACAGTGTTTGTAGCTACTGACTTTAAAAAAAAAAAATCGCGGGTGGAATCCCGCTTTAAGAACAGAAAAATGTTCACATAATATACCTGCCTTACTTTTCTGCTGCTATCCTCAGCTAATAATATTTCTTAGAGTACAACTAAAATCTCCTGTAAAAATGTAGGGAGGGGAAGCATGGTGCGAAAGCAGTAAACACTCAATTGCAATTGCAGAAAACAGAACCTGTGTTAAATTTAGAATTCGCAATTCACAACAAGCACAGCGGGAGGACACCCAACAGGTAACCCTCCCAGGATGTAACAGCAATGTGTAGCAGAGCAGGTCACGGATGTGCCGACAGCGTCTGTTTTGAGGGCTGGACAGTCTGTCTGTCTGGTCCATGCCCAAATAGGGAGGCTTCCAGGAAGGATGGAATGTCCTTATCCTTTCCCTACTCATCTGGAACCTCTCCTATCGCTGTTCACTGTCCCTGCCAGACAGGTGTCCTGTCCCTACACTACCCACATCTTAAATGCATGCCAAGCCTGGGTGCCAGGGCTTTAAATAGGTGCTGCCTGACTCAATATGGCTGCTAGAGTCACACGGGGCAGCAGCATGCAATTGAATAGTTTCCCCAGTGACCCATAAAACCATAGAGCAACCATGTTCCTCTTGATTTCCCATCCAACTGCAATGTTGCTGCGGTCGAGTGCCAGCTACAAAGGAGAAAACAGACTGCACCTGCCTACACTCCCCTGCTGTTTGACAGATGCTGCCCTTGACATTGCAACACAATAAAGAACAATATGAGAAATGTAATGAACATGGTTAAGGAACAACAGGAAAAAGTTCAAACAACATAATCAGAGTATTTTGCATACAGCTTGCATTGCACCTTTTCCAATGAGGGCATGGCTGCTTGTAGTGGAGTACAAAAGGCCTCTTCCCCAGGGTTTAGCCTCTGAAACAGTGACAAGACACTACATACAGGTATGCTAATGTGGCATGGTTGGGGAGTAAAGGTTGTCCTCAGGTTGACAAACTGCACCAGGACCTTCCCTTTGTGAACCATGGATAAGGTGCATGCATTTAGCGAACACAATGTTCGAACTTGGCCAACAAGCAGGACAAGCCCAAGTGCTTTAACACGTTCATGCCCAGAACTATAAGCACTGCTGAACTTACCGGGCCATGAGTCAGCACTACGCCTACTTGATCCACTACTTGATTGTCAATCTGGATCCTCACCCAGGTGACACCATCTACCAGGATGGACAAACTGTTGGCTGCCTTGAGGGATAGCTAGGAGGGATCCAGTTGATTTTGTGTCCCATCCTCTGAGCATAGAGGTCATACTCCATGACAGTGACCTCTAACCTACAGTGACCTCTAAACCTGTGTCAATCAGGCAGTAACCTCTTATCCATTAATGAGGGCGGCCACTACTGGACCAGGTGTGACCATAGACACTGGTTTTCTGGAACCTTGTGTTCACTGTCCCGGTAGTTGTCCCTCTGCCCCAGGAGCCACTATTTTACTGGTGGCCCGGGTGAGCTTTTGAATTCAAGCTAGCCACAGTTTTTGTTTACATGTCCAAATCTTTGCGTCCCTCCTTAATGGATTGTCATCCTTAGGGGATAGGGCCGAATCTCATCTGAGTTAGGGCAGTTTTTGTTTCAAGGAGGTCACATGTATGGTCACATGTATGACAGCAGTCAAGGGACCAGGGCCTCATCTTACATGTGTGAGGGATCATATCTTTTTGTTAATGCCACATTTGCTTCAACATCTGCCTGTTCTTGCACAACTGTGTCTGCCACAGCTTCATGAAAAGAGATGGTGGGTTGCACTCTAATTTGCTCCTGCATGGCCCCATAACCAATGTTCAATCCTACCATGAACTGGTCCCTCAATAGGTGACCCAAGCTATTTCCAGAGGTTCTAGAGTGCTACCGCAAAACGAGTGAGGCTCTCATCCTCCTGATGCCTATGAACAAAGAAATATGCGCCTCAACTCTGGGACCAGCACATTTTATCCAAACAGACCCCCGCGACTTGTTCCAAGAGAACCAATCCTCTGCCACCATCACTGATCAGCTGGCATCATCCTCCAAGTAGTTAATAGCTAGCTCTGCAATCAGATGCGGTCGGATGGGAAACTGATATAGGCGCGCAGCACTTTTTAGTCTCTGCCCCTATTCTGCCAGAAGAATATTGGAACCGTTAAACACAGGCATCAGGGCCAGGGCTTATCTCAGTGGTGCCATAATGGTGCCAGCTCCTCCTTCGCACCTGCTGCAAGAAAAGACATATGCTGCTGACTGCCACCAAGTGTGGGGAGGTGCAGCGAAAGTAAACACTCAGAGTCCAATTGCAGAAAACAGAACTTGTATTCAATTTTGAGTTTGCAATTCACAACAAGCCTGGCAGGAGGACATCCAATCGGTAACACTCCCAGGATGTAACAGTGATGTGTAGCAGAACAGGTCTCAGATGTGCCAGCAGCGTTTGTCTTGAGGGGCGGAATGTGGCTTGGCCAGTCTGTACCCAAACAGGGAGGCTTCCAGGAAGGATGTTGTGTCACTATCCTTTCCATGGTCATCTGGAACCTCTTCCTATTGCTATTCACTGTCTCTGTCCAGATGGTTGACCCGTCTCTACACTGCCCACACGTTAGATAAGCGCCAAGCCTGGGAGTCAGGGCCTTAAATAGGCTCTGCCTGACTTAAGATGGTTGCCAGAGTCATGTGGGGTGGGAACAACTTCCTCAATGACCCAGGAAGGAACCATGTTCATCTTGACTTAACCTCAAAAATGCAATGCCACTGCCGTCGAGCTCCACCTACAGTGGAGAAAATACATTGCACCTGCCTACATAACAGTCTAAATAAGTATGAAATCCAGTTACCATAGGATGCACAAGCTTTACAAATAAACAACATATTTCCTATACCTTCCCTGACTGAGCCAAATTCTCATTATTTTGTGTCTCATCTGCTCAAACACTGCAGCTCACAGTGGGAGAGTTTCAGGGACAGAGGCAGTGCTGCTAACTCAGAGCAGGATCAAATGTGACTCTATCAGTAATGATAATGCTGATGACTACATCTCCTGCATAACTTTTCCTTTCCCGCTGTAGTGCAAGCAGGAATAGCCTACAATTGTCAGCATTATTGTCACACCATCACAGTAGGCTGCATTAGGTGCACCAGCAAGATCAACAGGTATTCATTGGACTTTGCTGGGAGGCTAAGAGAAAAATAATAGTCTCAGTTTGGGGAGTAGGGGTGTAATTGGGAATTTTTGGACCCTCTACACTTTTGTTGATATATAACATAGTGGTGATGGGGGAATGACCCCCCCCTCCTTAATATGGGATGCATATGTGATTGATATAAATGTTTTACCCTCTATACTTATCACTACAATCATGTCCTTCCTCTTCATTTCTAGTATTCCTAACTAGCCATGACATAAGCTTGGTCCCTTGTGTGGGACTCCTAATGGACAAATATTTGACTGCTGCTATGTTCATGAATGTTGCACACATGTAATACAGGTATGTAATATTGTTGTTCCCCATGAGGGAGGATAAACTTGCATTGGACATACTGTAATTCTATGAAATTGCTGTTCTGATGAATATATTTTTTATTATTGTAGAGCTTGACTGTAGTTATCTTCCTAATGAAGCGGGCAACAACCTGTGAAATGCTTAAAATTTATAGCAAGCAACTCATCATCCAAGTTTGGCGGGGATGTTAAGTGAATTATTTGATGACATGACAACTCATGTTCCTATTATGGCAAACTTTGTGTCATTTTGAATGTCTTAAAGGTTTTTTTTTAAATACAGTACCCTAGAAAAGTATTCATACCCCTTGAAATTTTCCACATTTTGTAATGTTACACTCAAAAACGTAAATGTATTTTATTGGGATTTTATGTGATAGACCAACACAAAGTGGCACATAATTGTGAAGTGGAAGGAAAATGATAAATGGTATTCTTTTTTTTTTTACAAATAAATACCTGAAAAGTGTGGCTTGCATTTGTATTCAGCCTCTTCACTCTAATACCACTAACTAAAATCTTGTGGAACCAATTACCTTCAGAAGTCACCTAATTAGTAAATAGAGTCCACCTGCGTGTAATTTAATCTCAGTATAAATACAGCTGTTCTGTGAAGCCCTCAGAGGTTTGTTAGAGAAAATTAGTGAACAAACAGAATCGAGAAAGGCCAAGGAGCACACCAGGCAGGTCAGGGATAAAGTTGTGGAGAAGTTTAAAGAAGAGTTAGGTTATAAAAAAACATCCCAAGCTTTGAATATCTTGTGGAGCACTGTTCAATCCATCATCCAGAAAATGGAAACAGTATGGCACAACTGCAAACCTACCAAGACATGGCCGTCCACCTAAACTGACAGGCTGGGCAAGGAGCGCAATAATCAGAGAAGCAGCCATGGTAACTCTGGAGGAGCTGCAGTGATCCACAGCTCAGGTGGGAGAATATGTCCACAGGACAACTTTTAGTCGTGCACTCCACAAATATGGCCTTTATGGAAGAGTGGCAAGCAGAAAGCCATTGTTAAAAGAAAGCCATAAGCAGTCCTGTTTGCAGTTTGCGAGAAGCCATATGGGGGACACAGCAAACATGTGGAAGAAGAAAAACGATATGTGTGGCGGAAAACTAACACTGCACATCACCCTGAACACACCATCCCCACCGTGAAACAAGGTGGTGGCAGCATCATGTTGTGGGGATACTTTTCTTCTGCAGGAACAGGGAAGCTGGTCAGAGTTGATGGGAAGATGGATGGAGCCAAATACAGGGCAACCTTAGAAGAAAAGCTATTAGAGTCTGCCAAAGACTTGAGACTGGGGTGGAGGTTCACCTTCCAGCAGAACAACAACCCTAAACAAATACAGCCAAAGCTACAATGGAATGGTTTAAATCAAAGCATATTCATGTGTTAGAATGACCCAGTAAAAGTCCAGACCTAAATCCAATTGAGAATCTGTGGCAAGACCTGAAAATTGCTGTTCACAGACACTCTCCATTCAATCTGACAGAGCTTGAGCTATTTTGCAAAGAAGAATGTGCAAAAATGTCACTCTCTAGATGTGCAAATCTGGTAGAGAGATACCAAAAAAAAAACTTGCAGCTGTAATTGCAGCGAAATGTGGTTCTACAGAGTATTGACTCAGGGGGCTGAATACAAATGCACGCCACACTTTTCACATATTTATTTGTAAAAAATGTTGAAAGACATTTTTCATTTTCCTTCCACCTCACAATTATGTGCAACTTTGTGTTGGTCTATGACATAAAAACCCAATTAAATACATTTACGTTTTTGGTTGTAACATGACAAGATGTGGAAAATTTCAAGGGGTATGAATACTTTTTCAAGGCACTGTATGTATAATAAAATATTGATCTGTTTAGATATATTTTTTGTGGTACCTTTAAAGTCCTCCATTGCTTAGTTGTGATCTTTTTTTTTTTGCACACATGTTTCTTAGGATGTGGTACCAGACAATACATGTCTAATATGTAGAAGGTCTCCCCCTGGGATTCTTTCCTCCCATTGCGAATGCTGCTCAGGCTAAGAGAAAACCGTATATGTAAAAACACTTATAATTGCAGCACATATTTTTAAATGGGATGCCATTGTTAGACTCCATTCACACTGGGGCAACACGACTTCCAGCGCGACTTTGGAAGGCAACTTGGACACGACTTGAGTATGAATCACAGCGCGACCTGGAGCTACTTACAAGGCAACTTCAAGTTGCCTCCAGGACAGGAGACATTCCAGTGGCCAATCAAACAAGAATCAGCTCTGTGGGAGGGAGGGGGGAGGGAGGGGTTTGCCTGAGAAATGTATGTTCTCTTCCTGGAAAGTTGCTTCTATTAAGACAGGGGATCCGACTTCTGAGCGACTTCCATTAAAATCAATGGGTACAGGTCGCCTAGCAGTCGGATTGAAGTAGTACAGGAACCTTTTTTGAAGTCGGAGCGACTGCAGTAGTGTGCATTAAGACGGCTCCATTCACTTACATTGATTTTCTCATGCAGCGCAACTTGAGGCGACCTGGGGCGACTTGAAGTCGGATCCAAAGTTGCCCCTGTGTGAATGGGCTCTTATGCTTTAAAAGGTTGCAAGTTCAAGAAAAATAATTCATTTTCTTCATTTCACAAAAAGAAACAAAATGCCAATCAATTAAATACCCTCTATCAACTGGATCCCACTTGCCATGTATCATTTGAAAAATTTAGAAAATATTGTAATAAATAATATAAATTTTTCAGCTACAGTTCCAGTGTTACCATCTAAAGAACACATCTAGTAGGATAGCACAAATAATAATAACCATTTTTAGAGTACAGAAATCCATAGCAACTAATAATTTTACTGTAAATCATTGTGCTTCATACTTTACTCTTCACCTTCACCTTATAGTGATTAAGTAATTCATTGGGTTGACTTTGTCTTCCCTTAGCAAATCACAAGAATTATTTCCTCTTGCACAGAGGTTTGGTGTTTCATCTAAGGGCGACAAACTATGCATAAACAAATGTACCTTCTTGCATTTTCTTGAAAATTTCAATTTGATTTGTTTAGATGATAATCAGACATGGTTGGGACCTTTGTAGTGCAATACTTTCTGTAATATTGGGTCAATTGTTCATAAAGTATAACGAAGGTGCTGCAATTATCATGAAGTTATTAATAAACATCAGTGAACCACAATATAAAAGCTTTAATAAAGAAATTGAACTTTAAAAAAAAGACAAATGAAGAGAACACACTTTGGAAGCCGTAGGCATTGGCAGTAAACTCCAATGACTTTCCTTGCTTTGCTGTCTTCTACTCTAACACGATGACCTATGATTTTATTTATAAAGTCCCTTATGTCAATGCTTGCTATCCTGTGACTATGTCAGCTACCATTTTACAGTGTTACAGGCTGAGGTCACAGTCTTTTTCTTTACTCAGGCTGATTGCCAGTTTCTCAACACCTGCCTTATATATGACAGCTCTGTGTCCCCATAAATTATAAATCATGTGCCTTCTGTCCGTTACTTTGGGACAACCACAAAGTTAGAAACAGCCCTGTAACATTAGAACATGGGCTCTTGGATGAGACAGCTGAGAGAAAAACAGACATACATCACCACACCAAGGTCCTCTAACTTTTTGCATGCAGAAAGAATCAGATTAGAAGGTACCTAGTAGTAATTAGAGAATTAGAAGCACTATGTTAAGTAGAATATTGCAGGATGAAAATGATTCCATTTCATTTGCCGTGAGGGGACTGCTGACTGACCGAACTTAAAGGCATCATTAATCATTTGTTTGTACATGAATAGTATGATCTTTTATGGCTCTTTGATGTTTGTCACAAGGTCACTGGTGAACATGTGCCATATTCTAAGTACCATAGTGATAGAAACTGATAGTGTCTGAGGATCAGAGAAAGGTTCTGTTACTGAGTATCAGAATGCAGAAGACATCGCCTGCTGTGTTATCTGCCATTTTTTATACTACGTTATTCCAAGTGACAGCTTTAATGCTGCACCAAGTATATTTAAAAACCGTACTGAAACACCTTATATTTGTTAAATGTTTTTTTTTATATATGTTTTAATCTAAGTTACATTTGAAACAAACAACTGTTGGCATACAGTATGTTAGGAAATTAAAAAGAGCAATTTGAAAAGGTGTAGTAAAAGATTTGACAGCAGTAAACTGAAAACTGGAACCTAGTGGTAACAATCATCAAAATGTATATTATGTGAATGAGTTAGCCTGTTTATTCTTGCAAATTCACCCATCAAGGGGACATATTCTGTATATTATAATGAGAAACCATTAATATTGTGACTGCTTATTAAAATCATGAATGGTTGGTAACAGCCAAATTTCCTTTTTTTCTGCGTTTGGAGCGATGTCAGGTAGGTTATACCTTCAAAGACTGTTCACCTTTTATAGAAAATTTTAGATAGCTAAACATTGATTGGGCATCTGCAAGTTTTTGAGGAAATTGCTCCTTTACTTTAAATATAGAAAAATAGCACTCACATTACCAACATCCATAAATAATGTAGTAAAGAAAAGGAAAAAAAATAGGGATATGGGCCCTACTTGGACTTTCAGCGGCACAGTAAACAATAGAGATGTATAAAAAATATATAAATGTTTAATAGAAAAAGAGAACCACATAAATGAAATTGAATACAAGGACAATATAAGAATTATAAATCATACATATGAGTACATATAAATGATGAGAACCCGAATGCATCAACGCTTTTCGTCTTGGGGCTTCTTCAGGATGCAAATTCAGGAAAGCAGTAGTTGTAGAAGCAAGAAAGGGATCTCACTCTTATAACTACAATTCTTGGTTAGCGTGTAGCCAACACCGACATCCAATAGAGGAAAAAAACGAGTCATGTAAAGAATGTGCAATGCTGGCGAAGCAAAAACGGGGAAACCAGCTGTAATTTCCGAGTAAACGGTACGTATGACTTCAAAAGTCATATATAGAGAAACTGGATATAAGAAGAAAGTCTTCCTTTTCAGCCGACAAATCCAAATGGAGGAAGTCACTGTGATAATTCAAAGTATCAGTAGGCTGGAATCCTTAACTCAAGAGGGATATATAATACAGATCCCCCGAGTAGTAACTTTTATTAGACTTGGTAGGTTCAAAGTAATCCCCAGGGGAGAGCACAAAGAAAGGGCTCTACATAACTCTTATTAGACTGGGTAGGTTCAAAGTAATCCCCAGGGGAGAGCACAAAGAAAGGGCTCTACATAACTCTTATTAGACTGGGTAGGTTCAAAGTAATCCCCAGGGGAGAGCACAAAGAAAGGGCTCTACACGAGTGTAGAGCCCTTTCTTTGTGCTCTCCCCTGGGGATTACTTTGAACCTACCAAGTCTAATAAAAGTTACTACTCGGGGGATCTGTATTATATATCCCTCTTGAGTTAAGGATTCCAGCCTACTGATAATTTGAATTATCACTGTGACTTCCTCTATTTGGATTTGTCGGCTGAAAAGGAAGACTTTTTTCTTATATCCAGTTTCTCTATATGTGACTTTTAAAGTCATACGTACCGTTTACTCGGAAATTACAGCTGGTTTTCCCGTTTTTGCTTCACCAGCATTGCACATTCTTTGCATGGCTCGTTTCTTTCCTCTATTGGATGTCGGTGTTGGCTACACGCTAACCAAGAATCGTAGTTATAAGAGTGAGATCCCTTTCTTGCTTCTACAACTACTGTTTTCCTGAATTTGCGTCCTGAAGAAGCCCCAAGGCGAAATGCGTTGATGCATTTGGGTTCTCATCATTTATATGTACTCATATGTATGATTTTTAATTCTTATATTGTCCTTGTATTCAATTTCATTTATGTGGTTCTCTTTTTCTATTAAACATTTATATATTTTTTATACATCTCTATTGTTTACTGTGCGAAATGCGTTGATGCATTCGGGTTCTCATCATTTATATGTACTCATATGTATGATTTTTAATTCTTATATTGTCCTTGTATTCAATTTCATCTATGTGGTTCTCTTTTTCTATTAAACATTTATATATTTTTTATACATCTCTATTGTTTACTGTGCCGCTGAAAGTCCGAGTAGGGCCCATATCCCTATTTTTTTTCCTTTTCTTTGCTCCTTTACTTTATTAACCTGTTTTTATTTTAAGTGGTCACTGAACATAAAAGAAAATTTGCTTCTACCAAATGTAGTCTTGCTGACCTTCATTTATATTATAATAGATCTTATCATAAACACTTTGGTAGCCTCAGCTAACTGATTCTGATACTGTTTTCAATGAGTATTCACGGTCTATTAAAACGGAAATTTTAGGATATTTGCACGTTTTTTTTAGGAAATTGCTAACTTGTTTTAAATCTTGTATATTTTAACTGTTTCCTGAACCTTAAACAAAGATGGCATATCTCAAATGCAATCTTGCTTGCATTCATAGATAATTAGATATATTGTTAGGTCTTATCATGAATTTTCTTGAGAGCTTCCAGAGTGAGACAATGTTACTTTGATATAGCAATCCCCAAAGTTCACATGCTGGTATATGATCTTTGTGTTAATGTGTTTTTAAGTCCAATAAACATTATACAAATCATTTTGGTGTATTTAAATAATCAAATGTTTAACATTTGCATTGCTTAAAGTGGTTTAAGGTAAAAAAAAAAACTTCCAGTATGAGCTCCCCACAGCACTCCCCCAAAAAATACTCACCTGGCCCCTTTTTCAATCCAGCGTTGTGTCCAAGATACTGCTCTCTCTCTCACCTTACAGGGACTGAGGCACCACTGGCCCCTGCTGCTGTCAATTAAATCCTGAGAAGAGGGAGCGAGGGAGGGTCCTTGCTTTGTGTGTCCATGGACACACATATCCCAGTTAAGGAGCAAGCCTACATGTATGCCCCCATAGCAAGCAGCTTGCTATGGAGGGAAGACACAGAGTAGGAGGAGCCCAAAGAGTTGGGGTGGACCCCAGAGAAAGGTTCAGGGCTGCTCTGTGCAATATCATTGTACAGAGCAGGTAAGTATAACATGTTTATTAATAAAAAATATCAAAAAAAAACAAAGCCTTTACATTCACTTTAATAGGGTGCATTCACTGTGACTGACACAAGAAGAAAGGTGGTAAGTGCAAAGCACTTTTGTTGCTGTGATTGACTGCACTTGGTACTTGGCTTTATATTCTATGAACACTTTGTTAAAAATCTAAAGGAAAAGGGAAAAGTCCTGGAAGTTGCACATCTCTGCAAAACCCCGTAAGAAGGTGTATGAGGCTGGGTTCACACTTGTCCGACAAACGCTCCGACATTGGGAGCTCATGTCGCATGACGTGTGAAAATCAATGTTTCCCTAAGAGAGCCGTCTTAACTGGTCCGACACAAGTCGGTCCGACTTTGAAAATGCTCCCTGTACTACTTTGGTCCGACTTTGATCCTACTTCAGCCCATTGAATATCATTGAAGTCGGATCAAAGTAGGATCCTTGTCCTTACCATCTGACATTTGAAATCCGACATGGTGATTACAGCAGCAGTAAAAGGAATTTATTTTACACTGGGATTGTTTAGATTGGTCAAAGGACAAGTCAGACTATCACAAAGTTGGATCAAAGTAGTATCCTGTTCATTCAAGTCGGATGGATGTAGGACCATTGTAGGACCGATGTAGGATGGATGTCGCAGAGCAATGTAGGATGAAAGTCGTATGACTGTCGTGTAGTATCAGTGTGAACCCAGCCTGACAGCTTCAGCCTGGGCTCCAACCAGGCCACACCTCCAACACATTTCACTAGGCTAAGCTCCATGGGCAGAGTGAGCCTGGGCTGAGGCTGTCATACACCTTCTTACGGGGGTTTGTAGAGATGTGCGACTTCCAGGACTTTTCCCTTTTCCATTAGATGCCTAGAACTGTGATGAGCTCTGTCCTTCAAGCAATTGCTACTTAAGAAGACCTGGTAGAGCTTTGAGTAGCAAGTGTAAATTTAATTTGAGTCACA
The DNA here is from genome assembly GCA_029206835.1 of Rana muscosa. Taxonomy (NCBI): domain Eukaryota; kingdom Metazoa; phylum Chordata; class Amphibia; order Anura; family Ranidae; genus Rana; species Rana muscosa. The sequence continues at coordinate 486,923,981 of CM055122.1, forward strand.
GTTAAAAATCTAAAGGTGTAGGACATTCTACACTGTCTTACTTGTGGAAGACATTATTTTCCAAATAGTGATTTTTAATTTTATTCTATATTACAGATAGGATAACAGTCAACAAGAAAATCACAAATATGAAAATCACCCTCTGGAAGAAGTAATCAGACAGATGAAATGCATTAGGGCAAAGCCAGGCTTTGTGTGTGTGTTGATCGGTGACATTCAGCTGAGCATGGGCAATGTCTCATCTCACAGTTCAGCTGGCCGTATATGAGACACAAACAGGAGTGCTCAATACTCACTGCTGTGGTCCTCTGGGGGACATTTTGGATGCTTAGTTGTACAATTTAAATGTGAGTATAATAGTTTTGTGGTGATAAAAGGCTTTTAACCATATGGTATCATACTATGTAGGGCCTCTTCCCTTAAATGCTCGCTGATGTAAACATCAGAAGACAGCTCCGTGATTGTGGAGGCAGCTTTCTGGGATATCATAAGTGCAATGGTCATATTTGTGAAGAGTGGTAATATCAGATCATGGCAGATCCATGTGGGTCGAGGCCAGCACTTAGTGTTTAATTTGGAACTCTATGGGTAGATGCTTTATCATCACCACACAAGAGTGAAGAAAGAAGCTTTTCTACATTTGTTTTTTGTTTGTTTTTTTGGACACAGGATCACTTTGTACAAGTTTCAGCTCATTCTGGAACACTGTTGAATTTTTGGGGATTTATGTACACATTTATTATTGCTGCTTTGAAGTGATATAATTTAGATGATATACTCATTGATATATATATATATATATATATATATATATATATATATATATATTGTGACAGTACAGTTCCCTGTCCTGGTAATTGTCACCCAAGATTCTCAAATAGGCAGGTTGAGGGGCTCCAGGGTTATTTAATGTGGAGGAATCTGTTTGATCAGTTTCCTCCAAAGTTTGTAAAATCCTGTTGGGGACCTGGAGCCCGGAGATTCCATAGCAATATGGGTGGGATGGAATCTCCAATCCTGGGACCGGGTTTTGGAAACAGACAGGAGTCTGGCTGGTTGATTGAGCAGGTGGGTCCTGGGCTTATAGCAGAGTCAGGACTAGGGTTCTGGGCCCCACCTTCCAGAGGAGTCCAGGCGTGCAAGGGAGAAGCCAGGGTGCATGCTTGCAAGGGAGAAGCATGCATGTCTGCATGCTATAGTCAGAGGGCCCAAAGCTGTGGCTGAGCAGCACGGAAGCTGAGAGGAGGTACAGTGATTGTATGGGAACTTTGGTACATGGCCAAGAGGGCTGAAGCGAAAAGCCTAAGCGCCAGTATTGCTGAAGAGAGCCAGGTGGCTTGGTATTTTCCGTTGATTATTACCTTACTGCTGTAGCAACTTGAAAACCCCTGCGTGGGAATTCTGGATGGACGTTTTTTCTTTCTTTTAATAAAAGTGGGCCAACAAGCCCTTAAAGTGGTTGTAAACCCACTTTTTCAACTTGTACCTACAGGTAAGCCTAGATTAAGGCTTACCTGTAGGTGCAAGAAATATCTCCTAAACCTACACGGTTTAGGAGATATTTACTAAAATGACAAGCGCCGCTGTCTACGGCGCATGCGCGCCGTAGACAACGGCGCATTTATGGGGTTAATCCCATTCACATACTCGGCTACTTCCCAGCAATCGCTGGGCGTAGCCGAGTGGGACGCCTCCCGCGCGCATGCGCAGAGTGACGTCTCCGCCGCTCCGGCCAATCACAGCGCCGGAGCGGCGCTGTGATTGGCTGGTGCGGCGATACCCGGAAGTAACATTCCGGCTATCGCCGCAGTGATGTCTGCGTCTGCAGTGAGGGACGAGGACGGCTTTGGGGGCCCCGATCTAAGGTAAGTGGAACATAATGAGCTATTATGCTAGTCATAATAGCTCATTATGCCTTTCTCTTGCAGGTGGGCCAAAAAAATAAAAAAAATAAAAGTGGGTTTACAACCACTTTAAAAAGCACAACTGGCGTGGACTCTGCTCACTGGTATGCTCTACACAGAAGCTAAATAACCCCCAATGCCACAATATATATATATATCTAGTGACACATTTATAAGGGGATTCATATGCACTTAGCGCTGTATTGAACTAGATTTTTTTATTTTTTGGCTTATTTATATTTTATTTAAAGTGGTTACTATTACGGCTGCTTTGTTGAAAGCATATTTTTATAGTGGGTTGATTGAAATAAGTTTATTATAATTTTTGAGTACTCACAAAAGCGCAGTGGGGGTTGTAATTTTTTATATAACATCACAAACAGCAGTTTATATGAACATAGATACACTGGGAACTACAATGCTTCCAGGTTTTTTTTTTATATAGTTCACAACAACAAACTCCATATTGAGAAATAAAGATATTTGTCACAAGTACATGAAGTGAAAAATGCTATGCTACTAGCAAGCATCAAATAGTTTATTGGCTAAATTTTAGGATAAAGTTGGAGTTGCCAGACTCCCACTTGATGTTAAGAATACACTCAAACAGCACAGAGCTATTTTGAAAAAATAACAAAATGATATTACAAAATTGAGTTGTTATGGGCCTTGGAAATGTTTTGTATCTGATAAGTACCTTTTGAGTGGTCAAAATGCATTTTTTTCTGCTTACTGATTTTTTTTTTTCTGTGCGTTATTTCAAAATAATACCCTAAAAATATTTTACTTATCCATCTCCATATAGCTTAAAGTGCATATGAACTCAAAAATAAAGATTGTTTATTTGTAAAGGAACATCTAGAAATCTTAATTGTGCCAAAGTGGTACACTGAAAATTTTACCTTTTATCTTAAATTTCCTCCTAAAAAATAGCAGTGCATTTCCTGGGGGTTGGGTGTGTCCAACCACTGCTGTGCCTACATAGTTGTATATCTGCTGCCTAAATCTAAGGCACTGCTGCCTCTAACACACTGGGGTTGATTTACAAAACACAAATAGACTGTGCACTTTGCAAGTACAGTTGTACTCTGCAAAAGCAGTTGCCTCTGAGCTTAGAAAATTAGGTAAAGCTTCACTTTACAAATAATACCCAATCATATGCAAGAAAAATATAATTTCTTGCACGTGATTGGATGATGTAAGCCAGCAGAGCTTCCTATCAATTACTAAGCTTAGGATAAACTGCATTTGCAGAGTTAAGACCAAGGACAAACAAACAAACAAACAAACATTTTCAGCGCTATCCTGGATTGTCAAATTACAAATGATCAGAAAATTTTAAAGTAAGGTGCTCAGTCCTAATACATAGTAAGGGTTCAAAATAAAGTCAATAATGATGAAGCTTGCTGTGGTCTCAAATTAGAGCGAGGCCGCCTGTACTAGGGTTTGGGAACCCACACTGAAACAGAGGAGGGAAGGGAGAGAGAGGCGCCAGGAAAAAAATGGCGTAGCACAGTTTAATAGAAACAAATGAAAAAACAATAACAAGTTCCACTCACAGGGGGTGTCAAGTGTGTAGGTCTGGTATTGGAGGGAGCTCAGAAAGTGATCCCGCACTGGATCGTGTGGTCAGTCCTGACCGCAGCGGCGGCTCTGGTGGTTGAATAGGAGAGGGTGCTGATGAGCGAGCTGTCACAAGCCAATAACCACCTGTCAACCCATAGGATCAAACAAACAATTGGAACATGTTTCGGAGGCTAGCCACACCTCCTTCCTCCTTGGCGCCTCTCTCTCTCTTCCCTCCTCCATCTGCAGAGTGCAACTGCATTTGCAAAGTGCACAACATTTTGCCTTTAGTAAATCAACCTCTGTGTGTCAGCTGTTGTCCCTAGCGCAGGTATACATATGATGGATAGACTTATAGTAATAGTATGAGTTAGGTGGTTTTGATGCTTTAGGTGAAAATGTAAGCAAATAAAATACATGGTTTACAAAGTTGATCCCTGCAACAAAATTTTTTAATACTTGCCTCTCCTGCCCCTCATGTTGTATTCAAGGTTTTTTTCAATTGATGGTTTCTCCACAATACAGGTGGGATCAGTGGTGTGGGCAGTATGGTTAGTATTACCTTATACCTTACATCTTATATGACAGGCCATGTTTTATTTATTATTTTAAAATGGTTGCTTTAACATTGGATATTACTATTATCTAAATCTGTAGCTGCTTATACAATATACTGCAGGATCTTTGCATTGAGGATAACTTATCGACATTACTAATAAAAAGTTCATAGAATATGGTCATATTTGATGGCAAAGTACTGTCTGATTTTTATATGGATTAGGATTCTGGATCCTGGATTATGATTCTCTAAATTTTGTCTTTGGGATGGCAACCTTCAGGTCTTTGGAAATCACTATCATAAAAGCCCAGTATTATTTTTAAACTATGCACCCTATTAATATTTGTAATTCCAACACGGCTTTCAGTTCACTTAAGTGTGATGTATTTATGACTTTGTCTATGTAACTACACCCTACATAAACTTAGATTGCCTGGTGTCTCCACAGAAGAATGGCATGGAGTTATGTTTCAGCTGTGAAGACTATTAGTGGCCATAAAAAATCTCATGCATTTCTCAGAGAAAAAATATGAAGGTACAGAATGCCAAAGGAACCGGTTTTAGTGCAGTTCTTTTTGTACAAACAAACATAGATCTACTATTGCAAGGAGGTAAATACTGAAACTGTGCCAAAATCAGGTACTTCACTTAATTTAACTACTTGCGGACCGCCCGCTGCCGTACGTTGGTACTTTGACATAGAATACCAGGGTTATGGCAACAGATAGCTGCCATAACCCTGGTATATTCTTAAACGGCGGACAGTCCTCTTTCTAATAAAAGTGGTCTCCATGGCAGATTCGCTGCAAGATTACTTTTATTGGGGGCGGGAGAGGGCCACCCCTCCCGCCACGCTCCGGCCATCTCCATCGCATACCGGAGCCGTCAGTAGTGGCAGAGCCAATTGGGTCCTCTCCCCTCTGAGACATAGAGCCAAGTGAGGGAAAAATGGCCCCCCGCTTGGCTCCATAACATTGGATGACGGAAGCGACGTCAAACGTCACTTCCACCGAAAGGTCTTAAAGGGGAATTATTATTTTTTATTGCATTTAAGTGTAAATGTGAAATCTGAGGTCACATTTAAGAGGTCCTGGCATGTTTTTTTCTATTACAAGGGATGTTTACCAAAAAAGTTAGTAAAAATTTTTGTGTAAGAAAAAAGTAAAATAAATAAGATTTTTTTTAAAAGCGCCCACGTTTCGCCGAGCTCGTGCGCAGAAGCGAACGCATATGTAAGTCGCGCCCTCATATGAAATCTGTGTTTAAACCACACATGTGAGGTATCATCGCGATCATTAGAGCAAGAGCAACTTCTAGCAAAAGTCCTCCTCTTTAACTCAAAACTGGTAACCTGTAAAATTATCTTTCACATTATAAAAAAAAATTGGGCTAACTTTACTCTTGTATTTTTTCCTAAAAAATTGCACTTGTAAGACCACTGCGCAAATACGGTGTGACATAAAGTATTGCAATAACCGCCATTTTATTCTCCAGGGTGTCTGAAAAAAATATATATAATGTTTGGGGCTTCTACGTAATTTTCTAGCAAGAAAACTGATTTTACACACCCTGCTGCGGCGAGATGGACTGGAAGTAGCAGGATATTTAAACAAAAAAAGGTATTTAACCACTTAAGCCCCGGACCATTTGGTAGCTAAAGGACCAGAGGTGATTTCAAAATTTTGCACTGCGCTGCTTTAACTGTAAATTGTACGGAAATGCAATGTTGTACCCAAACGAAATTTGCGTCCTTTTCTTCCCACAAATAGAGCTTTCTTTTAATGGTATTTGATTGCCTCTGCGATTTTTATTTTTTGCGATATAAACGGAAAAAGACCGAAAATGTTGAAAAAAAATGATATTTTCTACTTTTTGTTATAAGAAAAATCGAATAAACTCAATTTTAGTCATACATTTAGGCCAAAATTTATTCAGCCACATGTCTTTAGTAAAAAAATGTCAATAAGCGTATATTTATTGGTTTGCGCAAAAGTTATAGCGTCTACAAACTAGGGTACATTTTCTGGAATTTACACAGCTTTTAGTTTATGACTGCCTATCTCATTTCTTGAGGTGCTAAAATGGCAGGGCAGTACAAAACCCCCCCCAAATGACCCCATTTTGGAAAGTAGACATCCCAAGGAAATTGCTGAGAGGCATGTTGAGCCCATTGAATATTTTTTTTTTTGTCTCAAGTGATCGAATAATGACTAAAAAAAAAAAAAAATTACAAAAAGTTGTCACTAAATGATATATTGCTCACACATGCCATGGTTATATGTGGAATTGCACCCCAAAATAATAAATTTTGCTGCTTCTCCTGAGTACGGGGATACCACATGTGTGGGACTTTTTGGGAGCCTAGCCGCGTACGGGACCCCGGAAACCAAGCACCGCCTTCAGGATTTCTAAGGGCGCAAATTTTTGATTTCACTCCTCACTACTTATCACAGTTTTGAAGGCCATAAAATGCCAAAATAGCACAAAACCCCCCCAAATGACCCCATTTTGGAAAGTAGACACCCCAAGCTATTTGCTGAGAGGCATGGTGAGTATTTTACAGCTCTCATTTGTTTTTGAAAATGAAGAAAGAAAATATATATATTTTTATTTTATTTTTTTTCAATTTTCAAAACTTTGTGACAAAAAGCGAGATCTGCAAAATACTCACCATACCTCTCAGCAAATAGCTTGGGGTGTCTACTTTCCAAAATGGGGTCATTTGGGGGGGTTTTGTGCCATCTGGGCATTCCATGGCCTCCGAAACTGTGATAGGTTGTGAGAAGTGAAATCAAAAATTTACACCCTTAGAAAGCCTGAAGGCGGTGATTGGTTTTGGGGTCCCGTACACGGCTAGGCTCCCAAAAAGTCTCACACATGTGGTATCCCCGTACTCAGGAGAAGCAACAGAATGTATTTTGGGGTGTAATTCCACATATGCCCATGGCATGTTTGAGCAATATATCATTTAGTGACAACTTTGTGGAAAAAAAAAAAGAAAAAAAAATTGTCTTTTTCCGCAACTTGTGTCAACATATAAAATATTCCATGGACTCGACATGCCTCTCAGTATATAGCTTGGGGTGTCTACTTTCCAAAATGGGGTCATTTGGGGGGGTTTTGAACTGTTCTGGCATTTTATACACAACAATAGGAAGCTTACATCCACTCTTCTAACCACTTGAAGACAAAGCCCTTTTTGACACTTTTTGTTTACATGAAAACATTTTTTTTTTTGCAATAAAATTATGTTGAACCCCCAAAAATTATATATATTTTTAAAGCAAAGGCCCTACAGATTAAAATGGTGGGTGTTGCATTTTTTTTTCTACACAGTATTTGCGCAGCGATTTTTCAAACGCATTTTTTGGGGAAAAAATACACTTTTTTTTATTTTAATGCACTAAAACACACTATATTGCCCAAATGTTTGATGAAATAAAAAGATGATCTTAGGCTGAGTACATAGATACCAAACACGACATACTTTAAAATTTCGCACAAACGCGCATTGGCGACAAACTACATACATTTTTAAAAGCCTTTAAAAGCCTTTACAGGTTACGCCGTTAGATTTACAGAGGAGGTCTACTGCTAAAATGACTGCCCTCGATCTGACCTTTGCGGTGATACCTCACATGCATGGTGCAATTGCTGTTTACATATGACGCCAGACCGACGCTTGCGTTCGCCATTGGGCAAGAGCAGGGCAGGACAGGGGTGCTTTTTTTTATTATTATTAATTTTGCTTTTTTATTTTATTTTTAAACTGTTGCTTCCATTTTTTTTTTTTTTTATATTTTTTATTGTTATCTCAGGGAATGTAAATATCCCCTATGATAGCAATAGGTAGTGACAGGTACTCTTTTTTTGAAAAAACTGGGGTCTATTGGACCCTAGATCTTTCCTCTGCCCTCAAAGCATCTGACCACACCAAGATCGGTGTGATAAAATGCTTTCCCAATTTCCCAATGGCGCTTATTATATCCGGAGGGGGGACATTCCCTCCCACTGCTTGTAAAAGCAGTCCAGAGGCTAATTAGCCACTAGGATTGCTTTTACATGAAAGCCGGCCGCTGGCTGAAAAGAATGATACCAAGATGATACCTAAACCCGCAGGCATCATTCTGGTATAAACATTCAAAGTCCAGCAACATACCAGTACGTTGCTGGTCCTTGTTGGACATGTATTGTAATCTTTTTTTTCATGCAGCCTGTTGGCTGAATGAAAAAAAAAGATTGATCGGTGGGTATGCCCACCATTAGAATACCGCCCTATATCCACCCACTTCTAATGATGGGCATACATGCACCATTTATATATGCCGAAGCATGGGGGCATCTTCCTGCAAAAGTTATGCCGCGTACACACGGTCTGACTTTTCCACGGGCAAGCCTCCGTCGGAATTTCGACCGTATGTACGCGGCATTAGGAGCAAAATCGCTCCTCCGCTCCTCCGCCCCTGCTGCCCCAATGCTTCGGCATATATGCTTTTTTTTTAAACTGTGGTGGTGAAATCACCTCCTACAGCACTGGAGTCGCAGGGATCAGGCCTGTCTCTGCGAACGCTGCAGTTATGTGTGTTGTGTTTTGTAAGTGACAGTGATCGATCGATACTGCACTTGGGTGGCCTGGGCTGGACGGAGGGGCAAAACGCAGGTGCCAGCAGGTATCTGGGCTGATCCCGCTAACACTGCGTTTTTGGGAACCCTAAACTGCTGGGGACGCTAGTATAGATCTGATGAGATCAGATATTGATCTGTTCAGATACTATACCACTAAGGGAGGTGTATGCTTCACGCGTGGGTGTTAGCGCTACTGGCACTAACCTGACGCTGCCTGGGGTGTGACGCAGACCCTCTCTGACGCTAAAACCTAATTGATATCACCCGCCGGGCGATCAGGGGGTTAAACCTTTATTGGGTTATATACGGCGGGTGCCCTGACACTATAAAAAGCAAACTAACTAACCAGCGTCACCCGTAACACTTATATGGTGATCACTGGTGAAAGGGTTAACTAGGGGCAATTAGGGGGTTAAAACCTTTATTATTAGGTAATATATGGGGGTACCTGACGCTATATAAAAACCTGACGGCGAACCTAAAAAAAATTACTGGCTACCTATCGACATCACCGACACTAAGACAGCGATCAGAAAAACGATCGCTTAGCGACAGTGGTGATAGGGGGTGAAAGGGTTACCTGGGGGGCGATCAATGGGGTTAAACCTTTATTAGGTAATATATGGGGGTACCCGACGCTATAAAAATCTGCGGCGAACCTAAAAAAAATTACTGGCTACCGATCGGCATCACCGACGCTAAGACAGCGATCAGAAAAACGATCGCTTAGCGACAGTGGTGATAGGGGGTGAAAGGGTTACCTGGGGGGTGATCAAGGGGGTTAAACCTTTATTAGGTAATATATGGGGGTACCTGACGCTATAAAAACCTGCGGCGAACCTAAAAAAAATAACTGGCTACCGATCGGCATCACCGACGCTAAGACAGCGATCAGAAAAATGATCGCTTAGCGACAGTGGTGATAGGGGGTGAAAGGGTTATCTGGGGGCGATCAAGGGGGTTAAACCTTTATTAGGTAATATATGGGGGTACCCGACGCTATAAAAACCTGCGGCGAACCTAAAAAAAATAACTGGCTACCAATCGGCATCACCGACGCTAAGACAGCGATCAGAAAAATGATCGCTTAGCGACAGTGGTGATAGGGGGTAAAAAGGGATATCTGTGGGGCGATCAGGGGGTTAAACCTTTATTAGGGGGGTTAGAGGGCTACACTGGACCTAAAACTAACTTTAGTGACACTTTTACAGTCACAAATGTCACTGATTGCAGTGATCAGTAAATAAATGGTCACTGTAATCAGTGACACTGTGACTGGGGGCTGGGGGGTGATCTGGGGTGTCTGGGGGGGCCTGCGGGGGTGATTTATGTGCCTATGTGTCCTGGTGTCAGTGTAGTGTTTTGTGCACTAACCTGGCATCTTCTCCTGTATGGCGCTCGGTATATGTGAGCGCCGCAGGAGAGATGACATCACTTCCTCTGCCTGTGTAAACATTACACAGGCAGGGAAGCTCTCTCATTCGCCGGGAGCGATCGCGAGGGGGTGGCCGGAAACGAATGGCCGTCCCCTCATCACGGATCGCTCCCTTACACTTAACGGCCGCTCACTGTACAGAAGGGGGGATCGGACCCCCCAACTATACAAAGGCGATCACGTAGATATACGTGATTCTGCCTGTCGGTGCCATTCTGCCGACAAATTTTTACAGTGGGCGGTCGTTAAGTGGTTAAACAAAACCAATAAAAAAAAAATTAATGGTGCAGGGATCAGCTACCAGTGGGGCCATGGTTGCTAAATAGGGTGGAACTCTGCTTTAATTAGTGTTATTTGTGTTATTTACTATTTTGTCTATTTAAATGTAATTTGTTTGTCACTTTGTTTTCATTGTCTTTTATTTTCTGTGAAAAAATGGGGCTAATAAATGGCAACTTTTTGGCCCAGTCTGGATTGGCAGGGGGCAGGCCTCCTTAAATACCTAGGGTCAGCCCAGCTGGGGAGGAGTTGTTTGAGTGGAAGCTGGAGCTGGAGTGTTAGGCTGTCGAGGCATTTGAGGGAGCTTCCCAGTCTGGGGGGTGACCTTGGCCCTGGGGCTCGGGTGTGGACATGACCCTTATCACGACACACGGAGGTCTGCTGGACAGGTGGCATGGGAGCAAGAGAGAACAGCAAGAGAGCACTGCCAGGAGAGGAACAACAGGTTGCAGCCAAGAGGGCTGGTGAGTGACACACAGTTGGGAGAGGACTGGGGAGGCTTGCCTGAGAGGACTGGGAGAGTGCAGTCTGAGATGCGTGCAAAGCCAGTGAAGTGGACTGGGGTGTCACAGGCAGTGGAGAGAGGCAGCTGCAGCCATGAGGGGTGGCAGGGCCTGAAGATGTGGTACTGGGCTCAGTAGCCACGTGGACAGCTAGCACTAAGGACAACTATAATTTTACTACCCTAAAGGGGCCCTCAGCCTCTGCCTTCAAAGGGCATTTACCATAGGCCTGGCTGAGCCAGTGTCAGGCCTACAAATCAGTGCTGGCTGGTCTGGGAAGTGCAAGTAAGTGATGTGCTGGAGGTGTTCAGGAGAGATAGTCTGCAATTAAGTGATGTGCTGGAGTTGAACATCCCCATCCAAGTTTATTCTCCTCAATAAAAATACAAAACAGAGTTCAAGGACTGGTTTTCTGCCTGAGGGTGAATGAGAACTGTGTGCCTGGCTGGGCAGGGTGACAGTAAAAGAAGAGCAATCTGCTGCTCCAGGTGTGTGCAATACCTTAATTGGAACCACGTAGAAGTGCTAGCCCCGGCCCGCCTCTGTAAAAACTTGAGAAAAAGAAGAAATGGCTGCACATTCAAAGTTTCCCAAAGTGCCTTTTATTGCAGACGGTCAAAATACACCAGGGACACCAGGTGTTAGTCAAGTAGACATGTTTTACACATCTGATCTGTGCTTAATCATTAAGAGTGACAGAAGGGCTACAACACTCAGCAGCCCTCAACAGGGTACCGCTACAATTAGTTGAATCAGTCTCTTATAAGAGTATGCATTTTTCTTTGTAATATAAACTTCCCAACACCTGTAAAGAATATTACTTTTGTGCCAAATGCAGAAACCCCTGTGTCACCAGTGTGCTCTCAGAAATCTCACCTCCAATTCACTAAGCTAACATATAAAAATTACCCGCCAGGAATGCTGGTCCTCCAATTTCCTCTGTCTACTACAGACCCTCTCAGAAAATCTCCCAATGGTCCGGTATATATGGGGATAGGTGCTTTTAAGGTTTTCCTATATTCATGCTGCTGAATTTGCCTTGCCCGTAATGTGGAAAAATATAGAAAGGCTTCCCATAGTGTAGTAATGCTTAGTAATCAATTTATTACAATTAAAATTGCACTTACACATTAAAAAACTTGCAGTTTTGCATAAAAACATACAGGAGTATAGGAATGCACCTACGCATACATCACTTCTGGTCCCACGCCTGCCTCCGCTCATGCCCTACGTGTTACATCACCATTATGCGACTTCATAAGGGGATAGCTGCGAACAAACCAAGCATCCTTAAATACTTTATTGTAATCCATTACATCCATGGCCATTTTATTGAAGCCTATTGGCTTAAGTGTATAGCGGCCATTTTTCCTTCTTAGGTAGCTTTTAGGGATATATTGGCGGCCATTTTATTGAAGTTGATTACATATAAACAAATCACAGCCATCTTTTAGGTTAACTTCAAAGAATAGTTTAAATGCCAATGTAATCACACTGCTGTACACAAACTGGATCAGCGGACAAATATAAAATAATGATATCCCCCGGGTATATATAACACTGAGGTTGCATTATAGTATAGTTGAATTTAAGAATTGGGATCCTGGAAAGGGTGTATCGGATAACATCATATTGTGCTAATACACAGTAATTTCTAACTTTCATAAAACTGATCTGGGAAGTTTAACACAATATATTCCATTACCATTAACATATATAAAATAATTAATACATTACACAGTAAAATTCAAAATTAAAAGTAAGATAGATAATAAAAGTAAAAAACAGAATATGGTCTAATAACTCTATTAAGGGGTGGAACTGACTATTGATATGTAGTCATATTTATTTAAAGGGCCAGATAAGGTTGATGTTTAAAGGGCCAGAAGTATTATAGATAATCTAATAACTTGTGTGACTAAAGCCCTGTACACACAATCAGATTTCCTATGGATTTTCGTCTGATGGATTTGTCCATCGGATATCCATCAGTCTTGCCCACACACCATCAGTCAAAAAACCGACCGTTCCAAACGCGGTGACGTAAAACACTCCGATGAGCCGAGAAAAATTAAGTTTAATGCTTCTGAGCATGCGTCGACTTGATTCTGAGCATGCGTGGGTTTTTGATCCGATGGACTTGCCCATAGACGATCTGAGTTTTCGATCGGTTTTTTATCCATCGGAAAAATTTAAAACATGTTCTATTTTTTAAAACCGATGGGAAAAAGACCGATGGGTCCCATACACGATCGGTTTGTCTGATGAAAAGAATCCATCGGACGAAAATCCATAGGATATCCGATCGTGTGTACAGGGCTTTAGTGTGGACTAAATAAACGAAAAATCACTGATGAAACACATCAAATTCTATATTTAAGCAATTGCACTTAGTTCTGCGCTTCTGTGACCCAAATTCAGCAGACAGTGGCTAATGTCCACTGTCGGCTAAAATCATAGAGCCAGTTCTGACTATGCAAGGATCCACCTAGATGCCTGACCAGCAGCTGGCTCACCATCTCAACATTCCACTGATAACCTGAGCCAGCTGCTCCCTCCTCCTACACAGCCAGGCTCTCCAGTGAGCGCTGGAGGTGCAGAACACAGAGCGGTGACTGCCAGTCACCGCTCTGTGCTCAGAATGGACCCAATATATTTGATTGCTCAGTTCTCAGTGTAGAGCCATGGGGAACTGCTGCAGCATTGGATCAATGCTGCAGCCATCTTGGTAAGTATGCAAGTTTTTTTCTTTTTATTTCCTGCACTTCTCTTTTAAGAATATGTAAATACTTGCATGTTCATAGCCTGGCCACAGATGCACTTTAAAGATTCAATGAAAAGGTAGGTTGGATTATTTATTTGTGTGGATGATGGTTGATTTGGGTATTTTCTGGTGGGAAAGAGGAAGGAAATATGACATTTACCTTTATAAGTTGTAATATTTGTTTTAAAATCAATACGTTTAAGTATAGGAGTAATTGTTCATTAGAGTACTGTCTTCCTCAGATTTGTACAGTTAAAAATAGAAGTATATTGTTGGACTTTTAAATTATATATATATATATATATATATATATATTCAGACAAGACACATAAGTGATTGATGGCCATGACAAAGGCATTTTTTAGAGTATTTGCAACATATATAGCACTATTTCACCTGCTGCAACATGTTAAACACATTTCACACACAGTTATGCTTCATCAAGGCCAGGGGTGAGCCAATAGCCAATATATGATAAGAATAATCATAACCACTGTTATGGTGGTCTGAATATATATGCTGAAACAATAAAAACATTCACAAGTCAGAATTTGTATATTACAATAAGAGCAAAGAAAACAGACACCCAAAAGCAGAAATATATCAGAAAGAATCCCATGGGTTATTCAAGAGCAAGAAATGTTGCCATTATATATGTCTGCAGATATATATAAACTTACAAAATAGCATCTTGCATATAGGGAGACAAGAATAATCCCCAAGTAGGAAAAACCCCTTGGAACACAAACTCCAATTATCTAGACAATTCTTTGAGGAAGGTATGAGTCAGGGTGGAAACATCCTACAGAAAGGAAAACAAGGCAGGTGTCAAGTAAAGAGGCATACATACCCCCATCCAAATAGAGAGGCAACCATAGTAAAGAGATTTTAAAGAGGTTTTAAAAATGAGAGATCCAACACCCAATATAACCCAGGAAAATAAAACTAATAGTGCTGTCCTAGTCTTCAATATAAATTTCTCTATTAGTGAATAGTCCATGAAATTTTTTACCTTCTAATGCATGTTGGAAAATGACATTGCTATAATTCTACATTTTGCAATAGACATAAAAACGCAGCCAGCTGGATGCCTTCTGCAGCCTATACAACACCACAACATTTCATTAATGTCCTCTGAGGAGACAAGTGTCATTGTTCGAGGTCCTATCTAGTGACCAAAAAGCAATGCCTTTATCTCTTGGCTGCTAGCTTCTCTGTTGGATGCTGTATTATACTTCCATTTAATTAACTGCTAAGGAGACAGAGAGCTATGCGATAGAGAACTGCAACCATTCAGTAATAAAAGTTCAGTGAATCTAATGGTTCATCATCAGACCATTAATTAGAGATGATGCTTGCATCTTGTTGTCCAACAACTGCCATGCATGAAATTAATAGCGTTAATACAGAACAAATGTCCATATCAATTCACTTATAAATTGTAAAGCTGCCAAAAACAATGTTTGGAAATAAACTAAAAAAAAAAAAAGATTTAGAATTATTTTTTTTTCCTGATAATTACATTTGAACTGTGCTTAAATATGTAGAGTAATGCTTAAATGCTCGAGTCTAACAAATGTCATTGAACACAGATACGTAAGCCGTATAAACTATGCCATTTTGTAAGCTCTATATTGCATGTAGAGTGGGAAATTTTATTTTAAGATGCATTATACTTTGGTTAAAAGTATGGGGAAGACTAATCGGAAATCATTTTTTTTTCCGATGGATGGTTTTTCTGACAGAATTCCGCTCAAGCTTGGCTTGCATACACACGGTCCCACAAAAGTTCTCTGAACTTTCGACCGTCAAGAACGCGGTGACGTACAACACTACGACGAGCCAAGAAAAGGAAGTTCAATGCTTCCGACCGTCAAGAACGCGGTGACGTAAAACACTACGACGAGCCAAGAAAAGGAAGTTCAATGCTTCCGAGCGTCGGAATTTTGCGCGTCGGAATTGCTACAGACGATCGGAATTTCCGATTGGAATTTTTTCCGTCGGAAAATTTGAGAACCAGCTCTCAATTTTTTGCTGGCGGAAATTCCGACAGGAAAAGTCAGATGGAGCCTACACACGGTCAGAATTTCCTGAACAAAAGCTCACATCGGACTTTTCTTGTTGGAATTTCCGATCGTGTGTACGCGGCATGACACTTTTTTATACAGTCCGAAGTGAAAAGTGGTCCTTTAAACTCATATTTCTACCGTGAAAAATCCACTAAGGTGATCCACTATGTGCACAGTCCCTCTTCAAATTGTTATCCACATCTGTGCAAATGACTGAGACCCAGCTCACTTACTGATCAGTAAGTTTAAATGCTCTCCACATACTTATCTGTTATTTCAGTGATCAACAATCCACTTGTCCTTCCAAACAAATTGCAAAAATCATGCAGTGCATCATAGAGGCGAGCCCACACCTATAGCAGACTCCGAAAGAGTTGAAAAGAAAAAAATGCAGCCACCACATCAAAGACTAGCAAGCTGCAAAATATTGAATTTGTTGTTTTGGGTTTATATAAACATTTAGGCCTCATGCCCACGGACGTTTTTACAGCTGGGTTTTTTGATCGTTTTTTACAGCTTAAAAACGCCTGTCCATGTTAGTCTATAGCTTCATGCCCACCTAGGCGTTTTTGAGCTGCAAATAGCATAGGCGTTTTTAAGCTGTAAAAAAAACCCAGGACCAGTGCGTTCCGCGGCGTCGGCGTTAGGCATAAATAACGCAAAGCGTTAAAAAACGTGCAAAAACGCAGCAATTGCGTTTTTGAGCTCCAGCGTTTTTTGTGTTATACAATAACATGGACAGGCGTTTTTAAGCTGTAAAAAACGCTCAAAAATGTGGCTGTAAAAATGTCCGTGGGCATGAGGCCTAAATGTATTCACAGCAACGCCTTGAAAAAAATCTTTTAATAACAATACAGAAAATAGTACAACAAACAAATGTTACTAATGTCTTCCGATGCAAATTCACATCAATCACAATGTCAAGCAATGTAAATGTTTGTCAATCTCGGTCAGCTGGCACTTGTTGATGGTAACCCACCACACTTTCATTGCTAAATAACAGTGGCAAGGCAGAACGTTTCATAAAACAATGTTTTGGACTATGGAAGGGTAAGTCATATGAGGCAGAATCAATTTGTAAGGCATTAGCATCCAGCTATCATTTTAGGCAACGTACCTCAATGGTTCTCATGCACAGTCCTTGCCATCTTGTCCATGATGTAAATGAATACAGAGTGTGTGTTTTTTTATTATAAGGGTGTTATTTGTATTTGCATGGCTTTTCTGACATTTTGGTAAAAAGTCTCTGTTTGAATACTGATATATTAACAATTGTTTAACTTGGGTCCTCAAGTTAAAAGGCTTAAGAACCCCTGAACTAGGAAATTGACTGGACTAAAATTATGTTTATGATCTGATCGTTTTATATAGGTTACAGTGATATTGTCCCTCTTCAACTCTTCATTTGAAATACAAGTTATAAAAGAAGATAAAGAGCTTGGCTCTCACTGGATGCAGTTTATACCTATTTACAAAACCTCAACCAGGTGCCAGATAGAGATGAGCTTATGGTTTGGGTCAACCATGAGTTCACTGAATGAGCAAACTAAATGGCCAGATTTGGCCAGTTTGGCCACCTGCCCGAACCACTGGTTGCTGGAAGTCATATTTTTTGTGCTGGTATTACTACCATTACTAAGACTGGGTTCACACTAGTGGGCATCTAGTTCGCATGACAGGAGATTGTGACCGGCTCTTTATGGAGCCGGTTCACATATCTCTGGATAGCACACAAGTAAGTGATTAACAATTGTAACAAATCGTTCAGGAAAATAAAAACACTCTCTTTCAAAGGTGCACAGTGCCTTGAAAAAGTATTCATACCCCTTGAAATTTTCCACATTTTGTCATGTTACAACCAAAATACTTAAATGTATTTTATTGGGATTTTATGTGATAGACCAAGTGTCCAAGTGAAGTGGCAGGAAAATGTTAAATGGTTTTCCAAATTTTTACAAATGAATATCTGAAAAGTGTGGCCTGCATTTGTATTCAGCCCCCCTCAGTCAATACTTTGTAGAACCTCCTTTTGCTTTAATTACAGCTGCAAGTCTTTTTGGGTATGTCTCTACCAGCTTTGCACGTCTAGAGAGTGACATTTTTGCCCATTCTTCTTTGCAAAATAGCTCAAGCTCTGTCAGATTGGTAGAGAGCAGGGATGAGCCGAACACCCCCCTGTTCGGTTCGCACCAGAACCTGCGAACAGACAAAATGTTCGTGTAAACTTTAGAACCCTATTAAATACAATGGACTCGAACGTTCGAAATCTAAAGTGCTAATTATAAAGGCTGATATGCAAGTTATTGTCCTAAAAAGTGTTTGGGGACCCGGGTCCTGCCCCAGGGGACATGTATCAATGCAAAAAGAAGTTTTAAAAACGGCCGTTTTTTCGGGAGCAGTGATTTTAATAATGCTTAAAATGAAAAAATAAAAGTGAAATATTCCTTTAAATTTCATACCTGGGGGGTGTGTATGATATGCATGTAAAGTGGCGCATGTTTCCCATGCTTAGAACTGTCCCTGCAAAAAATGTCATTTTTGAAAGAAAAAAAGTCATTTAAAACTGACTCGCGGCTATTAATGAATTGTCGGCTCCCGGCAATACATACAAAAGTCATTGATAAAAAAAAAAAAAAAAAGCGTGGGGGTTCCCCAGAATTCAATTACCAGGCCCTTCAGGTCTGGAATGGATATTAAGGGGAACCCCACCGCAAATTTAAAAAAAAATTGACGTGGGGTTCCCCCAAATATCCATTCCAGGCCCTTCAGATCTGGCATGGATTTTAAGGGGAACTCCACCCCAAATTTAAAAAAAAAATGGCGTGGAGTCCCCCTAAAAATCCATACCAGACCCCTTATCCGAGCACGCAACCTGGCCGGCCGCAGGGGAAAAAGGGGGGACGAGAGAGCGGCCCCCCCTCCCTCCTGAACCGTACCAGGCCACATGCCCTCAAGATGGGGAGGATGTCCCCATGTTGATGGGGACAAGGGCCTCATCCCCACAACCCTTGCCCGGTGGTTGTGGGGGTCTGCGGGCGGGGGGCTTATCGGAATCTGGAAGACCCCTTTAACAAAGGGGACCCCCAGATCCCGGCCCCCCCCTATGTGAATTGGTAAGGGGTACATTAAAAAAACACACAAACACCTTGAAAAAGTCCTTTATTTAAAAAAAAACAAAAAACATTCCAGCGGTGAAATCCAGTGTCCCGCGGCGATCCCGATGTCCAGCGCTGTCCTTCATTGGTTGTGCCTGAGCGGACCTGATGGGGAACTCCCTCTCAGTATTTTAATTGTATAGACCCGCCCCTTCTAAAGTTCCCCATCAGGTCCGCTCAGCGGACCAGATGCGGAACATGAGAAGGGGCGGGTCTATACATGTATTACCAAAGTGAGAGCAGTTCCCCATCAGGTCCGCCCCCTCGGTATGTCGGACCCGCCTACGTCATTGGCTTGAGCGGGGAACTTCCTTCACTGTGTAAATTTAAATTACACAGTGAAGGAAGTTCCCCGCTCAAGCCAATGACGTAGGCGGGTCCGACATACCGAGGGGGCGGACCTGATGGGGAACTTCTCTCACTGTGGTAATACATGTATAGACCCGCCCCTTCTCATGTTCCGCATCTGGTCCGCTGAGCGGACCTGATGGGGAACTTTAGAAGGGGCGGGTCTATACATTTAAAATACTGAGAGGGAGTTCCCCATCAGGTCCGCTCAGGCACAACCAATGAAGGACAGCGCTGGACATCGGGATCGCCGCGGGACACTGGATTTCACCGCTGGAATGTTTTTTTTTTTTTTTTTTAAATAAAGGACTTTTTCAAGGTGTTTGTGTGTTTTTTTTAAAAAAAAATTACGCTTTCTTCGTGAAATGGTAGGGGTACAATGTACCCCTTACCAATTCACATAGGGGGGGGCGGGATCTGGGGGTCCCCTTTGTTAAAGGGGTCTTCCAGATTCCGATAAGCCCCCCGCCCGCAGACCCCCACAACCACCGGGCAAGGGTTGTGGGGATGAGGCCCTTGTCCCCATCAACATGGGGACATCCTCCCCATGTTGAGGGCATGTGGCTTGGTACGGTCCAGGAGGGAGGGGGGGGCGCTCTCTCGTCCCCCCCTTTTCCCCTGCGGCCGGCCAGGTTGCGTGCTCGGATAAGGGGTCTGGTATGGATTTTTAGGGGGACTCCACACCATTTTTTTTTTAAATTTGGGGTGGAGTTCCCCTTAAAATCCATGCAAGATCTGAAGGGCCTGGAATGGATATTTGGGGGAACCCCACGTCAATTTTTTTTTAAATTTGCGGCGGGGTTCCCCTTAATATCCATTCCAGACCTGAAGGGCCTGGTAATTGAATTCTGGGGAACCCCCACGCTTTTTTTTTTTTTTTTTTTTATCAATGACTTTTGTATGTATTGCCGGGAGCCGACAATTCATTAATAGCCGCGAGTCAGTTTTAAATGCATTTTTTTCTTTCAAAAATGACATTTTTTGCAGGGACAGTTCTAAGCACGGGAAACATGCGCCACTTTACATGCATATCATACACACCCCCCAGGTACGAAATTTAAAGGAATATTTCACTTTTATTTTTTCATTTTAAGCATTATTAAAATCACTGCTCCCGAAAAAACGGCCGTTTTTAAAACTTCTTTTTGCATTGATACATGTCCCCTGGGGCAGGACCCCGGTCCCCAAACACTTTTTAGGACAATAACTTGCATATAAGCCTTTATAATTAGCACTTTAGATTTCTCCCATAGATTTTTCGAATTTGCCGCGAACACCCCAATTTGTTCGCTGTTCGGCGAACGGGCGAACAGGCAATGTTCGAGTCGAACATGAGTTCGACTCGAACTCGAAGCTCATCCCTAGTAGAGAGCGTCTGTGAACAGCAATTTTCCAGTCTTGCCACAGATTTTCAATTGGATTTAGGTCTGGACTTTGGGCCATTCTAAAACATGAATTTCCTTTGATCTAGACCAGTGGTCTCCAAACTGCGGCCCGGGGGCCGGATGTGGCCCTTTTCTTGACTTTATCTGGCCCTTGGGGCACTATTCCACCAACTGAAACAAATGATGGGGCACCATTCCCCCTACTGACACCATCAATTGGGCAATATTCTTCTCATTGATATTACCAATGGGGCACTATTTCTCCCATTAGAGCCAATGATGGGGCATTGGTGCCAGGGCATTTTCCACTCCCACTGTCCACAGTCCGGCCCTCCTAAAGCCTGAAGGACAGTAAACTGGCCCTTTGCTTGGAAAGTTTGGAGACCCCTTATCTAGACCATTCAATTGTAGTTCTGGCTGTATGTTTAGGGTTGTTGTGCTGCTGGAAGGTGAACCTCCACCCCAGTCTCAAGTCTTTTGCAGACTCTAATAGGTTTTCTTCTAGGATTCCCCATCTTCCCATCAACTCTGACCATCTTAATAGATAAAGCACTAGGTAGCTTGACAGATAAAGCACTATGTAGCTTGTCTTTTTACATCGAGGATACACTCATAGAATGGCTCAGGAACTTGCAGAGTCTATACATCACAGAGCCCAGGGGTGGTTCAACAGCATTTTCTGACCAAACTTACGTGTGTGGTCGCATGCTCTAAGGTGAGGATAATCACAAGGGGGGGGGGGGGGCACGAGAGTGTTGGTACCTTTTAAATAAGTTTGGAGCACTATCACAAGGATTCATTGCAATTGAAAAATTTTAAGGATATATATTGATGGACTTATATTATTGAGTGGGACTGAACTGAACGATTTATTAACCCAATACCTTTTTTAATGTGTACATTTTTCATATTGCTTGTGTTGTTAGCACAGTAGCACTTTCTTGCATGTAGATGAACAGGAATAGATTGCATTATTTACTTGTTTGGTATAACATGGAGCACTGAAAATGTTCTTTGGCACTGACTCACAGGATGCACATTGATTGTAGAGTATAGCACGGCTCTTTGATTCTGTATCATAGGTGTGCGCACAGGGTGTGCCAGGTGTGCCTAGGCACACCCTAATCACCCATTACAGCACAGATTCCCCCTACTGCCCTGGCTCCCCCCTTCCGCCTGCAGTGCTACCAGCTTCCCTCCTCTCCCGCCAGCTGTTGCTGCAAGGATGTTTTAGGATGAGTGGAGGAAGGGGCCAGTAAATATGTAATTGACCATCCCCTTCCCTTTTTGAATGAATATCTTGAGTGATCAGTTGTGTGTTCTTCAGTTTTGAGGTGCACACCCTAATGCAATACACTGTGCACACCTATGTTCTGTATTATTTATTTAGCACACTTTTATGGGAGGCTGGAAACTTTTGCACTTAACATTATCTAAAAGTGATTTTCTCTGGTAGCTTGCAAGATCCCATTTATTGTAACTCTGACCAGCTTCCCTGTCCCTGCTGAAGAAAAGCATACCCACAACATGATGCTGCCAACACCATGTTTCACGGTGGATATGGTGTATTCAGGGTGATGTGCAGTGTCAGTTTTCCACCACACATAATCTTTTGCATTGAGGCCAAAAAATTCAATTTTGGTGTCATCTGACCAGAGCACCTTCTTCCACATGTTTGCTGTGTCCCCCACATGACTTCTCGCAAACTGCAAACAGGACTTCTTATGGCTTTCTTTCAACAATGGCTTTCTTCTTGCCACTCTTCCATAAAGGCCAGATTTGTGGAGGGCACGGCTAATAGTTGTCCTGTGGACAAATTCTCCTACCTGAGTTGTGGATCTCTGCAGCTCCTCCAGAGTTACCATGGGCCTCTTAGCTGCTTCTTTGAATATTGATCTCCTTGCCCGACCTGTCAGTTTAGGTGGACGGCCATGTCTTGGTAGGCTTGCAGTTGTGCCATACTCTCCATTTTTGGATGATGGATTGAACAGTGCTCCCTGAGATGTTCAAAGCTTGGGATATTTTTTTTTATAACCTAACCCTGCTTTAAACTTCTTCAAAACTTTATCCCTGACCTGTCTGGTGTGTTCCTTGGCCTCCATGATGCTGTTTGTTCACTAAGGTTCTCTAACAAACCTCTGAGGGCTTCACAGAACAGCTGCATTTATACTGAGATTAAATTACACACAGGTGCACTCTATTTACTAATTAGGTGACTTCTAAAGGCAATTGGTTCCACTAGATTTAGTTAGGGGTATCAGAGTAAAGAGGACTGAATACAAATGCACACCACACTTTTCACATATTTATTTGTAAAAAATGTAGAAAACCATTTATCATTTTCCTTCCACTTCATAATTATGTGCCACTTTGTGTTGATCCATCACATAAAATCCGAATAAAATACATTTACTTTTTAGATTGTACCATGACAAAATGTGGAAAAGTGCAAGGGGTATAAATACTTTTTCAAGGCACTGTACCTCTTCTATAAGATACTCCCAATACCTTAGATGAAGCATGACATTAAAGAGAAAATGCTACTTTCCAAAAGTTTAGTCAGTCAAGCCTCGTACACACGGCCGATAATCTCGTCAGGAAAAAACTTGTCGTTTTTCTTGACGAGATTCTTAGACAAGAAACTTGTCCCGGCCGACCCGCGGTTCTTTGAATGGAGCGAACGCGGTGATGTCATCGACTACAACGAGTGTGCGCTCGTCACATTCGATGCCGTCGCCGCCATCTTGCTACACCCTACCTATGCCTAGGAAGCTACCGCAAAAAGTCATTTTGAGCATGCGTGGGTTTCCACGGCGACAGGTAAGTGTACACACACACACACACTTTTCTCGTCGAGAAACATGCTGACGAGAATCTCGACGAGAAAATAGAGAGCAGGTTCTCTATTTTTCTTGTCGAGATTCTTGCCAGTTTTCTTGACGAGAAAACGGAAAGCCGCGTACACACGACCGATTTAGACACATGACCTCATTGGATCCAATCATTGTCTCATTATATGGTAAAAAGTCACACCTGTCTTACATGTTTCCCATTGGCAGGTGGTTTGGCCCATTTTTGTATTTAAACATGTTTGTTTCTTTTGCATTTTTAGCTATGAGTAAGCATCTCACGATGTGAAACGCGTTAGCCAGTCCCTGTGTTCACCTTTGGGTGTTTTTGCTGTAATTTGTGGATTTTATCAATAAACCAGCATCTTTTTGCAGAGTGCAGCAGTCCAGGATCTTTTCATTCATTACCTACGTTGTGCAGAGCCAGCACCTGCATGTACTTAGAGTGGGGCGGAAGCATATATGGATCCAGAGGCTTTGGAGCGGTAATCCCTTCTCTCACATGACCGATTTACTCGACAAGAAAGTTCTGCCAGCAAGTTTCTTGCTGGTTCTTGCCGAGAAACTCGGTCGTGTGTATGAGGCTTCAGAGTAATCAATCAGGAGCAGTGATAAATATATAGCATATACAGCCCAAATCTCAGGCTGTGTACATCTGAACTGTACCTAAAAACAAAGAGCTGACCAGTCAGAGATCTAATTTTGGAATAGATAAATCCAGTGCCTAGCATTGCCAGCCGGAACTACATAAATACTCAGGAAGCCACATGGATCCATGAGATCCCTCCTCTCTGCTCTCTTATAGTGATGAGCCAAATATACCTTGGTTTGGTTTAGGGTGTGTTTGACAAATGTTATTGATGTTTGACTGCCAAATCTGAACCCCTCTGAAGTCAATAGGAGCCAATTGTTAAAAGTAATTGCCATTTTCTAAACTTATAGGAAAGCAATTGTCAAACAAATTACACGGGGGGGCTTGGCACTGACCTTGAGAACATGTACCAAAGCAAAAATATGTTTTTTATCTCCATTTGGTGAAGAGCAGCAGTTTTAATAACAGTTAAAAGGCAGTGTAAAAATGCTAAATTTATTTAAAAAACATGCCTTGGGGATGCCCTCCACCTTGAGAAATGATGATTCTATACTATGCATACAACCTACTATAGCAAAATTCACAATTGCAAAAAAAAAAAAAAATGCAAGCAAATGACTGGCTGCTTCATTCTGTTTTATAAACCAAGCAGCAATAGTCCCTTGATCTATACAGAAGGGGGTCTGTTATAAATGTTAATGGTACACCCTACACAAAAAACGGCATTAGGTTCCTTCTAAAAATACAGCTTATTCTCAATTAGCCACATTAAAAGATATGTTCCCTGTTGAATGGTATTTTTTAATCCTTTAGGCTGTGTTCACACTAGCTGCGGCGTGGGTCACAGCAGAGGGTCTGGTGTGTCCCTGTTTACCGTTTCAGGTGCGAATCAGGTCCGAATTTTTGCCTGAATTTGGTCCTGAAACAGAGCCCAAGAGTCACAGGACTCTTCTGCAATGAGCTCCACAGGCCGCCCCGGAGCTGTGTGAACCAGCTCTATTGAGAGCCGGTCATACTCTCCTGTCATGCAAATTGGATGTGAGGAAACCCGCATCCAGTTCGCATAAGTGTGAACCTAGCCTTAAACTTTTTTTTTTCCATTGGTACAATTTCTAAATTTTTAATAAAAGCTTGCAAATTTGCCTTGAAAAGGGTCATCAAAAAATAAAAAGATTCAGCGTGCATGGATTTTAGTGGGGTTTTGGTCAGAGACCAGAGAACTAATCTATCTCAGATCTCATTCTAGAATGATGTGCAGAAGGCTGATAGATACCTCCCCTCTGCTTACTATTAGTGATAAGCCAACTGTTACTGAATATCGGGAAAAGGAATCTGAACTTTAATGAAGTCAACTGGAGCCAAATGTTAAAATAAGTAATACCTATTTTCTAGGCTATTAGGCAAGGGATAGTCTAACAAATGGCATGCTTGGCTGGGAGCTGCTCCAAAAAACATGTACTAAGGCATGCAAATATTTTTGAAATTCGATTTGATGGGGAGTAGCAATTTTAATGATGCTTAAAGGTCAACAATATCAAAGCAAAACTCCATTAGATAACATTCCTGGGGGATTCAAATAATCTGCTTGTGAAATGTGCGTCAGTACAACGTAGACAACTTACCATAACAAAACTGACATTTACAAATACATTTAAATTGCAGGTAAGGGACAGTTTGACAGTTCTTCATTCTGTTTGCAAACCAAGTGGCCAAAGATTTCCTTTAATCTATGCCAGACCCTTATGCTAGGTGAGGGTCTAGTATAGATGTAAACCAGGGACCCTTTACAAAAAAGGCATAGGTTTCCCACTAATTTCATCCTATGGAGAATCTGGTATGGATTTCAAGGGAGCGTGGAGTACACCCCCTCGCTATCAAATTCCGTACCCTTACCTGTTCCAGATCTCATCCTAGACTGTTGACAGTGCCTGACACATACATAATGCACTGTTAGAAAGCTGCTGGGAACCATAAGATCCCTTCTTTCTGCTCTTTAAAACCTTTTTTAGTTACAAGTTCTCCTAGAAGACTGGAAGATGCTGAAAGACTGTGTATTGGTTGCTGGTGGTGGGGTGCCTTAGGGAATTTAGCACCAGCAAGTACTGTCCTCCAGTGCACTGACAGGCACCACCTGAGGCAAGGTTCTCTCTCTGTCAGGCCCTCAGATGTCCTTACAGACCAATAGCTTTGTATAGGAAGCACAAGGGGACAGAACAGCTATTGATACGCACGAAACATGTTGTTAGTCAAATACCTCAGCTTCAATTGAAATTGTAAGAACATTTCTGGATTGTTTTAAAACAAAAATACATATTTTACTACAATACTCACCTCCTATTCAATGATATTCGTTCCCCAAAGACACTGCACTTGTTTTGGTATTTATTGCAGCTAATCGATGCATATTGTCATTCAACTCAATTCCTACTGGTGTGCATCTGGAGTTGGGCTTTAAGAAGATAATTAGGGTGTTTGAATTTTAGTCTTTCAGGAAGTTAAGAATGCTTCCAATAAAGACAAACATACTTTAAACCTCTGACTTAAGACTATGAGATACATCTACATTGTCAATATATTATCAGCACAAGGGTTAATGCCAAATTCTGTTTGTGTATTGTGCAGCAGTTTGTTGAGAGTATATTTTTCATCTAATCGGAAAACACATAAGCTTTTAGATTCTGTAGCTGTATAGTTGGGGGAAAGCAGTCTTGAAAGGGTACAGGGATAAAATAAAAGGTTGAATGGCAGGGCTAATATAATGGGCATGTTAAGATGAAGCACCTCTTTTCCTTCTCCTAGCAGTTTCCAGGCAACTTTTAATAGAAGGTCAACCACAAGCTGGATAAAAAGAGAAAACAAGACGTCATTTTGTGTATCAATTGAATCCTCCGTCTGTATGCTACAGAAAAGGCCAGACAGCAACCCAAACCAGTAATTTATTTTTCTGAGTAAAAAAAATCTCAAACAGTATATCAAGCATTAATAAAAAAAAACTTTTAACAAATCCTAATACATTTTAAAGTTTTCCCATCTCAATGAAAGTAGAATTCGAACTGGATGCTTATTTGTACTTCTACAAAAAAAATACATCAATGCTCAGTTAGATGACTTGCTTTGGGTTTAATCAATATAAGAAGCATTTTAAAACTCAGTCATGAACCTTTGAAAAAGTACTGCAGAGAGTGCACTCTGCGAAGTAAAACCCCTAGAAGGTCCATAACTCAAACCCTTTGTCCTTGTTCTAAAGATTTTCAACCTTTTATTTAAGAAGACCATAAATGTGAGCTTTTAGTTATGAATCTTCACATACATTTACTTAGTGGAGTGCGTTGTTTGAGACAGGACATGTTTCTGAAGAGCTTTTATTTAAAAGTTTGAGTAGAAAAAATGTAAAAGAAGAGATGAAGAGACATGTATTGAAGCAAACTGTATGTTCCATTTTTGTCTTTGGGTGGAGGGATCTAGCTTTTTGTGTACATTATTTTATTAAAACTGCCCCCAACACTCTCACACTAGGCATTCAAGCATTTTGGCCCCCTGCTATACTATATGATATCATCCAATATGTCCTTTAGTACTGAGTTGCACATAGCAAGGGGGCCCTAAAATGGTGTATACATTTTTTGTGGTGATAGGGTCTTGTTAAGTTGACCTTTTCCCTGGGAAGCAGGTAAGATACTACGCCCTCCCCAGGTTATTATCAAAGGGGTCTCTTAGCCATTCACCATAGAACATAAAAAAAAAAAAAAAACATGGGTTAAAAAAAAACTTCAAATAATACTTAGAGGGTCTACTGTCTTTATCCATGCTGGGCCATGTAAAAAAAGGAACACTGTCATTTAAGGGCTAAAGCAAACACACACCCACCCATGCATACACACGTGCACATCTAGATTCAGTCTAGTCAAATATAATACTGATTCACTGATGGCACTTTACACACAGCATTTTAACTAAGGCACATCTACAAAAGCAAGTACAAACATTAGGGCTCCGTGCCAAGTTGTCTGGAAGTTCTCTTTCATCTTTTCTCTTTTCCTCAGCCTATTTTCTAACTGGTCTAAAACCACTTTTGATGTAAAGGGACACTTTCCTATCTTCACCCTCCAACATGCTCATTCTAATCTTCTTTTCTTATCTTCATTCTCCTCAAACTCTCATTTCTTTACCCCCTCCACCCCACAACCTGTACATATCTACCTCACTATATTGCTGCACTTATCACTTCTAGAGTTGGGCGAACAGTTTGAGCCGAGCAAAAGTTCGGCCCAAACGTTGCCTGTTCGTCTGTTCGGCGAACGCCCAAATTTTCAAGGCACTTACTGGGATGCACAGTGCATTCTAGAGCCCGAATTGGATGAAGCAATGCATCTGACCACTGGTCAGGTGCAAGGCTTTGTCCAATCAGAGCACAGTCAGAGCCATGATTGGACAAAGTCATGATGACTTTTCCCAATCATGGCTCAGTGCTCATAGTCCCATCCCAAACCATAAAAGGTTTCTTCCCACCTTTTGCAGTGTGTCGTTGGAGTGGGGATTAATAGAGCAGGGCTATTGTTTTCTACTAGCAAGTTAGTTTGTTATTGTGACTGAGAGTGTAGAGTGTCAGTGTAGTGTTAGTGTAGTCTGAGTATAGTGTGAGTATAGTGTGAGTATACTGTAGTGTCAGTGTAGTGTGTCAGTGAGTGAGTGAGTGAGTGAGAAACGTGTATAGCACTACAAATGCGAACTAAATTGCCCCAAGGCGCTTTTTCCATTCATTGTTGTCCTGATCCTTCAGAAGAGGTGGGTCTTACGTTTTTTTTCTGAAGGCCCAATGGTTTTCTTCCATGCGGATGTTTGTGGGTAGAGCGTTCCAAAGCCCTGGCCCTTGGACTGCAAATCTTTGTTCTCCCTTCGACTTGTAGCAGGACTTGGGGATGTAGAGGAGGTTTTGGTTAGTTGACCGGAGAATGCGATTGGGTGAGTAGTGTTTTATTTTCTCGCATAAATATTGAGGAGCATTTCCTTGTGTGCATTTGTGGGTGAGGCAGAGGGTCTTGAAGGTGACCCGATCATTTATTTTTAGCCAATGAAGGGTCCTCAGGGATGTGGTGATGGATTCCCAGGGTTTTTTTCCCGTTACCAGTCTGGTCCCGTCGAGTCGGGAATTGATGATTGTTCCGACTACTACTGCTGTGTCCTCTTCCGGGATGAAGGGGATGAGTCTGCGCAGCAGGCGGAGAAGGTGGTGAGATCCGCTGACTACTGATCCTATTTGTGCATCCATCGACATCTCTGAGTCAAAAATGACTTTTGACTTTGGTGCTTGGGGTGATGGTCTATCCAAGGATGGTGGGTGGTGTCCATGAAGTCTTTGCTTTTGTCTTTCGGTTTGTGTGGAGAAGAAGTTCTGTTTTGGATCCATTGAGTTTGAGGGAGCTCTCAGTCATCCAATCATCGATCAGTGTGAGGCATTTTTCTAGTCCGTGATATTGGTCTTTTTTTCCGGTGATGCGAAAGTATAGTTGAGGGTCATCAGCATATGAGTGGTAGCACAGGTCCTGTTTGCTGATGATTTTGAAGAGTGGGCGGAGGTATATGTTGAAGAGCACGGGTGACAGGGGTGATCCTTGAGGGACTCCGCAAGAAATTGCGCGAGTTTCAGAGGTGAAGGCTCCTAGTTTCACTATCTGGGAACGATTATCTAGGAAGGATGTGAACCAGGGTAGATCTGAGTCTGTGATTCCTGCTACTTCTTTATGGTGAATGAGTAGAGTTTTGTGATCTACTGTGTTGAACGCTGCACTAAGGTCCAGCAGCACCAGGAGACATGATTCTCCGTCATCTGCTGCTTCAAGGGCGTCATCCCATATTTTGAGAAGTGCTGTTTCTGTGCCATGGCCTGGGCGGAAGCCTGATTGTAGTGGGTCCAAGAGTTTGTGAGTGTCCAAATGGAGTTGTAGCTATTGTACTACTGCTTTCTCCATAATCTTGGAGATGGTGTTGAGGCTTGTTACCGGTCTGCGGTAGTTTGGGTCTTTGGGGTCGAGGTTGGGTTTCTTTAGGAGCGGTTTGATTATGCCTTGCTTGAGGGAGATCGGAACCATACCTTCTTTGAACGATTGATTTACGAGATGTGTTATGGTAGGTGTTAAAATGTCGGTACATTCTTTCAGTAGTTTAGTGGAAATTATGTCATTTGGTGATGTGCATTCTCGGAGGCTTCTGATGATGTTTTTGGTGGTGTCGATGGTGATCAGGACCAGCGAAAATGTTGTCGATTGTATAATGTTCGTATTGATTTCCTCTGTCTGCTTTGGCTGAGTGAGGTTGGTTGTTTTTTTCTGTTGAATTATTTCACAAATGTTTTCGATTTTGTTGATAAAAAAATCCAATAGCTCATTACAGAACTCTTGGGTTTCGTTTGCTGGAGGGTCTAGACAGGTAGGGTTTATAGTCTGAGTGACTAGTTTGAAGAGTTCACAAGGTCGATTTAGGGCTTTTTTCATGGTGTTTGAGAAATGTTCCTTTTTTGCTTTGTAAATTGCTTTATTATATTTCTTAGTGAGTGCTTTGCAGTTTGTGTGGTTTTCCTTTGTTGGGTTTCTTCTCCAGGCTCGTTCAGCTCTTCTGCGTTCTTGCTTCAGTAGAGTAAGAGTGTCATTAAACCAGCCCGAGTTGTTTTTGCGGATGAGTGCTCTACGTTTCGGAGCGACTGTGTCTGCTGTTTGTAGTAATGCTTTGTTTAACCACTTTGCGCCCGTCATGCGACTAATGACGGCCGCAAAGTGGTTCTATAATGCCGGGAGGCTGTCATTATACGGCCTCCGCTCCTCCGGCCACTGAGATGCCGATGCGCGTGCCTGGTGGCCGCGATGTCCGCCAGGTACCCGCGATCGGCCGGTACACAGACAAGGACATGGATCTGTGTGTGTAAACACACAGATCCATGTCCTGTCAGGGAGAGAGGAGACCGATGCTGTGTCCCTTGTACATAGGGACACAGATCGGTCTCCTCCCCCAGTCAGTCCCCTCCCCCCACAGTAGCAATCACTCCTAGGGAACATATTTAACCCCTTCCTCGCCCCTAGTGTTAACCCCTTCCTTGCCAGTCACATTTATACAGTAATCAGTGCAGTTTTATAGCACTAATCGCTGTATAAATGTAAATGGTCCCAAAAATGTGTCAAAAGTGTCCGATGTGTCCCGTACAATATCGCAGTCCTGACAAAAATCGCAGATCGCCGCCATTACTAGTAAAAAAATAAAAATAAAACAAATGTCAGAATTCTATCCCCTATTTTGTAGGCGCTATAACTTTTGCGCAAACCAATCACTATACGCTTATTGGGATTTTTTTTAACCAAAAATATGTAGAAGAATATGTATCGGCCTAAACTGAGGAAAAAAATAGTTTTTTTTAAAAAAATTGGGATATTTATTATAGCAAAAATCCCAAAATATTGTGTTTTTTTTTTAAATTGTCGCTCTTTTTTGGTTTATAGCGCAAAAAATAAAAACCACAGAGGTGATCAAATACCACCAAAAGAAAGCTCTATTTGTGGGAAAAAAAGGACGTCAATTTTGTTTACGAGCCACGTCGCACGGCCGCGCAATTGTCATTCAAAGCGACGCAGTGCCGAAAGCTGAAATTTCGCCTGGGCAGGAAGGGGGTTTATGTGCCCAGTAAGCAAGGGGTTAAGGAGTTGAGTGTTTGTTCCGTTGAGTGGTTTTGATTAAGCATTCCTATTTTTTTTGATAGTGTGGTTTTGAAAAGTTCAGAGTGTAGTTTCTTCTGAGATCTTGTCCAGTATGTTGTTGTTGAGTGTTTCGGTTTTTGGGAGATGGTGTTGGTGGTGATTTTAAATTTGATAGCGTGGTGGTCCGTCCATGGTAACGGCATGTTGTCCATATTTTGTTTGAAGATGAGGTCAAGAATGTGGCCTGACCCATGCGTGGGGGCATTTATTAGTTGCTGCAGACCTAGTTCTTCCAGTTGGTTGATGCAGGAGGTGGCGATGGGGTCCTGAGTGGAGTTAGCCCAGAGGTTGAAGTCCCAGAGTAACAGAAAGTTTTTGGTTTTTAAGGTGTATGTCGAGCTGAATTTGGTGAAGGGTGTGAGATTTGTCTTTGGTTCTGGTGGTCTGTAGCATAGCAGTATGTGGATGGTGTCTTGAGGTGTTGTTTGAAGATGCAGAGTGAGTGTCTCCATGAAAGGCAATGAGTTCTGTAGGTTTGATGAGAGAGAGGTGAGATTTGAAGATCACTGCTAGGCCTCCTCCTCTTTGTCCTATTCTATGCTTGGTTAAGATGCAGTAGTTCTCAGGCACCAATTCTGTTAGGATGGTGTTACAGTCAGGTGTTAGCCAGCTTTCTGTGATAAAGAGGCAATCTATGTTGTTTTGAGTGATGAAGTCGTGGATTTCCTGTCTGTGCTTGACTGCAGATCTGGTGTTGATCAGGGCGCATGATAAGTGTTGTAGTTGAAGTGGTGCCTTCGTGTTTTTGATGGTCGATTGTCGATTGATCCTTAGCAGTTGTTCTTTTCGTAGTATTTTTTGGGTGGAGGTTGATAATGTTGAGGCAGTATTCCTTAGCCTGTGGAGGGCGTCCGCTGAGTATTTAAAGTTGCACATGATGGGAAAACAAAGTTGATGGTGATGGTGAATAGGGCCCAATGACCTAACCCCCCTCCCGTTGATCCAGAGGAAGGCGAAAGACTCCAGCTGAGCCTAGGCCAATTACTACAGCAGGGGAAAAATTCTTTCCTTACCCCCCTGAGAGACAATTGGGTGAACCCTGGATCAGTGCAGTGTTAGTGTAGTGTGAGTATAGTGTAGTGTGTCAGTGTAGTGTCAGCATAGTGTGCCAGTATAGAGTGAGTATAGTGTAGTATCAGAGTAGTGTGAGTGTAGTGTTAGTGTAGTGCAGTGTTTAACACAGCATTATATAACTTTTAGTGCTGTATACAGTGCATTATACCCCTTTTTCTGGTTGCTGCATTTTTTGGTTATGTTTTTTTTTGTCCCATGCCTGGCCCCTTTTTTTAAATTGTCAGCCGCAGTCTGACTGTGATGCTGTTGTTCGCGCTTTTTTATTTTTTTTATAGTTTTTACATTTCTGTCAGCAGCAGTCCTCAATTTAACCACTTAAGGACCGCCGCCTGTACATTTACGTCGGCAGAGGGGCATGGACAGGCATAAGCACGTACCTGTACGTCCCCTTTAAGATGGCGCGTGTGGTCGCGCGCGCGCTGCCGGCGGCGCGCGCGACCCTCCCGCTTTCTCGGTGAGCCCGACTGTGGGTCCCGCGGACTCGATCGCCGCGGGGATACCCGCGATCGTCTCACGGAGAAATAGAGCAGGGAGATGCTAGTGTAAACAAGCATCTCCCCGCTCTGCCTAGTGACAATGACACTGATCTCCGCTCCGTGTAGTCGGAGCGGAGATCAGTGTCATGTCACACACAGCCCATCCCCCCTTACAGTAAGACGCACTCCCTAGGAAACACTTAACCCCTACAGTGCCACCTACTAGTTAACCCCTTCACTGCCAGTGTCATTTTCACAGTAATCAGTGCATTTTTATAGCACTGATCGCTGTAAAAATGACAATGGTTCCAAAAAAGTGTCAAAAGTGTCCGATGTGTCCGCCATAATGTCGCAGTCATGATAAAAATCACTGATCGCTGCCATAACTAGTAAAAAAAAAAAAAATTTATAAAAAGGCCATAAAACAGTCCCCTATTTTGTAGAAGCTATAACTTTTGCGCAAACCAATCAAATGCTTATTGCGTTTTTTTTTAACCAAAAATATGTAGAAGAATACTTATCGGCCTAAACTGTGGAAAAATTTTATTTTTTTATATATTTTTTGGGGATATTTATTATAGCAAAAAGTAAAAAATATAGCATTTTTTTCAAAATTGTCGCTACATTTTTGTTTATAGCGCAAAAAAAAAACACAGAGGTGATCAAATACCACCAAAAGAAAGCTCTATTTGTGGGAAAAATGAACGTTTGTTTGGGAGCCACGTCGCATGACCGTGCAATCGTCAGTTAAAGCGTCGCAGTGCCGAATCGCAAAAAGTGGCCTGGTCTTTGACCAGCAAAATGGTCCGGGGCTGAAATGGTTAAAGTGCACCACACACCACTTTTCATTGATTAAAGTGCATCCAATTACACATTTCCCAGTGTCTATTACATTTGGGTAATAAGCCCCCCCATCATGTCTGGGATGCCAACAAGGAGAGGCAGACATTCCCATGCCACTATGACGGGGTCAGCAGCGTCTGTCTCCACAGGCAATGGTGGATTTGGTCCACTTCAGGCAGGGCATGTTTTTCTCTCTTTAGTGATGTTGCCCGTGCTATCCAGTCACAGCATGCAGAGGAGGTGTTGGACTGGCTTACTAAACTATCCTCATCCTCCATCACCCAAGCTGAAACTAGTGCGCAGTCCACCGCAGCTGTCAGAGTGGCTTATTCTTCCTCCTTATTCACAGCTACTCCTGTCAGAGCCCCAGCATCATGCATGGAGGACTCAGCTGAAGTATTTGAACACCCACTTGCTTTTTGAAGATGCACAGGAATTACTTGATTCTGATGTTGGTTCTGAGGTTGAGTAAGGGAGAAACATGAGCCTACAGAGAGGGAAGAACACTGGTAAACATCAAATTGACAGTCATGTTCCCCCAGCCGCAGCGTATTGCCAAGTTGGCTCCAGTGTTGATGAGGATGGAGGGGATGATGATTATGAGGTCACTGACACGACTTGGGTGGCAGATAGAGCAGAGGAGGACAGTGAGGGTAAGGTACAACTCCAGCAAGGCAGGATGTCCTCCAGATGCAGCTATCATGAAACAATAGAGAGCAGCCACCCTATTCCATCAGATTGTGTAGCGGTTATCTCCCTGCCCAACTCCCACAGCTCAGCTGTGTGGGCCTTTTTAGCACATGTGCAGCTGATCACACTGTTGCAATTTGAAATCTCTGCAGCAGATCACGCATGGCAAAAACACCAGCCATTTGGGTACCGCATGCTTGCAAAGGCATTTAACCTCCCACCACTCAGCCCGTTGGCATGAGCACGTGAAAGCCACAGAAAAAGGGACACATTTCTTCTCCTCCTCACTCCTCACCTTTCATGTCTACATTCATATTTCATGACCTCTCAGCAGCCTCCACTAACAGGGATGATGGTATAGGAAAGGATGTCACAGGTCCTTGCAACATGTCTGCCAGCAGCACACCACCAGCTGTAGAGTATAGCTGACAAATTTCTCTGCCCTGGCTGCTGCATAAAAAAAAAAAAATCCAGCTCGTCCAAATTTCTTTCTTTACAACTCCTACCTTTCCAGCTTGTGGATTCTGCCAAATTCCGTGAATTTGCAGAATGTGCTGTACCACAAAGGCTGCTTTTCAGTCACTATTTTTTGGCACGTAAGGCTCATCACGTGGAAGGCAATGTTTTGTTATCGTTGGGCAAGGCAGTCAGCAGCAAGGTCCACTATACTGCTGACACGTGGTCCAGCAAGCATGGTCAGGGACGATATAATTTTTTCACAGCACAATGGGTAATTCTGCTTGCAACTAGGAAGGAAGCAGGACAAGGCTCAGTGCTGGAGCTTGTTTTGCCGCTACAACTCCATACAGCTGGTGGTGATGATATGAGATCCGTCAGCTCCACCCCCTCCTCCTCCATGCCCTGCTCTGCTGAATTGTCCTATAAACCACCAGTACCCCTAAGCATTTGAGGGGCTATTCAACAAGTCAGGCTAAAATATGCCATGCAGTGCTTCAGCTGGTCTGTCTAGGGGACAGGAGCCACACAGGAGCAGAGATTCTTTCAGCTCTGCAGGGGTAGGCCCAGAGGTGGTTCACGCCACGGAAGCTTGAGCCAGGAATGATGGTGTGCGATAATGGCACTAACCTTCTGTCTGCCCTTCGACAGGGAAAGTTGACACGTGCCATGCCTGGCACATGTCCTCAATTTGGTGGTGCAGCGTTTCTTAAACAGGTACCTAGGTTTGCAAACTCTTCTAGGGCAGACCAGAAGAGTCTGTAGCCATTTCAGGTGGTCATTCACAGCCAGTGTTCGGTTGACTGAAATTCAGCGGGAATTCCACCTGTCCGTAAACCGCCTGATTTGTGACATGTAGCAATTGTAGCAATGCTGCACCGGCTGCACATGCAGCAGAGGGCCATCAACAAGTACCTGTGTGAATATGGCACAAGGACAGGCTCAGCTTGGCTTTTTTCCCCCCGCCAATGGCTGCTGATAAAGCATGCACGCACTGTACTGTCACCATTTGAGAAGGCAACAAGGATGGTGAGCCGTGACAATGCATGCATCAGTGACACTATCCCTCTTGTGTTTTTGCTGGAGCATAATCTGTGAGGCATTATGAACATGGCACTCAAGGCAGAGCAGCAGGGGAAAGAGGACTTCCTTTCTTCTCAAGGCCCACTTTATGCAGACACTGTACATGAGATGCCACAAAACACACAAGAGAAAAGGGAGGTGGAGGATTCTGGCAGTTTTGGAGGCATTTAAGCAGAGGAAGACATACGTCAAACCTTAAGAGATGGTTTTCAGTCCCCAGAAACCTTGAGAGTAGTACATGGCTGGGAGGAGGCAGTTCCAGATGTTGTAATCCTCAGTGACCTTGAGGACTCTGCTTCTCATAACAGAAAAGTAGAATCAGCGCTAGAGATGAGCCCGACACCCCCCAGTTCGGTTCGCAGCAGAACATGAGAACAGGCAAAAAATTTGTTTGAACATGGGAACACCCTTAAAGTCTATGGGACACAAACGTGAAAAATCAAAAGTGCTAATTTTAAAGGTTAATATGCAAGTTATTGTCATAAAAAGTGTTTGGGGGCCTGGGTCCGGCCCCAGGGGACATGTATCAATGCATTTTTTTTTCAAAACTACAGGTTTTTTGGGAGCAGTGATTTTAATAATGCTTAAAGTGAAACAATAAAAGTGAAATATTCCTTTAAATTTTGTACCTGGGGGGTGTCTATAGTATGCCTGTAAAGTGGCGCATTTTTCCCGGGTTTACAACAGTCCCTGCACAAAATTAAATTTCTAAAGGAAAAAAAGTCATTTAAAACTACTCGGAAATACAGATAAAAGTCATTGAAAAAAACGGCATGGGTTCCCCCCGTCCGTTACCAGGCCCTTTGGGTCTGGTATGCAAATTAAGGGGAACCCCGAACCGAAATTAAAAAAAAAATTTGCTTGGGGGTCCCCCCAAATTCCATACCAGGCCCTTCAGGTCTGGTATGGATATTAAGGGGAACCCTGCGCCAATTTTTTTTTTTAAATGGCATAGGGCTCCCCCTCAAAATTCATACCAGACCCTTCAGGTCTGGTATGGATTTTAACCACTTCAGCCCCAGACCATTTGGCTGCTCAAAGACCAGAGCACTTTTTGCAATTCGGCACTGCATCGATTTAACTGACAATTGCGCCGTCGTGCGACGTGGCTCCAAAACAAAATTGACGTCCTTTTTTCCCCACAAATAGAGCTTTCTTTTGGTGGTATTTGATCACCTCTGCAGTTTTTATTTTTTGCGCTATAAACAAAAAAAGAGCGACAATTTTGAAAAAAAAGCAATATTTTTTACTTTTTGCTATAATAAATATCTCCAAAAAATATATATAATTTATTTTTTTCCTCAGTTTAGGCCGATACGTATTCTTCTACATATTTTTGGTAAAAAAAAATGCAATAAGCGTTTATTGATTGGTTTGCGCAAAAGTTATAGCGTCTAGAAAATAGGGGATAGTTTTATGGCATTTTTATTATTATTTTTTTTTTACTAATAATGACGGCGATCAGAGATTTTTATCGTGACTACGACATTATGGCGGACATATCGGACACTTTTGACACCATTTTTGGACCATTGTCATTTATACAGCGATCAGTGCTATAAAAATGCACTGATTACTGAAAAAATTACACTGGTCAGTGAAGGGGTTAACCAGTAGGGGCACTAAAGGGGTTAAGTGTGTCCTAGGGATGTGTTCTAACTGTGGGGGGGATGGGCTACATGTGACATGACACTGATCACTGCTCCCGATCACAGGGAGCTGTGATCAGTGTCCTGTCACTATGCACAACGGGGAAATGCTTGTTTACATCAGCATTTCCCCGTTCTTCCTCTCCATGAGACGATCGCTGGACTCCCGGTGGACATCGAGTCCGTGGAACCCGCGGTCACACTTACGTAGTTCATGGCGGGAGCGCACGCTCACAACGCCGCATCTTAAAGGCGATGTACCTGTACGTTGATCTGCCCAGCCGTGCCATTCTGCCGATGTATATGGGCGTGACACGGTCCATAAGTGGTTAAGGGGAACCCCACGCCAGAATTTTAAAAACATGGCGTGGGGTTCCCCCCAAAAACCTATATCAGACCCTTATCCGAGCACGCAACCTGGCAGGCTGCAGGAAAAGAGGGGGGACGAGAGAGCGCCCCCCCTCCTGAACCATACCAGGCCACATGCCCTCAACTTGGGGAGGATGCTTTGGGGTCCAAAGCACCATGGCCCCATGTTGATGGGGACAAGGGCCTCATCCCGCAACCCTTGCCCGGAGGTTGTGAGGGTCTGCGGGCGGGGGGCTTAACGGAATCTAAAGGGTCTGGTATGGATTTTGAGGGGGACCCCTACACCATTTTTTTTTATTTGGCGCAGGGTTCCCCTTAATATCCATACCAGACCTGAAGGAAATTTGGGGGGACCCCCACACAATTTAAAAAAAAAATTGTTTCGGGGTTCCCCTTAATATTCATACCAGACCCAAATGGCCTGGTAATGGACTGAGGGGGAACCCATGCCTTTTTTTTCAATAACTTTTATCTGTATTGCGAGATCCGACAATTCATTATAGCCGCAAGCAGTTTTAAATGACTTTTTTCCTTTAGAAATGTCATTTTATTGCAGGGACTGTTCTAAACATGGGAAAAATGTGCCACTTTACAGGCCTACTATTGACACCCCCCAGGTACGAAATTTAAAGGAATATTTCACTTTTATTGTTTCACTTTAAGCATTATTAAAATCACTGCTCCCGAAAAAACTGCAGTTTGTTCAAATTGTTCGCCATGCGGCGAACAGGCAAACACCCGATGTTCGAGTCGAACTTACGTTTGACTCGAACATCGGGCTCATCCCTAATCAGTGCCACAGAACTACCTGGACAATTGTGGATCCCAATTGAGAATGCTGCTGCTCAATCCTTGTAAATTACTAGTGGATAATAAATTACTGTATTTATTGGCGTATAACACTCACTTTTTTACCCTTAAAGAGGATAAACTGTGCCTGCATGTTATACGCAGGGGACTATGAAAAGTTTTTTCCCTCTTAAAGTTAGGGTGCGTGTTATATGCCTGTGCGTGTTATATACTGATAAATACGGTAAATAAGTTTGCAGCGCAAAGCTCTGGAATATCCACAATTCTGTTAACAATTTGTACCAAATATGTATTACAGTAATTCTAAAAAAGATGGACTTAATATGATTCAAAAATCTCAGCCCTTCACTGAAACAATCTCTTATATGTGGAATACCTTAAAGTGGAGCTCCACCCTAAATTTTCACTTTTGTTAATCGGAACCCTCCCCCCCTCCGGTGTCACAATTGACACCTTTAAGGGGGGAGGGGGGTGAAGATACCTGTCTAAGACAGGTATTTTCACCCACATCCGGGAGTCCTCTCTCCGGGAATCTGCGGGAGTGACGTCACTTCCCCCAGACTTCCCGTAGTGTTCTGGGAGACACTCGGCTCCCAGAACACAGGAGCACCAATCAGAACGGCGCAGCGCGACTTGCGCATGCGCCGTAGGGAACCGGGCATGAAGCCGCAGGGCTTCACTTCCTGGTTCCCTCAGCGAGAATGGCGGAGGGAGCAGCAGAGCGACGAGCGGTCGCTCGTCCTCTGCTGCGGACGTCGCTGGACTCCAGGACAGGTTAGTGTCCAAATATTAAAAGCCAGCAGCTGCTGTAGCTGTAGCTGCTGGCTTTTAATATTTTTTTTTTCCGGCGGAGCTCCGCTTTAAATAATATTCATAATATGTGAAATGTAGTGAAACTAAAAATTCTCAATATAATACTCTAAATAAAGTGCAATTCCTTATTCACTGAATAAATGTCCGTAATAAATGTCGGTGTTGAAAACAATACTCTCAAATCTATAGAAAATAGTTTGTGTGAAAAAAAATGTGTGCAAAAAACTAATAATTACCATGTAATAAACCAAAAATATAAATTGTATAAAACGAAAAAAATAAAAAAGGATTGAATTCATATGCAATCTGCTTCTAATGTTACAGGCATATTTAAACATCTTTCCGGTGAGTGGGGACCCAAGAGGGGAGCACGATTTACCACCTGAGAATATTTTTCAATTTATTACCAGCCCAGTATATCACATTTGATGAACTTTATTGATTGTATTTTTGCACAATATTAGCACTGAGCACTTTATATTTATATATTCTATGTTATATACGATGACACAGATTTGTGTACCAGTATGTTAGTAATTTTATAGGAGCAGCGCTGAGTTTAAATTATTTATTCACATTTTCTGGTGTTATCACCTTGCACTCTAGCAGCAGCCCTAATATACACTTATATTAATACTTATATTACCATAGCACAGGTTCTTTATTTCTATTTCAAATCTGCTTCTAATGCCTCCGCAAACTTGTGGTGCATGGGCTTCCTAATTCTTCAAAGCCTGCGAAAGGACCCAAGAGTTTGTGGCATCAAGGAAAAGGATCATTATTTAATCTACGTTTTTATAAATTTTTCAAAACACAAAAATTTACAATCTGGGTGCTGGCGTTCTGGTGTTCCAGGCCTAGGTGCCCTTGACCTAGCCGGAGCGGAGATGGAGTCCATCTCAGGCACCTTTAGCCTGGGGTGAGGTACTATGGTGGATGCCTGGGGCTCAGTACCTTCGACTTAGTTCCGCGAGGGTGGAGGAATCGAGGGGGGGCCCTAACTCCTTGGGTGCCCGTGTCTGAGTTCGTGAGGACTGGTGTGCAGTAACTTCTCTGAAGAGTCCGGCGCAGCATCGCTGGTGACGGAGAGGCCTCCACTTCTCCCTTGGACGGATTTCTTCCCCTGACAGGGGCAAAGCGAGCAAAGGTAATTCACGTTCTACATCACCTAGTCAGTGGCAGTGACTATTCACCACTGGTGACAGCACAGTGGTCAGCAGCAGAAGGGAAAGGATTGTGCCTCGATCTGACCCCATTTTCCAAAGTAAAGAAACAGTTTTATTGCTTGGCAAGAAGAATAAAACTGAGTTGGACCTATTCACTGTGTGGAACTCTGGTTACTAGGAGCAAAGGAGTCAGGGACGAAGTACTGGACTTGACTCTAGGACACCTACACAAAACCCAATTTGCTGGCCTTCGCCTCTTAGCTATGGAGTTCATGGGCCGTGGTGTATCTCATCCCTCTCTTCCAGGTACCCCTAGACAACAGCCGCATAACCGATAAAGATAGAGAGAGGGGTGAGGCCGCTACACGTGGGGGCATCGTATCCGGGATGTGTATGGTGTCTGAATTTGAACTTTGCTGCCTGGAGGAGTTCCGAGTAGGTCGGCCATATTGGCCAATGCGCCACAAGGCAACCCACAGCTACGTAGTTCGTGGGCGGGGAAAGGGAAAAGCCTGCGAACAAGTGCAGAAGGTGGGAGGAGTCTGGCCATGTGCACGTACGCACGT
The DNA here is from genome assembly GCA_029206835.1 of Rana muscosa. NCBI lineage: Eukaryota > Metazoa > Chordata > Amphibia > Anura > Ranidae > Rana > Rana muscosa. The sequence goes on from CM055122.1 coordinate 486,965,752, forward strand.
GGAGATTCCGGCACGAGTGGGTCAGTGCACAATGGAGCAGCAAAGAGAGAGGATAGCTTCAAACACTCCGTGGATTTCAGTTCCTTCCTTCGCGGATATGTCTTCTCTGGCTGCTCCGATTATGGATACGGGGATAAGACTAAGGTCCCGGGGGCGATTGGCTCTGTACACCTGCAGAGACATGGAGGCCCTCGTTGTGATCTGTCCTGGCTGTTCGGGACTGGTGGTCCAGCTGAAGCCGTTCGGGCGCTGTGAGGTCTGCAAGGAATTTCTCTTCGAGGTGGAACCATCCACAGAAAAGCCTCACGCTTTCCACCTCAACTACCTCACAGGGACTGCCACTCTGGAAGGAGAGTTCGATGCTGGGCGTTCCCCGTGCGCACTGATCCGGGCGAAGTGACTGCCCAAGCGGAAGTGAAAAGAGAAAAATCAGAGGATGCTGCCTCAGTCACCAGCAGCTCCCTGCTCCGGCCACCGAAGAGGAAAGTCGGCCTAGTGATGGCCTCGTGTGGTCGTGGAAGAGCTTCGCCCCACTGCTTGCCTGGCCTGGATGGATTCGGTAGAAAAAGTCCTGGACATCCCTGTTCTTCTAAAGGCCCAGGTGAGCCAGGGGTTGGGACTGTCTGCGTGGTTAAAAGTGGCAGAAGCCCACAGTCGGTAGAGGCCATCAAGGGGGAAAGTTCCGTGACCGGGAATTATCTGCCCGCTGAGTGCTACGACACCTCTGACCTGGATTCATTGTCTGATAATGGCGATGATGGGGAGATAGACTAAATCTTCCAACAGAAGGTATGGAAAAAGATGAAGCTACCCTCGTCCCGTGTCACAAGGGACCTGCCCATGTCTACTGGAGATAGTACACCTCTGGTAGAGGCCTCGGCGCCAAGGGAAGAAGCTGGTCCTCTGTCTGAAGTTCCCCTTCTGGATTCAACATCCATTTCACCCGTTTCTGTTGCGGAAGTGCAACGCCAAGCACTGCGGGCTCCTAGGCCCAGATCTACCGAGGTGGTGAACGCACCTCGCCACCCAGAAGCGATTGTTCCACCTGGAGAAGGAGACCGAGCCACTATGCCACCTTTATCAAGGCTGCAGTGTCTCTTTGGCCAGAAGGTTGCTCAGGAATATGGGTGGGAATACCCGTATCTGCCTCGAGAACTGCTTTATGAGGTGGAAGTTTTTCGGCAACGATGGTATAATACCTTTGTGTGGGACAAACTTAAAGTACAGCAAGCACGGCGATACCTTTCTTGTTCACCAATGGTCACCAAGAAGTTCCAGGACTGTAAAGCTAAGTGCATGCTGGGAAGGCATATCCTTGCGGACAGAGTGGTGATTTGCCACAAGGAAGGAGGAAATGCTGAGTACCATGTGGAGGCTTTGGACAGACATTTGAAGCCTGTGTTCCAACCGCATCCAAGGTTTTACCTTTAGGAGAAAAGAAACTCCTGTGTGTTCTTTTGCCGTTCATTGCTGAACTTTCCGGAGTGCCTTTGCCGGAACATAGGGACTGTGCCCTAGTTTTTTTTGTATTTGGGCAGTTCTACTCTTTGGAGAAATGGGAGCTGTTTTTTGTTTTGTTCTCCCTCCTTCTCCTTGCACTCAAGAGAAATAAGTGACTCTGGGTTTTAGTTAATGTAGGGTCACAGAGAAATGATCAAGAGAAAAAAAAAATCATCTGGAAGTGATGAGTGTCTTGACCGCGGCACTGTCACCAGGTGGCAGTGTTGCGCAATGATTGTTTTTTTTTTTTTTTACATTATGCAGCACTTATTGGAGTAAGTGGGTTTCTTCTCGGATAGACTCATTTATTCCAAACACACACACATATATTGTTAGGATGTATGTTTCTTTTTTTTTTCTCTCTCTTCCCCTCTGCAGGAGACTTGTCTATCAAGGCTGCTGAGAGTGGGTGGTCCTTAGATAGCCAGGGGGGAGGAAGGAATGTACTGTGTGAGATGTAAAGTGTCATTGAAGGTTTTATGGTTGTGTTGTTTATGTTTTCCCTTTTCCATTCAGGTCTTGGCACAATTCAGGGCTAAAATGTGTAGTTTGGTTTCTGGGATGAGCCTATGTCACCACCCTTGTGGGGTATGGGTTTATACCAGACAGTGGGGACCAGCGTCAAATCACCGGGGGGAGTGTGTAGTGGGTAGTTGAATTTAGGGGAAGCATCTGGGTGGTAGTGTAACCCAGATGCCTTGATTGTTAGGAAATTCAAGGTTCCCTTTGTGAGTCTTGAAGGACTCTGGTGGTGTGAAGTTCCCGCCGGCCTACAGGTGGCGTTGTTGCCTTGGACCGGGGTTGGGCTCGGACCACAAGACTGTGCCTTTTTGTCCTCCTCTGGAGCTGGTACAGCGGGGCGGGGATCCCGCTGTGGCGCGAAGGGAGAGGTCATAAAAGGGGTTAGAGTCCAGAGCCAGAAGATGCGGCCGCACCCAGGCACCTTCAGCCTGGGTGCTGGCGTTCCGGTGTTCCAGGCCTAGGTGCCCTTGACCTAGCCGGAGCAGAGATGGAGTCCATCTCAGGCACCTTTAGCCTGGGGTGAGGTACTATGGTGGATGCCTGGGGCTCAGTACCTTCGACTTAGTTTCGCGAGGGTGGAGGAATCCGAGGGGGGGCCCTAACTCCTTGGGTGCCCGTGTCTGAGTTTGTGAGGACTGGTGTGCAGTAATTTCTCTGAAGAGTCCGGCGCAGCATCGCTGGTGACGGAGAGGCCTCCACTTCTCCCTTGGACAGATTTCTTCCCCTGACAGGGGCAAAGCGAGCAAAGGTAATTCACGTTCTACATCACCTAGTCAGTGGCAGTGACTATTCACCACTGGTGACAGCACAGTGGTCAGCAGCAGAAGGGAAAGGATTGTGCCTTGATCTGTCCCCATTTTCCAAAGTAAAGAAACTGTTTTATTGCTTGGCAAGAAGAATAAAACTGAGTTGGACCTATTCACTGTGTGGAACTCTGGTTACTAGGAGCAAAGGAGTCAGGGACGAAGTACTGGACTTGACTCTAGGACACCTACACAAAACCCAATTTGCTGGCCTTTGCCTCTTAGCTATGGAGTTCATGGGCCCTGGTGAATCTCATCTCTCTCTCCCAGGTACCCCTAGACAACAGCCGCATAACCGATAAAGATAGAGAGAGGGGTGAGGCCGCGACACTTGCGATAGATGTTATGTCAAGTTATAAAGTAAAAAACATTAGATAGTACTCCCATTAACTCGATTTTCAAATTTGGGAGCGATGTAGTCCTATAGTCCTATAGTATATATCCCAATATAAGATTTTCGATTTATCATGGATTTTTGCCCAAATAACTGACGGAAAAAAAAGGATTGAATAATCTTCCTCTAAAAGGCTTCAGAGGCTGTGGAAGAATCCATTAGCCATTTGGACCTATCATATTTGAGAAGACAACCTCTATTAATATAGTTCTCTTTATATAATGATAAGCTGTAGTCAATGAGTCGTTTCCACATAGACAATGATTGGGGGGTAGTTTTTTCCAACTAAGAGCTATAGCTTTGCGAGCATAGAACAAAAAAAGCCCCACCAGAGTACGCCCTGCTACCGTGGGAATATATTGCTCTATCAGACCCAACATACATATGTTATATACATGAAATAGAGGTAATTCGGGATATAAAAGCTAATATCTCTTCCCAGTTCCCCACTATTGCTGGACAAGTCCAAAAAAATATGAGTAAAGTCTCCAGGAATCCCCCCACATCGCCAACAGCCAGGGGCAGAGTCCGGATTAATTTTATGTAATATATGAGGAGTAAGATATGCCCTGTGAACCATCTTGAACTGAATCAGTAGGTCTCTCAGGGAGACAAGAGAGTTAAAAGGAAAGTCCCATATATCATCCCAATCATCATTGTCAAGTTCAGGAATGTCCTTAGACCATTTAAGTCTTAGTTTCTCTAGTGTTGGAAGGGAGACAGTTGTTAAATGGAGATATAATTTGGAGGCAGCATTCTTTGCCCAGTCCAACAAGAAGCTTCTCTAGGGTGGATTGAACTAGTCGCGGAGGAGAGCCAGAAAATTGACAGCTGAAGGCATGGGAGAGTTGAAAAAACTAAAGGAGTACAACTGAGGAACATTAAAATCGGAGATCATTTTGGAAAATGGAATCAAGGATTCGTCCAAAATAATCTGGGTCACTATATTTAAATTGAATTTGGTCCAGGCATGGGGGTCGCGCAATGTATAGATATGCTCCCGGGTGGGATTCAACCAAAGCGGAGCGTTAGACGAAATTGCCTGTAGGGGATATCGTTCAATTTTGAGACTCTCCCCCCATGCCCATAACGTAGTGCACATGGACGGTGTCAGTGAATATGGAGCACGGGGGCCCCAAAAAAATCTGAAATGTCAACGCCTCCAAGGATCCCAACACTGCTGCTTCTACCTGCTTAGCGGGGTTAGAGGTATCTGGGTTAAACCACCATGCAGCGGTTACTAGCTGAGAGGCCAAAAAATATTTGTAGAAATCCGGACATGCCAGGCCACCTTGAGAATGTACCAACGTTGTCCAGCTATACCTATGGGACTGAGATCTCCAAATAAATGCTGCAAAAATACGATGCAGCTGTACAAAAAATGATTTAGGCATCCACTGTGGAGAGTGTCGAATTAGATATGTAAATTTAGGTAATACATTCATTTTTATTAGGTTTATGCATCCTAATAATGAGAGGGGTAGTGACTCCCATGCCTTCAGCCGTTGTTGAACCTCCTGAATCACGGGTGTTAAATTTAGGGATATATAGTCCAAAGCCTGTCTGGAAACCACCACCCTCAGGTAATTAAAGTGCTCCACCCATCTCAAGGGAGTATCAGTATAGGCAGTGGCACGGGCCGCAGAATCTATAGGAAATAAAAGGGACTTTGTCCAATTCACTTTGAGACCTGTGACTGAGGAAAATAAATTAAGGACCTGTAAGGCCCCCTTAAGTGATGGACCTGCCTCATTTAAAAAGAGGAGTAGGTCATCCACATACAGGGCAACCCTTTCCTCCAGCCAGCCGACACGCAGTCCCCTGACATGGAGGGAAGTACGGAGAGCCTCTGCCAGCGGTTCCATCGCTATGGCGAACAAGGCTGGAGAGAGAGGGCATCCCTGTCTAGTACCTCTAGACAAAGAAAAAGACTGCGACAGGCCACCTCCCAGCTTGATACCCGAGGTGGGATTTTGATAAAGTATCTGTATCCATTTAATAAAAGTCAGGGGGAACCCCATCCTCCTAAGAACCTCCCAAAGAAAAGGCCATTCGATGGTGTCGAAGGACTTTTTAATATCTAAGGAGGCCACCACCTAGTACCCTCATTCAGGTGTTTTGAATATATATTGGTAAACAAACGCCTCAGATTTATATCGGTTGACTTATTGGCCATAAAGCCAGTTTGGTCAGTATCTACAACAGATGGTAATAATGGCTGTAGTCTGATGGTAAGTAGTTTAGTCAGAATTTTAAAATCTGTATTATTTAGGGCAATTGGCCTATAGGAGGTACAAGAGGTGGGATCTTTTGGAACTTTATGGATTAATATAACATGGGCATGGCTCATGGAGGTCGGGAGGGCACCATCGGCCAAGCATTGAGAGTAGAGTTGTGCTAACCTGGGGGCCAATAATTTCCCATGAGTCCTATAAAATTCTATGGGAAGGACATCTGGGCCCAGAGACTTTGCCAACGGGAAGGATCCAATCACCTTCAATACCTCCTCCGGGGTAATTGGCCCTACCAAAGATTCTCTCTCTCCCTCTGAAAGCCAGCCGAGTGCCAATTTATCAAACCAGGGTGCCAAATCCTGGGGCTGAAAATCAGAAGGCAACACAGAGGTATAGAGGGAACTATAATATTGACGGAAAGCCTCTAGTATATCGGGTAACGAAGAAACCAATGCACCTGAGGCAGACACCACACTAGAAATCACTGTTGGAGGATAGTCAAGGAAAGGGATCATTATTGGTTGACAATCCAAGGGGAAATTCTCAGAAATCATTCTGCCCTCACAGAGGGAGCACAGGAGGAAATATCTTAAGGACACCTTAAAGAGGAGGTTATGCAACACCTTTCCATACCCTGGTAGGTTACAGTTTCATGGAAAAGGTTGTTTTGAGGGTTCTGTTGGTCAAAGGAGGAGTAGTGGACAAGGGAGCTGCCTAAGTGGTGCATTTAAAAACTTTTTTAATCCTCGGCACCCAGGGCTGTCAGCTTGCACATTGCATCGGCACCGTCTTCATCATATAGTGGAAGATTATCTAGGGGCAAAAACAGACATTGAGACATTTCCAGTAGATGATTCACTGGGTCATGAGTACAGACCACTGGCCAGAACTTGCCCAGTATGCAATTGAGCTGCAGGGCTGTCCTGCATCCTGCATGCTTTCCATACGGGCTGCCAGAGGTTTTGTGACAGATAAAAGAGCGTATCTGTCCACAGACTTTGTTGACCTGCTGACTTTTGTCAAAATTAATGAATTAATTTTTTTTTCCTTTCACTGGTTTGTAGATCAGCAGCGGCTTCATCGGCAAAATGAGTTTTCCACTAACCCAAAACCATTCCTTAATGGCCTTACTGGTAAGCCAGTAATGGTGAAACTGAAGTGGGGTAAGGAATACAAGGGATACCTGGTCTCTGTGGATGGCTACATGAACATGCAGCTTGCCAATACAGAAGAGTATATTGTTAGGGCATTGTCTGGACATCTTGGAGAAGTTGTAATAAGGTGTAATAATGTATTGTATATAAGAGGACGAGAAGAGGAGGAAGAAGATGGTAAGATGAGATAATAAAGCAATTTTCAAATTAGTTTTGTAAATTTATTCTGAAACTTCTCTTTTGAGGTTATTGTTGGACATTGTGTTTGTATGTATTTTTTTCAAGAGTACCTCTATAGCAGTGGTTCTCAACTCCTGTCCTCAGGGCCCACTAACAGGCCTGGTTTGCAAGATAACTGAAATACATCACAGGTGATATAATTTTCTGCTCAGTGATTGCAGTATTCTAGTCTGCATCTCCCCCCAAGGTAATACTTAAAATCTGGCCTGTTAGTGGGTCCTGAGGACAGGAGTTGAGAACCACTGCTCTATAGGGTTATGATGTGTGAAGGCACCACCAACACCCATAGCCCAATTTTTACAGACCTGTTTCTTCTATCCAAAGTCTGCGAAAGAGACATCAGACTAATCTTGGCCTGAGTGTACTATAATATGTCGTCTTCACATAAGGCTGGCTCACTGTGGTGTAAACATTTGTTATTTCCACCCAAAGTCTGCCAAAGAGACACCAGAATTTATCCAAAAAATCTCTAGTCTTGTTCTGAGTGCACTAAATTGTAGCCTCATCATACAGACTGGCTCCCCAAGCCCTTGTTTACAAAATAAAGAAAGCTTGGAAAAAAGCCAGATGCTCACATTCAAATTTGATTCTGCATAAATCTGTTGGAGGTGCAGGTATGGCTGATATCCAAGACTACTATTGGGTGGTTAGACTAGATAAAATCAAACACTGGCTCAGAGACTCTACTTAATCCTTGTGGCTGGATATAGAGTCAGCCATGGTTTCCACTCCATCCTTTTGAGCGACCTATGGAAACCCTTGGGTTCATCTACTCTGTCACTACCCTTACAGGCTTCCCTTTAGTCCTGGTGCCAACTTCACAAACAAAAAGCCGCACTAACAATGATAGTGGATTATAAATTCTCCCTGGAGGTGCTAGAGGCCTTGATTCCCATGCTTCCTACTAGCTCACTCTGCAACTCTGGGTTGAATCATATACAAGACTTTATACATAACTCCAGATCAAAAAGCTTGGAGACTCTGATCAAGGAATTTAATCTCCCAAGATCAGTGCACTTTACATGCTCCTGCATTTCATACTTTCTACATAAGTTCCCCATTATAGATCTTTGCATTCACAACATGGCGTGGCAGTTGTTTACCTCCCCAAAACCAACCTGCAAAGGCATTTCCTTTTTCTATAAAATTTTACAAAACAAGCTACTGTGCAGGAAAACAGGTTCATTGCTGAAATGGGAAACTGAAATGAATTCTCCTTTACTCCAAACCAATGGCAATCAGCCTTCCGCGAAATTCACAGAGCGATGTACTGCATCAACCACTGGGAGCTAATGTTTAAGATTGTCAACAGACACCTCATACCTTACAGGTAAGCCAAAATATTCCCAACCACATCCCCCTATGCTGGAGAGGTTGTGGTCAGGTGGGAAACTTGTTTTATGCCCTGTGGAAATGGCCTAGTCTGACAAGCTTCTGGAACCAGGACTTCCAAGTAATCTCTTCAATCACTGGAATTCTTCTATCACCAAACCCAGTTTGGGCCATACTGCACATTGGTACTGATTCCTACCCCGCACCTTTAGGCAAGTAGCTATGCATGTACTATTAACATAAAATGGAAGTCACAAGCCTCCCTCAACATCTCAGAGGTAATGGTTTTGGTCCAACAGAAATACACTTTTGAACACCTGTTAGCCATCAATTCCCTTACCAATACAACCATTGAACGTAACTGGGCCCCATAGGGGTTGATACCCTTAGTCATAAAAACCACTGAGAGTTTTTCTTACCTTCACTCGTGTTATAACTGTGTGAACGTCTTAACTTGTAACTGGTAACGTTACTACTCGGATACATACCCATCCCTTTGTTATTCCTGGTGTACCTACCCTACATGTTTGAACACCCCATAATTTTAGAGTTATTCAGCTCTTTCCAATGTAAGAATAGATGATATACACTTTTCTATCATTCCACCATTCTGTTCCTTATGTACTGTTTGACTGTACCTATTGCAAATGTTCAATAAAAATTACAGGTTGTCCCCTACTTAAAAACATCTGACTTACAGTACAAACGACTCCTACTTACAAACAGAGGGAGACAACAGGAAGTGAGAGGAAATCTAACCCTAGGAAGGGAAATTCTTTCCTGTTAAGCCCTGTACACACAATCGGATTTCCTATGGATTCTAATCCGATGGATTTTTCCATCGGAAATCCGATGAAGCTGACTTCCATCAGTCTTGCCTACACACCATCAGTCAAAAATCCGACCGTCCCAAACGCAGTGACGTAAAACACTTCGACAAGCCGAGAAAAATGAACTTCAATGCTTCTGAGCATGCGTCGACTTGATTCTGAGCATGCGTGGGTTTTTTGTCCGATGGAGTTCCACACAGACGATTAGAATTTGCTATCGTTTTTTTTCACATCGGATAAATTTAAAACATGTTCTATTTTTTCTCACCGATGGGAAAAAGACCGATGGGGCCCATACACGATCGGTTTGTTCGATGAGAAAAGTCCATTGGACTGTTTTCATTTGTAAAACCGATCGTGTGTACACGGCATAAGAGTTAATATGGGAAAAAGGTATCTCCACTGATGCTTTATCACCAATCCTTGTTTCCCTAATAACCCAAAATTTTCTAAATCCAATTGTCATTGGGACAGAAAGTGAGGTGAAATCTTCTGAACAGGGGCACAGACAGCAAAACAAATGTTACAGGGGTGATAACCCTTCCCTATGCTATCCAAAAAGCTTAAAAATTTATTTTTTGGCTGGAGCTACACTTAAAAAATTTACCTGTTCCAAATTACAAACAGATTCAACTTAAGAACAAGCCTACAGTCCCTATCTTGTTTGTAACCCGGGGACTGCCTGTATTGCTATAAAAAATAAATAAAGAAAGCTTGCAGGGTAAATCCATTTAAATGTCATTTTGTTTTAGTTATACATGTCAGTTTTTCTGCAGCACGTTCTATACATGCAATATAGATGAATAGCTTAGTGTTGTATATGTCTGGAGATTGACTGCAACATCCCATACTAATAGAGGTAAAACAAGGAAAGGAGCCCCATCGGGACTTTAAAGGCAGCTATCAACCAGTTATTGAGAGTACAAAAAGAGTAAAATCAAAAAGTTTTATACAAGCATAGTAAAATAGTGATTTTGATCACTCAATACAAAATTTAAGAACAAAGGAGTAACCATACAGATATGAATACCAACAAATATAGCTCATGATCTGGAACATACGGTTGGTCTCATATGGTGGGAGGCCAAACCACAGTTGTTTGGCCTCCCACCATATGAGACAAACCGTATATTCCAGATCATGAGATATACACTGTATATTGGTATTCATATTTGTATGGTTGCTCCTTTGTTTTTAAATTTTCTGCCATCATAAATCCCACTCCCACCTTACTGTCCTCACCCTCCTACTGCTCCTAACTTGGAATATCATTCCAAACCCTGGCCCTCCTCTAGCTAACTCTCATTCCCAGAATTAGCAGTCTACCTTCTCTGACAGTAGCCATAACCCTTAATCTCTTATCTCAATTCCCCTGATTCAGTCAGCCCCCCTCCCCCTTCGCTCAGTCTCTAACAAACTTGCCTCTGTCAATGACCTTTTCCTCTCCAACTCCCTCGATCTACTTGCTATTACTGAAACCTGGCACCAGGAATCCGACACTGCCTCTCCAGCTGCCCTCTCCCATGATAGCCTCCTCTGGACTCACTCACCCAGACCCAATGGGCGAAAAGGAGTCGGAGTTGGACTCCTTCTCTCCACACAAAGCACCTTCCAGGTTCTTCCTACACCTCCCTCTCTTTCCCTCTGTTCTTTTGAAGTGCACTGCATGCATCTTTTTTCTCCAGTTTATCTAAGGATTGCAGTAATTTACTGGCCTCCTGGCCCAGTGTGAAGTTTTCTCAATGACTTCTCCACATAGCTACCCAGTTTCTCTCCTCTGAAGTACCAGCCATCATCCAAATAAACTGGTTCAGCAATAACAACAGAAATTGTGAGAGTATCAACAGCAGTGTGTTCCAACTACTAAATAATTTTAAAAAAAGAGAGAGATTGGGAGGAGATGGGGAGATTGGGAGGAGGGACTGATGGAAGGAAAAAAAATCCCTCTAAAATATCATCATATACAGAAAAAACCTAACCACTAAATGAAGGACTTTACTGGTACTAATGAGGTAAAATATGAGGTACAATATCAAAAAAGATTTATTGTACAAAGAATAAAACATATCAATGACATAAGACATACTACAAGAAAAGAGTTATTAGAACACTTGCTATAATTTAATCATCACCCTACTGCAGCCAGGTGGTGACTTTTGGTCCAAAAATGTCAAAAACAATGTTCAAATAAATGGAGATCTTGCGTCTACCAAATGTTTAATTATAAGTGTCAAAGGTTGTTCCTTAATTAGAAGGAGTGAATACACAGTGAGAAGCTGTGGGAGACAGGGAGCCTCTTGTGTCTGTCTCCATCTTAGAGAGGGAGTGGTTCCTTACCAGCTGCAGGGCTCTTGGCAGGCTTACTCTGTAGCCATGATTTCTTAGCAAAGCACACCTCCTGGTCCATGCAACTCCCCAGCTCCCCTAATTCACCCCAGCGCAGGGCTACTGCAACTTTAACCTACATACGAGAATGCTCACAGGACAGCAGTCACAGCACTGGTCTCCTGACCCTTTCATTCCAGGCAGCACACTGCAATGATCAAGGCAGCAGCAGCTCCCAGTAATGTGCCCCAGCCCCAGTCTTACCACATTCCCTTGGGACTCACAGAGGGTCAAGCCTCATACACATGTAGCGGGTATTTGAATTTAGGGGAAGCATCTGGGTGGTAGTGTAACCCAGATGCACTGATTGCTAGGGAGTCTGAGACCCTTTTATGGTTCCTGGAGGACTCTGGTGGTGTGAGGTTCCCTGCGGCCTACAGGTGGCATTGTTGCCGGGGGGCCGGAGGCGAATTCACACCGCAAGACTGTGCCTTTTTGTCCTCCCCTGGAGCTGGTACAGCGGGGCGGGGAACCCGCTGTGACGCAAAGGGAGAGGGGATAAAAGGGGCGAACGCCCTTACCACGGGGTTCAGAGTCTGGAGGACGCAGCCGCACCCAGGCACCTTCAGCTTGGGTGCTGGCGTTCCGGTGTTCCGGGCCCAGGTGCCTTTGGCCTGGCCGGAGCGGAGATGGAGTCCATCTCAGGCACCTTTAGCCTGGGGTGAGGTACTATGGCGGATGCCTGGGGCTCAGTACCTTCGACTGAGTTCCGCGAGGGTGGAGGAATCCGAGGGGGCCCTAACTCCTTGGGTACCCGTGTCTGAGTTTGTGAGGTCTGGTGAGCAGAACTTCTCTGGAGAGTCCGGCGCAGCATCGCTGGTGACGGAGAGGCCTCCGGTATCTCCCTTGGATGGATATCCTTCCCCTGACAGGGGCTGTGCTAGCGAAGGTAGTTCACGTTCTACCTCACATAGTCAGTGGCAGTGACTATTCGCCACTGGTGATACCACAGTGGTTAGCAGCAGAAGGGAAAGGATTGTGCCTCGACCTATTCCCATTACTTCTAAGTTGTTGCAGAAGAATCCAACTTAACCGTGCTATATGTTTATTCGCTGAGAAGAATAAAACTGTGTTGGACCTATTCACTGTGTGGAACTCTGGTTACTAGGAGCAAAGGAGTCAGGGACAAAGGACAGGATTTGACTCTAGGACACCTACTCGAAGCCCGATCTTTCTGGCCTTCACCTATTCACTATGGAGGACATGGGCCGTGGTGTGTCTCGCCCCTCCCCCAGCACTAACACCCCTAGACGAGGAAAGACAAGCCGAGAATGAGAAGGGGAGAGAGGGGTGAGGCCGCTACACGTGGGGGCATCGTGTCCGGGATGTGTCTGGTGTCTGAAATTGAACTTTGGAGTTCCGAGTAGGTCGGCCATATTGGCCAACGCGCCACGAGGCAAACCATAGCTGCGTAGTTCGTGGGCGGGGAAAAGGGAAAGCCTGCGAACAAGTGCAGAGTGTGGGAGGAGTCTGGCCATGTGGACGTACGCACGTGGAGATTCCGGCGTGAGTGGGTCAGTGCGCATTGGAGCAGCGAATAGGAAAGATGACTTCAAATACTCAGTGGATTTCAGCTTCTTCTTTCACGGACATGACTTCCTTTGCTGCTCCCATTATGGACACAGGAATCAGACTAAGGCCCCGGGGGCGATTGGCTCTGTACACCTGCAGAGACAGAGGCCCTCGGTGTGATCTGTCCCGGCTGTTCAGGACTGGTGGTTCAGTTGAAGCCATTCGGGCGATGTGAGGTCTGCAAGGAGTTTCTCTTCGAGGTGGAGCCATCCACAGAAAGGCCTCGCGCCTTCCACCTCAACTACCTCACAGGTACTGCCACTCTGGAGGGAGAGATCAATGCCATGGTGGCTATTCCTGTGCGCGCTGACCAGGGCAAAGTGACTGCCCAAGTGGAGATTAAAAGAGAAAAATCCGAAGATGCTGCTTCGGTCACCAGCAGCTCCCTGCTCCGACCGCTGAAGAGGAAAGTCGGCTTAGTGATGGCCTCCTGTGGTCGTGGAAGAGCTTCGCCCCGCCGCTTGCCTGGCCTGGATGGATCCGGAGGGAAGAGCCCTGGACATCCCTGTTCTTCTGAAGGCCCAGGTGAGCCAGGGGTTGGGACTGTCTGTGTGGTTAAAGGTGGCGGAAGCCCACAGCCGGTGGAGGCCGTCAAGGGGGATGATTCCGTGACTGGGAATTATCTACTCGCTGAGTGTTATGACACCTCCGACCTGGATTCATTGTCTGACAATGGCGATGATGGGGAGATAGACAAAATCTTCCACCGAAAGGGATGGGACAAGATGAAGCTACCCTCGGCCCGTGTCACAAGGGACCCACCTATGTCTACTAGGGATAGTACACCCCGGGTGGAGGCCCCGGCGCCTAGGGAAGAATCTGGTCCACTGTCTGAAATCCCTCTTCTGGATTCAACTTCCATTTCACCTGCTCCCATTGCGGGAGTGCAACGCCAGTCACTGCGGGCCCCTGTGCCCAGATCTACCGAGGTGGTGAACGCACCTCGCCATCCGGAAGCAATTGTGTTACCTGGAGAAGGAGACCGTGTCACGATGCCACCTTTGTCAAGGCTGCAGCATCTCTTTGGCCAGAAGGTTGCCCAAGAGTATGGGTGGGAGTACCCATACCTGCCTCGAGAATTGCTCTACGAGGTGGAAGTTTTTTTACCAGAGATGGTACAATAACTTTGTTTGGGACAAACTCAAAGTACCTCAAGCACGCCGTTACTTTTCTTGTTCACCAACGGTCACCAAGAAGTTTCAGGACTGTAAAGCTAAGTGGATGCTGGAAAGGCATATCCATGCGGACAGAGTGGTAATTTGTCGCAAGGATGGAGGAGATGTGGAGTACAATGTGGAGGCGTTTGACAAGCATTTGAAGCCTGTGTTCCTGCCACACCCAAAGTTTTACCTTTAGGAGAAAAAGACTCCTGTGTGTTCTTTCTTGCTGCTCATTGCTGAACTTTCCGGAGTGCCTTTGCCGGAGCACAAGGACTGTGCCCTAGTTTTTTTTTGTATTTGGGCGTTCTACTCTTTAGAGAAATGGGAGCTGTTACTGTTTTGTTCTCCCTCCTTCTCCTTGCATTTCAGAAAAATCATTGACTTTGGGGTTCTAGTCAGTGTAGGGACACAGAGAAAAAAAAAAGATCAAGAGAGAAAAGTTCATCTGGAAGTGATAAGTGTCTTTACCGCGGCATTGCCACCAGGTGGCAGTGTTGCACAATGATTGTTTTTTTTTTTTTTAACATTATGCAGCACTCATTGGAGTGAGTGGGTCTCTTCTCGGACAGACCCATTCATTCCAAGCAAACACATATATGATGTTAGGATGTGTGGTGTTTTTTTTCCCCTCTGCAGGAGATTCGTCTGTCAAGGCTGCTGAGAATGGGGTGGTCCTTAGATAGCCAGGGGGAGGAAAGGAGAAAATGTAAATGTGTGAGATATTTAAAGTATTTTATTACAAAGTTTATGGTTTTATATTCCTGTTTCCCTTTCCTGTTTCAGGTCCTGGCACAATTCCTTATTGAAAATGTTGAGTTTGAATTTTGTGGATGTTTGTCTCTGGGTCGAACTTGTGTTGCCACTTTTTGGGAGACATGGGTTTGCACCAGACACTGGGGACCAGTGTCAAATCACCGGGGGGAGAGTGTAGCGGGAATTTGAATTTAGGGAAGCATCTGGGTGGTAGTGTTACCCAGATGCACTGATTGCTAGGGAGTCTGGGACCCTTTTATGGTTCTTGGAGGACTCTGGTGGTGTGAGGTTCCCTGCGGCCTACAGGTGGCATTGTTGCCGGGGGACCGGAGGCGAATTCACACCGCAAGACTGTGCCTTTTTTTCCTCCCCTGGAGCTGGTACAGCGGGGTGGGGAACCCGCTGTGGTTACTAGGAGCAAAAGAGTCAGGGAAGAAGGACAGAACTTGACTCTAGGACACCTACATAAAGCCCGATCTTTCTGGCCTTCACCTATTCACTATGGAGGACATGGGTCGTGGTGTGTCTCGTCCCTCCCCCCAGCACTAACACCCCTAGACGAAGAAAGACAAGCCGAGAATGAGAAGGGGAGAGAGGGGTGAGGCCGCTACACACACAACTGGTTTTCTCAGCAAGAAAACTGCTGGGAGAGCTTTTTGCCGAGAAAACTGTTCGTGTGTATGGTTTCTCGACAGGAAAACTGCTGGGAATCACAACGAGAAAAATAGAGAACTTGCTCTCTATTTCTCTTGTCAGGATTCTCGGCAGAGTTTTCCTGCCGAGAAAACCGGTCGTATGTATGCTTATTGCTTACCTGTCCAAGGGAAACCCGTACATGCTTGAAAAGACTTTGACGCATGCAACGTAGCATACAAGGTTAATGTGGGGTGTAGCAAGATGGCGGCGACGGCATCGAATGTGACGAGTGCTGGCTCGTTGTAATCAATGATGTCACCGCGTTCTTGCCATTCAAAAGAACGGCGGTTCTTTTGAATGGTTGTGTGTACACAGGGCTTGGCAAAACAAGCTTGTCAGGAATCCTGTCGAGAAAACCAACGTTTTTTTTTCCGATGGGATTCCCGTCCGTGTGTACAGGGCTTTACTTTTCCACATTTCCCCAGCTGCCAGCTCTCTTCCCCCTGGGTCCCCAGAGACTCTCTTTTCCAGCCCCATAGGTGACTGTTATCCCTCTCATTGCGGTGGGTGGAACTTAGCATGACCAGCATCCAATCAGCTTGGCTCAGGAAGCCAATTAGATGTCCTCCTACTCAGGGCTCAGGTGGGTCCTCTACAGCAACAGCCAATCAGAACACAGTCTAACCTCCTCTCTGCATTAAAGAGTCCAGACCAGTGCTACACAGAGTTATTTCCTTACCTCTGTCACCACTATAAAAGGCACGCTTTGTTAAGATATACAAAACAGAGGTTGCCGATGAAATTAGTGCCACTGTACTGCACATCAAATATATCTAAATTTATATATTAGATATAAATTTAAATTTAGCTGTGCAAAAAAAAAAATTACGAGAAGGCCTTGTTTGTAGTCTCCACTCTAATTGCTCTTAAAGCTGTTCTATCCGGTTGAGACTGTGCAGGCCAGTCAAGTTCCTCCACCCCAAACTCACTCATCCAAACTATATTGCCAAAAGTATTGTGCCACCCTCCAAAATCATTTGGTGGAGGGGGGATTATGGTGTGGGGTTGTTTTTCAGGGGTTGGACTTGGCTCTTTAGTTCCAGTGAAGGGAATTCTTAAGGAGTCAGCATACCAAGGTATTTTGGACAATTTCATGCTCCCAACTTTGTAGGAACAGTTTGGGGATGGCCCCTTCCTATTCCAACATGACTGCGCACCAGCACACAAAGCAAGTTCCATAAAGGCATGGATGAGCAAGTTTGGGGTGGATGAACTTGACTGGCCTGCACAAAGTCCTGACCGCAACCCAATAGAACACCTTTGCAATGAATTAAAGTGGAGATTGCAAGCCAGGCCTTCTTGTCCACATCAGTACCTGACATCACAAATGCGCTTCTGTAAGAATGATAAAACATTCCTATAGACACACTCCTAAACCTTGTGGACAGCCTTCCCAGAAGAGTTGAAGCTGTCATAGCTGCAAAGGGTGGGCCAAATCATTATTGAACCCTATGGACTGAGTCTGGGGTGCCATTAAAGTTTATGAGCGTGTAAAGGCAGGCGTCCCACTAGTTTTGGTAATATAGTGTATGTATATATATATATAATGATTTTACATAGTAGAAAGCAGAACGAAAAGGAAAGTTGCATAATCACCTTAACTCCTGCTCAGGCGCAGGTTCTTTTGAATACACTACATAGATGTTAAATCTAAAAGAAAAGTTTCGAAATACCTTAGGTATACAGTATGTTCAGAGGCGGCTCTCTAATTAGGCAGGTTAGGCGGTTGCCTAAGGACTTGCGCTCCCAGGGGCCTCGCAGTGGCCGCCAATTTTGCCTAAGTTGTGTTTGGAAATGTCCCCCAGTCGTTGTCCCTGTACCATCTTTAACGCGGGGGAAAAGTCTGCGGTGCCCGCAACTACTTTTCCCAGCCGCGGGCGGGTGGGCGGACTGACCACTTTAGAACTGCTCTAGGTTCCAGGTCAGTGGATGACTGTATGTATTTCCCTCCCCCGGCTCCTCCCCCTTCTGCCGCGCTCTGCGAATCTCCTACATGCAGCGGCTGAGCAGCTCCCTGCTCTACTCCCTGGGATGGATCGACCTGTAATGGAGGACTTGCCTGAGGTGCCGCGTCATCGAGGAGCCAGTCTGCCACAGCCTTAAGGTACTGCAGTCTGCATGACACTGACAGCATCCCGGCCGTGATGTCAAGACCGAGGGAACCCCGAAAATCAAGTCTGCCAGCCGCACGTGACTTCACAGCCTCTACTGACCCCCTGCGATAATCATAATCCTCCTCCTCCTCCTCATCATCCCCCCTGTTCCTGGCATACCACTACCATATCTCCTGTCATCATACTTCCTACCAACTTACCCCCTGTCATCATTTCTATCCTCACCATAATCCCCCTGTGCCTGGCATCCTACTACCCCACCCTGTGTCTTTTTCATCCCCCCTGCACCCCACTGCCAGCTTCCTACCACCCCACCCCCGTCATCCCGCCTGCACCCCACTGCCAGCTTCCTACCACCCCACCCCCTTCATCCCGCCTGCACCCCACTGCCAGCTTCCTACCATCCCACCCCCGTCATCCCCCCCCTGCACCCCACTGCCAGCTTCCTACCACCCCACCCCGTCATCCCGCCTGCACCCCACTGCCAGCTTCCTACCACCCCACCCCCATCATCCCACCTGAACCCCACTGCCAGCTTCCTACCGCCCCACCCCGTCATCCCCCCTGCACCCACTGCCAGCTTCCTACCACCCCCCTCACCCCCCCTGCACCCCACTGCCAGCTTCCTACCACACCACCCCCGTCATCCCCCCTGCACCCCACTGCCAGCTTCCTACCACCCCACCACCATCATCCTGCCTGCACCCCACTGCCAGCTTCCTACCGCCCCACCCCCGTCATCCCGCCTGCACCCCACTGCCAGATTCCTACCACCCCACCCCCTGTAATCTTCATCCCCCTGTACCCCACTGCCAGTTTCCTACCACCCCACCCATGTCATCATTCAACCTGTATCCCACTGCCAGTTTCCTACCACCCCACCCCCTGTAATCTTCATCCCCCTGTACCCCACTGCCAGTTTCCTACCACCCCACCCATGTCATCATTCAACCTGTATCCCACTGCCAGTTTCCTACCACCCCACCCCCTGTAATCTTCATCCCCCCTTTACTCTACTGCTAGCTCCCTACCACCCCACCCACTATCATCATCATCGTCCCCATACCCCACTTCTGACATCCTACTACCCTGCCCCCCATCATCCCCCTGTACCCCACCTCTAGCATCCCACCGTCCTACCCCCATCATCATCCCCCCTGTACCCCACTGCCAGCTTCCTACCCACCCACTGTCATCATTATGCCAATTTGCTGACATACTACCACCCCACCCATTTTCATCACCATCCCCATCATCCCTCTCTACACCACCTCTGGCATCCTACCACCCGACCCCCTGTAATCTTCATCCCCCTGTACCCCACCTCTAGCATCCAACCATCCTACCCCCATCATCATCCCCCCCCTGTACCCCACTGCCAGCATCCTACCCACCCACTGTCATCATTATGCCAATTTTCTGACCTAATACCACCCCACCCATTTTCATCAACATCCCCATCATCTCTCTCTACCCCACCTCTGGCATCCTACCACCCCATCCCCTGTAATCTTCATCCCCCTGTACCCCACTGCCAGCTTTCTACCACCCCACCCCTGTCATCATTCCACCTGTATCCCACTGCCAGTTTCCTACCACCCCACCCCCTGTAATCTTCATCCCCCCTTTACCCTACTGCTAGCTCCCTACCACCCCACCCACTATCATCATCATCGTCCCCATACCCAACTTCTGACATCCTACTACCCTGCCCCCCATCATCCCCCTGTACCCCACCTCTAGCACCCAACCATCCTACCCATCATCACCCCCCACTGTTCCCCACTGCCAGCTTCCTACCCACCCACTGTCATCATTATGCCAATTTTCTGACCTACTACCACCCCACCCATTTTCATCAACATCCCCATCATCTCTCTCTACCCCACCTCTGGCATCCTACCACCCCACCCCCTGTCATTATTATTCCCATCATCCCCCTGTAACCCACCTCTGGCATCCTACCACCCTGCCTCCTGTCATTATCATCCTCATCCCTCCTGTACCCCACCTCTGGCATCCTATTCCCCTACCCATTATCATTATAGGGAAATATGATCTCAGCCTCTCACCCCAATGCTGCCTCCATCATCCCAAACTGCATCCTGTCATCCAACCAACTGTACCCCAACAGTTGCATCACACACCACAATACTGCCCTGCCACCCAGCGAGAGGTAATAATGTGCAGTAACCTCTAGCAACCAATCAGTGAGTGATAATGATAAGCAGTAACCTATAGCAACCAATCAGTGAGCAGTAATAATGTGCACTAACCTCTATCAACCAATCAATGTGCGGTAATGATGTGCAGTAACCTCTAGCAACCAATAGGTGGGTAGAAATTATGTGCAGTACCTCTAGCACCAATCATTGAGTGGTAATATTGTGCAGTAACCTCTAGCAACCAATCAGTGAGCTTGGAGCAATCAGTGAGTGTGAACCAGACTTTTATGTGTACATTATTAAAGTTGTTTATTTAGATAAGTCTTTGTGCATGTTTGTTTTTTGGGATGTTGGTGTGGAGAGCGAAATTGCTAGGGGTCTATCGCTTGAATTATTTTTCCCATTATGGTAGTTAGTAGGGCCTCATGTCTAAGATTTGCCTAAGGCCTCATAAAGCCTAGAGCCGCCTCTGAGTATGTTATAAAGCATTACAGCACAGTGTATTGATGTGATTGCTGTAGATCAGTGGTTCTCAACTCCTGTCCTCAGATAACTGAAATACATCACAGGTGATATCATTTTCTGCTCAGTGATTGCTGTATTCTAGTCTGCATCTCCCCAAGGTAATACTTAAAATCGGGCCTATTAGTGGGTCCTGAGGACAGGAGTTGAGAACCACTGCTGTAGATAGTTGTTTCTTCGTGTTCTCATTAAACTACTTTTTTAAATAAATTGTATCTACGGTACATTTCTCTGCATTCTATCTATCTATCTATCTATCTATCTATCTATCTATCTATCTATCTATCTATCTATCTATCTATCTATCTATCTATCTATCTGTCTCTCTATCGGCTAAATGTTGCTTCAGCATTTCATCTCTCTTCACTTATGTCTTACAGAAAGTCTCTAAGAGCTTGCTGTTAAATTCCTCATTCTCTCTACAAACCTTAACTCTTTCAACGTCCTTTAGTCTTCCATACATTATACTAATTTTCATCCTGTAATTTCATTGTAACACAGCAAACATTTCATGTCATTTATTGCACCAATTTAACTTTCAGTCACTCAAGTATTACGTTATAAGATGGAGCTCCTGTAATTTGCAAGTGTCCTGCTAAGTCATTTGCACATTACCCTTTCATGTACAGATTTTTACCTGTAAATGACAGGCACAGTAAGATACACTACATGTTCCAAGTTATCTGACAAAATGGAAACACTATCAAACTCATATATTTAAGTGTCTCACTATAAAATAAATAGAATTGCATTACTTTGCACAGAGTAACTTAAAGCGGTTGTATACCCGCTGCTGTTTTTTTTTATTTTTACATACCTGAAAGGCAAAAGGCATAATGAGCTAGTATGCACCGCATACTAGCTCATTATGAAATACTTACCTTAGAACGAGGAGTCGGTAACTTACCTGGTCCACGCCAAGGGAGATGTCATCTTGCCTCCGGGTATCGCCGCTCCAGCGCTGTGAGTGGCTGGAGCGGCGATGTCGTCACTCCCGCGCGCCGGCAAGGTCCGGCGGCTGCCGGGCTTTAGCCGAGAGTCCCCGCTGCGCATGCGCCACTGCAGTCAGCGGCTCATTGCGAGGGGAATTTCTCCCAAACCGTACAGGTTTAGGAGATATTCTTTTTACCTACAGGTAAGCCTTATTATAGGCTTACCTGTAGGTAAAAGTTAAAAAACAGGGTATACAACAGCTTTAAAATCTCATGTATTATAGCTGAAATTTATGTGGCAGTCAACAACTAAATGCACAGGTGAAATAAATATATTGGAGATGTTTGTTTTCTGTCCATAGGATTCATATCAGTATCCGTCCAGTCCTGAGATTTATAAGGCTCTACCACACAGCACAGATGTGTCTGCTAGGCAAGTAACCTGATTTCTCTCTTCAGAAATTACATTATACTTACTGGACAGTGAAAGGAGCAGTACATTAACAAGCTCATCTCCCTGTCATTTTGCATGATGCCCTATCAGCATGTCATTTGTTGGCACAAAAACACTGCAGCGCAACTGTTTGGCCGCATACACACGACCGGTTTTCTCAGCAAAAAATGACAAGAAAACTGCCGGGAGAGCTTTCTTGCCGAGAAAACCGGCTGTGTGTACGCGGGTTTCAGTTTTCTCGTCAAGAAAACTGCCCAGATTCCCCGACCAGAAAAAAGACGACCTGCAGTCTTTTTTCTCGTCGAGAATCTCGTGGGCCTGTTTCTCGACGAGAAACCCGAGCGTGTGTACACTTACCTGTCGCCGTGGAAACCCGTGCATGCTCGAAATGACTTTGACGCATGCACGGTAGCTTCCTAGGCATAGGCATAGGGTGTAGCAAGATGGCGGCGACGGCATCGAATGTGACGAGCGCATGCTCGTCGTAGTCGATGACGTCACCGCGTTCGTTCTTTTGAATCGTACGTGTGTACACTCGGCCGGGACAAGTTTCTTGTCAAGATTCACGTCAGGAAAAACAACGTTTTTTTCCTGACGAGAATCTCGGCCGTGTGTACGAGGCCTTTGTCTCTATGTGCTTGCTGCCTTGTCCTCTTTCAGACTGAGCTCTGCTGTACAGGGACTGTAAGAGGCTAATTGCAAATCATGTTCAGATATTCACACTAAGATTGCCACTTTTTCTTACAGTAAGTCAAACCCGAACATTTTAGCGGCGCACAGCATATTTTTTTTATTTTTTTTAGCATTTACAGAACTTGGACACTCCAAAGAGAATAGTAATGCAGCATGCATAGTGCTCTGTTCCAAGCCAGATTCCTGTCTGAATATTGTGTCCAGGTTTCAGGCGGACTGAAACGCAGACACATGATTTAAAACCCGGACTGTCTGGGTGAATCCCGGACAGGTGGCAACCCTAGTTCACATGGTTTGCATTTTAAAAAAAAAATACATTTAATGATGTATTACAGTAATGTATGGAGGGATGCATTTTTTGTTTAATTTATATGAGCCTTGCGTTCATAATTTATAATTTGCTCACACATGCACAACAAGCCTTGCCAAAAGAGAAAAGTAATTGATTCAGTACACAAAGTCTAAAATAAAACATCAAAACTACATAGCCTCTAGGTATTGATAATTCATACATGTGGTGGCAGTGAGCTACACTGACAGCACTTTCATTTTCAGTAGCTTGAGAACTGGCCAGTGTCATGTCATAGATAAGATGCAGGTGAGAACCCAGTCAAATGAAAGCGTTTGTTAACCCCAAAAATAAATAAATGGATACTGCTCCTTTAAAGCATGTTATATGACACAATGCTTGTCCTGTGTCATTTGGCCCCCTGTAAGGCCTCGTACACACGACCGATTTTCTCGTCGTAAAAAACACGTCGTTTTTTTCAACGAGATTCTTGTTAAGCTTGTCGATTTTCTCGTCAAGCTTTCTATGCGTACACACTGTCATTTCCCAATTTCCTCGTGGTTCTCTGCGCTCACGTCCAGCACGTACGACGGCACTATAAAGGGGAAGATCTTTTTTCTTGGCGCCACCCCTTGGGCTGCTTTTGCTGATCTCGTGTTACCGCGTGTGAAGTAAAAGTTTGGGAAGAGACGATTCGCGCTTTTCAGTCTTCGTACTTTTCAGATCGTTTTCTGCCGTTCAGTTTGTGCTTGTGGGTTCGTATCTTGACTTTCAGGGCGTCTAGGCAGGTCGTATCTGTTTTACAGTGCGTTCTTGCCTGTTCGTTTCTGAATTTCAGTTCGTTATTCATAGGCCTTGCTGTTCTAAAGTGCGTTCTGTTCTGTACGTTCTGATTAGACGACCGTTTCCTAGCCATGTCGCCTGGACGTTCTCGTCGTCGAGTTCGTGCTGTGCGTGCGCTTGGTGTTGGTCTGCTTGTTTTGGACCAAGACCAGTCCATGAATGGTGTGAGGAGGAGTTCATGGACCAAGAATTGGTTGCTCCAGCGGGACCAATTCTGCCACATGCCTCTGCTGCGGGAGATCGTCGAGAATAATCCTGAGGACTACAGGAATTTTCTGAGGATGTCTGACCCCGTTTTTCAGGAACTGTTGGCTTTGGTGTCCCCCTATATTACCAGGAAGGACACCGTTATGCGGGAAGCCATCAGTGCTGAGCAGAGGCTCATCGCCACGTTGCGTTACCTGGCGACAGGGAGAAGTCTTCAGGACTTGAAGTTCACCACAGGCATCTCCCCCCAGGCTCTGGGCCTCATAATCCCAGACACCTGTTCTGCTATTATACAAGTCCTGCAGGAGGACTATATTAGGGTAAGTTTTCTCCCTTCACATCACATTTTATGTATTACATGTATGCTAATGTATTGTATTTCTTTCATCCTTTCCTAATTACCATGATTGTAATATGCTGAGAATGTCCCCTTTGTCCCCATGCATGCTGGAAGTTTTTAAATGCCCCTTTTTTATCCTCCCTAAATATTTCCCCTCACTAACTTTTCCAGCAGGGGCGCCTGTTGCTCCAAATGTTGGGGGGTTACAACCCCAATTTCGGAAATAAACTTCCTCCTTTTTTGCTCTGTTGCCTAATAAACGCCCCCAGTTGTCCCCTCCAATGCAGCCATTTAGTCCCCTCTATTGCAGCCAGTTTCCCCCCAGCCCTGCACTTACCTTCTTGTGGTCAGCGCCATCCTTCTTCTGTCCTTGATGTCTTCTCCTTCCCTTCATGTTGCATCAGCCAATCATGTTACCATTAAACAGACTTGGTGAACATGATTGCCAGAGCTGCCTGTCAGTGTTTACACAAGGAATGCCCCCTCCTTGCGTCCCCGATTTTTCTTTGAGGAAGCCAATTACATCCCTCAGGTTGTAATTTGCAAGACTTTTTTAATACCTGTTTCTGCTCTGCAATTTTAACCCCCTAAATGACGCAATTAATCATATGTCGGTCGCTTTACAAGAGGCCATCCACCTGAATAGTGTGCGGCATAGACAATACATAGGTTCATGCAACGCATGAACCTATGTATTGTTCTGAGTGATGGGCACAGGAGAGAGGGGACAGTGCTCCAGCGCCCACTCTGGACGCACCGCCACTGCAATGCTATCCTGTGGCCAAACACATCTCCCCCCCCAAAATAATTTAGTAATGGCCCATCAGAGGGGGTGATGAATATGATAAATGAGCCTTCCATTATACTTTTTTTACACACCTTAATAAACGTATAATTAGATTGATGTTGGTCTCTAATTTTTTGGTCTTGAATTTGCTTGTAATGTATGCCTTTGTTTTTCTAATATTATTTCATCTTGTTTCACTCCACAGCTTCCTTCAACGCCACAGGAATGGCAGACTGTGGCATCGGAGTTTGCCACGCGGTGGGACTTCCCCAACTGCGGTGGTGCCATAGACGGGAAGCACGTCCGCATCGTGCCGCCACCCCGTTCTGGATCCTACTACTACAACTACAAGGGGTTTCATAGCATTGTGCTGATGGCGGTGGTGTCAGCACGGTATGAATTCCTCTATGTTGATGTAGGGAAGAATGGCCGGATGTCCGATGGGGGATCCTTCATCCAGACGGAGTTTGCCCTCCGTCTCAAGAGTGACGACCTTGCATTGCCACCGGATGCAGGGAATATTGAAGGACTCCCCTTTGTTTTCTTGGCTGATGAAGCCTTCGGACTCGGACGGCATCTTATGAGGCCATTTCCACAGAGGACCCTGACCCCAGAGAAGAGTGTGTTCAATTACCGGCTGGCCAGGGCCCGAAGAATCGTTGAAAATGCCTTCGGCATAATGGCCAGCCGGTTCCGCCTTTTTATGACTTCCATCCACTTGGCGGACTACAAAATAAACTATGTAGTGTTATGCTGCTGTGTGCTACACAATTTTCTTTGCCGCAAAGCGAATTCATATATGGCCTCAGTTTTGCCAGAGGCTGGACTTTCCCCTGCAAATCCCCTTCCGGGCCTGGAATCTGCCCGTCTTGGCTTGCCCCCCCAAAATGCCCGTGTGGTTCGGGACAAATACATGGAGTATTTCACGGGTAGGGGGGCAATTCCTATGCCAGCCTATGTCTAAGTATCCCAATAAAAATCTTGTTTAAACCTTTAATTATTTGTTCTTTCCTGTCTCCTAGTTTGTCTTTGTGCATTTGTAGTGGCAAGTGTATTTTACTTTAGTAAATAACAACCAATTTCACTATGTTACCTTACAAAAGAACCAAATAAGCTTAGAGTGTATTATAAAAAGAAGCTACACGTTGTTTGTGGTCAAATATTTTACTCTCTGCACATTTTTTTTTGTTTTACTTTGGGGTTGGCCTGACCACAACCCGTCAAATTTTGGCTTATGAAAATACAAAAATACCACTTGCATTTCTAAAATGACAACATTGGATACCTCTGAGCAATCTGAGACATTCAGTTACACAAACTATGTCTCTATGTGCCCGTCCTAATATGGGGTCCTGCCACCCCTTGCCCAGCCAAAAATTCAATATGCACACATTTTTACTTTTTTGCAAATAGGAAGTTTACAATCCTGATCCCTATTGTCAACATGTGCTATCTGCCATCAGGGGTGATCAATGGATGTGTTTTGGGGGTGCATCCCCTTCCTCAGTTCACCGACTTTTGATACGAGGAAGGGGTTGCACCCACAAAAGACGTACATGGATATCCCCTGATGGCAGATAGCACATGTTCACACACTGTGTGCATATTCAATTTTTGGCTGCTTTGTTACTCAAAAAATTAGTAAAAATATAAAAAAAAACATGTAAAAACAAATGTGTTTGGATGGCTTATTGAATTCTCCCCAAAACATCGAGAATGTCTTTAAATGTTTGTTCCATCACATGGATTCTTTGTTTAATTAGGTCCAGTTCCGTGCTACATTCCATCACTTGCTGGATGAGGCGGAGGGCACTGTCAGCAGAGAACGGTGTGCTATCCTTCACAACATTTCCATCCCCTAAAAACCATAAAAAAAAATTAATAAAACTCTGCAGGCCTACCTCGCTTACCTTAAGCTGTGGTGTCAGATACTGACCTGTTGTGGTGACCAGATCCACAACGTCATCCACCTCTCCTTCCTGCACTTCTCCTTCCTCCACCTCAACTTCCTGCACATCTTTCGGTTGTGGATCTTTGGGAGTTTGGGGTTGCTTGGAAGTTGTGGGGTGCATGTGCTCCCTGGAGTGTCCTCCTCCCAGTCTTCTCTCCCCTATGAGAATAAAACCAAAGGTCTATTTATCACACTGTAAAAATCTCATTTTTAAACTTAAAACAGGCTAAATTGTTTGGAAGTGGGGTACAAGTGTGTGTTTGTGCGGAATTTAAAGAAAAATGCATTCTTTATGACCCCAAATATGTTTATTATTCACATTTGGATGTAATTTTTTGGACATGGAGGCACCACAAATAAACTCTGATGCACCTGTGTGGGACACCCAAAAAAGGCGGGTCTGGTGGCCCACACTATAGTGCTCCAAAGTACAGATGTGGAAGCAGCTGCTGAGTGTCCTCTCCTTTACACTGATTAAAGTTTGCATTTCATTCTCCTTACAAACACATCATCTAGACTTAAAAATTATCCACAATACTTGATCAAAAATGGCAGATGTCTAATTACTTTTGGGGGTCTTAAATAAGCCAAAACCACGGATAGTGGCCGAACGAAGTGTCGGTAACGTAACGAACGATTACTGTGCCCAACCTAGTTCAAAATAATACATTTTGGAAGGGAGTCCAATATGCTTTAAAAAAAAAAAAAGTCAGTTTCTAAAAAGATTAATAGCAGAAAGGTCATCATTTTACTTACTTTTAGCGAGCATCCTCTTTATGCTCCTCAACTGGTCTGGCTCCCTCAGTTTGAGGTCTGACCACCTCTTTCTGAGCTGCTCATTTGAGCGTTTCACCCCGAACTTCGCCCTCAGACTCTTCACAACTTTAGTGAGGATTTTGGCCTTCCTTCTATTTGGTTTGCTATACGGCCCATGCTTGGCATCATAATCAGCCTTGACCAAGATGTCCACCATCTCCGCCATCTCCGCCAAAGACATATTCGATGCCTTGAATCTCCTCCTTGATCGTGACGTGTCCTCGGTCTCCGGGCTTGTCTCCTCGCTAGTTGCGGAATTATCAGACACCTGCTGTAACTCCGCCATATCTGTCTGCGCGCCGAAAGAGAAGGGGCGGGGAAAAGATGTTAGTTAGAACGTCATGGGCGGGCGACGTGTGCGGAGCGACGTGTTCGAATTTGGACGCATGCGTGGTGTGTATATAGCAAACACACATGTGACTATAGTACGTTCGGTGTGCGGAGAGAGGAGTTCAAGTGACGGACGTGCGAACGAAGGTATGTGATTTTGTGAGACTTGTTAAAATTGTTGGCCTATACTGTCTTGAGATTGTTGGAGGATATATATGGTGACTAGGATGTGAAGGAGGTTAGACTGTTTGCCTCACATTATTTAAATATAATTTATTTTACTTGCAGATACAATATGAATGTATTTATTAGCGACAAAGAGTTCCTGGCGGAATTTATTGACCGGGTAAGGGAGCTGCCGGCTCTGTGGGAGACCAAAAACCCCATCCATAAAAAAAAAAGGGGTGAGAAAAGCAGCGCTGGAGAAGCTGCTCCCATTTGTGCATACCAAGGTGCCCACAGCCACAGCAAAACAAGTGGACACTAAAATTGGGAGCTTGAGAGGTACCTACAGGACTGAACGCTCTAAGGTGCTGGCTTCTCAGAGGTCAGGAGCAGCAGCAGATGATGTTTATGTCCCGGTTTTGTGGTACTACAGCAGGATGTCCTTCCTGGATGACCACATTGAGCCAAGGCCATCACTCTCCACTCTTCCCCCCAGACTTCCCTGCAGCCAACCTGAGCCTTCTCTGGAGCAAGAGGAGGCAGCCATCCTGGATGATCCTGATTTGGCCATCTGGAGCCAGGTATAGTATTAACTGAAAATGTAGTGGGATAAAATTAATGTTTCCCAAATATGTCAGGATGAGAAACATACATTATTTTGTATTCAACAAGTGAAATCATGATCTGTAGACATTATTCTGCACTTAATTGTGTGGTAAATAGTCAAGCTGATGTAGTGGTAAATTTAAAGCAAGGATTTATGCATTTACATTCTAATTGCTTCCATCAGGATTACAAAGTTTGATGCAAAGATTAAACCAACATATTAAACTATGTTTCTTTTTCATACACAGGATGAAATCAGCCAGGAGGGGGGTCTGGAAACTGTCAGGCAGGAGGAGGAAGGGCCCAGTGGCAGCCAGGAGGTGGCAGGGCCCAGTGGCAGCCAGGAGGTGGCAGGGCCCAGTGGCAGCCAGGAGGTGGCAGGGCCCAGTGGCAGACAGGAGGTGGCAGGGCCCAGTGGCAGCCAGGAGGTGGCAGGGCCCAGTGGCAGACAGGAGGTGGCAGGGCAAAGGAGAAGCACCAGATCCCAGGTGCCTCCCATCAGGCTTCACAAAAGAGGCAGGAGGGACAGGACCACCAGTGAGGCAGCAATGGCCCTTATTAAAGAGGCCCATGCCACCCTCAAGGAGCCCACATCCCCTGAAGAGGCCATTGCCGGCCTAGTGGAGGCTAAGTTCAAGGTGATGAGCATGGAGCAACGCCTCCTATGCGAACCCCTGCTCATCACCTTGCTCAACAAGGGGGTGATGGAGCAAATTACCCCCAATACCGCCATATGTGAGGTGGCCCAACTGACCCAACCTCAACCTCCACCTCCACCTTCCTCTTCTGCCCCACCCCCTTCTGCTACCCCTCCACCTTCTGCCCCACCCCCTTCTGCTACACCTCCACCTTCTTCTTCTGCCCCACCCCCTTCTGCTACACCTCCACCTTCTGCCCCACCCCCTTCTGCTACACCTCCACCTTCTGCCCCACCCCCTTCTGCTACACCTCCACCTTCTTCTTCTGCCCCACCCCCTTCTGCTACACCTCCACCTCCTCCTCCTGACAGGAGTACCCCTCCAGTGGGCCAGCCTCCAGCTAAACGAAGAAGGAAGGCTTCAGTAAAGGCTGCAGGGAAGGTTGCCAGGAAGAAGAGGAAGTGATGGCCTTGCTTCATTGTGGTCGCACTGGTCGGACAGAAGGCAGCCTGTTGTAGTACCACACACTTGGGACATATATCTCACCTGCTGCTGTTCCTGACCTCTGGGAGGCCAGCATCAGATTGTGTTCTGAAATGTGGGCCTTCTCAAGCTCCCAATTTTAGTGTCCACACAGGGTTGCTGTGTGCTCTGGGGTCCCTGGGATGCACAAATGGCAGCAGCTTCTCCAGCGCTGCCTTCTCTTTATTTAATTTATAAACATGAATAAATGTGTTTTTTGTTTAAGTTCATACTTGACTATGTGTATTTTTAAATAAAAAAAAACAAGCTTTGGAGTAAGCAGATACATTTGACTGACAATAAAAGGCACAGATATCACCCCCCCAAAAGAATAACTAAATCTGATTAGCTCAAAAACATGGTGTGAAATTTTAAAAATATAGATTAGAAAATTAAATGGGAGATCGCTATCAATACATTGAGAAATTATAATTAACATCATTTTGAAAAATCTAACCATTTAAATTATTCCTAAAAACTTGCACGATATAATACACATAAATCTTATAAAGAGCAGCATGAAAAAGGTTAAAAATAAGGCATAACTCTGTGTGAATATCAGCAGCAAAAGAAGGTCTCTCGTTTTGATTAATGTAACATTCTAACGAAGAATTCAATGCAGAACATTTAAACGATGAAATATTTATGAGCGTGACGAATGTGCTCTCTCCATTATGAAGGCTTGTTTTACCAGAAGATGCGCTCCCGTCTCATAGTTGCTTGTGAGCATGCGCGCTTTTGGAAGAGTCGTAAAAGCATACACACGAACCATTTTCTCGTCACAAAACAGGCCGACGAGAAACACGACGAGGAAATCTGGACTCCTGACGAGAAAATAGAGAGCAGGTTCTCTATTTTCTCGTCGAGATTCTCGTCAAGTTTCTCGTCGTAAAACCATACACACGAACGTTTTTCTAGACAAAAAACCTCTCGCGGCACTTTTCTTGACTGTTTACGACGAGAAAATCGGTCGTGTGTACGAGGCCTCACACCTAAAAAACTTGGCTGATCCTGTCAGTTTCTCCCCTCCCCTCTGTAAACTGACCACGGTGTATCATGGCTGCTGAGACCAGACAGTTTACGTGCCTCTGTCATCAGCAGCCTGCTATCTGCTCTCCTCTATGCTCCTGTGTCCTTCTCACCCCTCCCCTCTCTGTCTGTGTGTGAGCTGCCCCTCCCCCTCCTGGTGTTCTCATAACACTAACCTGTATACACCATCAGCACTGTCTCCTATTGCAGTGTCCCCCTCTGTGAATGATTTATAAATATAAATGCTGTAAATACCTAATTTAAGAGCCAAGATTGCGATCACATGACCAGCCAGCTCTCTCCTTCTCTCCTCCCCTCCAGACTGACATCAGCAGAGGAATCTCAGCCCCGCCTACTGCATCTCAGAGGAGGAAAGGAGAAAGCTGACCAGTCATATGATCGCAATCTCTGCAGTGAAATTAGGTATTTGCAGCATTTGTTTTTATAAATTACACACAGAGGGGGATACTACAATAGGAGGCAGTGCTTATGGTGTATACAGGTTAGAGTGGCTTAACAACCACTTAAATACAATACCATGGTACCAACACTTTCTATATATACCACTAGTTATGGACAAATTTGACCAGGTTCGATTTGCCAAGGTTTCAGCGAACCTTGTTCAAAATTTGGTAAACCTGAATTTAGAGGTCAATCCCACTGAAGTATATGGGGGGAAGAGGGAGGCAAATCATGTTGTCAAGTTTCACCCATTTATAGGAAGAAAAAAAACTAACCAACAGCAGGGTGAGGGTCATTTCATGCAGCTTTCGAGAGCAATATTAAAAATAAACAAATCTTTAATTCCCTCCTGATTGGCCATCATGGTTAAACAGCTTGTTGGGGCACCTGTTCTTCTACAGCAGTGGTCATCAACCCTATCCTCAGGACCCACTAACAGGCCAGGTTTGCAAGAAAACTGGAATACATCACAGGTGATATAATTTGCTACTCAGTGATTGCAGCATTCTAGTCTGCATCTCCCTAAGGTAATACATAAAACCTTGCCTGTTAGTGGGCCCTGAGGACAGGGTTGATGACCACTGTTCTACAGGATGCTTTAACACATCCTTGTTTGCTCCATGCATGAGCTAGTTGGGTGCACCTTGTGATCGTTGTGAACCAACTAAAGCTAGCACAGTAGTAAACACCAGTGTTGCCAACCGTACGTAGATTTACGTACAGTCCGCGAATTTAACCCCTTTTTCGGGGTGTACGTTAAAGTCCGTTATGGGCACCGGCGCCCATAAAAAAGATGGCCGCGAGCCGGTCATACAACTGCGCATGCGCCGTTCCAAAAGCCGGCCGAGCTCAGGGAAACTTGTTCACGCTCGGCCGGGCGGCGCACGCGCGGTAACGTGATGGCGCCCCTGGCGCCATTTTTGAAAAGGCCACAGCGGCTGGCGCGACACCTGTAGTGAGTGCATGGCATGCCATGCACTCATCATAGGTGGAGGAGGACTCGGAGCGAGCGGACTCGGAGCACTGACAGGGCCCAGGAATGAGGAGGACGGACTCAACTCGAGTTTCAAGGTCAGTGAAACTGGGGGGGATACAACCGAGTGAGAGCCTGGCGTCCTGGGAGCCTGAAGCCGTGCCATGCAGGGGAGAGACTGATGTGCTCTGTCCACCACCATATTACTTCTCAAAATCATCAGTGTGTGCTGTGTCCTCCTGTCATGGATATGCATTAATGTCTGTCTGCCATCTTACCTTCCTCCTCATGTGTTCATCTAGAGACCAGACCTCCTTCACCTGGCTTCCTTTATAATCTCCTCCCAGCCTGACTCCACCCCAGGCCCTATCACTGAACACTATATTAACCTGTGCACTGCAAGCCTGCTTTGCTGATCAACGTGTTTGTTAGGCATTGTGTGTTTGGGTTCCTGCCTGCCGTGTGCTACGTCTGTCTCTCTGTTACGTTATTGGCTTGTCCCCGACCATCCCTGTCTGCTCGTGACCCTTGACCTTCGGCTCGTTCTTCGTTATCCTTGTCTGCTTGTGGCCCCTGACCTTCGGCTTGTTATTCGGTTCTCTCTATCGTGTGCTGCTGCTTCCCCTTATCCTACGGGGCGTGAGCTAGGAAACTCCAGGGGCCGCGACCTGGTCCCAGCCTGCAGCGTAACATCCTCACCACTAGAGGCCCTGGAGAAGACCAGCTGGGTCTTAGACTCCGCGCCCTGGGGAATCTTGGCTCTCGCTTCCGTTGGGATCCCGGTTGTGCTCCTCTGGTCCCGCTTTCCACAACCACCCAGTTTCCTATCCACAGAAGCCAGCCATAGGGTTCACTACCTCGCGGTGCACTCCTGTCCCCCTACGGTGTGCATCTGTCACCTGGCCACAGGTGACCCTGACAGTTTGATCAGCCATGAACCCGGCTGACATCCCGCTTCCCGCGGATGATCCATTGCAGGGCATAGTTCGCAGACTTGAGACCCAGGAATCAAATCAGACCCAGGTGATGCGATTCCTCCAGGATCTGGCTTCTCGATTCGAGCAGCTTCAGGTCTCCTTGGGAACCCCGAATCCGCAACCCCAAGTACAACCAGCGGCTGTACCTATCGCACCAGTCGCAGCCTCACACTCACTAAGATTGCCAGCTCCGTTTCGTTTCTCTGGGGACTCCAAGGCCTGCAGGGGGTTTCTCAGCCAATGCACTATTCATTTTGAGCTTCAGCCTCAAAGCTTCCTATCTGACCGGGCTAAGGTAGCCTATATCATTTCCCTCCTCTCCGGTGAAGCTTTGGCCTGGGCTGCCCCCCTGTGGGAGAGGAACGATCCGGTGGTTTCCAGTCTGTCCGAATTCTTGAAGCTCTTTCGTAATATCTTCGAAGAGCCGGCTCGGGCTTCTTCAGCGGCTAGTGCTGTCTTACGTCTTCGCCAAGAATCTAGTTCAGTGGGGCAATATGCTCTTCAGTTCCGTATCCACACAGCTGAATTGAGCTGGAATAATGAGGCCCTGGTCGCTACCTTTTTACATGGCCTCTCTGACCGAGTGAAAGACGAATTAGCGGGAAGAGCCATTCCCGTCGGTCTGGACGATGTAATTTCATTATGCAACCAGATCGACATTCGTTTTCAAGAGAGGTCCTTAGAAAAAAGACGCCAGCACTCTCTGGGTCCTAGCCAGTCTGAGCTCCCCTCCCTTCATTCCGTGGAGCATCCTCTACCTGCTGAAGAACCTATGCAGCTGGGCCGGACCAGACTAACCCCCGAAGAACGTGCTAGGCGCAGAACTCTGGGCTTGTGCCTCTATTGTGGGGGCAAGGGTCATTTTCGTGACTCCTGCTCGCTTCGTCCGGGAAACGCTCGGGTCTAATACATTTGGAAGGTGGAGTATTGGACCCAGAAACATCACCTTCTCGCCTGCTCTTGCCGGTGTCCCTTCATGTAGGCACTTCTCCTCAGTCAACCCTTGCATACCTGGATTCCGGGGCTGCCGGCAATTTCATGGATTGGAGAACTGCTTCTTCTATGAAGCTTACCCTTTCACCTCTCACTACCCCATTGGTAGTCTCGGCAATTGATGGCACTGTTCTCCCAGGGGGCCCTATTCGCTTCCAGACGCTACCCATTAGGATGTCGGTAGGGATTCTCCACCAGGAGTGGATATCCTTTCTTATTCTACCCAAGGCCTCTACCCCAGTTGTATTGGGCCTCCCTTGGCTACAGCTCCACTCTCCACATGTGGACTGGGTCTCTGGGCAGATCCTGGCCTGGGGTTCCTCATGTTTCTCGTCGTGTCTTCTCAAGGTGACCCCCAAGGAGAGTCTTCCGGTTGCTGCCACTTCTGTTTCTTCTGATCTTCCCGCCGCATACAGCGATTACCGGGATGTGTTCTGTAAAAAATCAGCTGAGGTGCTTCCTCCCCACAGGTCTTTTGACTGTGCTATTGATCTTGTCCCCGGAGCAACTCTACCCAGGGGTCGTACCTACCCTCTGTCCATCCCAGAGACCCAGGCCATGTCGGAGTATGTAGCAGAGAATCTGGAGAGAGGGTTCATCCGGAAATCCTCATCGCCTGCAGGGGCAGGGTTCTTTTTTGTTGCCAAAAAGGATGGTACCTTAAGACCCTGCATCGATTATCGGGGTTTAAATGCGGTTACTATTAAAAATCGATACCCCTTACCCTTAATATCTGAGCTATTCGATAGGTTGAAGGGTGCCTCCATTTTCACCAAGTTGGATCTCAGAGGCGCGTACAATCTCATTCGAATACGGGAGGGTGACGAATGGAAGACTGCATTTAACACTAGAGACGGGCATTACGAATATCTGGTGATGCCTTTTGGTCTGTGTAATGCTCCAGCCGTGTTTCAAAACTTTGTCAATGAAATCTTCAGAGATCTGCTGTACCAGTTTGTTGTCATCTATCTGGATGACATTCTGATCTTTTCTGAAAATCTGCTCGTCCACAGAAACCATGTCCGCACTGTACTTCAACGTCTTAGAGAGAACAATCTCTATGCCAAGCTGGAGAAATGTTCCTTTGAATGTTCTGAGGTCCTGTTTTTGGGGTGCTTTGTCTCATGTTCGGGGCTTCGTATGGACCCTGGGAAGGTCTTGGCTATCACCAACTGGCCTCTTCCTGCTAGCCTCAAGGCCACACAACGCTTTCTTGGCTTCACTAATTATTATAGGCAGTTCATAAGGAATTACTCTTCTATTGCCGCGCCTATTATCGCTTTGACCAAGAAGGGTGTGAATGCCAGAGACTGGCCTCCCGAAGCTGTCTCTGCATTTCACAACCTGAAACAGGCCTTTGTTTCTGGCCCCCTCTTGAGGAGACCAAATCCTGGGAATGCATTTTTTATTGAAGTGGACGCTTCCTCAATGGGGGTGGGAGCTGTGCTTCTTCAAATCTTTGAGAAGAGACGCCAACCATGTGCGTTCTTCTCCAAAAAATTTTCTCAGGCAGAGAGGAATTATGCCATTGGTGATCGGGAACTTCTCGCAATTAAATTGGCGTTAGAGGAGTGGCGTCATCTCTTGGAGGGTTCCCCTCACTCCATAACGATCTTTACCGATCACAAGAATTTACAGTATCTACAGAATGCTAAACGTCTGAATCCTAGACAGGCCAGGTGGAGTCTCTTCTTTGCCCGTTTTAATTTCACGATTACCTACAAACCTGGTTCCTGCAACGGTCGGGCTGATGCGCTCTCTAGGTCATTTGACACTTTGGACGAGGAGTCCGCCCCTGAACCTGAGCCGATCATTCCCACCTCATGCATTGTTGCCCACTCTACCACCCTGAAGTCTAAAATTCCGCCTGGTAAGACCTTTGTCCCCACTGAGCTAAGAGCTAAGATCCTTCGTTGGGGACATGATTCCAAGGTGGCAGGGCATTCTGGATTCCTCCGATCCTTCCTACTCATCAGTCGTCACTACTGGTGGCCTAATCTCCGCTCAGACGTCAAAGACTACGTTAAAGCTTGTCATGTCTGTGCTCAGTCCAAATCCTCCACACAAGCTCCTGCTGGTCTCCTCATGCCCTTGCCTATTCCTAAGGAACCCTGGGCCCATATTGCCATGGATTTTATCACCGATCTCCCACTGTCTGAGAATAATACAGTCATTTGGGTGGTAATCGATCGATTCTCCAAGATGGCTCATTTTGTTCCTCTTCCTGGTCTTCCTTCTGCCCCTGCCTTGGTTCCCATTTTCATTCGAGAAATTCTCCGCCTACATGGGGTCCCTTCTCATATTGTTTCCGACAGGGGAGTCCAATTCACGTCTCGTTTTTGGAGAGCCTTTTGCAAATCCCTCAATATTGTCTTGGATTTTTCTTCTTCTTACCATCCCCAATCCAATGGACAGACTGAGAGGGTTAATCAGGAGTTAGAGGTCTTTCTTCGCACCTTTGTGTCTTCTCACCATGACGATTGGTCCTCTCTACTCCCGTGGGCAGAATTCTCCCATAACAATCATGTGAATACCAGTTCGCAGAAGACACCCTTTTTCACAGTTTATGGAAAACACCCTCAACTTCCTCTTCCTATGATCTGTTCTCCAGACATTCCAGCTTTGGCTTCGGTTCAGGAGTCTCTCAATTCCGTTTGGGGTCACGTTCATGATTCCCTCCGGGCAGCTGCTGAAAAATTCAAAGGCTTTGCCGACCGCCGCAGGCGTAAACCGCCTTCTCTTCAGCCAGGGGACAAAGTCTGGCTCTCTACCAGGAACATCAAGCTCCGAGTTCCTTCTCTGAAGTTTGCTCCACGATTCATCGGTCCATACACGGTAACTGCTAAACTGAATCCGGTTTGTTTCAAACTCCAGATTCCTAAGAGCCTTAAAATCACTAACTCCTTTCATGTTGCTCTTCTAAAGCCTTTAGTCCTCAATAAATTCTCTCGTCCTCTTCCTACCGTGGCGCCTGTCTCTGAGGATAATCAGGAGTACGAGATCAGTCAAATTCTGGACTCCCGACTCTGTAAAGGCGTTCTTCAGTACCTCGTTCATTGGAAAGGGTTTGGTCCTGAGGAGAGGTCTTGGATCACTGCATCTGAGGTCTTTGCACCTCGTCTGTTAAAGGAGTTTCATCTGAAGTTTCCCTCTAAACCTGGGCCCAGGCGGGGAAGGGGGAGGCCTCGTAAGAGGGAGGGTACTGTCATGGATATGCATTAATGTCTGTCTGCCATCTTACCTTCCTCCTCATGTGTTCATCTAGAGACCAGACCTCCTTCACCTGGCTTCCTTTATAATCTCCTCCCAGCCTGACTCCACCCCAGGCCCTATCACTGAACACTATATTAACCTGTGCACTGCAAGCCTGCTTTGCTGATCAACGTGTTTGTTAGGCATTGTGTGTTTGGGTTCCTGCCTGCCGTGTGCTACGTCTGTCTCTCTGTTACGTTATTGGCTTGTCCCCGACCATCCCTGTCTGCTCGTGACCCTTGACCTTCGGCTCGTTCTTCGTTATCCTTGTCTGCTTGTGGCCCCTGACCTTCGGCTTGTTATTCGGTTCTCTCTATCGTGTGCTGCTGCTTCCCCTTATCCTACGGGGCGTGAGCTAGGAAACTCCAGGGGCCGCGACCTGGTCCCAGCCTGCAGCGTAACATCCTCACCACTAGAGGCCCTGGAGAAGACCAGCTGGGTCTTAGACTCCGCGCCCTGGGGAATCTTGGCTCTCGCTTCCGTTGGGATCCCGGTTGTGCTCCTCTGGTCCCGCTTTCCACAACCACCCAGTTTCCTATCCACAGAAGCCAGCCATAGGGTTCACTACCTCGCGGTGCACTCCTGTCCCCCTACGGTGTGCATCTGTCACCTGGCCACAGGTGACCCTGACACCTCCTCTGGTTCCTGTGCCCCTTTCACCTCTCCACAGGTCAGGGCAGCACAGTGCAGCACTGACCTGTGGAATGGTGAAAGGGGCACAGGAGGAGGACACAGCACACTGATGATGTGGGGAAGTAATATGGTGGTGGACAGAGGAGGAGGCTACTGTGAGGGGGTGAGGAGGGCACCATCATGTCCACAGCCTGTCTCCACCGGCACCTCCTATAGTATGTACGCAGCCTCTGTCCCCCTCCTGTAGTATGTCCGCAGCCTCTGTCCCCCTCCTGTAGTATGTCCGCAGCCTCTGTCCCCC
This sequence comes from Rana muscosa, assembly GCA_029206835.1. Classification (NCBI taxonomy): domain Eukaryota; kingdom Metazoa; phylum Chordata; class Amphibia; order Anura; family Ranidae; genus Rana; species Rana muscosa. The sequence goes on from CM055122.1 coordinate 487,004,321, forward strand.
TCCTGTAGTATGTCCGCAGCCTCTGTCCCCCTCCTGTAGTATGTCCGCAGCCTCTGTCCCCCTCCTGTAGTATGTCCGCAGCCTCTGTCCCCCTCCTGTAGTATGTCCGCAGCCTCTGTCCCCCTCCTGTAGTATGTCCGCAGCCTCTGTCCCCCTCCTGTAGTATGTCCGCAGCCTCTGTCCCCCTCCTGTAGTATGTCCGTAGCCTCTGTCCCCCTCCTGTAGTATGTCCGTAGCCTCTGTCCCCCTCCTGTAGTATGTCCGTAGCCTCTGTCCCCCTCCTGTAGTATGTCCGCAGCCTCTGTCCCCCTCCTGTAGTATGTCCGTAGCCTCTGTCCCCCTCCTGTAGTAGGTCCGCAGCCTCTGACCACCTCCTGTATCGTGTCCACAGCCTCTGACCATCTCTTGTCTTTTATCATGTCCGCAGTCTCTGAGGGGATCCTAGAAAGGAGTCAAGAGTGGAAGTGCTGCCGGGATGGGGGTTACGGCCCGGGAAGAAACAGACGTGTGGACTGGGGAGAGGAGATCAGAGCCACCAAGCTGGAGCCGTCTGACTGAGCTCCACATGGTGCACCTGAGAGGAGGTCAGTGACAGTTCCGCCAGGCCATTCTGAGGGGGGGGGGGTCACTGATGTAAGAAGGTGAATGAATAGAATAATGTAAGGGGGCACTGATATAAAGGTTTCCCCCTTATATTAGTACCCCCCCTTACCTTAGTGTATTCACTCTGCGGAAGGTGGTCTCTATTCACCAGAGCCCCTCCCCCCACTTTAGGGTTCCCCCTTACATCATGATCTGCAGCGTTCCCCTTTACATAAGAGTTCCCTTACACTGTAAGGGGGATCCCTGCAGATTCTGATGTAAGAGGGAACTCTGTGCTGGCCGGGTTATAGTAACCTGACCTTCATGTGAATTGAGAAATATGTTTTTTTACTTTTGTTTAACTTAAACACATTGATAATAGCATTAGATGTGTGTTCATAGTTCAAATATTGATATTTGCACTGTTTAGCACTAAAAACAGTGATTGTAGGTACTTTTTTGCAGTGTCAGTAAAAAATGCGGCTCTGCCAGCATTTTTCATGATTTTTGCTAGTAAGAAATTGGTGCCGTACAGAAATTTTGGCATCCTTGCCAGTAAATTTCACTTCAGGGGGTTGGCAACACAGGTAAACACTGTATTGCAAACAAGTATCAAGCTTTCTCCTTCCTCTAACAACAACTCATCAGCTTGTTAAAACTTGAATAAAATCAATAAATTAGTCATTAAAGTGGTTGTAAAGGCAGAAGGTTTTTTATGTTAATGCATCCTATGTGTAGAGATCTCCCCGATTTCAAAGGGCCTGATGGTGACCCCCAGAGCCAAGGATAACTGACATTCCTCCTCAGGATGCAGGTTACTAGGCAAGATTGGGCGCCAGTCACTTTTTGTAAAAATTAACAAAGAAATTGTATTTCTCTTAACAGGAATGGTAGGAGAGAGGGTTAGGTCACAGGACACGCTTAGGCAAATGCAATATTAATTAGGCAAACTGCAGACAAAAATAGAACTAGGCAGACAGCAATACAGATAACGGGCCTTTAAGCTGAATGCAGCAGTCTGTATTTTGCAGCAACTGCTGTCTCCTATAGCAATAACTTCTCTCACAGTATCCTACTGTATATCTTCCAGTTTTACTCACAGTATCCCCCTATAGATCTTTCAGCTTGACTCACATAATCCCACTGTAGATCCTCAAGCTCAGCTCGCCATCTCTCACTAGACTTCTTGGACTCTTAGCTACCTGCTGGATCCCTCGAGCTTCACCCACTGCTAACCACTGTACTTATCTTTAAGCTTTACTTACAACTACCCGCCGTACTCCTTTAAGCTTTACTCACAGCTACCTGCTGTATTCCTGGATGAGTCTCTACTGAAGCTTTCCCACTTACTTCACCGTCCCTGGCTGGAGAAGCATCTGCTCTGGTACTCCTTCAGAACTCCATCTATTCTGCACTTGCCTCCGGTAACAGGAGCTGTCGTCCCCTTTGTGGCAACTGCTTCCCCTTTACCTCCGGCAATGATCAGGCTCCCCTCGGGCTGAGTCTCTACACACGTGGCTAGGCCTCAGACTTCAAGCGTAACCCTCAGCTGTCAGTAGTTAGGCTCAGACGGCTTTGATTGTTAGTTTTCTTTGCTTCTGCCTATGTGGTGTTGCCTGGTGTGTAGCTCCCTGTGGCCTGTAGGTGGCGCTGCCATATCAGGTCAGGGTTGAACCATGGGTAACTTTACTACGCCTTAGGGTGTCCTCTCTCGATGGTTGTGCGGTGGGCGTGGTCGGCCCGATGTGCATGCTGGGAGAGGGTACATAAGGGGCAGACACGATCTTTCGGGGTCCTTCCATCTGTCCATTCCGCTCTGCTCACCGGAGCAGTGCGCTCCTCATGGCCCTCCTGGCCAGGGGAGTGTGCACAGGTGTATCAGTCTCAGGCACCTTTAGCCTGGGGCTGCAGCTCTGCAAGTAGGCCCAGCACCTTTAGCTAGGGCCTACCCCCGAAAGAAGAATCCTAGGGTGCCCGGGAGTGGGTGACCCATTCTAGACGAGAGGAAACCAGGAATTTTGGTAAGAGGAGTCGCCACCTTGGAAGAGGCCTGGTTACCTACTAAAGGGATTCAAAGATCCGCCACAGGCCTTGTAACGTGCTTTAATTTGCACCTTTGTTCTAGTGTTACAAGCCCTGGGAAGTTCGGGACTTGGAACTGTTCCTGATCGTATCCTAAAGAAACTCAAGTCGATGTTCGAGCTCCACACCGGCTGCTAGGGCCGCTCTCATAGGGACTATCTGGGTGAGCTAAACCCACTCGGGATCGAGTGGCAACGATAAGTTGGAAGTCTTGTGCCTGGACCTACCTCCTAACTTTGCTATCTTTTACTCTCATCAACTCTTTCCTGTTCCCTAAGCAAAAGATAAAATAAACTCTTTGTTGGAGTTGAAGCGGTGTGGACAGTGGCCTTCTTGGGGAGAAATATAGACTTGTCCCTATACACTGGGGATGAGAACCAATGGAAGGAGGTAACTCGCTGCTGGACCCAAAAATTGTGAACACCGCCTGACCTCCGATCCAGAGAATACGGGCTTGTGGCATGGTGTGCCTTACTTTGCAAGTGGAGCCAAGCGGAGAAAAGGGTCTTGTGCTACAGCTGTTTAACTGTTTCTAAGCTGTCCATGGTGGTCTCTGTCCAGACTAGGTTTGCATTTCCATGTATTAATGATCTCCACAGCTCCACAACTGAGATATAATTGGAATTTTTTTTTGCAATACTATGAAGTAAGACATAAGAAAACATGGAATATATCAAAGTAAGATGGCGCAGGTGCTTGTATCACAGCTCAGAATTAGGCACTAGTCCTTCTTGTGATTGATTGTGACCCAAAAAGAAAAGAGCTGAGTTTGAGTAAAGCACTGTTTCAGTCCTGCAGATTCATTGCAATTAAAAACAGCTTCAAAGTTGATTGGGCCATTAAAATTATGTCATCTAAATAGCACTGTACACCACGTTGAAAACAACTGGGTGGTGAAGCTAGTCTTTAAAGTGGATTTAAACCCACCACTCGCCCAGTATAAACTAATGACACAGTATTAATGCATATATACATGCAAGCCTCCTGAATGTTTCTCTACCATGCAAATGTCCCCCCCTTCAGCAGTAGGAGCCCCACAAAACTCTGGAATCAGTGGGTGGATCTCTTTGCCGGAGATCGGTGGGCAGAGTCATGAGGTCACAAGACTCCCCACCCACCTCTACACTCTCCTACTCTTCAGTTACACTGATCATGCCCCATGATGAGTAACATCCAGTCAAAACTCAGGAAAGGCACCACATGACTTCAGCATGCCCAATCAGGCTGAGGTGAGCAGCAGCCAATCCTGGGAGAGCTGGAGACGAAAGAAGGAGGGATGTGAAGTTGGAATCATAACACACACTCTGTTCTCTGTTCGTTGATAAAATAAAGAAATCAGATGTCAGTCACAGCAGTGGGGGATGTGGCAACACAAACTTTGTGTGTCATTTTTCATCTTACTAAAAAAGACAAGAGAATTGCTCAGAGCTGGATTAACTTTTCGTGGCAGGACTGGACACAGATGACTTGACATCCTCTACTGTACCAAGTAGAAGTCTTCATTTAAAAAAAAAATCAGGTGTACATCCACTTTAAGGTACATGTTTGAAATGGAGCAGGTTCTCATGTTTAATAAATGCAGTGAGGTTCCTACATTCCCTATCCAGAAAAACCTAATGATAATAAGAGGTGAAGGCTCCTAGTTTCACTGTCTGAGAGTGATTTTCTAGGAAGGATGCGAACCAGGGTAGGTCAGGGTCTGCGACTCCTGCTACTTCTTTAAGGCGGATGAGTAGAGTTTTGTGGTCTACTGTGTCGAACGCTGGACTGAGATTCAGCAGCACCAGAAGACATGATTCTCCATCATCTGCAGCTTCAAGGCCGTCATCCCATATTTTGAGAAGGGCTGTTTCTGTGCCATGGCCTGGGCGGGAGCCTGATTGTAGTGGATCCAATAGTTTGTGGGAGTCCAAATGGAGTTGTAGCTGTTGTACTACTGCTTTCTCCATGATCTTTGAGATGGTGTTGAGACTTGTTACCGGTCTGCGGTAGTTTGGGTCTTTTGGGTCGAGGTTGGGCTTCTTTAGGAGGGGTTTGACTATGCCTTGATTGAGGGAGATCGGAACAATGCCTTCTTTGAATGATTGATTTACGAGATGTGTTATGGTGGGTGTCAAGATGTCGGTACATTCTTTCAGGAGTTTTGTAGAAATTATGTCATTTGGTGATGTGCTGTCTCGGAGACTTCTGATGATGTTTTTGGTGGTGTCGATGGTGATCAGGACCAGCGAAAATGTAATGGATTGTATATCAATTTCCTCTTTTTGTTTAGGCTGAGCGAGGTTGGTTGTTTTTTTCTGTTGAATTATTTCTCTAATGTTTTCGATTTTGTCGATAAAAAAATCCGATAGTTCATTGCAGAATTCTTGAGTTTCGTTTGCTGGGGGCTCTAAACAGGTGGGGTTCATAGTTTGAGCGACAAGTTTGAAAAGTTTGCGTGGTTGGTTTAGAGCTTTTGAGAGGGTGTTTGAGAAATGTTTTTTTTTGCTTTGAAGATCGCTTTGTGGTATTTATTAGTGAGTGCTTTGTAGTTAGTGTGGTTTTCCTTTGTTGGGTTTCTTCTCCAGGCTCCTTCAGCTCTTCTGCATTCTTGCTTCAGTAGAGTAAGAGTGTCATTAAAACAGCCCGAATTGTTTCTGCGGATGAGTGCTCTGCGTCTCGGAGCGACTGTGTCTGCTGTTTGTAGTAATGCTTTGTTTAAGGAGTTGAGTGTTTGTTCCGTTGAGTGGTTTTGAGTTAGCGTTCCTTTTTTTTTGATAGTGTCGTTTAGAAGAGTTCCGAGTGTAGTTCCCAACATCTATCAAGTTGTCCATCTGGGGTTCCCCCCCCCCATTATTTTCAGTCCCTCCACACTACTTTCCTATGGGAAGAAAAAAAAGTGTGAAAATTAGAGCTGATTGAATTTCTGGGAGATCAACAAATATTTGTCTGTACTTGCAGGGTCTTTCAAATGATAAAACATGGGCATGTATTTTAGAGAGTTCATGTTTGTGCCGCATTCAATATCTGTTTTGTACTATTCTGGGGTGTATGAATGCTCTTTGCAATTCTGACTCTGTTTTGCGTTTTGTGATTCTAACCTTGTACCTGCTTAGCTAACTGGAAGTTACAGTTATTCCCTGTCTGATTTTTTGGCTGCTTACAATCATAGTACAAAGATTTAATTATAGGTTGCCATGGAATTTCCCTCGGCGGAGATGCGCTCTTCCTCTGCCCGGGTTCTAGGCTCCTGATTGGATAGATTGATAGCAGCGCAGCCATAGGTGCCCACTGCTGTCAATCAAATCCAATGATGCGGGCGCCGGGGGGAGGGGCCAATTCTTACATTCAGCGAGTGAGTGAGTGAATAACTTGTATAGCGCTACAAATGCGAACTAAATCGCCTCAAGGCGCTTGCATCCAGTGACGTCCTGATCCATCAGAAGAGGTGGGTCTTAAGTTTTTTCCTGAAGGCCCGATGGTTTTCTTCCATGCGGATATCCGTGGGTAGAGCGTTCCATAGCCGTGGTCCTTGGACTGCAAATCTTCGTTCTCCCTTTGTTTTGTAGCGGGACTTGGGGATGTGAAGGAGGTTTTGGTTTGTTGATCGGAGAGTGCGATTGGGGGTGTAGTGTTTTATCTTCTCGCATAGATATTGAGGAGCGTTTCCTTGTGTGCACTTGTGAGTGAGGCAGAGGGTCTTGAATGTGATCCGATCCTTTACGGTTAGCCAATGAAGGGTCCTCAGTGATGGGGTGATGGATTCCCAGGTTTTTTTTCCTGTTACCAGCCTGGCAGCCGTGTTCTGGACGACTTGCAGGCGCGAAATCTGGTATTTGGGTAGAGGGCATTTGCGTAGTCGAGTCGCGATTTGATAATTGTTCCAACTACTACTGCTTTGTCCTCTTACGGGATAAAGGGGATGAGTCTACGCAGCAGGCGGAGGAGATGGTGAGATCCGCTGACTACTGATCCTATTTGCACATCCATCGACATCTCTGAATCAAAGATGACTCTGAGGCTTTTGGCTTTGGTGCTTGGGGTAATGGTCTGTCCAAGGATGGAGGGGAGTGTCCAAGAAGTTTTAGTTTTTGTCTTTTGGTTTGCGTGGAGGAGAAGGAGTTCTGTTTTGGATCCGTTGAGTTTGAGGGAACTCTCAGTCATCCATTCATCGATCAATGTGAGGCAATTTTCCAATCCGTGACATTGGTCTTTTTTCCCGGAGATACGAAAGTAGAGTTGGGTGTCGTCAGCATTTGAGTGGTAGCACAGGTCCTGTTTGCTGATGATTTTGAGGAGTGGGCGGAGGTAGATGTTAAAGAGCAAGGGCGACAGGGGTGATCCTTGAGGGACTCCGCAAGAAATTGCGCGAGTTTCAGAGGTGAAGGCTCCTAGTTTTACTGTCTGGTAACGATTATCTAGGAAGGATGCGAACCAGGGTAGGTCCGGGTCTGCGACTCATGCTACTTCTTTAAGGCGAATGAGTAGAATTTTGTGGTCTACTGTGTTGAACGCTGCACTGAGGTCCAGCAGCACCAGAAGGCATGATTCTCCATCATCTTCTGCTTTGAGGGCGTCATCCCATATTTTAAGAAGTGCTGTTTCTGTGCCATGGCCAGGGCGGAAGCCTGATTGTAGTGGATCTAAGAGTTTGTAAGTGTCCAAGTGGAGTTGTAGCTTTCTCCATAATCTTCGAGATGGTGTTGAGGCTTGTTACCGGTCTGCGGTGATTTGGGTCTTTGGGGTCGAGGTTGGGTTTCTTTAGGAGGGGTTTGATTATGCTTGAGAGAGCTCGGAACAATACCTTCTTTGAATGATTTATTTATGAGGTGTGCTAGAATGGTAGGTGCTAGAATGTTAGAATGTCGGTACATTCTTTCAGGTGTTTTGTAGAAATTATGTCGTTTGGAGAAGTGCAGTCTCTGAGGCTTCTGATGATGTTTTTGGTGGTGTCAATGGTGATCGGGACCAGCGAAAATGTTGTCAATTGTATAATGTTCGTATTGATTTCCTCTATTTGCTTTGGCGGAGTGGGGTTGGTTGTTTTTTTCTGTTGAATTATTTCCCAAATGTTTTTGATTTTGTTGATAAAAAAATCTGATAGCTTATTACAGGACTCTTGGGTTTCACTTGCTGGAGGTTCTAGGCAGGTGGGGTTCATAGTCTGAGTGACTAGTTTGAAGAGTTCTCGAGGTCGGTTTAGGGCTTTTTTGATGGCATTTATGGACTCGGGAGCGAGCCCACAAGGTAACTCCCCGGGAGAGCGCTTCTCCTAAGTGGTTATACGATGCGGGGAGGAGCCGCGAGAGACCCCAGAAGTCGAGGATCGGGGCCACTCTAAAAAAAATGAAGGCTTACAATCACTTTAAGAGCCAGTTCTCACCAGACGCAGTTCCGTTCAGTTCTCTGCGCTTTTTTTATGCACTAAAAATGCATGCACAGTGTTTTCCATGTATTCCAATGGCTCTAGTTCACACCATGCAGTCAGTTTCCGGTCAGTTTCCGGTGCAGAATCTGACCGGAAACTGACTGCATTGTGTGAACTAGAGCCATTGGAATACATGGAAAACACTGTGCATGCATCTTGTGCAGAAAAAAGCGCACGGAACTGAACGGAACTGCGTTTGGTGTGAACTAGCACTTAGGGAGGTCGGGGAGGCAGCAAGCTGTAAAATGTTTTTTTTTTACCTTAATGCAGGAAATGCATTAAGGTAAAAATAGGATTTTTTGTATTCACCGTAAAATCCTTTTCTCTGAAGTTCATTGATGGACACAGCACCTTTAATCTTGACCTTAGGGTTATATCGCCACCTTCAGGAGAGGACTAGGGAGAACATGTAAAAAACAGCAAGACTGCACAGTACCGCCCAGGAGGCGGTCCTACTGGCTATAACCCCTCACAATGCATCCTGCAGCTCAGTTCATCAAAAAGCAATACAAACAAAAATAGGAGGGGTGGGTGCAGTGTCCGTCAATGAACTTCAGAGAAAATAATTTTACGGTGAGTACAAAAAATCCTATTTTCTCTTTCGTTCATTGATGGACACAACACCTTTAATCTTGACCTTAGGGACATCCCCAAGCAGTGTCAAACCAAAACGAGCAAGCAAAAAAACTCCACCCACAACAACCAGAGCTCCTCAACGGAGGAGTCGCAACCTTAAACAGCCGCCTGCAAAACCTTGCGGCCGAAGCAAGCATCCACAGATGCGCTCACATCAACCATGTAAAATTTTGTGAAAGTGTGAATGGACGACCAGGTCGCCGCCTTACACACCTGGGAAACAGACGCTTTATGTCGGAAAGCCCAGGAGGCACCAATTGCCCTGGTCGAATGTGCCATGACAGGAAAGGGAGGCGCCTGCCCCTTTAAGGCATAAGCCTGAATTATGATCTGTCTAATCCACCGAGAAATGGTGGCCAACGAGACCGCCAGGCCCTTCTTCGGACCAGCCACCACTACGAACAGTGAATTCGACCTCCGAAACGGAGCCGTGGCAGACAGATACACCCGCAGAGCCCGGACCATGTCCAAGGAATGCAAAGCAACCTCTTTTGGATGCGACGGCCGAGGACACAAGGAGGGAAGCACGATGTCCTCATTTAGATAAAAAGCCGAAACAACCTTAGGAAGAAACGAAGGTAGGGAGACTTGCAAGACAAGGCCGCCAACTCAGAAACCCTCCTGGCAGATGTAATAGCCACCAGAAAGGCTACCTTCTGAGAGAGTGTCAGTAGAGGAATCTCCCTAATGTTTTCAAACGGCGGTTTCTGAAGTACCGAGAGCACTAGGTTCAAATCCGACTGAGGTAGCGGAGGTTGAACCGGAGGGGCCACATGTCGAACCCCCTGCACAAACGTACTCACCAATGAATGCGTCGACAATGGTTGCTGCCAATTGTTGCTGAAAAAAGACAGCCAAGGCTGATATCTGCCCCTTAATGGTCGTTAAGGCAAGCTTCTGATCCACTCCGCGCTGCAAAAACAGCAGGATCCTGGAAACCGAATATGTACGCGGACGCCACCCCATCTCCTTACACATAGAGATGTAGGCCTCCAACGTGCGATGATAAATCTTCAGAGAAGATTACTTCAGCGCCCTCAGCATAGTGGAGATTACCGAATCCGACAAACCTCGGTCCCTTAGCACCTGACTTTCCACAGCCATGCCATTAAAGCCAGCGACTGTAAAGCAGGATGAAGGATAGGACCTTGCGACAGAAGGTCCTCTTGCATCGGCAGGCACCAAGGAACATCCGCCACCATTCGTACTATGTCAGCGTACCAGGGACGTCGAGGCCAATCTGGGGCAATTAGAATCACCGTAATCCCCTCGGCCTCCACTCTGCGAAGCAGACGAGGGAGAAGTTTGAGCGGGGGGAAGGCATAAATGAGTCGATAACGCCCCCCATGGAGCCACCAACGCATCTGCCGCGTCCGTCCAGGGATCCTTGGACCTGGCCACAAACCTCGGTACCTTCCCATTGAGTCGAGAAGTCAGGAGATCCACATCTGGCATGCCCCATCTCAGGCAAAGCAGTTGAAATACATCCAGATGTAGCAACCATTTCCCTTGGTCTAGCAGCTAACGACTTAGGTAGTCCGCTTGCCAGTTTTCTACGCCTGGAATGTACACGGCCTGTAGGGCCGGCACGCGCCACTCTGCCCACCGCAGGATGTGAGCTACCTCCAATGCTGCAGCCTAACTCCTTGTTCCTCCTTGATGGTTGACATACGCCACTGCCGTGGCCTTGTCCGACTGGATCCTGACTGGGCATCCCTGCAGCCTCTGTGACCATGTGGAGAGGCACTGCCTGATTGCCCGAAGTTCCAGAACATTGATCGGCAGGCGGGATTCTTCCTGCATCTAGGGACCCTGAGCCGACTTTACGCCCCAAACTCCCCCCCAACCGGTCAGGCTGGCGTCTGTCATGATTAGACATGTGCAATTCGTTTCGTTCCGAATTCGTTTTTTAACGAATTTCGACAAATTCGTTAATTCGGAAATATCCGAATTAACGAAAACTCATTTAACGAATTTTAACGAATATTCGTAAATTCAAATTTACGAATGTACGAATTTACGAATATACGAATTTACCAATGCACGAATTTACGAATGTACAACTATCCGGAAATTCGTAAATTTGAATTTACGAATTTCCGAATATTCGTACATTCGTAAATTTGTACATTCGTACAATCGTAAATTAGTAAATTCGGAAATCTGAAATAATAATTAACTAATAACTTAACTATTACTAACTATTCAATTATAGGTATTGTAATTTCCTTTCAAATTTGGCTGTTAGTGAACTTAACAAAGTTACGAATTGTTTTCCGACATAATGAATGCCGTATCTAAACGAATGGAACGTAATGAATTAATAATAATAATAAATAACAATAATAATAATAAAAATGTTTTATTATTATTATTATTATTAATTTGTTCCGTTCCATTTGTTTAGATGCGGCATTTGTTATTTCAGGTTATGCGTAACTTCAGATAAATTTGTATTCGTTACGTTCGCTAACAGCCAAATTTGAAAGGAAATTACAACTATAATTTAATAGTTATTTTTTCAGATTTTCAAATTTTCGGGTTTTCGAAAATATCGAATTTCCAAATTTCCGAAATTACGAATGTATAAATTTACGAATGTACGAATTTACGAATGTATGAATTTACGAATGTACAAATTTACGAATGTACAAATTTACGAATGTATAAATTTACGAATGTACAAATTTACGAATGTACAAATTTACGAATTTACGAATTGCGATCATAACGAATGACCCGAAAAACTAAAAAAAAAAAACGAATGAAACGAAAACGAAAACTAACGAATTTTTTGGCAGTGCACATGTCTAGTCATGATCACCCTGATCAAAGGGCCCGAGACCTCCGCCACCAGATCAGGGAATCCCTGACTAACCGGCTCACACGGATCTGACAATCCAGAGACAACGGAGATTTGTCCCATTTGGACAGAATCTCCTTTTGCAAGACTCGAGTGTGGAAATGAGCGTACGGTACCGCCACGAAAGTGGCTACCATGAGACCCAGGACACGCATGCAAAACCGCAACGACAACCACCTGCGGGACGCCAAAAGCTTCACTGCAGCAAAAAGAGTCTGCAGCTTGTCCGAAGGGAGAAAAACCCTCACCTCTGAGGAGTCCAGAATCAAGCCTGGGTACTCCAGGCATTGAGTCGGCACCAACACCGACTTCTGGAGGTTCAGTACCCACCCAAACTCCCAAAAAGTCTGACTTGAGATCGCCACATCCTCCCTTAATTCTGAGGTGGAAGCCGCTCCCAGAAGGAGGTCGTCCAGGTAGCCCACGATTGCGATCCCTTGTTGCCTCAGTAAAGCTAGAATCGGGGCGAGGACCTTGGTGAAAACCCTTGGTGCCGACGCCAGGCCAAAGGGAAGAGCTACGAATTGGTAGTGCTCATCCCCTACCGCAAACTGCAGAAACCTCTGATGCCTGACGCATATGGGGATATGCAAGTATGCGTCCATGGACGCCAGAAAATCCCCTTGATGGAGCGCATCCTGAACCTTTGCACTTTCACAAAGCTGTTGAGGGCCCTGAGATCCAGGATCGGACGGACTCCTTCCTTCTTTGGGACTACAAACAGATTGGAGTAGAATTCCTGAAACCTTTCCGGCGACGGCACAGGCACAATCACCCCCCGCAGCAGCAGGTCCTGTACCGCCCCAAGCAAGGCTTCCCGACTTGCCGGAAGAAGAGGATGGTTGGAGGGAAAAAATCAGTTTGGCGGACAAGAAAGAAACTCTATCTTGTATCCTGATGAAATCAGTTCGCAGACCCACTGGTTAGAAAGTAGGGAGGTCCATCGAGCTGCAAACTCTTGAAGGTGACCCCCCACCCGAGAGTCGGGCGGGGGCAAACCTTCATTCTGCCCCAGATTTGTTAGCAGGCTTGTTTGCCTTGCGAAACCAGGGACGCTTTTTTCGCTCAGCAGGCACCTTGTCGCCCTGGGGACGCTTACCTGCCGACCTGGGCGGATGAAAAAAACGCTTCTAAGCGGAAAATGAGGGCCCTTGCCTAAGACATGGCTCCTTACCTTTCCTGGATTGTGGAAACAACATACTCTTACCCCCAGTAACATTCTTAATAATGTCATCCAGCGAGGCTCCAAATAGCCTCTCTCCCTGGAAGGGCAAATCCGCCAGTGCCTTCTTAGATACCTGGTCCGCAGACCAGAATTTTAGCCAAATCAGGTGACGTAGCACCACAGCTGATACTGAGGCTCTAGAAAATAAGGGGGCCATATCTAAGGCCGCATCGCAGACATACTTAAGGCCATGCATCAACTGGTCTGCCAGTTCCACGCAGACCGGGGAAGCCTGTTGCTTCTCCAACTCACGGTGCAACAATTTAGCCCATTCAGTAAGCGTCTGGGACACCAGGGCCGTGGCTAACACTGGCCGAAATGCTGACCCCACCACTGTAAACATGGACCTGGCAACCGCCTCGGCCCTCCTGTCAGCAGGGTCCTTAAAGGCACGGGTCCCCTCCACCGGAATCGTGGTTACCTTATTCAACCTGGATACCGGGGGGTCCACAATCGGGGGAGATGCCCATTTTTTCAGGAAACTCTCCTCAAAGGGGTAACGTACCGCCATGGGTTTCGGAACCGAAAAGGACCGCTGCGGGCGTTCCCATTCCTTGTAGATAAACTTATCAAAGTAAGTTAGGTAGGGAAAAACCTTAGTCATGCGGGCCGGCTTGTGGGACCCAAAAGGGACCAACACCTCTGTAGATGCAGGGGCGGATCCAGGGGGGGGGCAACAGGGCAATTGCCCCCCCCGAGACCATCTGTCACACTCGCTTGCTCTTTTTTTTTTTTTTGCGCCTGATCTCCCGAAATTTGGGGACCCGGTACTGGCCGGCCGTTGGTCTCCTGGACCCCAAACTTGGCACACATGTAGCCCCATGTCTTCTCTACACGTTTGCAAAGTTTGGTGTATGCGGAACCTACAGCCGGGGAGCACTGATTTTTTAAACCCGGGCACCCCTTCCATAGACTCCAATGTTAAACGGTCATTTCTCTAGTGAATTTGCGTACCCGGTACCGGCCGGTCGTAGGTCTTCTGGACCCTAAACTTGGCACAGATGTAGCCCCATGTCTCCTCTATAAGTTTGAAAAGTTTGGTGTCTGGGAGACCTAGGGTCGGGGAGAACCAATTTTTCAAATCCGGGCACTCCTTCCATAGACTCCAATGTTAAACATCAGTCTAGTCATGGGCACAGTGAGGCATGGGCACAGTGAGGCAAATTGAGGCACAGTGAGGCATGCAGATGGACACCCTAGGCTTATACTTGAGTCAATACGTTTTCCCAGTTTTTTGGGGTAAAATTAGGTGCCTCGGCTTATATTCGGGTCGGCTTATACTCAAGTATATACAGTACTTGTTCTGCGGCTGCCGCTGCCTCTCTGAGTCTCTGTCTCAGTTTCTCACATCAGCCAATCAGCGGCGCCGAGAGAGAGACTCGTCTAATGTAGTTACGTGGCGCACTGACACGATACCAGGAGCGGAGGAGGAGGTTTGTGGAGCCTCTTCCCTGCACTCGTTGCTAACGCCTGGGCCGCTTGGCGTCTAGCAACGAGTGACGTCAGTGAGTCACGTCAGGCCGCTCTGCGGGCAGGTGCGATAGCGTGCGGCTCCACTTGCGGCGCGGTTTGTTGTCAGTGGGCGGCGCGGTTCGTGGGCAAGGCAGGCAAGTTAGTGACAATCCGCAAGGTGTGGCAGGCGACGTGGCAAGTGACAATCCGCAAATTGTGTCAGGTGACGTGGCAAATGACAATCTGCATCTGGTGGCAGGCAAGTGACAATCAGCAAGGTGTGGCAGGTGACGTGGCAAGTGACAATCCGCAAGGTGTGGCTAGTGAAATTCCACAAGGTGTGGCAGGTGATGTGGCAAGTGACAATCCACAAGGTGTGGCAAGTGACAATCCACAAGATGTGGCAGGTGACGTGGCAAGTGACAATCCGCAACGTGTGGCAAGTGACACGCTCAGGGCTCCCACTAATTGCAGGCGATGGTGGTAAGTGACACACTCGGGGCTCCCACTGATTCTGCATTGAACTATTTAATTTCATATTACAATGTAATAATAGAAATAATGCGCTTCAATCATCCTGACACCATAACAACCATGGTGCCGGGATGATTGAAGCGCCGACACCAACCATTTCCCCGATAAATTTCCCACCCCAAAAAATTTTTTTGGCAGTGCCCCTCCCGAGAAAAGACTCTGGATCCGCCCTTGTGTAGATGCCCCCGCCGTATCCTCCATCTTTAGGGTATCCTGCACCGCTGTGATAAGTGCTGCTACTAGCACCTTTCTTGCTCGGAGTCATCCTCACTGTCCGAACGGTCCTGGTCCGCACCCTCTGAGACTTCAGAACAGGGCCCAGTTGTCACAGCAAGGCCCGAGTCTGAATCAGAGCTTTCCCCAGAAGACGGTGGGGGGAGGGGGCGTTTTTACCCCCCTTGCGCCCCCATGCCGCTTCCACCCTGGCAGCAAAAGACTCCAGGACCACCGACAAAGCGTCCATAGTCACCGCAGGTGCCGAGGACTCGGTTGCCACAACAGGGATGTCTGGAGAAGAAGCGCCTCATGCTGACCCACACTCGCCTGACACCCGTTAGGGACCGAAGGCAAGTCACACAAAAAAGGTCCAACCTCACAGCTGCCACAGCCCCCGCAGGACTCACCACCCCGAACCAGGTACTGCGCTGTGCTGCCGTCCACTCTCTCCTGTGCCTCACGAGGTGTTCTGTGTAAGTTCGCCCCGTCCGGAGTACTAGTTCCCAGCGCTAGAGGCAAAACAAGCTGAGACTAATAGAAAATGGCCACCGGCCGTCTCAGCAAAAAACGCCTGAGGGCACCTGGAAAATGGCCGCCAGAATTCCCTGGTGAGGCTACAGAAAAATGGCCGCGAACTCCGGGAGTTTGAAAGATTGCTGCGCAATTATTGTGTAACATAAAATATTGCAACGATTGCCATTTTATTCTATAGGGTCTCTGCTAAAAAAATATATATATATATAATGTTTGGGGGTTCTAAGTAATTTTCTAGCAAGAAATATGGATTTTAACTTGTGTAGCGCCCTCCTCACTCTCCTCTTTCTCTTCAGCTCGTCTCTCTCTTGAGGAAAGAGAGTGGTGACTCCGCACAAAGGATTTCAAATGCAACACAGTGATCAGAACTGCTGCCTCTACTTATTGCTGCCTCCTGGGTAGGTGGAGCAAGAATGTAAAAATAAAATGAGGGCTGTAGTGGTGGTGCGTTTCTCACATAAACCAATCTGCTAGGAGATGGAAAATTGTAAAAATAATAAACATTTTAAAAAATGTAAACAATGTAAGGCAGGCTCTGCCTGGTGTTTACTGTGTATCCATCCGGTGAAAGTATATACAAAGCCTGAGTTTAGTGTGCTGTGTTCAAAACCTAAGTTTAGATGCAGAGTGAAACCTCTAATTAAAGTTACTATTAGGATGTGAAGTGTAAAAATAGTGTGTCTCTGCCTGGTGTTTGCTTTAACTTTAGTAGTGCCCTTCAGAAGTGATAGTGTTGATAAGTGTTGCAGTGGGTAACAAGATCTGATTGAAAAGAATAAATAGTATGAAAAGTAAAAAATTCCAATTCCGGCTCGGCCGGGTGTTTGCTAGCTATGGACTAGCTAGTAAGGGTGCTGTGGAACAAATAAATAAATGCTACCGGTGTGATGCTGTAAGACAGTAGTCATCAACCCTGTCCTCAGGGCCCACTAACAGGCCAGGTTTGCAAGATATCTGAAATACATCACAGGTGATATCATTTGCTGCTCAGTGATTGTAGTATTCTAGTCTGCATCTCCCCAAGGTAATACATAAAACCTGGCCTGTTAGTGGGCCCTGAGGACAGGGTTGATGACCACTGCTGTAAGAGATGCGGTGTGAACAAATAATTTAAATAAAATTACAATGGATTTCAATGGATTCAAATGTTATCTCGGCCGAGTGTTTGCTGAACCCAGCTGAGATTGTGCTCAGTCCCAAGTAATTAAACAGTTGAACGAGTGTTTAAGTGATCCGTGGTACACTCTGGCGATGCAAGTAAAATGTTCAACATGAGATAGAAATACATATAAAATAAAGTCCAATTGCTGAGAAAGTCCAAAATTGGTGACAGGTAAATTGGTGACTTCTGTGCTTGTTTTAGTAACCTGTATCGTGAATGTGATTATCCGTGATTGTTTAACCACTTGACCACTGGGCACTTAAACCCCCTTAATAACCAGACCAATTTTCAGCTTTCGGTGCTCTCACATTTTGAATGACAATTACTCAGTCATACAACACTGTACCCATATGAAATTTTTGTCCTTTTTTTCACACAAATAGAGCTTTCTTTTGGTGGTATTTAATCACTGTTGGGTTTTTTATTTTTTGCGCTATAAGAGAAAAAAGACTGAAAATTTTGTAAAAAAATGATTTTTTTTTCGTTTCTGTTATAAAATTTTGCAAATTACTATTTTTTCTTCATAAATTTTGGCCAAAATTTATACTGCTACATATCTTTGGTAAAAATAAGTACAAATTGGTGTATATTATTTGGTCTTTGTGAAAGTTATAGAGTCCACAAGCTATGGTGCCAATATCTGAAAATTGATCACACCTGAAGTACTGACGGCCTATCTCAATTCTTGAGACCCTAACATGCCAGAAAAGTACAAATACCCCCCAAATGACCCCTTTTTGGAAAGAAGACATTCCAAGGTATTCAGAAAGAGGCATTGTGAGTTTTTTGAAGTTGTCATTTTTTCCCACAATTCTTTGCAAAATCAAGATTTTTTTTTTCTCTTTTTTTTTTTTCACAAAATTGTCATATTAGCAGGTTATTTCTCACACACAGCATATGCATTCCACAAATTACACCCCAAAACACATTCTGCTATTACTCCCGAGTATGGCGATACCACATGTGTGAGACTTTTACACAGCGTGGCCACATACAGAGGCCCGACATGCAGGGAGCACCTTCAGGCGTTCTGGAGCACCAAGGCCAATTCTGACATTTCTCTCCTACATGTAAAAATCATCATTTATTTGCTATAAAATTACATAGAACCCCAAAACATTATATATGTTTTTTTAGAAAAGACCTTAGAGAATATAATGGTGGTTGTAGCAACTTTTTATCTCGCACGATATTTGCGCAGCAATTTTTTTAACGCGTTTTTTACGGAAAAAAAATGTTTTGTGCTTAAAAAAAAAAAAAAACAGTAAAGTTAGCCCAATGTTTTTGCATAATGTGAAAGATGAAGTTACGCCAAGTAAATAGATACCTAACATGTCGCCCTTAAAAATTGCACACACTCGTGGAATGGCGCCAAACTTCGCTACTTAAAAAATCCCCATAGGCGACGCTTTAAATATTTTTACTGGTTACATGTTTTGAGTTACAGAGGAGGTCTAGGGCCAAAATGATTGCTCTCGCTCTAACGTTCGCAGAGATACCTCACATGTGTGGTTTGAAAACCGTTTTCATATGTGGGCGGGACTTACGTATGCGTTCGCTTCTGTATGCGAGCTCACGGGGACAGGGGCGCTTTAAAAAAAAATAAAAAATTATTCTTCATTTTACTTTATTTATTTTAGTTTGACATGTTTTTCCGCCCTAAACATTTTTTTGATCACTTTTATACCTATTACAAGGAACGTAAACATCCCTTGTAATAGGAATATGGCATGACAGGTCCTCTTTACAGTGAGATATGGGGGGGGGTGTCAATAAGACCCCACATCTCACCTCTAGGCTGGGAAGCCTGAAAAAAATACAAAAAAACAAAACAACAATCCTGGCTTTGATCGTAGCGGTGAGTCGGTAGAAGCACCGGAGGGCGGCGGGGGGGGGGGGGGGACATCCCCTCTCGCCTCCCGTAAGAATGATCAAGCGGCGGAACAGCCGCTATGATTGTTCTTATGGTGTAGGGAATCGCCGGCTGAAAAAGCCGATATCTGAATGATGCCTGTAGCTGCAGGCATCATTCAGATATCCCCGCACAAAGTCAAGGACGTCATATGACGGCCGGAGGGCGGGAAGTGGTTATTGCAGAGTATTGCCGGGCATTGCGGAGTATTGCCGGGCATTGCGGAGTATTGCCGGGCATTGCGGAGTATTGCGGTGTGTGGCAGGGTATTGCGGTGTATGGCAGGGTATTGTGGAGGGTATTGCACAGGGTATTGTGGAGGGTATTGCAGAGTATTGTGGAGGGTATTGCAGAGTATTGTGGAGGGTATTGCAGAGTATTGTGGAGGGTATTGCAGAGTATTGTGCAGGGTATTGCAGAGTATTGTGCAGGGTATTGCAGAGTATTGTGCAGGGTATTGCAGAGTATTGTGCAGGGTATTGCAGAGTATTGTGCAGAGTATTGCAGAGTATTGTGCAGGGTATTGCGCAGGGTATTGCAGAGTATTTTGCAGGGTATTGCAGAGTATTGTGCAGGGTATTGCAGAGTATTGTGCAGGGTATTGCAGAGTATTGCAGAGTATTGCACCAGGGTATTGCAGAGTATTGCACCAGGGTATTGCAGAGTATTGCACCAGGGTATTGCAGAGTATTTCGCAGGGTATTGCAGAGTATTTCGCAGGGTATTGCAGAGTATTTCGCAGGGTATTGCAGAGTATTTCAGCAGGGTATTGCAGAGTATTTCAGCAGGGTATTGCAGAGTATTGCAGCAGGGTATTGCAGAGTATTGCAGCAGGGTATTGCAGAGTATTGCACCAGGGTATTGCAGAGTATTGCACCAGGGTATTGCAGAGTATTGCAGAGTATTGCACCAGGGTATTTTGCAGAGTATTGGCAGGGTGTATTGCAGAGTATTGGCAGGGTATAGCACAGGGATGGCTGAGCAGGGATGGATGGATGGATGGATCTGTGACTGCAATTGTCACAGATCCAGCCCACAGAGCTGCTGCTGCCATCCGCTCCCTCCCCCTCCCCTCTCACACTGTACCGATCGGTACAGAGAGGGGAGGGAGGAACCGGCGTCATCAAATGACGCCGGTCTGTTTACAAGTGATTGCTCCGTCATTTGACGGAGCGATCACGTGGTAAACGGCCGCTATCAGCGGCGATTTACCGCGATTCGTGATCCGCCGGGTCCTCTGTACCCGGCGGTCACGGAGTTTCCCGTGTGCGCGCCCCAGGGGGCGCGCGGGAGCGCGATTCTGAGAGGACGTTATATAACGTCCTCCCAGAGTTAAGCAACCACCCTGCCGCCGTTATTTGGCGGCAGGTGGTTGTTAAGTGGTTAAGATGTTACACTCACCAGATCCTTCATACCCTCAGGGGGTATGATGCGGTCACAGTATGTGCCACTGTGTAGCAGTCTCAGGAAATCGGGGATGGCTCCTATGGTCCCTTGTGGATCTTGAATTGCCTTGCGAGGACTCCAAAAGATAATATATACCAAATAAATTTCCACATCTGTGTCAGTATCACATGGGAAGATGTTCTAATTACTTTGAACTTCAGTGGTGGTGTCTTTTATGACTATGATAAGTGAGGAAGGGTTGGAAATCTTGATTCCAAGCTGTAAATGTCTATTGGTTAACTTTCTCTTATGATGTGTCAGTAATGGGGTACAGATGTGTACAATTCTGATCACATGGAGGACGTGCAACACAGTCTCCGCCTATCAGACTCAGCACACAGCCAGAAAACTTCACTCGGCTGTGTGCTACACAGGTCCTCTCTTGTCTAGGGGTATCTTTCAGAGGGGAAGGGAGCGGGGACACCACGCCTGGCCTTCACCACAGGTGTCAGTGTGATACAAGCAAAGTTCTTTTACCTTCGGGTCAGTGCTGTGCACCTGGAGCCTCCACGAGAGTTACCTTGAACAATGTCTGTCAGGAAATGAGCCCCACACCATTAAAGTCCAACACTCCTTTATTGTTCTCGAATGAACACAATCAGTTGAACTCCCTTGGTAGAACAGAAAAGGAGGTGTGGATGCGAGTAGGCCCAGACACAATGTGTTCTCCACTTTCCTCCCTGAAAGTGAGTTGCGGTCTCCGAGCGGGGGGGGGGATTTCCTTCCAGGAGGTCTCCGATGAGAGGCTCACCCGTCACTGGCAATATGCTGCACCAGGTCTTCGAGTGAGGATTTCCCCCCGGTCCATTACGCCTTCCGGATTCGGGTACCCACTCCCAGGGTTCCCTAGGATCTCCTTCCCTCGCGGAACTCAGTGTTGGGCACTGAGCTCCAGATCCTCCATCCGAGTACCTCACCCCAGGCTAAAGGTGCCTGGGATGGAACACGACCTCTGACTGTCCTCTAGGCCTAGGCCCGCCTAGAGGACCGACACGAACCACCGTCCGCAGGCTGAAGGTGCCTGGGACTCGACCCCATGACAAAGATGGCCGGCCCCTTTATACCCTCTCCCAGCAAGCACGGCGGGTTCCCCGCCCCACCATACCGCTGCCGAGGGAGGACAAAAAGGAAGCGCGACACACAGCAATGATTCAACCCCAACCCAGAGCGACAGCGCCACCTGCTGGGCTGCAGGGAATTACACATCACTAATGTCTCTGCCAAGTTCAAATTTACACCCGGGAAAGTACATACCCGCTACACTTGTAAGCAACAAATGTCAGAAAAAGGCTTAGGCAAGAAGAGGTTAATAAAAAGCTGAATCAATGTCAAAATTGTGTTTATTTTTCATATGGCATCTGGAATAAAATGTGTGTTTATTACTTTTTATAAAGGTCCTACTTAAAAGATAAGTGTTACTCCAAAAGGAACAGCTTTACATTGGCCATGGAATTGATTTTATTTTGTCTTGCTAACATCATAGTTCATGGAAGATTTGGAACTTTTACTTATGAATAATGATTTAAATTTGTATCACTTGCACTCATATTGTCATTTTTTTTTTTTACTTAGTATTGCAGTTTTTATACACTATATAATTGATATTGTGCTATTTCACACATTGTATAGTGCTACCCCCGGCAAGTTAGGTAGTAAGAAGTAGGTAGCCATACCAATACCAGTTCATTCTTCCTTCTGCATGGGGCAGGGACCTTCTTCATGTTGAAGATGAACATTTCTCTCCACCAAAAACATTGTGCAGGTATCAAGGGAGTTTTATGTGCAATTCTCATAATTCTATTTTAAAAAATTGTAAAAGGTCATACTTTATGGTATTCTGACTTCTTCTGATTTATTGTGGGTTCTCTCTTTGGTGAAAAAAACAAAAAAAAACACAGGGTTAAACTTTAAGGCAATAACTCTCTTACAGATATTAGTAGCAGTGGTAACTGTGCCATGGGGTTCTCAGAAAGCCTCACAGTCCGGTTTGTACACTGTCATTTGTTAATTCATTAGGAAGCTTTGCTATTTAAAGTCTGTGAAGTCTCGTACAGTATTCATGATAAAGTTACTGAAGAAAATAAGAATGAAACAATAATAATTAATGTTCACTCTTGTATAATTACAGGTTCTCCTTGCTTATCGACCAGGTTCCGTTCCAATGACCAAGTCATTAAACGAATTGGTCGTTAAACGAGGAGCCACAAGTAATCAATATTTTAAGCATTCATAACTACTGTACTGTACTGTATTGTGAAAAAAAGGTCTAAACACAAAACTCCAGCTCAATAACGTTGTTTTAATTTGCATAAGAACAGAACGCAAACAAAAATTCTGTACTGTACAATACAATGATGTATAGCGCATTGTTCGGGTGGGGAGAACTACTCATAAGTCCAAGTGGTCGTTAATCACTTAAGGACCGCCTCACGCCGATATACGTCGGCAGAATGGCACGTCGTGGGTCGCGCCGGTACCTGAGCTCCGTGACCTCGGCCGTGGGACCCGCGGACCCGATCGCCGCCGGTGTCCCGCGATCTGGTCACAGAGCTGATGAACGGGGAGAGGTAAGTGTAAACAAACCTCTCCCCGTGCTTCCTAGTGAGCCCGTCACTGATCGTCTGTTCCCTGTCATAGAGAACGACGATCAGTGATGTCACACGCCAAGCCACGCCCCCTACAGTAAGAAACACACATTAGGTCACACTTAACCCCTTTAGTGCCCCCTACAGGTTAACCCCTTCACTGCCAGTGTAATTTTGTATTGTAGACGCTATAACTTTTGCGCAAACCAATTAAAAAAAGCTTATTCTGATTTTTTTTTACCAAAAATATGTAGAAGAATACGTATCGGCCTAAACCGAGGAAAAAAAAAATTATATATTTTTTGGGGATGTTTATTATAGCAAAAAGTAAAAAATATTGCATTTTTTTCAAAATTGTCGCTCTATTTTTGTTTATAGCGCAAAAAATAAAAACCGCAGAGGTGATCAAATACCACCAAAAGAAAGCTGGGAAAAAAAGGACGCCAATTTTTTTCGGGAGCCACGTCGCACGACCGCGCAATTGTCAGTTAAAACGTCGCAGTGCCGAATCGCAAAAAGGGGCCTGGTCCTTTAGCTGCAAAATGGTCCGGGGCTGAAGTGGTTAAACATTTAAGTCGTTGAATGAGGAGTATCTGTATTTCTCTGTAATAAACATGGTGGAAAAATCTCATACTGACCCCATCTATGGTAGTTGCAATTCCTGAGTTATTTAATCATAAATGATGAAAAGAATAAATAAATAATCACACCTTGTCATTGAATCTTTCAGTGACTATAACATTAATTTGTTTATTAGAATAGCCTCATTATTTTTTAATTGTCTCTTTTTTTAATTGCAGAATGTTTTTCATTGTATGTGGGAAACAGCAATTAAAAAAGAAAAAAAAGGAAATGATTTTTCATGGTTGTAGCTATAGAGAATCAGAATAGGTTTTTCGAATTATGTGAGAGGAAATATATGACTTCCTTTACGTAGGATGGTAACAATTGTTATAGGGTTAATGCCAAGTCCTTCCTTTTAGAATCAATGTAATCCTCCATAAATAATATATAATTCCTAGTAATTGCACGGCTGTCCCGCAGATGGATGTTGTAATGTGGTCTTTTTTCAACATCTAGCTTAGCTCTTGCACTAAGTTTTCTGGCTAAGCTGTTTGGTAACCCTGCACGGCAAGTTGTGCTCTGATCGTTATGTGAGTGGCCTTGTGTGTTGAAAACAGTTCACCCTTTATACAAGAAGCATGCCTCCTTTCACACCATTCACTTGTTTTCTAACAGTTGTTCAGATTGTTTAATTCATCCCGGCATGGTAATCCAGCAACTGCTGTTTTCAGACAGGTGCAGGGATCAAACATGCTCAGTAAACTGGAACATCTGGCCTAGAAGTGATAATAGGCCCTTTGACTGTATGAGGTCTATGAGAAATGTGGACTTTTCTAATGTTAAATCATGCAATTAGCTCTGTATTATTTTATGTATTTGTGAAAGTGAACTTGTATGTTTAACCCTTTGGATTTGACAAAGACAAAAAGCATCTTTGTGAAAAATTGAAGGCCATGATAGCCTGAACATAACAAAAACAGTTACAAGGCCTTCTATTTTTGTGCCCTTTTATTAGCCCTTTAGAGTGGCATGTGAAACAAAGTAAGAAAAAATATAAATCGTATAACGGTTTTATTCTTACTAGCTTCAATATGTTGAAGCGGAACACCAATGTCAGCATGTTTTTTTTTTCTTTACCAACACTGGGTTTGGCGCTGTCACCATCTTTCAGAGTTCTAATATTCAGGGGATTAAAAGAATCCACTGTCATAATTCGGTATTTTCTTTCATTAAAAAAACTAAAAAAACTTTGATTATTAAAACTGCTTTACTAGTATAGCATTAAGCCACAGAGACACCCCCTAGTAGCTAATCTACAAACCTCTCTATTAGGCCTCATTCAGATGGGTACTGAGGACCATATACCATGGACAGGCCATTTCTTTGTCCCTAGCCAGTCGGTGCTGTTGTGCTGCTGCACGGACACATATACCATAGGGTTGCCACCTGTCCGGGATTCACCCGGACAGTACGGGTTTTGAAACATGTGCCCAGGTCTCTGCCCGCCTGAGACCCGGGCACATTATTCAGACCCGCCAATGGCTCCCTGTGCCTGTGCCTCGACGGCCGGCGTGCGCTGACATCTGGTCCGCTTGATGTCTGCTCCTACTGACTTAGGCCCCTTTCACACGGGGCGGATCCGTGAAGATCCGCCCCGTGAAGCTCCGCTTGCTCAGCGGGGATCGCTCCGTTGATCCCCGCTGAGCCGGCGGATGACTGGGCGGTCCCCGCACACTGTGCAGGGACCGCCCTGTCAGAGCGCCGCTCTCCCCTATGGGGAATCGGATGACGACGGACCGTAGAGTCCGTTGTCATCCGATCCGCTCCGCCGACGGAAGGAAAAATAGGATTTTCCTCCGTCACACTTTGGCGGAGCGGATGTCAGCGGACATGTCTCCGCTGACATCCGTGCCTCCATAGGGGTGCATGGAGGATCCGTTTCAGGTCCGCCTAAAAAACTGACAGGCGGACCTGAACGGACCTCCGTGTGAAAGAGCCCTTAGTGCCTCCATATCTACCAAATACCCCCCCACCCGGCCCCGCACCGTCAGCGCACCTCCGACTCTGTTCGCTCAATGTTCTGCAGAGTGCAGACAGGACACAGAGGCGGAGCCTCCTCCATGTTGCCGGGTACTGTCCTCTGGTTGGCTGCAGAAGGGACAAGGAGGTGGGGTTGAAGGCGGAGCCTCCCCATTCCCTGCTGCTCTGTTGGAATTTGAAGTGTGCGGCAGAGATCGCGCTGGGACTGAAGCTCAGCTTGTAAGGTAAGTTTTTGCCCCCCCCCACCATGCACTATACATACATACAGTTCTGCCACCCCCTCCCATATACCATCTATCCATCCATATAGTTCACCCTCTCCTCCTCATACACCATCCATATATACAGTTCTCCCCCCACCCATATACACAGTTCTCCCCCCATATATACAGTTCTCCCCCCCATATATACAGTTCTCCCCCCCCATATATACAGTTCTCCCCCCATTATATACAGTTCTCTCCCCCATATATACAGTTCTCTCCCCCCATATATACAGTTCTCCCCCATATATAGAGTTCTCCCCCCCATATATACAGTTCACCCCCCTTATATACAGTTATCCCCCCCTTATATATACAGTTCACCCCCACATATATCCACATATATACAGTTTTCCCCCATATATACAGTTCTTCCCCATATACAGTTCTTCCCCCCCATATATACAGTTCTCCCCCACCATATATACAGTCCCCCCCATACACCATCCATATATACAGTTCTCCCCCCATATATACAGTCTCCCATATATATATATATACAGTTTCCCCCATACACCTTCCATATATACAGTTCTCTCCCCATATATACAGTCCCCCCCCATACACCATCCATATATACAGTTCTTCCCCCCCATACACCATCCATATACACAGTTCTCTCCCCCCCATACACCATCTATATATACAGTTCTCTCCCCCATACACCATCCATATATACAGTTCTCTCCCCATATATACAGTCCCCCCCATACACCATCCATATATACAGTTCTCCCCCCATACACCATCCATATATACAGTTCTCCCCCCCATATATACAGTTCCCCCCATACACCATCCATACATACAGTCCCCCCATACACCATCCATATATACAGTTCTCCCCCCATATATTCAGTACCCCCTCCCCATACACAATCCATATATACAGTTCTCCTCCCCATATATACAGTTCTCCCCGCCATATATAGAGTCCCCCCATACACCATCCATATATACAGTTCCCCCCCATACACCATCCATATATACAGTTCTCCCCCCATATATACAGATCCCCCTCCCCATACACCATCCATATATACAGTTCTCCTCCCCCCATATATACAGTTCTCCCCCACCATATATACAGTCCCCCCCATACACCATCCATATATACAGTTCCCCCCCATACACCATCCATATATACAGTTCTCCCCCACCATATATACAGTCCCCCCATACACCATCCATTTATACAGTTCCCCCCATACACCATCCATATATACAGTTCTCCCCCCATATATACAGTTCTCCCCCACCATATATACAGTCCCACCCCATACACCATCCATATATACAGTCCCCCCCTATACACCATCCATATATACAGTCCCCCCCATACACCATCCATATATACAGTTCTTCCCCCCCATACACCATCCATATATACAGTTCTCTCTCCCCCATACACCATCCATATATACAGTTCTCTCCCCATATATACAGTCCCCCCCATACACCATCCATATATACAGTTCTCCCCCCCCATACACCATCCATATATACAGTTCTACCCCCATATATACAGTTCCCCCCCATACACCATCCATACATACAGTCCCCCCATACACCATCCATATATACAGTTCTCCCCCCATATATTCAGTTCCCCCCTCCCCATACACCATCCATATATACAGTTCTCCTCCCCCCATATATACAGTTCTCCCCGCCATATATAGAGTCCCCCCATACACCATCCATATATACAGTTCCCCCCCATACACCATCCATATATACAGTTCTCCCCCCATATATACAGATCCCCCCTCCCCATACACCATCCATATATACAGTTCTCCTCCCCCCATATATACAGTTCTCCCCCACCATATATACAGTCCCCCCCATACACCATCCATATATACAGTTCCCCCCCATACACCATCCATATATACAGTTCTCCCCCACCATATATACAGTCCCCCCATACACCATCCATTTATACAGTTCCCCCCCATACACCATCCATATATACAGTTCTCCCCCCATATATACAGTTCTCCCCCACCATATATACAGTCCCACCCCATACACCATCCATATATACAGTTCCCCCCTATACACCATGCATATATACAGTCCCCCCCATACACCATCCATATATACAGTTCTTCCCCCATATATACAGTCCCCCATATATATCTATCTATATATATATATATATATATATATATATATATATATACACACAGTTCCCCTCCATACACCCCCCATATATACAGTTCCCCCCATACACCATCCATATATCCAGTCCCCCATATATACAGTTCCCCCTCCCCCATACACCACCCATATATACAGTCCCCCCATACTCCATCCATATATACAGTTCTCTCCCCCCCATATATACAGTTCCCCCCATACACCATCCATATATCCAGTTCCCCCCCCCATACACCACCCATATATACAGTTCTCCCCACCCCCCATACACCATACATATATACAGTTCTCCCACTCATACACCATTCATATATACAGTTCTCCCCCGCCATATATACAGTTCCCCTCCATACACCATCCATATATACAGTTCTCCCCCATATATACAGTTCTCCCCCGCCATATATACAGTCCCACCCCATACACCATCCATATATACAGTTCCCCTCCATACACCATCCATATATACAGTCCCCCCCATACACCATCCATATATACAGTTCTTCCCCCATATATACAGTCCCATATATATATATATATATATATATATATACTCATACACAGTTCCCCCCCATACACCATCCATATATCCAGTCCCCCATATATACAGTTCCCCCTCCATACACCACCCACATATACAGTCCCCCCCATACACCATCCATATATACAGTTCCCCCCCATATATACAGTTCCCCCATACACCATCCATATATCCAGTCCCCCATATATCCAGTTCCCCCCCCATACACCACCCATATATACAGTTCTCCCCACCCCCCATACACCATACATATATACCGTTCCCCCATACATCATTCATATATACAGTTATCCCCCCATATATACAGTTCCCCCCATACACATCCATATATACAGTTCTCCCCCCATACAGTCTCCCCCATACACCATCCATATATACAGTTCCCCCCATACACCATCCATATATACAGTTCTTCCCCCATATATACAGTTCTCCCCCGCCATATATACAGTCCCACCCCATACACCATCCGAATATACAGTTCCCCCCAACACACCATACATATATACAGTTCCCCCCCCTATACACCATTCATATATACAGTTCTTCCCCCATATATACAGTCCCCCATATATATCTATATATCTGTAGTGGCCCCACTCTCCCTCTCTGCTTCATCGATTACTTGGCTGGTGTCTAGGGGTACCTGGGAGAGGAGAGTGCAGGAACACTACGCCAAGCTCTCACCTCGTATGTGTATAAGTGTTGAGCAAAGTCACTTGAATTACCTTCGGGTCTGTTGTCTGCATACAAAGCCTCTGCTTGTTCCGGGGAGATGTGTCTGCCAGTAATAGAGCCCCACACCAATAAAAGTCCAACACTCTTTTATTTCTCCATTGCCAGGGTGAACATAATCAGTTGAACTTTAGTAACAGACAGACAGGGGTGTGGATACGAGTAGGCCCAGGCACAAATGAACTCTCCTATTCCTTTGCAAGCGAATAGGCTTGGCGCACAGTCTCTGCCACCGACCATGAGATTGGTCGCTGCCACCGACCGGATGTACTGTTGAGGCCCCTGCCACAGGCCTAATAGCAGGTCTCTGCCAATGACCTGAGTTGACTAGTTGAACCGCTGCCACCGGTCATAGAACATGAACCACCTTCCTCTATGAATTGGCCCCTGTTCGGGAAAGATATCCATCCGGGCGGTCTCCAGAGGTTCACCCGGCACTGGCAATATGCTGCACCAGATCTTCGGTTGAATCCCTCCTCCGGTCCCTTACGCCTCTGGATTTGGGTGCCCAACACCCGGGGCACCCTAGGACAATCCCTCCCTTGTGGGACCCAGTGGAAGGTACTGGGTCGCAGGCCTCCGGTTGAGTACCTCACCCCAGACTGAAGGTGTCTGAGATGGAACACGAGCTCCAAGTGTCCAGGCCTAGGCCGCCTGGACACCGACCACGGACAGCAGCCCTCAGGCTGAAGGTGCCTGGGACTCGGACCTCGTGGTGAAGATGTCCGCCCCCTTTATACCCTCTCCCAGCAAGCACAGCGGGTTCCCCACCCTGCCGTACAACTGCTGCGAGAGGTCACAAAGGGTACGGCACTGCAGTGATTGTTCAACCCCGGCCCAAAGTGACAGCGCCACCTGCTGAGCCGCAGGGAACTAGACATCACTGATGTCTTCACCAGAATTTAACACTCTGAATAGTACATACCCGCTACACTCTCCTCCTTGTTATTGGACACTGGTCCCCAGTGTCTGGAGCAAACTATGCCCAAAAGAGGCCAACATAGCCCAATCCAGAAACCGACTAACAATTTCAAAAAATTTAAAGTTTTTGAAAATAAAATGAACCAAAACAGTTGTGCCTGAACCTGACATGAAAGGGGAGGGAAAGGGAAACAAACAACACATAACAACAACAAAAAAACATTTTGCAAATCACATATTCACATCAACTTTTTTCCCCACCCATCCTGGCTAAGACCCACCCCATTCTCAGTGGTCTTGATGGGATGCTCTCCTGCAGAGGGGAAAAGAAACGTTAAACACACAGATTCCTGACACATATGTTCGTGTGAGAACGAAAAAACTTCTCCGCAGAGAAATCCTTTCCTTCTATAAGTGTGTGAGTGAACAGTGAATATCGGTGCGCAACACTGCCACCTGGTGACAGTGCCGCGGTAACTGCACTTGTTGAAGATCTCTTTTTCCCATCTTCTTCTGTAGCTCTAACTACCCCAAAGTCCATGATCACTTTGCGGGATGGAAGAATGAAGGACAAACAACGCCAACAGTCCTTCAATTCTTCCAAAGAGCACAAACACCCATTAAACTTGGGTACAGTCACTGGGTTTCCGGGAAAACAACCCCGGAAAGTTCAGCAGCAGTAAGGTAAAGCAAGAACGGAGTCTTTTTTTTTCTCCTACAGATAGAATTTTGGGTGTGGCAGGACAAGGGGTTTTAAGTGCTGATCCATTGTCTCTACATGGTATTCGACATCCTCCCCCTCTTTGCGTCAAATCAATACCTTGTCTGCGTGGATGTGCCGACCCAGCATCCATTTTGCCTTACAGTCCTTAAATCTCTGAGATGCTTTGGGGGAACATGTGAGGTACCTGCGGGCGTGTGGGACCCGAATGTGTGTCCACACAAAATCGTTGTACCAGCGTTCCCGACTGACTTCCACTTAATATAAAAGTTCCTTGGGTAAGTACGGGTACTCCCATCCGTACTCGTTGGCAACTTTTTGGCAGAAGAGGCGTTGTAGTCTTGCCAGCGGAGGCATAGTAGCGCGGTCTCCCTCACACGGTAGGACGATCGCGTCCGGGTGATGAGGTGCCTTGATCACCTCCATTCTGGGCATAGGCGCCCGCAGCAACAGTCTCTTTTCCCCGGTGTTAGATGCAGGTGGCACCGGAGGTAGAAGGGCAGACTGGGGACAGGATCCCTCCTCAGGTGCTGGTGCCTCCACCCGGGGTGTACTATCCCCTGTAGACATGGGTGGATTCCTGACTCTGCAGGACGAGGAGAGAGGCATCTTGTCCCAGCCCTTTTTAGCAAAAAGTTAATCTATGATGACGTTGTCTCCCAGATCGGAGAGCGACTCTAGGTCGGAGGTGTCACACTCCTCCGCGGGCTGGTAGTTTGTAGTGGAGGCTGAATTGCTACCCCCCGCGGGCACACAGGGCCGTGAATCCCGACACCTCCGCCCCAACACCAAGTCCCTCCGCCCGGCTTACCTCGGCCCAAAGTTGAGAAGGGATGTCCGGGACTCTTCCGTCCGGATCCATCCGGGCCGAGCATAGGCGAGCAGGGTGATCCACCGCGACCGCTGGAGGGACAACCAAGCCGGTCTTCCTCTTCGGCGGTGGACGCTGGGAAACAGTGGTGACCGAGTCAACATACTTGGATTTCTCCCGTATCTCAGTAATCGCGACCTCCCCTGCAGTTCTGCAGTGCGCACAGGGATGGCTGTCAAAGCAGTGATTCCTCCTTCCTGAGTGGTGTTGCATGTTGTGCGGTTGAGGTGGATGGTTCTGGGTTTCTCGATAGGTGGTTCCACCTCAAATAAGAACTCTCTGCAGGCCTCGCAGTACCCGAATGGCTTCAGCTGACACACCAGTCCCAAACAGCCAGGACAAATCAAACCCAGGGCCTCAACATCCATGCATGAGTACAGGGCGAATCGTCCCCGGGGCTTTAGCCGGATCCCTGTATCAGTTATCGGAGCAGCAGTAGTCAAACTCGTGGTAGGAGGATGAAGCGGAATCCACGATGCATTGCTGAACATGGCGACTCTGATGATCCATTGCGCACTGCATTGTTGGCGCCAAAGTCCCCACGTGTAGTCCTTCACACGATTGGACTCCTCCCCTCTTGCGCCCCAGTTCGCGGGCTTTCTCCTTCCCTGGGTCACGCCCACAAACTGAGCAGGGAGGGTGTGCCTCGTGGCGCAGTGGCCAATATGGCCGACCTACTCTGAACTCTTCCGGGCAGACACGTTCAAACTCTAACAACTTCAGCTAGATTGTAGCACAAACTCATCCCGGACCCGAGCCCCCACGTGTAGCGACCTCACTCTCCCTCTCTGCTTCATCGCTTACATGGCTGGTGTCTAGGGGTACCTGGGAGAGGAGAGTGCAGGAACACTACGCCAAGCTCTCACCTCGTATGTGTATGAGGGTTGAGCAAAGTCACTTGAATTACCTTCGGGTCTGTTCTCTGCATACGAAGCCTCTGCTTGTTCCGGGGAGATGTGTCTGCCAGTAATAGAGCCCCACACCAATAAAAGTCCAACACTCTTTTATTTCTCCATTGCCAGGGTGAACATAATCAGTTGAACTTTAGTAACAGACAGACAGGGGTGTGGATACGAGTAGGTCCAGGCACAAATGAACTCTCCTATTCCTTTGCAAGCGAATAGGCTTGGCGCACGGTCTCTGCTAGACTTGTGCACAACGGAAAAATTTGTTTAGTTTCGGTTCATTTCTTGTGCACAACGGAAAAATTTGTTTCGTTTCGGTTCGTTTCTTTTCGGTCCTGTTGATTCGTAATCATTCGTAATTTTGCTAGACGGGATTTTTCGTGTTCGGACTAATTCGTATTTTTGCAAGCGTCATTTTTCGTTTAATTTTTGGTTGATTTATAATTTGTACTTTCGGTAGGGTACATTGTTTTTCGTTGATTCTGGACACAACTCCTACTTTCGTAACTTTTTTGGGGTTCGTTGATTCGTAATTTTCCGTGTCTCTCTCACAACAACGCTGCCTATTATGCCTAATGTGCTTCGAATGGATTTGTACTTTTCTAAATACATAGCGGTTATTTGTAACGATTCGAAATCTCGTATTTTACTTTCGTTTTTGACATGCGGCTATAGCCTCCGCCCCTGTACACCATTTTGAGAGGGTTCAGCATGGTGAGGGAGAAGCAGAGAGCAGAGCAGAGTGTTATTGTGCTTCGAATGGATTAGAAATCTCGTATTTTACTTTAGTTTTTTACATGCGGCTATAGCCTCTGCCCCTGTACACCATTTTGAGAGGGAGTTCAGCACGGTGTGGGAGAAGCAGAGAGCAGAGCAGAGTGAGTGTTATTGTGCTTCGTATGGATTCGTACTTTAACTTTTTTCATAACAAATTATGCCTGAAGACATTCGGGCATTCGCTATTTGCGGTATAATTTATTTCGGATTCGGTTTTATTCGTATTTGTTTTTTTTCGGAAATTCGAATGCTTCCGAATGTCCGAAAGTTGCTAAATTCGGACGAATTTCGATTCGTTACGAAACGAATTGCACAAGCCTAGTCTCTGCCACCGACCGTGAGATTGGTCGCTGCCACCGACCGGATGAACTGTTGAGGCCCCTGCCACAGGCCTAATAGCAGGTCTCTGCCACTGACCTGAGTTGACTAGTTGAACCGCTGCCACCGGTCATAGAACATGAACCACCTTCCTCTATGAATTGGCCCCTGTTCGGGAAAGATATCCATCCGGGCGGTCTCCAGAGGTTCACCCGGCACTGGCAATATGCTGCACCAGATCTTCGGTTGAATCCCTCCTCCGGTCCCTTATGCCTCTGGATTCGGGTACCCAACACCCAGGGCACCCTAGGACAATCCCTCCCTTGCAGGACCCAGTGGAAGGTACTGGGTCCCAGGCCTCCGGTTGAGTACCTCACCCCAGACTGAAGGTGTCTGGGATGGAACACGAACTCCAAGTGTCCAGGCCTAGGCCGCCTGGACACCGACCACGGACAGCAGCCCTCAGGCTGAAGGTGCCTGGGACTCGGACCTCGTGGTGAAGATGTCCGCCCCCTTTATACCCTCTCCCAGCAAGCACAGCGGGTTCCCCGCCCCACTGTACAACTGCTGCGAGAGGTCACAAAGGGTACGGCACTGCAGTGATGGTTCAACCCCGGCCCAAAGTGACAGCGCCACCTGCTGAGCCGCAGGGAACTAGACATCACTGATGTCTTCACCAGAATTTAACACTCTGAAAAGTACATACCCGCTACATATCTATATACACACTTCCCCCCCATATACCATCCATATATTTTCACATTTTTACAGGGATGATGGTGCTGTTAACCAATTGTCTATACATATGCTGATACCGGACCACCTTTACATACCATCCATATATACAGTTCTCTCCCCCCCATATATACAGTTCCCCCCCATACACCATACATATATCCAGTCCCCCATATATACAGTCCCCCCCATACACAACCCATATATACAGTCCCCCCCATACACCATCCATATATACAATTCTCTCCCCCCCATATATACAGTTCCCCCCATACACCATCCATATATCCAGTCCCCCATATATCCAGTCCCCCCCATACACCACCCATATATACAGTTCTCCCCACCCCACATACACCATACATATATACTGGTCTCCCCCCCATACACCATTCACATATACAGTTCTCCCCCCATATATACAGTCCCCCCATACACATCCATATATACAGTTCTCCCCCCATACAGTCCCCCCATACACCATCCATATATACATTTCTCCCCCCATACACCATCTATATATACAGTCCCCCCCATACACCATCAATATATACAGTTCCCCCCTCCCCATACACCATCAATATATACAGTTCTCTCCCCCATGTATACAGTCCCCCCATACACCATCCATATATACAGTTCCTCCCCATACACCATCCATATATACAGCTCCCCCCATACACTATATATATATATACACACTTCTCCCCGGGGGACACCGTCCACTGCTCTACTGACACCATCCACTGCTCTACTGACACCATCCACTGCCCTACTGACACCATCCACTGCTCTACTGACACCGTCCACTGCTCTACTGACACCGTCCACTGCCCTACTGACACCGTCCACTGCCCTACTGACACCGTACTCTGCCCTACTGACACCATCCACTGCCCTACTGACACCGTCCACTGCTCTACTAACACCATCCACTGCTCTACTGACACCATGCACTGCCCTACTGACACCGTTCACTTTAAGTCCCCCCACTGTTAATGCAATTCGGCCACAGCCACTGTTCACCTTAGCACACCTCATTACTACTCTCTTTGGTGTCCCAGGTATTTTAAAATCCTATAGCGTGTATTTCAAAAAAATTGCCATGCACCGCGAAAGTGTTCGGGTTTGGCTTGAAGAAAAGGTGGCAACCCTAATATACCATGGACAGGCCATTTTTATTGTGTCCCTAGCTGGTTGGTGCTGTCGTGCTGCTGCACGGACACATATACCATGGACAGGCCATTTTTTCTGTGTCCCTAGCGGTTGGTGCTGTTCAGGGCCGTCTTTAAAGTGGTTGTAAACCCACTTTTTCAACTTGCAGCTACAGGTAAGCCTAGATTAAGGCTTACCTGTAGGTGCAAGAAATATTTCCTAAACCTACACGGTTTAGGAGATATTTACTAAAAATGACAGGCGCCGCTGTCTACGGTGCATGCGCGCCGTAGACAACGGCGCATTCATGGGGTTAATCCCATTCACAAAATCGGCTACTTCCCAGCAATCGCTGGGCATAGCCGAATGAAAAGGCTCTTGCGCGCATGCGCAGAGTGACGTCTCCGCCGCTCCGGCCAATCACAGCGCCGGAGCGGCGCTGTGATTGGCTGCAGCGGCTATACCCGGAAGTAACCTTCCGACTATCGCCGCAGCGATGGATGCGGCTGAAGAGGGAGACGAGGACGGCTTCGGGGGCCCCGATCTAAGGTAAGTGATGCATAATGAGCTATTATGCTAGTCATATTAGCTCATTATGCCTTTCTCTTACAGGTGGTTGTGAAAAAAAAAAAATGATCGGGTTTACAACCACTTTAAGTCAGGGCAAAAGGGGCATTTGCCCTGGGCCCTGTCATTTTTGTTGGGCCCAAAGCAGCTGCCTCATACTTGCCAACTATCCCAGTTTAAATTCCCTTGTCCCTTGAAGTTTTAGTCT
Source organism: Rana muscosa (assembly GCA_029206835.1). Taxonomy (NCBI): domain Eukaryota; kingdom Metazoa; phylum Chordata; class Amphibia; order Anura; family Ranidae; genus Rana; species Rana muscosa. The sequence goes on from CM055122.1 coordinate 487,040,444, forward strand.
TGTGCCCTATTGTTGTGTACAGATGACTCACCTGCAGACCCTGTACACACTAAGGCGTAGCAATGGTACCCATGGTTCAACCCTGACCTGATATGGCAGCGCCACCTACAGGCCACAGGGAACTACACACCAGGCAACACCACATAGGCAGAAGCAAAGAAACAATCAAAATGGTCTGAGACTACTGACTCAGACCAACCCCTAAATTTAGGCACATAGCACCCCTGAAAGTAAAGGGGCGCTACACAGCTAATCATAAACAGTCCAGCAATAGCATTGTTTGATTCTTCTCCACCTACTGTCATTAATACAGATGTTTCATTCGGTCCTTAAACAGTGCCATGCATACTAGGTAGAGAAAACCGTTGTTCTTGCATCCAGAACCCTTACAGAAGCAGAACAACAGAAAAATGGAGAACATACCTTTGGGGTTAGTTGATGCTTTACCTTGCAGACAGACCACAGTCTTTTAACTACACGGCTTACCAGAAATAGACTACCATGAACAGGAATGCATACAGCCAGATGGTCAGCAAGGCTGCTTCATTTTAACTATAGTACAATATGCAATACAAACTAGGTTTGAAAAAAGTTTACCTTTACCCGCACCTATTCTACAACCTTACTACAGGATTAGAAATTAACTGTTCATGGATTTAATTGCTTACCAATACCAGAGACCTTACGTGGACACCTTATACAACTTACACATGGGAATCACCAAGGAATTGTAATGACAAAGCAGAGCTAGAGTGTGGTTGCCAGGCTTGTCTGCTCAAGTACTGTACTAACTACCATTTAATCTTGTGTTACTTGTCAGAATCATTAAAAAATCTGATGTCATGCACAATCCACTACTCCAGTCAGTAGGTAATTTTACAAAGGCACCTGTGGACTGCTATTTGCTGTAACAATTATAGATTGCATGGGAGAAAAAGAAACCCTGGACTGCCGCACTCTGTATAGACAGTTATTTATTCCAAAATTTCAAGTAAAAAAATCCAAATTCAAAATAAATCCATAAATCCAAAACAACAAATGCAGATAGTGTGCATGCAGGGAAGGGTGGCTAACGCGTTTCACGTCACGAATTGACGCTTACTCATACACAATTATAGATTAATACAGTAAATTTCCAGAATTTTCATTAGTTTCAAATATAGCATATTCTTCTGTAATTACTGGTACATTTCTCTCCACAGTTTTGAGCACAGAAGGGAACTATTGTTTGACAATTGATCACAATTTGTTTCATCTGAGCCTTTCTTGAGAGAGGGATAAATTAGGTGTGACAATTTAATTTATTGAGCAGAGGAAATCCTTAGTGTATTACTTCCAAGCAAATGAAGAAATTATGAGATTTAACAAGAAGCCTTAAAGAAGCTCTTTAGACTGCAAATCCTTCAGAGAAACCTTGGAAAGTTTTTACAGAGTTCCTGAATGTCTACAGAGTGACTGGACATGCAACTACACAAGCATCACCAACTGAGCTACTACAGTACATGACAGAAAAATGCACACCAAACTACATTTTGCAGATACTGTACACAATTCCCACAAGGTCCAGTGCCTCTGAAATCATCAATTACTTAGACTGTTCAAAATCAACAAGATCAAAGAAAGCTATATACTGACTAGAAACATGGTGCAAGAAAAATACACTTTCTACCTTGATAGCTAGTTAGCCTTAAGAAACAGGGGCATTTTATTTTTAGTCCATTTGGATTGACAAATCAATGAGGGCCCTACACTTAGGTGCTGCCTGATGGATACATATGACATTTTAGCCATCTTTCACCTGTTAGGCAGGACTTTAATTTGACAAAGGACGTTTTGCTATTCCTACTGAAGAGCAATAAAATTGAAGAACAGGAACCTGAACTGCATAGACATATCCAAACAATCTGAAAGCCTATGTCGATCAAGGGTTATGTAATGTAATTAAAACGCACAGTACTGGTTTGTGATATTCTTTACATTGTAGTTGTTTGTATTTTAAGTACTGAGGTAAAAAAAACATTTTATGCTATGAGGGGAATAGATGGTGCTCATACCTTTGATATGAAACATCACTATTTAGGCACAGTCCCATCACTTTACTTGTTAAAGGAGAAGTACAGCCAAAGCTCATTTGGCTGTACTTCTCCTGTGGATCACAAGAGTGCAGTTCGTTGTGCTCTCCTGTGACCCATTTTCAGCAGACAGCGGGCTGAAGCCCGCTGTCGGCTGATGTCATAGAGCCGGGCCAGGCTTGGGCAAGACTATAGGACCAAACACAAAAGATAACAGTTTGAAATATAATATTGAAGGTCTTCAGCCGCATCGTTTTTTTTAACTTGCTGTGCTCTAGTTATACTGCAGTAAAAAAACATGATATGGAAAGTCTGCATGCGTTTCTCACTTAGGTATAAGCACTAGAATAATTTTTAATTTGACTATGCAAGAGTGTTCTTTGGTATGAAGCTTTAAACATCTTTCAAACGGCTTAGTCTTGCTTGCGTATGTCAAAAATATGATAAATTAGACATACATAAAGAATGTGTTTCTTGCACAATGTATTCTGTTTCTTGGGCATTTTGTATATTATCTTAGGCATTGGTATTCCTACAGATTGATTTTAGAGTTTTGTTATATATTTGTGTAGCGGGGTGTCACTTTAAGGAGCTCAAAAGACTACCATACCCAGTGTGCATCGGGACACCCAGAGTGCATTTGCCCGGCGCAAAGTCTGCTGGGGAAGGGCTATATAAGGAGGAGCGGAGCTACACGTGGCTCTCTTTGGACACCGCCCCCCCTAGCAAGTGTAACCAACGCTGAGTCTGCTGCTGGACTGGGCCTAGGAGTTTGGGCATTGAGATCCAGAGAGCCCTCCGTCCTTCAAGGGAGAACCCCGGTGTCGTTTCGCCCATCATCCCTTCAAGGACTGTCGGGAAGACCAGAGACTACGGGTGTCGTGAGACAGTGTGCCAAAGCCCCAGCTACGCAAGTCGGTTGCACGGACTGGTCCGGTCGGGTGAGAGAGCACCTGCTCAGAGATTAACTGACTAATCTTAGGCCCAGTGTTCTTAGTTCAGGGGCCACCGTTACCAGAGTGTTATATTGCACACCAGAGGGACAGTGTGCTGTGCAGCGTTAGCTGAACTTTTAAGCACATGCCAAGAAGTTAACTGTTTTGTTGCCTGTGGATTAGGCTTGTGCAATTCGTTTCATAACGAATTGAAATTCGTCCGAATTTAGCAACTTTCGGACATTCGGAAGCATTCGAATTTCCGAACAAAGCAATTACGAATAAGACCGAATCCGAAATAAATTATACCGCAAATAGCGAATGCCCGAATGTCTTCGGCATAATTCGTTATGAAAAAGTTACGAATGTACGAATCCATACGAAGCACAATAACACTCACTCTGCTCTGCTCTCTGCTTCTCCCACACCGTGCTGAACTCCCTCTCAAAATGGTGTACAGGGGCGGAGGTTATAGCCGCATGTAAAAAACGAAAGTAAAATACGAGATTTCGAATCCATTCGAAGCACAATAACACTCTGCTCTGCTCTCTGCTTCTCCCTCACCGTGCTGAACCCTCTCAAAATGGTGTACAGGGGCAGAGGCTATAGCCGCATGTAAAAAACGAAAGTAAAATACGAGATTTCGAATCGTTACAAATAACCGCAATGTATTTAGAAAAGTACAAATCCATTCGAAGCACATTAGGCATAATAGGCAGCGTCGTTGTGAGAGAGACACGGAAAATTACGAATCAACGAACCCAAAAAAAGTTACGAAAGTAGGAGTTGTGTCCAGAATCAACGAAAAACAACGTACTCTACCGAAAGTACGAACCCAAAAAAAGTTACGAAAGTAGGAGTTGTGTCCAGAATCAACGAAAAACAACGTACTCTACCGAAAGTACGAATTATAAAGCAACAAAAAATTCAACGAAAAATGTCGCTTGCAAAAATACGAATGAGTCCGAACACGAAAAATCCCGTCTAGCAAAATTACGAATGATTACGAATCAACAGGACCGGAAAGAAACGAACCGAAACGGAACAAATTTTTCCGTTGTGCACAAGTCTACTGTGGATTACAAATAACCTACAAAGTGCACCACCATTGCTAGCAAAGATCCTTCCCAACGGAAGCACCATATCTGAAATAGTGAACATAAATTTTTCCGTTCGCGAACGGCGAACGCGAATTGCCGCAAATGTTCGTGAACGGGCGAACCCGGCGAACCGCCATAGACTTCAATAGGCATGCCGGAGGGGGATCCATGGCAAAACTCCCATGGAAAATTACGTAGTTGACGCAGAGTCGGGTTTTAATCCATAAAGGGCATAAATCACCTAACATTCCTAAATTGTTTGGAATAACGTGCTTTAAAACGTCAGGTATGATGTTGTATCGATCAGGTAGTGTAAGGGTTACGCCCGCTTCACAGTGACAGACCAAACTCTGACAGACCAAACTCCCCATTTAACGCACCGCAAACAACCGCAAACAGTCCATTTGCACAACCGCAAGGCTTTAATGATCACCTTAGATGATCACAAAGAAAATTTATGTTTTTTCTATGCAAAATTATCCAGCCGATCACTTTTGGTCTGTTCACAATGAAGCAATGACCTTATCATCTGGGGTGTGCCAACATTGCCATTGCCAACACACTCATAGAGGTGGTTGCTTCATTGTGATACGCAAGCCCCTTCACCACAAGGTAACGATCACGAAGGGGAATTGACACATATATGTGCTTTTTTTTTGTTTTGTTTTTGTAGCCACAGTGCAGCACCAGAGGCCAGAAAAATTAGGCATGTACACATGCCTGAAAAATCTGGTATTGTTGCAGCCGCTGCTGTAGCAGCGGCCAGAAAAATTGATGTTTTCCAGGCAGAAAGTGCCCTAAAACATTGCAGCTTGAACCCTAGTTGGTGGCGGATAAGTCACGCAAGTCATCCGGCATGCAGAGATAAAATACAGCAGCGTGTGGACCATTTTTAGCCCAAGGCAGCTCATCTCATCAGGCCTTTTTTAGTCAAATGTATCGCCCACTGTCAGTCCCTTCGGGATCCATACCTCATTCATCTTAATAAAGGTGAGGTAATCTAGACTTTTTTGACCTAGGCGACTTCTCTTCTCAGTGACAATACCTCCTGCTGCACTGAAGGTCCTTTCTGAAAGGACACTTGAAGCGGGGCAGGCCAGAAGTTCTATCGCAAATTGGGATAGCTCAGGCCACAGGTCAAGCCTGCACACCCAGTAGTCAAGGGGTTCATCGCTCCTCAGAGTGTCGATATCTGCAGTTAAGGCGAGGTAGTCTGCTACCTGTCGGTCAAGTCGTTCTCTGAGGGTGGACCCCGAAGGGCTGTGGCGATGCGTAGGACTTAAAAAGCTCTGCATGTCCTCCATCAACAACACGTCTGTAAAGCGTCCTGTCCTTGCCGGCGTGGTCGTGGTAGGAGGAGGATTACTTTCACCTCTTCCCCTGTTAGATTCCCGTTCTGCTGTGACATCACCTTATACCCTGTGTAAAGCATACTTTTTAATTTATTTTGGTACAGCTGCATCCTTTCCGACTTCCAGTAAATTCGGTAGTATTTCTGGCACTTTCTGCTTATACCGGGGGTCTAGTAGCGTGGCCACCCAGTACAGGTCGTTCTCCTTCAGCCTTTTTATACGAGGGTCCCTCAACAGGCACGACAGCATGAAAGACCCCATTTGCACAAGGTTGGATGCCGAGCTACTCATGTCCCGTTCCTCGTCCTCACTGATCTCACTGAAGGTCTGTTCTTCCCCCCAGCCACGTACAACACCACGGGTACCAGATAGGTGGCAATGAGCACCCTGGGATGCCTGTTGTGGTTCGTCTTCATCCTCCTCCTCAAAGCCACATTCCTCCTCTGACTCCTCTTCCTCAGACTCCTCTTCCAGCGTTGCCGCAGGTCCAGCAAGCAATGCTGATAAGGCTGTTTCTGGTGGTGGTGATGGTGACCACAACTCTTCCTCTTCCTCTTCACGCTCATCTACGGCCTGATCCAGCACTCTTCACAGGGCACGCTCCAGGAAGAAAACAAATGGGATGATGTCGCGGATGGTGCCTTCAGTGCGACTGACTAGGTTTGTCACCTCCTCAAAAGGACGCATGAGCCTACAGGCATTGCACATGAGCGTCCAGTAACGTGGCAAAAAAATTCCCAGCTAGCACCCCGGTCATACAAATACTCGTTGACGGCTTTTTCTTGTTGGAGCAGGCGGTCGAACATTAGGAGTGTTGAATTCCAACGTGTCGGGCTGTCGCAAATCAAGCGCCTCACTGGCATGTTGTTTCGCCGCTGGATATCTGAAAAGTGTGCCATGGCTGTGTAGGAATGCCTGAAATGGCCACACACCTTCCTGGCCTGCTTGAGGACGTCCTGTAAGTCTGGGTACTTATGCACAAAGCGTTGTACAATCAGATTTAACACATGTGCCATGCACGGCACATGTGTGAACTTGCCCAAATTCAATGCCGCCAACAAATTGCTTCCGTTGTCACACACCACTTTGCCGATCTCCAGTTGGTGCGGAGTCAGCCACTGATCCACCTGTGCATTCAGGGCGGACAGGAGTGCTGGTCCGGTGTGACTCTCTGCTTTCAGGCAAGTCAACCCCAAGACAGCGTGACACTGTCGTATCCGGGATGTGGAATAGCCCCTGGGGAGCTGGGGGGGTGCAGTTGATGTGGAGCAAGACGCAGCAGCAGAAGAGGACTCAGCCGAGGAGGTTATCGAAGAGGATGGAGTAGGAGGAGTAGAGGAGGTGACAGCAGGCCTGCCTGCAAGTCGTGGCGGTGTCACCACCAACTCCTCTGCAGAGCCACGCATCACATGCTTGGCAGCCGTCAGCAGATTTACCCAATGCGCAGTGTAGGTGATATACCTGCCCTGACCATGCTTTGCAGACCAGGTATCAGTGGTCATATGGACCCTTGCCCCAACACTGTGTGCCAGACATGCCATGACTTCCTTTTGCACAATAGAGTACAGGTTGGGGATTGCCTTTTGTGAAAAGAAATTTCGGCCGGGTACCTTCCACTGCGGTGTCCCAATAGCTACAAATTTTTTGAAGGCCTCAGACTCCACCAGCTTGTATGGTAAAAGCTGGCGGGCTAAGAGTTCCGACAAGCCAGCTGTCAGACACCGGGAAAGGGGGTGACTCTGTGACATTGGCTTCTTACGCTCAAACATGTCCTTGACAGACACCTGACTGTGGGCAGATGAGCAGGAACTGCTCAAGGCGAGAGACGTAGTGGTGGATGGTTGAGAGGGGGCAAGGAGGACAGCAGTGGTTGACGTGGCTGAAGATGCTGGACCAGGAGGAGGATGGTGGCTTTGAGCTTGTGTGCTGCTTGTACTCGTCATCATGTGTTGATCCCATAGGCGTTTGTGATGTGCGATCATGTGCCTTCGCAAAGCAGTTGTACCTAGGTGGGTGTTGGATTTCCCACGACTCAGTTTCTTTTGGCACAGGTTGCAAATGGCATTGCTGTTATCAGAGGCAGACACACAAAAAAAATGCCACACTGCTGAGCTTTGCAATGACGGCATTCTGGTGGTGGCAACAGCATGCGTTGATTGGCGTGCTGTCTGGCTGACCCCGGGTGCCGATACATGCTGTCTGACTGTGCCACTAGCTCCTTGCGACGACCTACCCCTGCTTCCAGCTCATCTCCTCCTCCTCTGTCTCCCCATCTGAACTTTCCCCCTGTTCTTCTTCACTTCGAGCGGGCACCCACTTGACATCCACATCGTCATCATCAACCGCTTCACTTGTATCTGACAACTCAGCAAAGGAAGCAGCAGCGGGTACAACATCATCATCATCACACCGTACGTCCATGTGTGTAATGCTGCCTGACTGAGACATATCCCTTTTATCTACATCCTCTGGCAATAATGTTTGCGCATCACTAATTTCTTCCAACTCATGTGTAAATAACTCCTCTGACAGATCAAGTGAAGCAGCTGTTGTGCTAGTGTTGGTGGTGGCGGCAAGCGGGCGAGTGGTAACTTAAGAGGTGCCCAAAGCTGAGCTGGAGGAGGATGGTGCGTCAAGGTTCTGAGCGGAAGCTGTAGAAGATTGGGTGTCCTGTGTTAGCCAGTCAACTATGTCCTCATTACTTTTCAAGTTCAGGGTACGTGGCCTCTGAACACTGGGCATTATTCTAGGGCCAAAGGGAATCACAGCACCATGACCACGACAGCCCCTGCGGGGTGGCCTGCCTCTGCCTGTCATTTTTTTTAGATTAGTTTAGTTGTACTATGCGTGCAAGCTACTGTGACACCAGATATGAGTGGCACTGTGCACTGGCAGAAGTTGGCACAGTAGACGCTGTAGGCCTGACACACACGCTGGCAGGCAACTGACTGCTATTCTACTGCAGTCAAAACTGTTGTTTTTTATTTTTTTATGTAAGCTACTGTGCCGGGAAAAAAAAAAAAAGCAGACTGCTGTACCAGCCCTAAAAAGGGCTTTTTGGGGTGCTGTCAGGATGCTGTCCTTACAGCAGAGATCAGATGAGTCTTTCAGGAGTGGAGTGAACACTGAATACACTGGCCTAGCTATAGCTTTCCCTATTAAATCAGCAGCAGATACACTGTCCCTCCTTTCACTAAGACTGCAGCTTCAGAATGAATCTAAAACGGATGCTGTCCAGAAAAAAAAAAAAGAAAAGCAGACTGATGTACCAGTACCAGCCCTAAAAAGGGCTTTTTGGGGTGCTGTAAGGACGCTGTCCTTACAGCAGAGATCAGATGAGTCTTTCAGGAGTGGAGTGAACACTGAATACACTGGCCTAGCTATAGCTTTCCCTATTAAATCACCAGCAGATACACTGTCCCTCCTCTCACTAAGACTGCAGCTTCAGAATGAATCTAAAATGGATGCTGTCCAGGACGTGGGAGGGTCTGGGAGGGAGGGTATGCTGCTGATTGGCTGGAATGTGTCTGCTGACTGTGAGGTACAGGGTCAAAGTTTGCTCAATGATGACGAATAGGGGGCGGACCGAACATTGCATATGTTCGCCGGCCGCGGCGAACGCGAACAAGCTATGTTCGCCGGGAACTATTCGCCGGCGAATAGTTCAGTACATCTCTAATCTGAAATAGTCAGGCCTGGCTGTAGAACTTTAGACATTGTTTGGGCGCCATCTTGCCCACGAGGGGAAAGCTTGCGAGCATAGTTAAATAACATTTAGTGTGTGTAACCGCTATTGGAACTCAGTGTCTGTTATATGCTGAATAGCTGAATAGCTAACATTGCAGGGCTCTGCATATGCACATGTATTACTGTTTAACTTGATGCTTCATAATCAGTAAAAAAGTACTTGTGGTTAAGCCAAACTACTGTGTGATTTCATGTTTATTGTGGCATTGTGGTCCCCATAGCTAACGGGTCTCATAATCCCATCTTTACTGCTATCTGTGCCAAGGGAGGTTAGAGCTACAGTTACGGGGGTTGACAGTAGTGTGTACAGGCCCAAAAATCTATACCAGCAGCCCTCTTAAATGGGAGTATTGCTACATTTGGTTCTATCAACACTGTACAATTTTCAGAACTTCTCTTGTAAAATTGTGCAGTCGGTTTAATTACTTCATTATATTTGATGACGTCTGATCTGCAGTAAATGCTTTTAACTACTTACTTCTGCAACTTTTATACATTTTTTAGGAACATTGTTTTTTACAGATAACTTGAGATGATTGAGTCTGCTCAGGCTTTATTCCTGGGTATATCCTCAAAATCTTTGTAACTTGAACTTAGCAGAGGACCCCATTCAAATCTAGATGGGGATGGGGGGGTGAATCATGACACTAAATGTTGGCCATTTTGAAGGCTAAAAAGCATGTTATTGTAAAAAAAAAAAGCACACAAGGAGCTGGAGACTGATGTCGGGGTTACTTAACAAAGCAAAAAGATAAAAATACCATATTATGGGGAAAGGATTCTTTTAAGGTGACCTTGAGGGCAACATGGGTAAAACACCAGTACTTTAAATGACATGCTTGGAAGATGCCTTTAAGTTGTATGTGGTATTACAAGAGGGGATTTCTTATCACAAACAATATCAGGGACACCATAATTTTTTTTATCACATATTTTTATTTTTTTATTCTTTACTTTTACATTGTTGCTGGGCCTAAATACATGAGCAGCAGCACCCAAACATTTAAATTGAAAAAAGGCTCTTTTTAGGTAGTTTTGGCTGCAACACCTTATTAACAGAAAACTGTTTAATAGTATAGTTTGTGGGCTTTTTTTTCAGCATCATAGCAGTTTGTCAGTTTGAGTTCACAGAAACACAACTACAACCCCACATTCCCTGAACTCCTTCCCATCCTTATATTCCCAATTATTCCCCAAATATTCAAAATATATACTTCAAGTATGTTATTGGAAATAATTGTCTAATGTCAGGACAGTGCACAAGCACTTGAATAGGCAGCAAATAGAAAGAGACAAGGCAGCTTTTATCATGCAATTAAAATAAAGTATACTGTCTGAGAGACATTGGTCCCAAATTTCTTACAGTGGATGGACAATGAAGCTCCAGAGCAGGCATCATCTACTTAAAGCGGAGCTCCGCCGAGAAAAAAATATTAAAAGCCAGCAGCTACAAATACTGCAGCTGCTGACTTTTAATATTAAGACACTTACCTGTCCTGTAGTCCAGCGACGTCGGCAGCAGAAGACGAGCAATCGCTCGTCACTCTGCTGCCCCCACCGCCCTCCTCGGTTCCCTACGGCGCATGCACGAGTCCCGCTGCGCCGTTCTCACTGGTCCCCATTGTGTTCTGGGAGCCGTGTGTTTCCCAAAACACAACAGGTATTCTGCGGGAAGTCACGTACTACCCGCAGAATACCCGCAGAGAGGACTCCTGGAAGTGGGTTCAAATACCTGTCTTAGACAGGTATCTGCACCCCCCTCCCCCCTGAAAGGTGGCAAATATGACACCGGGGGGGAGGGTTCCGACGAGCGGAAGTTCCACTTTAGGGTGGAGCTCCACTTTAAGTTGGTGGTCTGAGTCCCACTTTGTCCACGTTCTTTGCACAGCAACCCCTCCCATATAATATAGTAGAAATGTTCTGGTGTGGGTGGCCACAGAGTGGCAGATTTGCATTTTTTTTAATTTTGCTTTTACTTATGTCATTTTTTTTTTTTTTTACCTTTTTTCTGTGTTTTTTGTGGGCAGCGGCAAAAAGTGTAGAATCCTTTGGCCCTCCTCAATTCAGGACTGTGCCGCAAAAATATTAAACCCGTGCATGAAAGGAGAGATTGAGGTGCTGTGTTTGTCTCCTCCACCACCTTCTCCTTCTTTACCTTCACCTTCACCACCTCTACATCCTCCATCTCTTCCTATTTTCAAGCCTGTCTTACCTCTGCCAGCAAGACCAATCCTACTCTCCACCTTCATGTGGAGCATTCATTGTTGTGTTCCTTAAATCTTCATTTAATGATTAATCATAAGGGCCTTAAGGTGGCGTTCTGTTTGTGGCAGGTTATAAAGGAGTCAGACCACTTGTAGTCTGTTGCAACTGATGAGTTGTTGGGCATAAAAACAATAATCTCCTGCGCTCCGGTGTTTCACTAGACACGGGTGGTTTGATCCACTCTTTGGATTAAGGCAAAGTCCAAGGTCTTGCAGCCCTCCTCAGAACAATGGGTATTCCGGGCGGCGCTCCCTGTCTGTCTCGGCTACATTCAGATGCGCGCGCAGGAGCGGAAGTGACGTCGTAGGTGGCCGGAAGTGCGGGTTGGAACTCAGCAAACACCCCCACTTCCGGGCTACAGGATAGTGTGCGTTCCAATGGGCGCAACAGGAGAGCCAGGGGCACCATACACAGAGCAGATGATGACGATCGCCCGCCCCCACCCCCCCCGCACAGCACCCTGGAGGGAGAGATACGAGGGTAGGTTTTTTGGTCTGAACTTGTCTTTTCCCTCATCTGGGGTGACCTGGATACACTTTGGCATGAGGCTTCATGTGTGTGTATATATGCATATACCTATAACCCTTACTAGAGGGAAGTAAAAAGGAGGGGGGTGCCATGTTGTGTACAATATGTATAAAACCAAAAATGCTCTTATGTGCTACAATAGACTACAAAATATTGCACTATTTGTAGGGAAAGTTGCTCGGCCAGCTTGTTGACCACTTTCTACTGGGATGTGAACAAGGGAGTTCCATCCCTCTGGGTGGAGCAAGCTTATGTAGATGGGCGGGACTTAGCTGATTGATGGTCACTTGGGTGTAGACACATGGATGCATATATAGTAGGGGCACACAGGAGAGAGAAACCACTGACCGCCTAGGCTCTGAAGAAAGGGGTGCGTCCCGGAAACACGTCAGCCGTTCAGCCGTTTTGGGTACCATCTGATCCTTCTGTCATCAGGTCCTGCTTGCAGGTGCCAAGGGATGCAGTTCGACTGATAGAAAAGCCTTTATATATGCTCGTTTGTGAGTAGTACTATTGCTTTTATATATGTAGTGCTACCCCCAGTTAAGATAGCCGCTGGATTTTTGTTTCGGGCCCTGTATACAGCACCACCAACCTCCGACAATCTACTCAACCCCTGCTGGCACAGTTAGTCTAGGGAATATTACCTTGTAACGGTCTATACCTGATTATACACAATCTGGCAGTATTGATAGGTAACTACTATCTGCAAGAATAACACTGATACAAGGGTGTTAAAGTATAACTAGATTTACTTTAGTATAAAGGTCAGGATTAAACACATCATATAACATACATGCAGAGCCCTGCAGCAATAAACATGTTCATAAGTGATAGTGCAGAGTGATCATCCGCCACGTGCAACTATCCTTATTTCCTTATGCGCAGTATGGCACACCTAATAAAGTTTTAACCCCCCTTGGTCAGGCCTGACTCAGATAAACCTCAGTCCCTTATGAAAACAATTTCTTCGCATGCAACTTGAACGGTGGTGCACTTTCAGGAAACAATATTTGTAATCCAAGGGTAATTCACAAATGAGAACACTTCACCGGAGACTATGCAACTCAGTTCCCCCGCTAGTCTCCGGTGGGATAGTAAATGTAAAAGGAAAAGGGCCAAGGCAGTCACTAGACCCAACAGAGTACAGCTAATGTAGTGAGCAAGTGCTCGCTCACCCCTCCAGATGCAATCCCAGTCCGGGCTTCCACCTTCTGTGTATCTGCACACAGTGTTCTCCAACGGCCGGGTCTCCGGTCCAACTGATGTCAGCAACTTGAACAGGAACAGATGCCAAACAGGCTCCGCGCTGGGGTGGAAGGCTCTTTGGAAGGTACGCAAGGCCCCGGCTTCAGGCCTTTCACAGCAGCGGATCCGCACAGGGAGTCCTATTGCTTGCAGCGTGGTGTCCAAAGAGGTCAAGCTTAGCCCCGCCCCCTTCTTTTATAGCCCCACCATGAGTCTCTGCGGTGGCCAAATGCACCCTGGGTGCCGAACGGGGTTCTGGGTAACGTAGTCCAGGGGCCTTAAAGGAGACCCCGCTACACACTCCCCCCACTTAAACTCTTTGGTCCCCAAAGATAACTGTTAACACATACTATGCACAACATGAGACAAAGATGCGTATGATGTCGGCAGAGGAAGTTCCCACCAAAAACGAGGGGGTGAACTCCGTTGCGCACAGGTCACACTGTCAGTAGTGGCCTGCCTAGCTGTGCCAGCGGGTGAGTTGGTGTTGCCCCCCACTAAATGAACAGTAGAGGGATCAGGGTCTTCCACACTCCTCCTGGCAGTAACCACAGTGTCCTCCGAGCTCTTCCCCATTTTAGCCCCACCCATGAGTCTCTGCGGTGGCCAAATGCACCCTGGGTGCCGAACAGGGTTCTGGGTAACGTAGTCCAGGGGCCTTAAAGGAGACCCCATTACATATATTTTTAATAAAACATTTATATCGGTAATGCACTAGGTAGGTGCGCTCTCCTTTTTTTCTTTTTCTTTTTCTTTTGAGTTGTTGGGCATAACATGTTGGGTATGCAAAGAGAACAGCAGCAGTGCTTGTGGTACAGCGGGAGGAGATTAATGCATCCCTAAATCAAACCTGGCAAAAAAATGTTGCGTAAAGTTTTTCACAAAAGTTTTAAAGTGATTACTCAAGAAAACATTCAGGGCAACTCCTCCCATACTTATTATGAAGGTTCCTGGCTTGTGCAGCTCCTCATTAACATATTCCTAGCCTCTATACATTTCTTACACAATTTACATGCTTATTTACAACATTTTAAATATTTTTTATTTAAATATTTATTGTTTTTCTTGTAGGGCTGTCTGTGCCTTGTCTGTGGCTTCTCCTTCACCTCCAACTCCCTTTCTACCTTCATCTCATCCTGCTCCTCCTACTACACCTCCACCTCCTCCTCCCACCAATCATTCACCCTTTCCTCCTTCACCTCTTGTACTGTACCTCCAATGTGATTATGGCACGAGGAGAGTCTCTGGGGAGTTGGCATTCTTTTCAGTCCACCTGTGGCTAATCATGCAGGAGGTAATAAAAGTGCCTGATAAAGACTTTCTTTTATTAATACTCCCAGGTGTAGAACAGCCAGTTGTCTCAAAGTGCTGCTAATGCACCCTTTCCCTCATCCTTCTGCCCTTCTGCTAATCAGGCTTTAGCAATGCAAACTGGAAGATTAGGTAGAATTACATGCCACAGTTATCCCCAAGACTGGTCCACAGAGCTCTACAGCATGGGACTTTAAGGTATCTGCTTTTAGTGCCAGAAGTCGTAATGCCAGTTTGTAATTGCTGCTGCTCCCTTTCCAGTTTGTGGAATAACCCCTTTCCATTAGTTTATGGCCTGTGCTAGACCACAGTGACAAGCACCCAGCCACCATTAGGGTTCTCAAAAGCCCATCCTCCAGCTGCCATTATTTTGACCAGAGTGCCATCCTTTCCCTCCTCCAGTATGTAGAATGCAATGAAGCAGTAAGGGGTGGGGGATAAATATAAGGAGAAAGATGGTTGGGGTACTGGCAGTGAGGAAAAGAAGGCAATGGGGCAGGCTTCAATGGGATGTCCCCCCCCTCCTAAACCTAAGGAGTTGTATGTGGATAGTGTGAGATGGGGGGACTCAAATGCTGTGCTAAAAGGAATTTTTGCCAAATGGGGTCTTTTATGATCAAATGCCTGTGCGAGTTCCCCAGGATTTGGGTCATAAACGAGAGGGACCACTGTTGGGTGGCCACCCTATTATATCCCCAATACAAGGGATCATCATCAGCATTTAGACTTTATATTCATTCATTCATTCAAGGATGGGGAGATGGTGAAGGTATTGAATTTATTCTTCTCCTCAGTCTTCACAAGGGAATCGGGGGGCTTTAGTAACCAAAACTGCAGTGCTTATCCTCATGACACTTCACAGGAAGCACCCTTATGGCTAATAGAGGACAGAATTAGAATTAGACTTGGGAAACCTAACATTAATAAATCACCGGGACTGGGTGGCTTGCACCCGAGGGTACTTAGGGAACTCAGTTAAGAAATTGCCAGACAATTGTTCCTAATTTTTACTGACAGTCCACTGACTGGAATGGTACCAGCAGATTGGAGAAAAGTCGAAGTAGCACCAATATTTAAAAAGGGCCCAAAATATATCCCTGGGAATTACAGACCAGTTAGCCTAACATCAATAGTATGCAAGCTCTTGGAGGGGATGATAAGGGACTATATACAAGATTTTAGTAATGAAAACTGTATTGTTAGCAGTAATAAGCATGGATTCATGAAGAATCGTTCTTGCCAAACCAGTCTATTAACCTTCTATGAGGAAGTGAGTTGCCATCTAGATAAAGGAAGGCCAGTAGATGTGGTGTATCTGGATTTTGCAAAAGCATTTGACACAGTTCCCCATAAACGTTTACTGAACAAAATAAGGTCCGTTGGCATGGATCATAGGGTGGTGATAAAAGGGGAATACTCAGAATGGTCAGGGGTGGGTAGTGGGGTCCAACAGGGTTCTGTGCTGGGACCAATTCTATATTTTTTCCATAAACGACATGGAGGACGTGGTAACCAGTTCAATCTCTGTATTTACGGACGATACTAAGCTAAGCAGGGAAATAACTTCTCTGCAGGATGTGGAAACCTTGCAAGAAGATCTGAACAAATTAATGGGGTGGGCAACTACATGGCAAATGAGGTTTAATGTAGAAAAATGTAAAATAATGCATTTGGGTGGCAAAATTATGAATAAAATCTATACACTAGGGGGAGAACCTCAGGGAGAATCTAGGATGGAAAAGGACCTGGGGGTCCTAGTAGATGATAGGCTCAGCAATGGCATGCAATGCGAAGCTGCTGCTAGCAAAGCAAACAGAATATTGGCATGCATTAAAAAGGGGATTAACTCCAGGGATAAAGTGATAATTCTCCCACTCTACAAGACTCTGGTCCGGCCGCACCTAGATTATGCTGTGCAGTTCTGGGCACCAGTCCTCAGGAAGGATGTACTGGAAATGGAGCGAGTACAAAGAAGGGCAACAAAGTTAATAAAGGATGAAGTAGCCTGATTAGCTATGAAGTTTTATGCTCATGAAATAAAGTTATTTTTTTATATAAAAGGCATTAAGGGGAATTCAATAAAGCCCTTTTCCTGGCAGTATGGTCTTTTAAAATGGCCTGCACCAGATTAGAATCCCTGCCACCAATTTAGCTTGACATGCAACAATTGGAAAACCAACCAGGTCTGAAGGGATTCCCATACATAGTAAGTATTCATTTTTGTAAAAGGTCTGCGTGACATCAACTGACCGCCTCTCCACTTCAGAAAATCAGAGAATGCTTTGCATTTATGGATAAAATTAAAAGGCTGTTAATGAATGACCGAGGTGCAGTGCAAGTGACTCTCTTTCTGGCAGAAATTGAGAAGCAACTTGTACCAGTACAGGAAGACAAGGCATCTTACGGTTTGCAGCAATGCTACTATAGGTTGACTGTTTCACGATGGAGATGATAAATTTATAATTCCAAAAGCAAACCTGAAGATCTGGTTTAAGCAATTTTTATTTAAAGTGGATGTAAACTCAACCACTAAAATCTCATATAAGCTCTAACATGATAATAACACGTAGAAAGACTATTTTTATTTTCTTGTCAAATTTTTTATAAAATTTTCAAAATTACAAGCATATATTGTCAATAAACATAGTCACTATAAATAGTAGCAGTTAAGGAGAACACAAATTAGATATTTATATCAAGCTCCAGTGTTTGTTTGTTTTTAGAAGGTAACAACAACAAAAGAGAAAAAAAAAACAGTAATTTGAGTTTAGCATATGTTGACCATTATCTGGAGACTTGCTAAAATATATGCTTAGTGTTGAATTTAGTAATTACAAACCAGATTTAGTAATAATATATAACATGTAAGGTAATATAAGGATTTATAAAGAAAAAATGAAGGGTCATAATTTCTAGACCACGTATAATGTTGGGTAGGGATGAGCTCGGTGTTCGAGTCGAACATAGGTTCGACTCGAACATCGGCTGTTCGCGCGTTCGGCGAACAACGAACGATTTGGGCCGTTCGCGCCAAATTCGAGTGACGCGAATGGCCCACAATACACTGCACCATCGCAGTGTAATCCCAGCGCTGTGATTGGCCAAGCATGCACTGTGACCCTGCAGGCTTGGCCAATCACAGCGCCGGCAGCGAGGAGAGCAATGATTGGCCACAGGTAGGATGCCTGTGGCCAATTATAGCTGAGGGGGTTTAGTACACGCCCCACACTATAAAAGGCCGCCAGCGCGGCGGCCTCGTGTAGTGTGTTCCGGAGCAGGGAAAGTGAAGGATAGGCAGGGACAGTGTCAAATCCATTCTTTGCTAAACCTTGTGTGTAGGGACAGAGAAGGATAGGCAGGGAGAGTGTCAGTGTCATATACTTTGATAAACCTTGTGTGCAGGGAGAGAGAAGGATAGGCAGGGGACAGTGTCAGTGTCATATTCTTTGCTAAACCTTGTGTGCAGGGAGAGAGAAGGATAGGCAGGAAGAGTGTCAGTGTCATATACTTTGATAAACCTTGTGTGCAGGGAGAGAGAAGGATAGGCAGGGGACAGTGTCAGTGTCATTGTTGCTAAGCCTCCTGCACATTATACACCTGAAGTTAGCCCGTATTGCTGCTTTTTCCTGATGTGTTACACCAACAGGATTTTGCGGCACTTACAGCGGGCGGAGTGTGCCTCCTGACCATATTACACCTGAACTTAGCCTGTATTGCTGCTTTTTCCTGGTGTGTTACACCAACAGGATTTTGCGGCACTTACAGCGGGCGGAGTGTGCCTCCTGACCATATTACACCTGAACTTAGCCTGTATTGCTGCTTTTTCCTGGTGTGTTACACCAACAGGATTTTGCGGCACTTACAGCGGGCGGAGTGTGCCTCCTGACCATATTACACCTGAACTTAGCCTGTATTGCTGCTTTTTCCTGGTGTGTTACACCAACAGGATTTTGCGGCACTTACAGCGGGCGGAGTGTGCCTCCTGACCATATTACACCTGAACTTAGCCTGTATTGCTGCTTTTTACTGGTGTGTTACACCAACAGGATTTTGCGGCACTTACAGCGGGCGGAGTGTGCCTCCTGACCATATTACACCTGAACTTAGCCTGTATTGCTGCTTTTTCCTGGTGTGTTACACCAACAGGATTTTGCGGCACTTACAGCGGGCGGAGTGTGCCTCCTGACCATATTACACCTGAACTTAGCCTGTATTGCTGCTTTTTCCTGGTGTGTTACACCAACAGGATTTTGCGGCACTTACAGCGGGCGGAGTGTGCCTCCTGACCATATTACACCTGAACTTAGCCTGTATTGCTGCTTTTTCCTGGTGTGTTACACCAACAGGATTTTGCGGCACTTACAGCGGGCGGAGTGTGCCTCCTGACCATATTACACCTGAACTTAGCCTGTATTGCTGGTTTTCCCATTTCCCTGCAGGCCATTAGAATGTCTGGAAGGCAAACAAGGAGAGGCAGACAGTCAGGAGCCAATAAAAGAGGGCAAGCAGGCTCTGTGTCTAGAGACAACAGTGCTGGTCGTGGACGCGGTGCATCGCCATCAGCACGTGGCCATGGGACACGCTTGTCCTTCTTTTCGGCAGCTGGACGTGTTGAGCCGCATCATGCCAAAGACTTGGTAGAGTGGATGACCAAGCCCTCCTCATCCTCCTCATCCTCTCTCACCCAGGCTCAGGGTACTGGCAAAGCAGCTGCCAAAGCGTCTTCTTCCCTGGTATCAATGTCATCATCAGTCACTCCTTCCCTAGACCAACCATGTCCTCCTGAGGAGTCCCCCGAACTGTTTGAGCACAGTGTTGGGTACATGCTCCAGGAGGATGCCCAGCGTTTCGAAGGGTCTGATGATGATACCCAGCTAGAGGAAGGCAGTAGCGTGAGAGCAGAGAGAGGGGATGCTCAAGAAGGACACCAATCTGGCAGTCATGTTCCAGCAGCTGCAGCATACTGCCAGATTGGCTCCAGTAATGAGCAGGGAGGGGATGATGAGGTCACTGACTCCAAGTGGGTGCCTAATAGGAGAGAGGAGGAGGAGGAGGAGGATGAGGATGAGGAGGAGGCACATCAACGAGGCAGGATGCCCTCGGGGGGCCAGCATAAGGGCAGCACACCGACGGAATCACACTGCAGAGCTCCGCCTGTGCAGGGCGCTGCCTCTGCCCGTTATTCAAAAAGTTCTTTGGTGTGGGCCTTTTTTGAGTCGAGTGCATCAGATCGCACAGCTGCTGTTTGCAACATATGTCTCAAGCGTATATCGCGTGGCCAAAACATCACCCGCTTGGGCACCACATGCTTGACCAGTCATATGTTGACCTGCCATGCAGCTCATTGGCAAGCCTACCTTAAAGACCCACACCAAAGAACAAAGCTGACCTCTTCTTGCACCGCATCAGCTGGGATCTCCAACCCCACTATACCTTCAGTCCTCTCTGAAACCTGCTCTGAGAGGAATGAAGGTGTAGAATTAGGTGTGTCACAGCCAAGTACTTGTGGGAACTCTGCTAGCAGTACACCGACGTCCGATTCTAGCAGGCAAATTTCCCTGCCCCAGCTGCTGGACCGTCGAAAGAAGTTCACTCCAAGCCATCCACATGCCCAGCGGTTGAATGCTAGCTTGGCTAAATTGCTAGCGCTTCAACTGCTGCCTTTTCAGTTGGTAGACTCGGCCCCCTTCCGTGAGTTTGTGCAATGTGCGGCTCCTCAGTGGCAGGTTCCCAAACGCCACTTTTTCTCACGGAAGGCGATTCCGGCTCTCTACCGGCATGTGGAAGGCAATGTCTTGGCCTCGCTGGACAGGGCGGTCAGCGGTAAGGTGCATATTACCGCTGACTCATGGTCCAGCAGGCATGGACAGGGACGTTACCTTTCTTTCACGGCCCATTGGGTCACTCTTTTGGCAGCTGGGAAGGATGCAGGACAAGGTGCAGTAGTGTTGGAGGTTGTTCCACCGCCACGCCTCCAAAATGCTACTACTGGTTGTGACACACCTCTGTCCTCCACCCCCTCCTCTTCTTCCTCCGTGGCCTCTTCCTGTGCTTTGTCCTCGGAACCAGCGGTGCTCCGTAGGCGTTCAAGGGGCTACGCAAGTACGCAGGCAAAAAGATGCCATGCCGTGCTTGCGCTGGTGTGTTTGGGGGACAGGAGCCACACTGGGGCAGAGGTTCTGTCTGCTCTGCAGGGGCAGGCCGAGAGGTGGTTGACGCCACGCCAGCTTAAGCCAGGAATGGTAGTTTGCGACAATGGCACCAACCTCCTCTCCGCTCTCCGACAGGGACAACTGACCCATGTGCCCTGTGTGGCTCACGTCCTTAACCTGGTGGTGCAGCGGTTCTTGGGCAGGTACCCGGGTTTACAGGATGTCCTGAGGCAGGCCAGGAAAGTCTGTGTGCATTTCCGCATATCTTATAATGCCAGTGCTCGCCTGGCTGAGCTGCAAAAGGAGTTGAACCTGCCCAAGAACCGCCTTATATGTGACATGCCCACCAGGTGGAACTCAACGTTGGCCATGCTGCAGCGGCTGCACATGCAGCAGAGGGCCATCAATGAGTACCTGTTCGACTACGGCACCAGGACAGGGTCAGGGGAGCTCGGGTTTTTTTCACCACGCCAGTGGGGCATGATCAGGGATGCATGCACTGTCCTGGCACCATTTGAGGAGGCCACGAGGATGGTGAGCAGTGACAGTGCATGCATCAGTGACACTGTACCTCTTGTCCACCTGTTGGAACATACGCTGCGTGGAATAATGGACAGGGCACTTGAGGCAGAACAGAGGCAGGAAGAGGAGGACTTCCTTGCCTCTCAAGGCCCCCTTTACCCAGACAGTGTTCCTTCTGTCCCACCCATCGCACAGGAAAAAGGAGGAGGAGGAGGATTGTGTCAGCATGGAGGTGGAGCCTGGCACTCAGCATCATCAGCAGCAGTCTTTTAGGGATGATTTACAGTCCCAAGAAACCAGTGGACTTGTACGTGGCTGGGAGGAGGTGGCTGCGGATCATGTCGTCCTTAGTGACCCAGAGGACTCCGGACCGAATGTCTCAGCTAACCTACGCTGCATGGCCTCCCTGATCATGCAAAGTCTGCGGAAGGATCCTCGTATTCTTCGGATCAAGGAGAGGGACCATTACTGGCTGGCCACTCTCCTTGATCCACGGTACAAGGGTAAGGTTGCGGACCTTATCTTACCGTCGCAGAGGGAGCAGAGGATGAGACAACTCTGGGAGGCCTTGCAGAAAGGTCTGTGCAACGCGTTCCCAGAGACTGGGAGGGTACAAACTCCTGGTCCTGGACAACGAGTTGCTGAGGCTTCGGTCAGTCAAAGAAGGAGCGGTGGGGAAGGTGGCCGTTTGACCGATGCGTTCAGACAATTCTTTATTCCGCAACCCCAAGGTATGATCGGTTCCAGCAACCATCGCCAGCGTCTGATATACATGGTGCAGGAATACCTAGGGGCAAGGTCAGACTTGGACACCTTCCCCACCGAAAATCCTCTGGCTTACTGGGTCTTGAGGATGGATCACTGGCCAGAGCTTGCACAGTATTCAATTGAGCTACTGGCCTGTCCTGCATCCAGCGTTCTTTCAGAACGCACATTCAGTGCTGCTGGAGGATTTGTCACGGATCACAGGGTGCGCCTGTCCACTGACTCTGTTGATCGACTGACCTTCATAAAGATGAACCAGTCTTGGATCACCACCAGCTACCAAACACCTGAAGCTGATATAACAGACTAATTTATTTTCAAATGTCACATCCCTTCAAGACTGATGCTGATGCTGAGAGACTGTCCTGTTATGTTGACTGACTATCTTCCTCCTCCTCAATGATCCGATTGATGATGATAGCTTGGAAGAACATTTTTGTTTCTGGGTGGCCCAATTTTTCAGCCCCTGTTTAACAGGGGCGTGTTATTACAATTTTTTATGCAATGCTTTGCAGCAGGGCTCATTCCTGCACTCCAACTAGAGTATCTGGGAGTGGTTGCAGTGTCGTGGCACCAGCACCAGTGGCTAAGGCCCAATTTTTCAGCCCCTGTTTAACAGGGGCGTGTAATTACAATTTTTGATGCAATACTTTGCAACAGGGCTCATTGCTGTGCTCCAAGTACAGTATCTGTGAGGGGTTGCAGTGTTGTGGCACCAGTGCCTAAGGCCCAATTTTTATGCCCCTGTTTAACAGGGGCATGTAATTACAATTTTTTATGCAATGCTTTGCAGCAGGGCTCATTCCTGCACTCCAACTAGAGTATTTGGGAGAGGTTGCAGCGTCGTGGCACCAGCACCAGTGGCTAAGGCCCAATTTTTCAGCCCCTGTTTAACAGGGGCGTGTAATTACAATTTTTGATGCAATACTTTGCAACAGGGCTCATTGATGTGCTCCAAGTACAGTATCTGTGAGGGGTTGCAGTGTTGTGGCACCAGTGCCTAAGGCCCAATTTTTCTGCCCCTGTTTAACAGGGGCATGTAATTACAATTCTTGATCTAATAATTCACAGCAGGGCCCATTCCTGCGCCCACCAAGACTAACTGTGAGGCCTTACAGTGTTGTGTCAACACCACCACCACCACCAAAGGCCCAATTTTTCAGCCCCTGTTCAACAGGGGCATGCAATTACAATTCTTTTTTTTTTCTCCAAAAGGATGTTTATTGAAAAATATATTAAGCAAAAGTTTACAAACCATTGCACAATGTGTAGTATTATATCCATAGAACACTTGAATATTTAGATAACTTTTGAAATAATAAACAAAAACACAAATACAAAGCTGTAAATATACCATAATTCTCTCCCGCACTCCCCAGACCCCCATATTTCCAAATTATACTCAAACAAGACTCAACCCCGTCACCCCCACCAGGCCCCAACTGCAAACTGCATATGGGACCCGCAAACCCCCACCCCCGTTCCCCCACCAAACAGCCTATAAAAGCATTCTGTCCAGTACAAGCTCGAGCGGAGAGAGCCCCGGGGTATTCAACCAAGGAGCCCATAGCTTTTCAAATTTCCCCTGGTGACCTCTGTGCTGATAGATGTATTTCTCTAGGCGTAGGGTACGTCCCATCTGAGTTATCCATTCACTCAGTCTAGGAGGTTCTTCTGCTTTCCAATGGTGAAGAATGAGTTTGCGGGCCTGAAAAAGGGCTCTACCGATGGCTGATTTTGGATTGTCCTCTAGTGGCAGGCCATCCACAACCCCCAGGATACAGATCCTGGGGTCCTGCGGAATCTCCACCGAGAACACCTCCCCTATGGTTTTAAGAACCCCCCTCCAGTAGAGATGCAACTTGGGGCATCGCCACAGCAAATGGATGAGGTCCCCGTGATCCCTAGCACATCTCGGGCAGCTGTCCTCCTCTCCCAGACCCATCCTGTGCAATCTCGCAGGCGTAAAGTGTACTCTCAGCAATATGTACAATTGGGACAGGCATTGGGCAACGTTAAGCGAACTTCCCTGAACTGCTAACAACGCCTCCTCCCACTGACCCTCCTCAAATAGACCAACATCCCTTTCCCACAAGGCTATTACCCCCGCAGGAAAGCCCGGCAAAAAAGAGGATAGTAGCATGGCGTATGTTCTAGAGATGAAACCCTTAAAACTGGGCACCCCCATCATAGAGTGAAAGATTGGGGCTGGAGACAATATCCACGGGTTGTTTCCCGCCTGGGCCCTAACTGCATGGCTTAACTGTAAGTAATAAAAGTGCATGGACCCATGCAGCCCAAACTGCTCCTGCAGCTCCACAAAGGGCCGCAAACAGCCATTGGAAAAGATGTGGACCAAATGGGTAACTCCACCCCTCCTCCAACGCTCCGCACAGGTCAAAAGAAGCAGCTCCCCATAATACCGGTTGCTCCAAATCGGGCTGTAAACTGTAAACCCCTCAATCTTTTGTATTTGACGTGTTTTATTCCAAATTTTTTGGATCAGGGCATAGGTGGGGAAGAGCTTGTTTGACTTGGCAAATTGCAATGCCTCAAGGCCTGTTACTACACTTTCCGCTCCCGTGGTGCGCAGCATCAGGGCAACTGTAGGGTCCCCCACCTCCCCCTCCATGACCGGCCTTTCTGTTAGGGCTCTAGCAACGTGCTGCAACTGCACAGCTACATAATATAACCATGGATTTGGGAGGGCCAGACCCCCCTCCTCCTTGGATCTCTGCAACTGCTCCAATTTGATTCTAGGGGTTTTGTTAAGCCAGAGAAGAGATCGAAATAGAGAATTAACGATTCTGAAAGATTTTAACGGGATCACAATGGGAGTGTTATGTAGAACGTACAAAAGTTGTGGCATATAAATCATTTTAATGAGGTTGGCCCTGCCCGCCATGGACATCCTCAGTTTAGACCATATTTTGGATTTATCCCTAATCCTAGTCAGAAGGGGCGATAGATTGAGAGAAATGTACTCACTAAGTTGTGGAGTGACCCATATACCCAAATATTTAAATTGCCGTGAGACTGGGATATCCTGCAGCATGGGTCCCTGGTCCCCCGGGGAGTCCAATAGCATCATTGAGGATTTAGTCCAGTTAATTACCAGGCCAGAAAATGAGCCAAAGTTCCGGACCACCGCCATAGCCTCTCTCAGGAAACCCCCCGTATCCCCCAGCAGCAACATCGTATCGTCCGCATAGAGCATGATTTTTTCATGCGTCTGGCCATACTTAAACCCAGATATTAAGGGGTTGGACCTAATGAGAGCAGCCATTGGTTCTATGGCGATGGCAAAAAGCAACGGGGATAGGGGACACCCCTGCCGCGTCCCCCTATGAAGAGGGAACGGAGGAGAGACCCTGCCCGCCTCCCTAATGACCGCCGAAGGGGAATATAGAAGCTGCACCCAGGAGCGGTACACCGGTTCAAAACCAAATTTTTTCATCGTTTCCCACAGATATTGCCACTCGATGCTATCGAATGCTTTATGAGCATCAAGGGACAGCAGAGCCCTATCCCCAATATTATCCGCAGGAGACTGCATGTTAAGAAACAATCTCCGAAGGTTAATAGCTGTGGATCTTTCCGGTATAAAGCCGGATTGGTCCGAGTGTATTATGGATGCAATTACCCCATTCAATCTCGTGGCCAATACCTTAGCAAGGATTTTAATATCAGTCTGCAGTAGCGATATCGGCCTATACGAGCCCGGGTCTAATGGGTCCTTCCCAGGTTTGAGCAGGAGGACTATACTGGCTTGTCTCATAGATTCGGGTAGACGGTGTGTTTCCCTGGCCATATTTAGGGTACGGAGCAGTTGTGGTAAAATCTCTTCCCCATATTGTTTATACACCTCTATCGGGATGCCGTCGTCTCCAGGTGCCTTGGAGTTGGGAAAGGAGCTGGTGGCTGCAAGCATTTCCTCCACTGTAATGGGAGCTTCCAGAGATTCCGCCTGGGACTCCGTCAAACACGGTAGTTCTATTCCCCGCAGAAAATCCTGAAGCTCCTCCATCGTATGGGTCTGTTTAGATCTATATAGATCCGCGTAGAAGTCCCTCAATTCCCGCATGACAAGATCTGGGGTATTAACCATCCTCCCCGCTGTGTTGCGTGATGCCCCGATGGATGGAGATGACTGCTGGGATCTAACCAATTTAGCTAGTAGTTTGCCTGTCTGTTCCCCCTCCTCATAGAAAGCTAGTTTAGTAAAAAATCTTTTTTTTATCCGCTTTGGATGCATCTATTCTATTTAATGAGTCCTGTGCCGCTATCCAAGCCTCCCAGGAGCCCTCCCCGGAGTTGGCGATGTACTCCGCCTCCAAGTGTCTAACCGGCCTGCTCTCTCTGTTCCGAGGTATTGCGCTTAATGACATTGACTTCAGATATAAAGACCCCCCTCAGGAAAGCTTTAAAAGCATCCCAAGAGGCGTTCAAATCAGGGTGGCCAGCATGTCTCTGCCAGTACTGCGCAATGTCAGCCTCTATTTTAGCATGAGAGGGGAAGAGATTCAGCCAGAAAGCGTTCAGCTTCCATGGCGCTCTTTGCAAGGTAGATTCCGGCCTCACCCTCAGGTGAACCAGTAGGGGAGAGTGATCCGAGATGCTCCTGGGAAGATACTGCACCTTCTCAATATACTGGTATGCCTCTGCTGAACACAGACACAGGTCAATTCTGGATAAAGACATATGCGTCTTTGAAAAGCAGGAAAACTGCTTCTCCAGAGGATTTCTATTTCTCCAGGGATCCATCCACCCCACTTCCTCCATAAACCTAGCCAGAGCTGGCTTGTTATTCCCTGTTCCACCCGATGGGGAAGGGTGCCTATCTAATTTTAGGTCCGTAACACCATTCAGGTCCCCTGTTAAAATCAGGGGAACCCCTGGACTACAGAGCTGGAATGCCAGCAAGGCACGCAAAATCAGCGTGTTAAATGGTGGTGGGACATATACTGCTGCCAGAATGAACGTAAAGTGGTAGAGGCTACAGTGCAAAAAAACATATCTCCCCTCCTGGTCAATCCTTGAATCAAACAATTGGAAGTCCAGTGACTTATGTATCAGGACACTCACACCCCGCGAGTACGAGGTATGAGTGGAGTGATATGCCCATCCCGCCCAAGCACACCTCACCCCCGACAGTGTGTCAGGAGTCAAATGAGTTTCCTGGAGAATACACACTGCCGGGAGATGTTTTCTGATGGAAGTGAACACCATGGTGCGCTTAAGTGGATCACTCAGGCCCCTGATGTTCCAAGACACTAAAGGTACACTAGCCATCATGTAACCATGTAATAGTAAATGCAACAGTGCAGTTGAGCGACTAGGGTTGTCCACCGGCCAAACCTGGCGTACAATGGACCCCCGCAGTCGCCATTCAAAAACATACAGATAACACATAGTTTTATATCCCCCCTCCACCCAACATCCAATGTCTTTCTCCTGCCCCCTCTACCGAGGTGCGACATGTGCAGTGTTAGTACTTGGGTAACAAAGTTGGGAAGAGGGGGGGGGACCAGCTGGGGCGGAAAGATTGTCAATCAGAGAGGGACTCCGGGCGGGGGAAGGGGTCATCCAGTGCCCACCAGGCAAAGCCTGCACGGCCAGCGCCGGTCCTGGTATGTACCCGTATAGAAAAACGAGGGGGAGGGGGGCGGGGAAGGGTACAACAAAGTCATTTGTCCGCCTGTGACAACAGGGCCTCCAGAGCGCGAGAGAGAGAAAAAAAATGAGGAAAAAAATAAAAAAAACACCTATCAACCGTACTAGAAGGTCCTGGGAGTGAACAGAAACCCAGTGCGGGCTCAGGTGCAACAGGCATACACTGGCCCAAGTCCGATACCCCTCAGGGTATACCAACGATAGTTCAAATTGCATGCTGATTTCTAATGCTCATTTCCTGGCAAAAACATAGGTATGTGTCTCCCGGTCGTGTGACCTTGTGGCTGCAATGTATCTTGCTTCAAACTAAGGATACTTCAAGGGTATACCCCACCGCAGGGGTCAGTCTGCATCCGCCGCCGGCCCACCTGCCTGGTGGAAGAGATGATCATTTGTGTCTAGCCAAGCTGAGGCTTCCGTCGCCGTTTCAAAGAACTGTACCCTGTCCCCTGCCACTATTCGGAGCTTGGCAGGATACAACATTGCATAGTTGGCCCTCAGGCGCTGCAGTCGCTTCTTCACCTCCCCAAATTTAGCCCTGCGTCTCTGCACCTCCGCCGAGAAGTCTGGGTAGAAGGATACTCTCACTCCATTAAACTGGATATTGCGTTTTTCTCTAGCCAGTCGCAGGATAACCTCCTTGTCCTTAAAGTTAAGGAGTTTGGCCAGCATGGTGCGGGGCAGATTTCCCGGAGGCAATGGCCTAGGAGGCACTCTGTGTGCGCGTTTCACTGAGTAGAAGGGGGTAAAGACATCTTTGCCAAAAATCTCTAGCAACCAGCCCTCCACAAACGCCGTAGGGTCTCTGCCTTCCGTTTTTTCTGGAAGACCCACTATGCGGACATTGCTCCTTCTCAAACGATTCTCAATGTCCTCATTTCTAAGTTCATTGGCAGCGGCAACCCTGGCAGTGACCTGCATATCTCTGATAAGGGGAGCCATCCTGTCTTCCACTTCACTGACCCGACCCTCCACTGCAGTGGTGCGTTCCCGGATCTTCTGGATGTCATGGCGGATCAGCCCTACATCCTCCCTCAGCCCTCCAAAGTGTACCTGCAGAGTTTCCACAGAGGCCATGCATTTATTTACAGCTCTAAGGATTTCTGCCAGGGTGGGTTGTTCAATGTCTCCCTCCTCCTCCTCCTCTACCATGTCTGGTGAGGACTGATCTGAGGCCTGCTGTAATGACTGCATGGAGGATTCCTCTGTGTGCTGTGGGCAGAGGATAGCTGGAGTAGCTTCCAGGTCCTCCTCAGCAGATCGCCCCCCCCCACACTGTTCAGTTTTTGTGTATAGTATGTCATATCCTTAGGGCCATCTTTCCCCTGTGCTTTGGGGGTTTTGGGTGCTTGCTTACCCGAGTCCTTCTTGTCCCCTCGTGTGCGCTGCTGCGCCACGGCGCCATTTTGGCTGACCTGCATGTCGTCCCCCTTCTGCTGGTTGCGTGTCAACATGCCGGTTTTAGAAGCTGGCGGTGGGCTCAGGACGTGCCTGGGTCTTTCGGGATACTGCTGGTGGGTTCCGGTGCCGGTTTCAGCAAGTGGTTCGGCCGGGAGAAGGATCACTAAAGGATACACTCAGGGAGCTCTGTGAGACACGTCCGCTCACATGCCGCTCTTGGCCACGCCCCGCAATTACAATTCTTGATCTAATAATTCACAGCAGGGCCCATTCATGCGCCCACCAAGAGTAACTGTGAGGGCTCACAGTGTTGTGGCAACACCAACATGTAAGGGGCAAATTTCAGCTGAGTATATACGGCAGGCCCCTACTTTCAAACATCCAACTTACAAACGACTCCTCCTTGCAAACGGAAGGATACAACAGGAAGTGAGAGGAAATCTACCCCTAGGAAGGCAAATTCTCTCCTGTAAGAGTTAATATGGGAAAAAAGGGTCTCCTCTCCACTGATGTTTTATCACCAATTCTTGTTTCAATAAAAAAACCAAATTTTCAAAAAACATTTGTCATTAGGACGGAAAGTGAGGTGAACTGTTCTGAACAGGTGCACACTGCACAGACAGCAAAACAAATGTTACAGGGGTGATAATCCTTCCCTATGTTTTCCAAAAAGCTTAAAAATAGATTTTTTGGCTGGAGCTACACTTAAACAATGTACCTGTTGAAAATTACAAACAGATTCTACATAAGAACAAACCTTGTATGCACCGCCTGTATACGGCTGTTCAGAGTATATAGGGCCTTTTTTATTTTGTGTGCGGGGTTCCCCTTAATATCCATACAAGACCCAAAGGGGCTGGTAATGGGCTGGGGTAGGGGGGGGGGGGATGTGTGTGATGGGGTAGCTATGCCATTTTTCTTAAAGATTTTCATCCATATTCCTGGGACCAGACATTACATTAAAGCCGCAAGCAGTTTTAAATGGCTTTTTTTCCTTTAGAAATGTAATTTTGTGCAGGGACAGTTCTAAACACGGGAAACACGTGGCACTTCACTTTAGACACCCCCCAGGTACGATATTTAAAGGAATATTTGACTTTTTTTTTTCACTTTATGCATCATTAAAATGACTGCTCCAGAAAAACTGCCGTTTTTAAAACTTCTTTTTGCATTGATACATGTCCCCTGGTGCAGAACCCGGGTTCCCAAACCATTTTTAGGACAATAACATGCATAATAGTCGTTATAATTAGCACTTTAGATTTTGAACGTTCGCATCCATTGTATTTAATAGGGTTCTAAAGTTCGTGCGAACTTTCGGTCCGTTCGCGGGTTCTGGTGCGAACCGAACATGGGGGTGTTCGGCTCATCACTAATGTTGGGGTAATATATAAGGAAGATAAACGGGGATTTATCATATAGACATTAGGTTTGTATTGTTTCAATGGAGCTCTAAAGCTGAAATATACCGATAAATAAAAAACATAAAAAAAAAAAAAATAATGCTGCTACCATTTTTGCATATAATAACAATATATGCTAAGAAAGAAAAAACAACAAAAAAAGAACTAAAGAGACAAGATAGAAGAGAGGGAATGGTAAAAAGAAGAAGAGAAAAAAATAAAGATTGTAGGTAGATAAGATAGAAAAGGTTGAAAAGGTCTCCGGAGTATCCTATTATGTTGGTCTTATGTTATTAGTATATTAAATAGCTAGTAGTTATATTACCAAGGTCTTAATAATGTGATGTCAAAGTTGGGAGGGAAAAAATGAGTCACCCAAGGATTCCAGATTTTTTCAAACTATTTTTATTTTCATCACTAGGAGCTGGGTAAAAGGGTCCTTGTTTAAGCACGTTGTGACCAATGCAGTGGCAGAGTGACAATGCTCTGCACTGTATCCCACAATATCCTGCCTGGAAATTACCATCACATATTTTCCAATAGAAAGAATAATTTGCCGCTGCCGCTGCCTCACCCTCTTACATTGATTGATGTTCAGCTGTTAGGTCCACACTTCCACTATACCATTGACCTATGTGAGTAGAGGCTGCCCAGGTAAATATGAAAAAATCTGATTTGCCTAGTTGGATTCCATTTGACCACCCCTCCTTCTCCTTCCATCCTGCTTTTTTCCCTTTCCCCTTACCACCCTCCCCCCTCCATTTTTAACTCTTGTTACTTGAAAATCTATGTCCTTTGATGGTATATTTTGCCACTTTATTGCCCCTGACATTTTGACCTGAAATATTATTTTGGTGAGGCTTGTGCAGACTATGCACTCCTATATCTACAGTGTGCTTATCTATGCTACTTGAACTGCTGCACTACTTTTGACATGTTATGGTACATTTTACTAATCTCTATGAGTAAGGTTCTTTGCCGAAACGTGTAAGCTGCTGTAACTTGCACACATTACTCTTTATTAACAAAGTACTTTTATCGAGAGGGCGAATTGCCGACTCTTCATCTTATACTCTCATGGTACATTGTACTTTCAAAACCCCTTAATAAAGTTTTCTACCGTAAAAAAAAAAAAAGTATAATTTGTTGTACTGAAAAATACTTGCCTTGGTCCAGAATTCTAATGCTTCTGGGAGGTGCATTGGATGTCACTGCCACACTGCTGTCTCCTGGGATAGTTGGGTGCTCAAAATCCTGCAATAATACACTTCACATTGCAGGGGCATATTATCACACAAACTTAAGCTCCCAGCTATCTCAGGAGTCAAAGTTATGGTGAAGTGATATCACCTGCTGTTCCTGGAAGCTTTAAAAGCTAGGGTCAATGTAAGTTTTTTAGCATCAACTTTTTTTTTAAATCACAAAAGTCAAAGGTGATTTGACTTGGGGGTGGGGGGCTTTCAACCTTCCATTTTCGTGTTAGGCCCGCTTTAAATAGTGAGAACAGGGGACACACCTGGTCAATGTGCATAAGCGCAGCAACTTTCTGAATACAATCACAGCCTGTAATAATTTTGAAATATGCTTTATGAAAAAACACATGCAGCCTGTTATCACTGTAGTGCATGAGGACAAGGGTAGGCTATAAAGAGGCTGCCTGAATCCTGACTACCTGCAAGTGCCTACATGGCTGCTGGAAAACCACATTTTTATATAATCAAAGGGTTGGCTTATGCAAAAGCCCCCTTTTTGGGCCTTCTAAGCCAGGTATCCTAAGGGCAATGCAGTGTATTTTGGTTACCAAAAATGTGGTCTCCAAAAGTCCAAAATTTATTTGCCAGATTCTTGTACCTAAAAACATGCAGAATTCACTGCGAAAGTATGGTAGCACTGATCCAGAATCCTCATCCCTATCTTTAACATATAAAACCATTTTGTTTCAAGCTTATTTCTTTTAATTACTCATTCTTCTATTAAAACCATTACATGTACATTCAGCAAGGACCCTTATGAATGCTAATTCTTTGGATAATGATATAATGCTTTTGTATATATATCCGGCCTAACAATGGGCCAAAGAACAGAGATCCCAAGGTCATGGATGCATTCAATGTATGAGGCAAATGATTATACTTGCAAAATAAAAAAAAATACACAAAAGGAATGTATTTCATTAAAAGCATGTATGTAAGAATGTCTATCATAGCACTTACTATCTCTTTGGGATATTTCTGTTTTGTTGTTCGTAAAAAGTTTATTCTTTAAAACTGATACATATCCAATAAACTTGATTAAATAGTGGCGCTATGTTTATACTAAATATAAACTCAACTAAAAGCAAAATGTATGATAACGAGTGATACAAAACATCAAATATCATGCATACACACAATTCCAAATAACTAAACACAGATTAACAGTGACAAATAGTTTTCAAAGTGTCCATGTGTAAAGTGTAAAAATGAAAAAAACAAAAAGAAAAGTGCCAGTCCTCGTGAAAAAAATCCAAATAAATGAATGGTTCTTCTTTACAACTGTGACTTTCCCCACACCTTTAGTGATTCCTCTCCCATAGGAAATAAACTCACCAGAAATATATATGGATATATTGGAAAAAATCCACGCTAACCTTAAAATAAAATAGTGAATTAACTTTTCAAAAATGACTAAAATTAATAGTGATAGTCAATATGATAAACAATTATATGGGTGCTGCTATAGTGAAAATATTATCTGGAATAACCGCTACATAAAATGTGCAAAAATTGGAAATAACACTGCGCTACCCTTTGAATAAGCAAACAAAGTGCTAATTGGAACATGTGGGTTCTCACACACAGATACCACCAATAGGAAAATCCCGTGTAATTGTCATTAAACATATAATGTAAATGAGAACAAAAAATTACTAATACAAAATATATAGATAAAAAAGTGCAAAGTTCCAAATAAGGTTGATTCAGCCGAACAATCACATCTGCTGATGTATGTGCGATGTAATCTTCTAAGCTGTTATAAGTGGAGACTCCATATCCAAATGGTTCAGATAAGAACGACAAGTTAAAAAAAAAAGTGACGTCATGGGTGGAGCTGTCGAACGTGACGTCACTACGCAAACAGCTGATCGGCAGAGACCACAGCTGAGTACTTGCAGCGTTTTTTTTTAACTTGTCGCTCCTTAATGGACTATCTGTTTGATGCTTTTTATCCAGCCTAAATAAAGGATATCTTATTTTTTTAACTAAGAATTACTGCACCATGAGTTCTCCATTTTTTTCTTCCAAAATACCTCTTTTCGTATGAGATAAGCACGCCAACTGATACCAGGAGGGAGATTTCTTTCAGCCTTGGAAGTGGAGGAAGATACCGTCCGAGCCCAGTGCTCTTTGGTCGTCAGCTTGGTGGGAAGTATATATGAGCTTGAGCCCCAAAGATCTCCGTCATAGAGATCCACCGGATTTGGTAAGCTGCTACTTCCTACGTTGTATATTTACTATGGTGACCTTGCGGGCTGTACTATGTGGGAAGAACTAAGCGACTCTTAAAGGTCAGAGTATCTGAACATCTGGCAAATATTAGAAAGGGTTTTAAATACCATAGTGTCTCCTTGCACTTTAAGGAGAAGCATAATCAGGATCCTTCTGTTCTCCAATTTTGTGGCATTGACTGTACCTTTCCCAAGTGGAGAGGGTCCAATCGGGTAAGGGATCTGTCACAAAGAGAAACGAAATGGATATTTCTTCTCAAAAGTTTATACCCGAGAGGGTTAAACATTGAGCTTGACTTGAATCGTTTTATTAATAATTTTTAATTATAAATTTTTATTAATTTTCATTACATGATGTATAATAATTCAGGCTAGTACTGGCTAACAGAGATGAGATTAATGTTAGACTCCTAATGGGAGATGTGTGTGCCGTTGTCTAAATTTCCAATGATACAAGTTCCGCATATTGCTATGTTTTTTATTTCATTTTTTATTTCATTTTTTAATATATACGCAAATATATATGTTTTGAGTATATATGGTGAATAACCTACTCTAACCTATTATAAAATCAGTCCAAAGAATTATGGTTTTAATATATATATATATGTTTAATATATCTGCATGTCTCCCTGCTTTGGGCAGTGTGACATTTATACTGATTTTTTATGCATTTTATCATGGTGTTTATTTTGTATATTAAATGTCAAGGTTTGATATTCAGTGCACTTGTTATGCTCCAGGTAATATAGAGCCTCAATGACCAATATGGACGGGGTCATAGCCGTTGTTTTGCGGTCATGGGGACACGGATAACCTGTGGGTGAAGGGGGGGTTAAATTCTTTAATTAATCCTGTAGACTATATAAGAGAAGCTGTAAAGCCGTGCAGCCAATCCCAATGATTAAGTCCTATTGACGAAACATGTCTGAGGGCGTGGTCAGCACGGCAATCACCTGTGACTCCTGACTTACCATACCATCGGTTGTTGCAGTTTGAGATAGAACGAGTGATCGCAGAGGAAGGGTGAGACCGTACAAACAGCTTATCTGGGTCCGCCGTGACCGCAATTCACCGCACTATCTCTTGAGGCTGCCACTTGATCTACCTGTTCCTGTGTGTTGTGGTCGATATGCTGTTTTTTACTTGAAGTGATGTAAGTGCAATGGTTGAAGTGTTTTTGTTGGTTTGAAATAAATTGGCTTTGACATACTTCACTATTAGAGGTACTTTTTTCATTTTCATGTGGAACATATGATTGACTGAACACCATTGGAACAGGCTTATTAACCCTGGTGGGTTCACTTTTGCTGTTTTGCCGAACACGAGAGTGTAAGGCATATATTTCTGGTGAGTTTATTTCCTATGGGAGAGGAATCACTAAAGGTGTGGGGAAAGTCACAGTTGTAAAGAAGAACCATTCATTTATTTGGATTTTTTTCACGAGGACTGGCACTTTTCTTTTTGTTTTTTTAATTTTTTCACTTTACACATGGACACTTTGAAAACTATTTGTCACTGTTAATCTGTGTTTAGTTATTTGGAATTGTGTGTATGCATGATATTTGATGTTTTGTATCACTCGTTATCATACATTTTGCTTTTAGTTGAGTTTATATCTAGTATAAACATAGCGCCACTATTTAATCACATTTAAATATCACCATTATACACTTTACTTTTAAGTGGCAGCTTCAGGTATTCTGTTATCCTAGTGCGCAGTGGTGGTTTGAGAAAAGAACTTGGAAATTGGGGAGGGCGTTAAGCAAACGTTTTTTTCTTCTTACCTGTTGGCATATATCCAATAAACTATAAGTCATATATCTGACATTTTTGCAGATTTGGCAGACACAAATGTTGGCGGATTTGACTAATTTAAAAAATATGTTTTTATTTTTTCAAAATCATACTTACCTACGTGAATGCAGCATCTGCCTGATGCTGCATCTGTCCCCGCTGGCTCTAAGACTGATAACCGAGTGATCAAAGAGCACTGATCGCTTGGTTCCCAGAGCTCCGTGAGCAAAGAGCTGGTGACTGTCAGTCACTGGCTCTCTGCTCCTCTGTGCTTACTGGAGTGCTGGGCTGTGGAGGGGGCGTGAGTGGCTGGCTTAGCCTCTTGGAGAGAGGCTGAACCAGGTGCCAGTCCAGGGTTATGGGCAGATCCCGACTTTATTGTTGCGATCTTGCCCCAGCCTGGACCGGCTCTTTGACGTCAGCCCACAGCAGGCTTCAGCCTGCTGTCTGCTGAAAAGGTTCACAGAAGTGCAGAACAAACTTCTCCTTTGATGTGAACACCTGGTCAGGCAATGGACTTTCAAATATTAGAAAATTCAGAAATATCCTTTTAACCGCTTGTGGACCGCCCACTGTACATTTACTGCGGCAGGGTGGTCGCTATGCACCAGATCACACTTACGGGTCTGGGGTATGCACATGCGCCTCCGGCGACCCACTCCCACTGTGATCACACAACAATGTGTTTCTACAAAGAAGGAACACAGGTCTTTGCCTTCCCCTAGTCAAAGCACAGTGAGTAAGCACAACCTAGGCACATAGTTAATCCTTTGATCACCCCTGATGGTAACCCCTTCCCTGCCAGTGTCATTAGTACTGTGACGGTGCATATTTCTTAACAAACCAATAAATATATATGCTTTTTGGGATTTTTTTCCCCAAGAAATATGTAGTAGAATACATACTGTATTGGCCTAAATAATGAAGAAATTACTTTTTTTACATTTTTATTGGATGTGTTTTATAGCAGAAAATAAAAATTATTGTTTTTTTTTTTGTTTTTTTAATTGTCGTTCTTTTTTTGTTTATAGTGCAAAAAAACTAACAAAAAAAAATGCTGAGGTGATCAAATACCTCCAAAAGAAAGCTCTATTTGTGGGAAAAAAGGGACACAAAAAGTATTTGGGTACTGGGTACAGTGTCGCACGCCCATGCAACTGTAGGTACTGTGGACCAAAGCAATTTGTTCAGAAAGTTCACAATGGAGGCACTGAAATCACTGCTTCTTCTGACAGAAGGGATTTGGCAAACTGCCAGCTTTCAAATGGAAACAAAAAGAAGGCGTTGTAAGTTGTTGAAAATCAACTGCAACCAGACTTCAAAGATCAAAGAGTTGTGAACCATGAGAATTAATTGTTTCAAAGTTCCTGCAGCTACATCATTGAATTGGGTCATTGAGTGCTTGTTTTAAAGCTGATATATTGCTTATTAAGAATATGTTAATATTTGAAAAAAATAGTTGCGGACTTTGGGAATTTGGCATGTGCCCTAAAAATGTAAATAAAGCTCTTTAGCAGTATAGTTTCTCCCCCCCCCAGCCCCCCCACTATTGATGGTAAATCTAAGCCATTAAAATAACAGCCAGAACTTGCCTGGCACCACAATAGCAACTGAAACGCACCTGAAATCTGCTTCCCATTAATTTCAATTAAATCTTTCACACTATGGCGGTGCGCTGGCGGGGCGGGGCGGTGCAAAAAGTCCCGCAAGCAGCATCCTTGGGGCATGTTTAAACACTTTAAAAAGCGCCCCAAAAACGCCCCTGTCCATTGAAATGAATGGGAAGCACTTCCAAAGTGCTTCAAAAGCGCTGCAAACCGACTCTTTTTTTCTTTGTCACGTGACCTTACAAAAGGTGCACCGCTAGCGCCGTAAAAGCCCCGTTAAAGTGACGCAAAAACGCCCAATGTTTTATGGGCAGTTTTTGAGCGCCTCAGTGTGAAAGGGGTGTAATCACTTCGTTTGATTTAGCTGCAGATTGAAGGGATCAGTTAAGGCAACTTTAGAAGTAAAATATATATATATATTTTTTAATTAAACCTTTTCTTATTTAATATCTAATTAATCCCTAATTAAGCTTAATCAGCCCCAATTAACTCCTTCCTCCCTTTCCCTCCATATAACATTTTTCTGAAGTTTTTTAATTTTATTTCTATTTTCTTTAACCATTAATATTTGAACATATTTTTATTAGCATTCATGTTGTTATTAAATTTTTTCTCCTAGTTCTGTGTTAAAAATATCCCTTTTAAATGTCTTTACCATGCTTTGTACAAGAATCATACTTTTAGTGTCATTAAAAACAGAACAACGTTTTACTGCAAAATTAATACTTTAAAAATACAGCAACATTTCAATAATTTTATAAATACTAGAAAACAAATTTTGCTAACAGCATCGATGATTTAAAGGAGTCATTCAAGCCCATCAAGAAAACCTTGCTTTTAAGTTGTAAAGGACCCTTCAAAATGTAATTCCAGTTTTGTTCAGAAAATAAAAATTGTCTTCAGGGAAAATACTGTATATACAGTGCAAGGCTTTTACATTTATTTTTTTTGAAGATTGGTACCTCTTTTCTGTATTAAAAAAATATCTGTTTGCTTAGCACTTCCTTTCTCAAACCAATTTCCACTGGTCTGCTTTCATTACAGCCATCTAAGTGTTGTATGAAAGGTGTCTGCGTCCTTTTAGACATGGAACATTTTAAAAGGATATCTCACTAACAATAGAAATTTTATTGCAGGGGAAGCCTAAAATTTGACTTGTTCTTCCAAAAAAGCAGTGAACCACTCACACAAGCAGGTAATTAGTTTTTTTGGGAACGCCTCCAGGCTCCCACATTGCAAAGCATAATTATAGAAAATTATAATATCTGCAGATTGAACCTGAAAGGTATTTTTTAAATCAAAACTTTGGAGTGGCTTGAGTGCATTTAGATATGTTATTTTAATCTTTAGTGAAAGTTGATTTTTTTTTGAACATTAATTATTATATATCTTTTTTTTTTTTCTGCATCGATGTAAATTAACTGAATGTTGTTCACACACATTATAATTGTGCAATGTCTGTACAATCTTTTAAAATCTTTT
Source organism: Rana muscosa (assembly GCA_029206835.1). NCBI lineage: Eukaryota > Metazoa > Chordata > Amphibia > Anura > Ranidae > Rana > Rana muscosa. The sequence goes on from CM055122.1 coordinate 487,079,291, forward strand.
TAAGTCTAATGCCGCGTACACATGACCATTTTTAATGATGAGAAAAATGCAATTTTTTAAAATGGTCATTAAAAATGATCGTGTTTGGGCTTCCGAGCATTTTTCACAACGTGAAAAATGGGCAAGAAAAAGTTGGAACACGCTCTAATTTTTCTTGTCGTTTTTCACATCGTCGTTTTTCTCGTCATGAAAAACGGCCGTGTGTAGGCTTTAACGAGGGGAAAAAAAATGCGCATGCTCAGAATCAAGTATGATACGGGTGCACTCGTTCTGGTAAAACTAGCGTTCGTAATGGAGATAGCACATTCGTCACGCTGTAAAGGACTGAAAAGCACGAGGCTGAAAAGCGCGAATCATCTCTCAACAAACTTTACTAACATGAAGGGTGGCGCCATCCGAATAGAACTTCCCCTTTATAGTGCCGTCATACGCGTTGTACGTCACCGTGCTTTACTCAAACATTTTTTTCCACGATAGTGTGTAGGCAAGGCAGGCTTGAGAAGAATCACGTCGAGAAAAATGCAGTTTTTTTCAATGACATTAAAAACGGTCGTGTGTACGCGGCATTACAAGCCAACGTAACTTTTGACAACAGATATCCACATTGTTTGCAAAATTTCTAACAAACAAAGCTGTCTGGGATATTTGGAAAAATTGAGCACCCTTGCCAGATTAGATTTATGTCCAAGATACAATATTGGTCAGTGACAGAAGACTATTTCTAAAGCCTAGTACACACGATAAAATTATCGGACGAATGATCGTCTTTTTTTTTTTTGCATGCTGATCTCCATATCGAAAACGAATAGGTTACTAAAGTACAAAAATTCTCATACGACAGAAAAAAAAATCATAAGTGATGTAATGTGTTTGTATTGTATTTACAGATGAAAATTAAACCGATTAATCGATTAAATGAAAATTGTACGATCTGGTATCGTACAAGAAAATTTCCGTGTTTGTCCCTATGGAAAATTTTGGACGAAAGCTGTGCACTAACGATCAGATTATCGTACGATCGCTTTGAAAACATTATTTTGTTGTATTCACTCCAGGTTAGCACGTTTCTCCTTCAGTAGTATCATTATAGCTTGGCAGGCATCAACCTCTAAGGAATTGATCGCTAATTCCAAAATCAGCTAGATAGGCACCTGATAGAGGCATACCGCACTCTCCAGTCTTTCTTATTACTCTGTCAAAGAGATATTAGAGCCATTAAATTTTGGTACTAGTGTCAGGGTTTCTCCTAGAGGTGCCATAGGGGTCCCTTTGCTCCAATCCATGCCAGCTTTAGTGTTAGGCATATGCTGATGTATACACCAAGTTCAGGGCAAGACCGGTTGATTATTACCCCATATGGGACAATGGCACACATACCAAAAAAAGTGGCACAACTATTATTTAGTTAAGTTGAAGGTAAACAGATAACAAGTGGAGTAACAATGGCAAGGTACTAGGTTTAACATCTCCAAAGAATTTGGTGTCCCTGCTCACCAGAAACCTCTCCCTATGGCTAAAAAAGGCTGTCCCTATCCAGTCTCTACACTAACTACTTTACAACTGTGCACCAACCATAGTATGGCAAAGCTATTCATTAGCACTGCCTACGCCAAAGATGGACACCAAAGTTACCCAGTGTAGCAGTGTCCCAGTTTGACCACTGGTCCCCTGGTAACACCCATGGAGGCTGCAGAGGAACAATGTTCAACTTGTACAGCAGTCAGCAACACAGCACCACCTACAGAGGACATGGTAACCTACACTTGCGTACATAGTCATTCAAATAATTTTTTACCAGATTTGCTCTACAAAGTTCAGATAGTGTTAGGCAACACTGGGCAATATCTATCTAACTTTTGTTAATTTAGTTTCATAAACAGTGATATACAGTAGTTGTGTTGTATTTAAAAACACTGCAAGTAATGTAGCTGTTGTTCTTTAAAAACATTAGTGTGCTCCTCAGTTTCTGTTTGTGCCTATAACTGCTTTTTCTGTAGTGAAATCACAGGCAGTGATATCAGCCTTGCTGAGTTCTCCTCTGCTCAACTACAGAACATGTCACTCTAATGTTTTGAAAATAATTAGATATGGGGAGGTGTTCAGTAGCCCACCAGAATAAATTTGGGATATGCTGACAGATTTCAAAGAAGCAGCTTACTGTGCCAAATCAAACAGGAATTTAGGGGCACACTAGATTTCCTACTAATCAACAGTTTTGTTTTGTATTTTCTGCGTTTTTGAAGGAGAAATTGTTTGGGAAATGTGTATGTATTTCTAAGATCTACTAATATTTTTTTTTATTATTTGCTCAGACATAGTTTACATGTTAGGAAGGCAATCAGTTCCATGTTTTATTTGTGAATTAACAATCCAGAGTACAGTACATTCTGAATGTCCATTGATATCCCCCATGAAAAGTATCCCCTGTGAAAAGTAGAAGCAAAGGACACATTTTTCTTCAAGGTGACCTCCCACGAACATCTGCAGTGCAATGGTATTCCAGCCAAAATTGGCATTTTCTATATATAAGCCTAGAAATAGATTTCCTAATCTCATTTGGTTTCTCCCTTAACTTGCGGCACTGACCATACACCTGCCTGCCACATCACAGCATATCATGATATTAGGCTTGTCTGGATACTGCAAGTATGCACATATGCCAACTATATATTTTATAGTATAAATGCAATAATCTAGTACAAATACACAGTGCTAGCAGCCATGTTGATAATATGCTCCAGAAAGAGCTTATAGCTAAGTACCTATTCAAAACGTACAGGAAAAGGCCCACAGATACTCTCATTTGGTGCTACTTAATGCCTTGCCAATGCTCTATTCCTGGAGTTATCTGTGGGCATTTGAAGACTTAAGCCCCGTACACACGATCAGAATATTGTACAAAAAAATAAAGTTTTCAAAGTGATCGTACGATAATCTGCTAATACACAGCTTTCGTCCGAAATTTTCCATAGGGACAAACACAATTTTTTTTTCAGTATACACCCTTTTTAATGGACCACCCTGCAACAAAAGGACCAAGACATCTCCCAGATATAGCAATTTCTCACGAGGCAACAAAGGCCTATGTCTTGAGAATGCCAGGAATTGCCCACAGTGGCCAGAAACCTCCTACCACAGTGGGATCAGTTGTAGATTCAGGACAAAATGTTATGTAGCGGGGTGTTCCCCTTTAATGCAGAGAGACTACATTACCCAGAACCCCATTCGGCAATGTTCCGCCGCAGAGACTCATGGGAGGGGTTATAAAAGGAGGAGGCGAGGCTGGGCTCGGTCTCTTTGGGACACGAGACTACACAGACTGATCCTCCTGTGCGGATGTGTCGGAGTGCAGGGCCTGAAGCCTGAGACCTTGCGCAGCACCAAAGAGCCTTCCACCCCTCTGCGAGCCTGGGTGGCATCTGACTTCGCTCGACTACAGCCTTGTTGGATCGGGGACCTGATCGCTGAAGAGACAGAGTGTGTGTGTGAGGACACAACAGGTGGAAGTTCCCGGACTGGGACGGGTGAGAGGGCATATGCCCAACCGATATACTGTTACTGCATATAGGCCTATAGACTGCCGTGGCCTATGAGTTGTTCTTAGTGCTCTTATTGAAGACCCCTTGTTAGAACTGAACCTACCGTTCACATAGTCAAGTTTCTACTCCATCTTTACCTACCCCATTGGATTACAAAGTTTGTACTCTGTTAATGTGCACCACCGTTAAAGATCTGCCGGTGAAGAAAAAGAACTAAGTTGTAGATATCAGAACCAGGCCTGGTGGGGTTTCTAAGGTGGTTTGGTTACTGCGCCACAGGGCACTTAGCTAACGGTCGCCCGCGTGGCGCACTTGTTATGTGTTAACCCTATAGTGTGTTAGTGTGGCTGGGCTTTATATTACAAATGATTATTCTGTAACCTGTTATTGATGTTACCCTTTTTCTTTACCAAGAGTTTAAGTAAAATCTTACATTTATATTTCAATTCAGTATTGTTTCAATGCTCAGTTATTCATACAGTATAAGATATACAATTTACTGTCAGTACTAGCTGTGCCAGTAGGGGGTAGAGCATATTGCCGGGGGTTGGCGGAGCTGTCTTCAGGGCCCAAACTAAATCAGCGGCCTTCTTAGTTGGAGGTATCGCTACACGTGGGGGTTCTCGTCCGGGATCCTGATGCAGCAAGTGAACGCCAGAGGTGCCGGCATGGACCCCATGGATCCACGAGCGGTAGAAGAATGGTGCAAAGCCTCTAACGCAGAACCAAACCAGTCGATAGTCATCAGCCTCCCTGGGGAGGCATGGTCGACTGAAACGGTAGAGGAGTTGATGAAGTCAGTGTCCCCAAATCACACACCGTGGGTGACGGAGATAAAGTCAGACCCAGACACCTCATATCAGTATGCATTAGTGGAGTACTGGAACGGGATGCCAGAGGCCTGTAAGCGCAAGTGTGTGCGGACGCCAGACAACAGAACTTATAGGTTGGCGCACGCAGTAACTGAAAGAAAGGAACCATCACCAACGGGATCACCGCAGGCTGCGGCCCGTACCCCACCGGAAGAAAGGGACAGGGCGACGCCCCCGGTGGCGCCTGCACCTGCCACTGTTATATCACCAGAACTGATAGGTGCGATAGGGGATCTGCTAACCAAGTGTCAGAAGGCAAACACGGTGCATGTAGAGACTAGCTACCGGAGACTAAAGACATTCTCAGGGAAGCTCCCTGTCCCCGCAGGGGAAGAAGACTTTGACACCTGGGTGGAGCAGGCATTGCAGGCAGTAGAGGCATGGGAGGTGCCTGAAGTGCAGAAGAGGCAACGAGTGATGGAAAGCCTTAAAGGCGCAGCAGCAGAAGCAGTGAAAAGCTTTTGGTTTGGGAACGCAGATTGCACGGCTCAAGACTGTCTAGCCATGCTGCAAGAAGAGTTTGGTCAATTGGAAAAGGTGACTGAGATGGTCTACCAGTTTGAACACACTTTCCAACAACCGGAGGAGAAACTTTCCGAGTACAGGTCCTTCTCAAAAAATTAGCATATTGTGATAAAGTTCATTATTTTCTGTAATGTACTGATAAACATTAGACTTTCATATATTTTAGATTCATTACACACAACTGAAGTAGTTCAAGCCTTTTCTTGTTTTAATATTGATGATTTTGGCATACAGCTCATGAAAACCCAAAAATCCTATCTCAAAAAATTAGCATATTTCATCCGACCAATAAAAGAAAAGTGTTTTTAATACAAAAAAAGTCAACCTTCAAATAATTATGTTCAGTTATGCACTCAATACTTGGTAGGGAATCCTTTTGCAGAAATGACTGCTTCAATGCGGCGTGGCATGGAGGCAACCAGCCTGTGGCACTGCTGAGGTGTTATGGAGGCCCAGGATGCTTCGATAGCGGCCTTAAGCTCATCCAGAGTGTTGGGTCTTGCGTCTCTCATCTTTCTCTTCCCAATATCCCACAGATTCTCTATGGGGTTCAGGTCAGGAGAGTTGGCAGGCCAATTGAGCACAGTAATACCATGGTCAGTAAACCATTTACCAGTGGTTTTGGCACTGTGAGCAGGTGCCAGGTCGTGCTGAAAAATGAAATCTTCATCTCCATAAAGCTTTTCAGCAGATGGAAGCATGAAGTGCTCCAAAATCTCCTGATAGCTAGCTGCATTGACCCTGCCCTTGATAAAACACAGTGAACCAACACCAGCAGCTGACATGGCACCCCAGACCATCACTGACTGTGGGTACTTGACACTGGACTTCAGGCATTTTGGCATTTCCCTCTCCCCAGTCTTCCTCCAGACTCTGGCACCTTGATTTCCGAATGTACTTTGGACCACTGAGCAACAGTCCAGTGCTGCTTCTCTGTAGCCCAGGTCAGGCGCTTCTGCCGCTGTTTCTGGTTTAAAAGTGGCTTGACCTGGGGAATGCGGCACCTGTAGCCCATTTCCTGCACACGCCTGTTCACAGTGGCTCTGGATGTTTCTACTCCAGACTCAGTCCACTGCTTCCGCAGGTCCTCCAAGGTCTGGAATCGGTCCTTCTCCACAATCTTCTTCAGGGTCCGGTCACCTCTTCTCGTTGTGCAGCGTTTTCTGCCACACTTTTTCCTTCCCACAGACTTCCCACTGAGGTGCCTTGATACAGCACTCTGGGAACAGCCTATTCGTTCAGAAATTTCTTTCTGTGTCTTACCCTCTTGCTTGAGGGTGTCAATGATGGCCTTCTGGACAGCAGTCAGGTCGGCAGTCTTACCCATGATTGCGGTTTTGAGTAATGAACCAGGCTGGGAGTTTTTAAAAGCCTCAGGAATCTTTTGCAGGTGTTTAGAGTTAATTAGTTGATTCAGATGATTAGGTTAATAGCTCGTTTAGAGAACCTTTTCATGATATGCTAATTTTTTGAGATAGGAATTTTGGGTTGTCATGAGCTGTATGCCAAAATCATCAATATTAAAACAAGAAAAGGCTTGAACTACTTCAAGTTGTGTTTAACGAATCTAAAATATATGAAAGTCTAATGTTTATCAGTACATTACAGAAAATAATGAACTTTATCACAATATGCTAATTTTTTGAGAAGGACCTGTATGTTAGAAGACTGAACAGGTTGTTGTGCAAGATTGTGGTGAAGAAGGGGATGAGGCCCCAAGACACAGATGCGGCAAGAATGAAGCAAGTCTTAAAGGGAGCGCTGCGCTCGGATCCAGTCTGGTTGCACCTGAAAACCTCAGGAGGAGGAACGTTGCTGACTTATGCTGACTTGATAAAAATCATCAGAGATGAGGAGGCACTGCAACAGGACCAGCAGTTGATTAGGACAAGTGTTGTACTCGCACAGGTGCTAGTCAATCCAGTAATGAACCCTGAAAGAGATTCGGAGATAGACACCCTGAAAGCTCAAATGTCCAAGGTGTTAGAGATGTTGACCTCTCTGATGGAAAAAAACACAGAGGGTCCCAAGAGAGAAGTACCAAGGAAGGAATTATTCTCAGTTGCCTCAGCACCCGCATCTTCACAAGAATGGGGAGATATCATCTGCTTTAACTGTGGAGGAATTGGACATATTGCGGCTACATGCTCCAGTCCCAAAAAGAAGAAAATAGACAACCGCAAGCCGGCGGGAAACTTCAGAGGGCCCCGGTGAAGGAGTCAACCGGGTGCCCATCACCTTCAGTGAGCTCCAAGCTGAAAGCAAAGCAGAAAATAACAGGAGATAAAACGCCTCGGGGGAAACACAACATTCCTCAACAGAGGTATACCCCAGAGAAAGGGGGTAAGACCCCTCAGAAGAGGCACAGCACTCCCCAGAGGGGGTGCACACCTAAAGAAAACAATAGTATCCCTCAGCGGGTCCCTACACCCAGTAAAAGGAGGGAGGTCAATGCATACCAGACTCAAGAAAGACTGAAGTCCAAAGGGGATTGGGCGAGAGGAGGTTCAAAGAAAAAAAGTCTGAAGAAAGCGACCCCTGCCGGGCCTTACCCGGAGAAGCTGTTAGGCCCATCTCCTATAGTGTCCATTCAAGTTGAGGGAGTCTACACCAGAGCAATCTTGGATACTGGGGCGCAAGTAACCCTGCTATACAGAGACTTTTACGATAAGTACTTGAGTCACCTACCCATCCGGAAAATAGAGGGACTAGAGATATGTGGGATTGGAACCCAGAACTTCCCCTACGATGGCTATCTGCCTGATAGGATGACCTTTGACCCATCTGTGGCTGGAAAAGCCGAAGTGTTTGACACCCTGGCAGTTGTGTGCCCTTGGCCACCAGGAGCCAACAAGAGTTCCCTGATAATAGGGACAAACACGGACCTGGTCCGAAGACTTCTGACCCCTGTAGTGAAAGAGAAAGGGGCAGCGGTCACCAAGATCCACCCCATGCTAAAGACAGCTTACCAAAGGCTGGTCTTAGAGCAGAAGACCCCAGGAGAGGGGATAGGTAAGGTGTGGAGACTTGGAAGAGGAGGGATAGTGCTGCAGCCCGGCGAAGTAACCTGTCTCAGAGGCACTGTGAAGCTTACTTGGGAGCAGCCTGGACCCTTTGTCATGTTGGAATCTGATCCAAGAGAAGGGTCCCACGGTCTGGAAGTGATACCAGAAGTGATTCCGCTGAAGGCCCTAAAGAAGGCCCATTGTAGAGTACCAGTGAGTGTTAGGAACAATACGGATGGCCCCATGGAGGTCCCAGCCAGGATGCTGCTAGGCCAGGTGAGCCCTGCTGCCCCTGTCAACCTGTCAGAGGTGGGCGAAGGAGGAGATGCTTGGGAGAAGATATCCATGGAAAACCCGAATCTGCCCAGGGCTTGGAAAGAGAGAGCCAAGGCCCAGCTGAACAGATGGGAGAAGATCTTCTCTAAAGATGAGTTCGATGTGGGGTGTGCAAGGAGTGCCACCCATCGGATCCGCCTCCAGGAAGATAAGCCCTTCAGAGAGAGAGTCAGGCGGGTCCCCCTAGCAGATCTGGAGGATCTAAGGGAACAACTCTCAGAACTAAAAAGGACTGGAGTGATACGGGAATCTAGAAGCCCCTATGCATCCCCGATAGTGGTGGTCAGGAAGAAGAATGGGTCATTGAGGCTCTGTATCGACTACAGGACTCTCAACAGGAGAACCATACCCAACCAGTATACCACTCCAAGGATAGAGGATGCCCTACAGAGCTTGTCTGGGGCCAAGTGGTTCAGCGTTATGGATCTCAAAAGTGGGTACTATCAGATCCCTATGCACCCAGAAGACAAGGAGAAGACAGCCTTCATAACCCCAGTAGGGTTCTTTGAATTCGACCGGATGCCCCAAGGTCTGTCTGGAGCCCCAGCTACCTTCCAGCGTCTCATGGAGAAGACTGTAGGAGACATGAACCTTATTGAAGTCCTTGTATACCTGGACGATGTCATAGTCTTTGGAAGAACCCTGGAGGAACATGAGGAGAGGCTGGAAAAAGTCTTGAGGAGACTCAGTGAGGAGGGACTCAAACTTTCGCCTGAAAAGTGTCGGTTCTACCAGTCTTCTGTGAACTATCTGGGGCACATAGTGTCCGAAGAAGGGGTGGCCACAGACCCCGAGAAATTGGAGGCAGTTACCTCCTGGCCACGGCCCACCACAGTAACAGAACTCAGATCCTTCTTGGGTTTCTGCTCCTACTATAGGAGGTTTGTGGAGGGATTCGCCCGAATTGCTAGACCATTGAATGAACTGCTCAAGACTGAGGGGGAAGAGGACGACTCAGGGCCCAGGAAGCCGGGAGAGTCAGTCAGAAATCAGTGGAACCAGAAGTGTGAAGAGGCCTTCCAGGCATTAAAGGAGAGCCTAACCACTGCCCCAGTCTTGGCCTACGCAGACCCAACCAAGCCCTATGAACTACACGTAGATGCAAGTCATGACGGTCTGGGAGGAGTACTTTATCAAGAACACGAAGGGCAACAACAGACTGTTGCCTATGTGAGCAGGAGCCTGACACCCTCTGAGAAGAACTACCCCACTCACAAGCTGGAGTTCCTGGCCCTCAAGTGGGCGGTAGTAGACAAGCTCAAAGACTACCTGTATGGGGCGGAGTTCACTGTGAAGACCGACAACAACCCCCTTACCTACCTTTTCACCACGGCCAAGCTGGACACCACTGGACACAGGTGGCTGGCCGCACTGTCTGGATTGAACTTCAGCCTAAAGTATAGGCCAGGGGCTGGGAATAGAGACGCAGACGCTCTGTCCAGGAGATCTCATGCCCCCACCAGTGATATAGAAGATTGGACCCAAGTGGCACCGGACGGGGTGCGGGCCCTTTGTCAAGGAGCTGAATTCCAGGCCAGAGGAGGCTCCAGAGCAGAAGAAATAGGAGTTACCATGGTGGGAGTCCCAAAACACTACTGTGGAGTGACTCAATTGGACGAAGACAACCTGCCGAGATTGTCCAAGAAGGATTTGAGGAGTGACCAATTGGAAGACACCATGGGGAGATTGGTCCTGGAGGCCCTGGAGAATCAGGATCCAAACAAACTCCTGTGTCATCCCTCAAAGGAAGCTCGCCTGTTGAGGAAAGAATGGGACAGGTTGCAGGTACATCAGGGAGTGGTCTACCGAAGGGGCCCCTCTGATGACTCAGAAGATAAGTGGCAACTGTTCCTCCCAGAGAAACATCGAGAGACTGTTCTGATTGCCCTGCATGACAATCATGGCCATCTAGGGGCTGAAAGGACCTTTCAACTTGTCAGAAGTCGGTTCTATTGGCCCTGCATGAGGGCAGAGGTAGAAGAGTACTGCCACTCATGTGCACGATGCATCCAGAGGAAGACTTTACCCCATCAAGCTGCCCCAATGGGCCATCTACAAAGTCAAGGCCCAATGGATCTGGTATGCATTGATTTTCTCTGCCTTGAACCCGACCTGAGTGGACTAGGAAATGTTCTGGTGATAACCGACCATTTCACCCGGTATGCCCAAGCTTTCCCAACCAAAGATCAGAAGGCCTCCACCGTAGCCAAGGTACTTATGGAGAAGTACTTTGTCCATTATGGGCTGCCACAGCGACTTCATTCAGATCAAGGAAGGGACTTTGAGAGTAAACTGATCCGGAAACTCCTGGATTCATTGGGAATCAAGAAGACTCGAACTACACCTTACCACCCACAAGGAGATGCTCAGCCGGAAAGGTTTAACCGAACTTTGCTCAACATGTTGGGGACTCTGGAAAGTGAGAAAAAGCAACATTGGAGCAAACATATAGCAGCTCTAGTACATGCTTACAACGGCACCATCAGTAATGCTACAGGCTACTCCCCATATCGACTCATGTTTGGGAGAGAAGCGAGACTACCTGTGGACTTGGCCTTTGGCACCTCTCTGGACCATTCCTCAGCCACATCCCACAAAGGATATGTGGACAGGCTCAGACATAGCCTGAAAGTAGCCTATGAACAAGCTCAAGCGGCCTCAGATCAAAGGGGAGCTCGAAACAAAAGAAACTTTGACTTGAAGGTCCGGGTACAAGACCTACAGCCCGGGGATCGAGTACTGTTATGCAATCTGGGGGTCCCTGGGAAGCACAAACTTGCAGATAGATGGAGATCTGAACCTTATGTCATCTGTGGGAAGTTGCCGGGCCTGCCTGTCTACAAGTTGAAGCCGGAAGGAAAGGTGGGCCCTCTGAAGACGTGGCATCGAAACCACCTGCTCCCTCTTGCTGAGGCAGTTAGAATACCTCCCGTGGGAGACTCCCCTGAACCGGCCTCTATCCTGGATACTCCTAGGCCGAACACTCGGTCGCAGGCTTCCCGAGATGAAGATGGAGAGGCCTCTCAACTTAGTGAAAATGAGGATGGAGAACTTAATTGGCTGTGGCCTTCCCCAACTCCAGGAACTTCTACCATAGACCTTCCAACCACTGAGGACACCACAGATGAAACACTGAACCCAGAAGCCACAGAGTTCATCCCCTCTAGTCCTTCAGCAGATTACTGGGAAGATACCCATGATGGTTACTCAGAGGAAGAGGAGCCTGTGGCACCAGAGCCAGAAATCCCAAGAGAGCAAAGGGCTCGAAGAGTCATCCGGCCTCCTAAGAAGCTGACCTACCCACAAATGGGGAATAGCTCAGAGGATTCTGTAGTTACCGCTAGGAGGAATGCTGAAAGTCCGGATCCCTCCACTGTCCATTTAGTGGAGGGCAACCCCAGCTCACTCTCTGGCACTGCTAGGCAGGCCACCCATGATAATGTGACCTGTGGGCAAGGGAATTCTACTCCTCAGTTTTGGTGGGAATTCCCTATGCCAACATCGTTTGTAGAATTGTCTAGAGTTGTACATAGTCTTTGTTAAGGTTTATCTTTGGGGACCAAAGAGTTCAAGTGGGGGGAGTGTGTAGCGGGGTGTTCCCCTTTAATGCAGAGAGACTACATTACCCAGAACCCCATTCGGCAATGTTCCGCCGCAGAGACTCATGGGAGGGGTTATAAAAGGAGGAGGCGAGGCTGGGCTCGGTCTCTTTGGGACACAAGACTACACAGACTGATCCTCCTGTGCGGATGTGTCGGAGTGCAGGGCCTGAAGCCTGAGACCTTGCGCAGCACCAAAGAGCCTTCCACCCCTCTGCGAGCCTGGGTGGCATCTGACTTCGCTCGACTACAGCCTTGTTGGATCGGGGACCTGATCGCTGAAGAGACGGAGTGTGTGTGTGAGGACACAAAAGGTGGAAGTTCCCGGACTGGGAGCGTAGTCCGGGCGGGTGAGAGGGCATATGCCCAACCGATATACTGTTACTGCATATAGGCCTATAGACTGCCGTGGCCTATGAGTTGTTCTTAGTGCTATTATTGAAGACCCCTTGTTAGAACTGAACCTACCGTTCACATAGTCAAGTTTCTACTCCATCTTTACCTACCCCATTGGATTACAAAGTTTGTACTCTGTTAAAGGGGTTGCTCCACCGGAAAAAACATTTTTAAAGCCAGCAGCTACAGCTACAGCAGCTGCTGGCTTTTAATATTTGGACACTTACCTTTCCTGGAGTCCAGCGACGTCCGCAGCAGAGGACGAGCGACCGCTCGTCGCTCTGCTGCTCCCTCCGCCATCCTCGCTGAGGGAACCTGGAAGTGAAGCCCTGCGGCTTCATGCCCGGTTCCCTACGGCGCATGCGCGAGTCGCGCTGCGCCGTTCTGATTGGTGCTCCTGTGTTCTGGGAGCCGAGTGTCTCCCAGAACACCAAGGGAAGTCTGCGGGAAGTGACGTAACTCCCGCAGATTCCCGGAGAGAGGACTCCCGGATGTGGGTGAAAATACCTGTCTTAGACAGGTATCTTCACCCCCCTCCCCCCTGAAAGGTGTCAATTGTGACACCGGAGGGGGGGAGGGTTTCAAATAGCAAAAGTTGCTATTTAGGGTGGAGCTCCACTTTAATGTGCACCACCGTTAAAGATCTGCCGGTGAAGAAAAAGAACTAAGTTGTAGATATCAGAACCAGGCCTGGTGGGGTTTCTAAGGTGGTTTGGTTACTGCGCCACAGGGCACTTAGCTAACGGTCGCCCGCGTGGCGCACTTGTTATGTGTTAACCCTATAGTGTGTTGGTGTGGCTGGGCTTTATATTACAAATGATTATTCTGTAACCTGTTATTGATGTTACCCTTTTTCTTTACCAAGAGTTTAAGTAAAATCTTACATTTATATTTCAATTCAGTATTGTTTCAATGCTCAGTTATTCATACAGTATAAGATATACAATTTACTGTCAATACTAGCTGTGCCAGTAGGGGGTAGAGCATATTGCCGGGGGTTGGCGGAGCTGTCTTCAGGGCCCAAACTAAATCAGCGGCCTTCTTAGTTGGAGGTATCGCTACAGTTATATTGTCAAGCTTGCATACCCACTGAGCAATGGGAGATTCTGCAGATACAGTGGGGCAAAAAAGTATTTAGTCAGCCACCAATTGTGCAAGTTCTCCCACTTAAAAAGATGAGAGGGGCCTGTAATTGTCATCATAGGTATACCTCAACTATGAGAGACAAAATGAGGAAACAAATCCAGACAATAACATTGTCTTGGTTGGAAAGAATTTATTTGCAAATTATGGTGGAAAATAAGTATTTTGTCAATATCAAAAGTTCATCTCAATACTTTGTTATATATCATTTGTTGGCAATGACAGAGGTCAAACGTTTTCTGTAAGTCTTCACAAGGTTGGCACACACTGTTGCTGATATGTTGGCCCATTCCTCCATGCAGATCTCCTCTAGTGATGTTTTGGGGCTGTCGCTGGGCAACACGGACTTTCAACTCCCTCCAAAGGTTTTCTATGGGGTTAAGATCTGGAGACTGGCTAGGCAGAGGCGGCTCTAGGCTTTGTGAGGTCTTAGGCAAAACTTAGACATGAGGCCCCACTCACGCCCATAATGGGAAAAATAATTCAAGCAAGAAAAATGGCTGCAGAAAATGCACGGATCTAGCACACAGGTGATCAGCACCACTTCCAGGGCACCCTCCTCACCCATCAGACATTTTCAACCAATGCAAGAGGGGGGACAGAGGGGGAGGTGAGAAAGAGAGAGGGGTAATAGAGAGATCCGATAATGCCGACATTAGTATTGATCACAGGCAAATTAGGCGGCCGCAAGGCCCCTGTGAGTGCGAAGCCTTAGGCAACCGCCTAATTTGCCTAATTAGAGAGCCGCCTCTGTGGCTAGGCCACTCCAGGACCTTGAAATGCTTCTTACGAAGCCACTCCTTCGTTGCCCGGGGGGTGTGTTTGGGATCATTGTCATGCTGAAAGACCCAGCCACGTTTCATCTTCAATGCCCTTGCTGATGGGAGGAGGTTTGCACTCAAAATCTCACGATACATGGCCCCATTCATTCTTTCGTGTACATGGATAAGTCGTCCTGTTCCCTTTGCAGAGAAACAGCCCCAAAGCATGATGTTGCCACCCCCATGCTTCACAGTAGGTATGGTGTTCTTTGGTTGCAACTCAGCATTCTCTCTCCTCCAAACACGACAAGTTGTGTTTCTACCAAACAGTTCTACTTTGGTTTCATCTGACCATATGACATTCTCCCAATCCTCTTCTGGATCATCCAAATGCTCTCTAGCAAACCTCAGACGGGCCCAGACATGTACTGGCTTAAGCAGGGGGACACGTCTGGCACTGCAGGATCTGAGTCCCTGGCAGTGTAGTGTGTTACTTATGGTAGCCTTTGTTACGTTGGTCCCAGCTCTCTGCAGGTCATTCACTAGGTCCCCCCGTGTGGTTCTGTGATTTTTGCTCACCGTTCTTGTGATCATTTTGACCACACGGGTGAGATCTTGCATGGAGCCCCAGATCGAGGGAGATTATCAGTGGTCTTGTATGTCTTCCATTTTCTAATTATTGCTCCCACAGTTGATTTCTTCACACCAAGCTGCTTACCTATTGCAGATTCAGTCTTCCCAGCCTGGTGCAGGTCTACAATTTTGTTTTTGGTATCCTTCGACAGCTCTTTGGTCTTCACCATAGTGGAGTTTGGAGTGTGACTGTTTGAGGTTGTGGACAGGTGTCTTTTATACTGATAACAAGTTCAAACAGGTGCCATTAATACAGGTAATGAGTGGAGGACAGAGGAGCCTCTTAAAGAAGAATGTAGCGTTACCCCCAGACTAAGGGAGCCGCTGGTTTGCTTTTGGCCCCTGAACACAGCACAGCCAACCCCCGGCAATCTACTCGACCCTTCTCTGGCACAGCTAGTCTAGGGGGGGGGGTTATTTCTATATATCTTGATAACAGTTTATGCACAATCCTACAATACCCCTCTGATTCAGTGATAAGATATACAGTATGTACATAGACTCCAATACCAGGTTTAAGTAAATGTAAAAAGTTTACTTATAGGTAAAGAAAGGTTAGCATAGCAATCAATATTACATATAACGCATGCATGCAGAGCCCTGCAGTAACACTAACAGTAGTTAACTATAGTGCACAATTAGTTCTAACACACACTAACATATAGCTTGAGTCCCCGATAACAATATGGCACCCAACAGTACTATCAACTCCTAGTCAGGCCTGACTCAAGTAAACTCAGTCTCTAGCGAAGGAATCTTCACATGCCAGACGATCGATGTTGCACACACAGCAACAATATTTGTAATCCAACAAGGTAAAAGGTAGTAGAACAACTCCCCGGAGACTATATGACTCAGTCCTCCAACTAGTCTCCTGACAGGAAGAGGAAAATATAACCCGATGGGCCAAGGCAGTCTATAGGCCTAATAAAGTACTCGATTATAGTTGTGAGCTGGTGCTCTCTCACCCCTCCGGACTCGATCCCAGTCCGGGACTCCCACCGCTGTGTCTCCACACACACAGGATCTGCCACCGCCTGATCTCCGGTTCACTGACGTCCCTGAAGCAGGTAGATGTCTGTCGCCGCACAGGCTCCGCAGCGAGGTGGAAGGCTCTCTGTAAGTGCACAAGGCCCAGGCCTCGGGCCTTGCACTCGCAGCAGGTCCACACAGGAAGTCCTCTTGCCAGCCGCGCGGTGTCCAAAAGGGCCGGGCCTAGCCTCGCCCTCCCCTTTTATACCCCACCCATGAGTCTCTGCGGCAGCCCAATGCACCCTGGGTGCCAAACGGGGTTCTGGGTAACGTAGTCCACGGGGCCTCAACGGAGACCCCGCTACACACTCCCCCCACTTAAACTCTTTGGTCCCCAAAGATAACTGTCAACAAACACTACGCACAACATTTGACAAAGCTGCGTATGATGTCGGCAGAGGAAGTTCCCACCAAAAGTGAGAGGGTGAACTTCCTCGCCCACAGGTCACACTATCATAGGTGGCCAGCCTAACTGTGCCAGGGGGTGAGTTGGGGTTGCCCTCCACCCAATGAACAGTGGAGGGATCAGGGCTTTCTACACTCCTCCTGGCAGTTGCCACCGTATCCTCTGAGCTCCTCTCCATTTGTGGGTAAGTCAGCCTTCGGGGAGGCCTTATGGCCCTTTTCACCCTTCTCTCTCTTGGGACTTCTGGCTCCGACACTGTGGGTCCCTCTTCCGGAACAGGCATGTCAGCTTCCACTGTTCCTGAAACATTTAACTCAGGAGCAGGAGGATTCACAGAACATCTTGGATCCTCCTCTGGGAGCAAGTCGAGGGCATCTTCCCATGAGTCTGATAGAGGGCTGGATGGGAGAAATTTAGTAGCTTCTGCATTCAGTGTACTGTCTATGGTGTCTTACAAAGGTGGGAGATCTATAGCAGAAGTCACTGGGGCCTGGGAAGGCCATAGCCATCCCAACTCTTCCCTTTCATCCTCACTAGGCTCAGAGACATCTGTTTCTTCATACCGAGATGTCTGAGACCGGGTATTTGGCCTAGGAGTATCCAGGATGGACGTTGACTCAGGGGAATCCTTCACAGGGGGTATCCGAACTGCTTCGGCAAGTGGAAGTATATGGTTCCAGTGCCAAGTCTTCAAAGGCCCCACCTTTCCCTCTGGCTTCAGCTGATAGACTGGTAGGCCGGGTAACTTCTTACAAATAACATATGGCTCTGGTCTCCATCTGTCTGCAAGCTTGTGCTTCCCAGGGACTCCCAAGTTTCGTAACAACACTCTATCCCCTGGTTGCAGATCCTGAATTCGGACCTTCAGGTCGAAGTTTCTCTTGTTGCGGGCTCCCCTTTGATTGGAAGCCACTTGGGCCTGCTCATAGGCCAACTGTAAACTGTGTCTCAACCAGTCCACATAGCCTTTATGAGAAGTGGCTGAGGAATAGTCTATAGAGGTGCAAAAGGCCAGGTCTACGGGTAGTTTTGCCTCTCTCCCAAACATGAGTCGGTAGGGAGAGTACCCTGTAGCATCACTTGTTGTGCTGTTGTAAGCATGCACAATTGCTGCTATGTGCCTGCTCCAATGCTGCTTCTTTTCACTTTCTAGAGTTCCCAGCATGTTGAGTAGAGTTTGGTTGAACCTTTCCGGCTGAGCATCCCCTTGCGGATGGTAGGGAGTGGTTCGGGTCTTCTTGAGCCATAAAGAGTTCAAGAGCTTCCGGATCAATCGACTTTCAAAGTCCCTCCCTTGATCTGAGTGGAGTCGCTGTGGTAGCCCATAGTGCACAAAGTATTTCTCCATGAGTACCTTGGCCACTGTGGAAGCCTTCTGGTCTTTGGTTGGGAAGGCCTGGGCATACCGGGTGAAATGATCGGTTACCACCAGAACATTTCCTAGTCCACTCAAGTCGGGCTCGAGGCAGAGGAAATCAATGCATACCAAATCCATTGGGCCTTGACTCTGTAGGTGGCCCATTGGGGCAGCTTGATGGGGTAGAGTTTTCTGCTGTATGCAGTGTGCACATGAATGGCAGTATTCCTCTACTTCAGCCCTCATACAGTGCCAATAGAACCGACTTCTGACAAGTTGGAAGGTCCTTTCAGCTCCTAAATGACCATGATGGTCGTGTAAGGCGGCCAAGACAGTCCCTCTGTGCTTCTCAGGCAAGAACAATTGCCATTTGTCTTCCAGGTCATCAGAGGGGCCCCTTCGGTAGACCACCGCTTGATGAACTTGCAACCTGTCCCACTCCTTTCGCAGCAGAAGAGCTTCCTTTGAAGGGTGATGCAAGAGCCTATCTGGATCCTGACTTTCCAGGGCCTCGAGGGCCAACTTCCCCAAAGGGTCTTCCTTTTGATCACACCTCAATTCTTTTTTTCACAGCTTGGGTAAATCATCTTCCTCTATTTGAGTTACTCCACAGTATTGCTTGGGGACCCCCACTACTGTGACCCCTATCTCTTCCGCTCTGGACCCCCCACTGGCTTGGAGTTCAGCCCCTTGATAGCCCCCTTCCGGAGCCACCTGGATCCAGTCTTCTGTGCGGCTAGTGGGAGCATGAGACCTTCTGGACAGGGCATCCGCATCTCGATTCCCAGCCCCAGGTCTGTATTTCAGGCTAAAGTTGAATCCAGACAGGGCAGCCAGCCATCGATGGCCCGTGGCATCCAGTTTTGCTGTGGTGAAAAGTTAAGTAAGGGGATTGTTGTCCGTTTTCACGGTGAATTCTGCCCCATACGGATAGTCCTTAAGCTTATCAACTACATCCCACTTGAGAGCCAGGAACTCCAACTTGTGAGTGGGGTAGTTTTTTTTCGGATGGGGTCAAGCGTCTGCTCACATATGCGACAGGTCGCAGTTGCCCTTTATGCTCCCGGTAGAGCACTCCTCCCAGACTGTCATGACTGGCATCTACATGGAGCTCATAAGGTTTCCTTGGGTCTGCATAGGCCAAGACAGGGGCAGTGGTTAAGCTCTTCTTCAGCATGTGGAAGGCCTCTTTGCACTTTCCATTCCACGGGTCTTCGACTGACTCCCCCGGCTTCCTGGGACCAGAGTCATCCTCTTCCCCTTCTGTCTTCAAGAGTTCATTTAGGGGTCTGGCAATCTGTGCAAACCCCTCTACGAATCTCCTATAGTAGGAGAAAAACCCCAAAAAGGACCTGTCACCATGGTGGGCCGGGGCCAGGAGGTGACTGCCTCCAACTTCCCGGAGTCTGTGGCAACCCCTTCTTCAGACACTATGTGTCCTAGATAGTTGACTGATGACCGGTAGAACTGACATTTCTCGGGCGAAAGCTTGAGTCCCTCTTCACTAACCCTTCTTAGGACTTTTTCCAGTCTTTCCTCATGTTCTTCTAGAGTCTTCCCAAAGACAATGATGTCATCCAAGTACATGAAAACTTCTATGAGGTTCATGTCTCCTATGGTTTTCTCCATGAGGCGTTGAAAGGTAGCAGGGGCTCCAGACAGGCCTTGGGGCATCCGGTCAAATTCAAAGAATCCCACAGGGGTTATGAAGGCTGTCTTCTCTTTGTCTTCCGGATGCATAGGGATCTGATAGTATCCACTCTTCAGGTCCATAACACTGAACCGCCTGGCTCCAGACAGACTCTGTAGGGCATCCTCTATCCTCGGGGTGGTATACTGGTCGGGTATCGTCCTCCGGTTGAGAGTCCTGTAGTCTATACACAACCTCAACGACCCATTCTTCTTCCGGACCACCAATATTGGAGAGGCATAGGGGCTCCTAGATTCCCGGATAACACCGGTTTGCTTGAGCTCGGGGGGCTGTTCTCTCAGGTCTTCAAGGTCGGCTAGAGGAACTCGCCTGACCCTCTCCCTGAAAGGCTTGTCTTCCTGGAGGCGGATCCGATGGGTGGCACTCTTTGCACACCCTACGTCTAACTCATCTTTAGAGAAGATCTTCCTCCATCTGGTCAACTGGGCCTTTGCCCTCTCTTTCCAGGCCCTTGGCAGGTTTGGGTTCTCCATGCAGAGCTTCTCCCAAACAGTCCTGTCTCCCTCTGTCTTCTCCACATCTGATAGGACAATTGGGGCAGCAGGGCTCACCTGACCCAGCAGCATCCTGGCAGGGATCTCCATGGGAACACCCGTGGTATTCCTGATGCTCACCGGCACCTTACAGTGTGCCTTCTTCAAAGCTCTCAGCGGAACCATCTCTGGGATCACTAAGCCTGAGTATTCTTCCCGAGGGTCTGGTTCCAACATGACAAATGGGCCGGGTTGCTCCCAAGTAAGCTTCACAGTGGCCCTGAGACAGGTTAACTCACCGGGCTGCAACACTATTCCCTTCTTCTCCAGTCTCCAGACTTTACCCACCCCCTCTTCTGGGGCCTGGTGTTCTAAGACCAGTCGCTGATAGGCAGTCTTCAACATCGGGTGTATTCTGGTGACCATAGGGTTCTTTCTTCCTGCCAGAGGGGCCAGAAGCCTCCGGACCAGGTCCGTATTTGTCCCTATTATTAAGGAGCTCTTGCTGGCTCCAGGCGGTCGGGGACACACCACTGCCAGGGTATCAAACACTTCAGCCTTCCCGGCTTCTGAGGGGTCGAAGGTCAGTTTAATGGGCAAGTAACCATCGTAGGGAAAACTCTATGTTCCGATTCCCCATATTTCCAGATCTTCAATTCTCTGGACAGGCAAGTGACTCAGATGTCTATTATAAAAGTCCCGGTATAACAGAGTCACTTGTGCTCCAGTGTCTAAGATGGCTCCCGTGTAAACTCCCTCCACTTGAATAGGCACTACAGGGGAGGGGCCTATTAGTTCTTCTGGGTAAGACTTCAAAGGGGTCTCTTTCTGTTGATCCCTATTTTTTCCTTCTTGTGTTTGGTTGTTGGCTTTAATCCCTCTTGGGCTCGGTATGCATTGATGTCCCTCCTCTGTTTATTTGTATATTCCCGCTGAGGGACAATATTTATTTTTTTAGGTGTGTATTCTTGCTGAGGAGCACTGTTTTTCTTCTGAGAGGGTCAGTTGCTTTTTTTCTGGGCTTCTCATTCAGTTTGGGTACAGTGGAGCTCACTGGAGATGATGGGCACCCGGTTGACTCCTTCACCGGGGCCCTCTGAAGTTTTCCGCCGGCTTGCGATTATTTATCTTCTTTTTCTTGGGACTCGAACACACTTTTGCAATGTGGCCAACTCCCCCGCAGTTAAAACAGACCACATCCCCCCAATCTTGTAGGGAAGCGGGTGCTGAGGTCTCTGGGAACAAATCCTTCTTCAATCCATGCTCTACGACCCTTGGATCCTTTGCCATCAAAGAGGTCAGCATCTCCAACACCTGAGACATTTGCGACTTCAGGGTGTCCACTTCTGGGTCTCTTTAAGGGGTCATGGCTGATCTGACCATTACCGGTACAACAGGGGTATGTGCCTTGATCGCTTGCTGATCCTTCTGCAGGGCCTCCTCATCTCTAATGATCTTTACCAGATCAGGATAATTCAGCGACATACCTCCTCCAGAGGTTTTCAAGTGGAGCCAGACTGGATCCGAGCGTAGTGCTCCCTTTATTATCTGCTTCATCCTTGCCGCATCTATAGCTTTAGGTACCATCCCTTTTTTTAGCACGATTTGACAAAGCATTTTGTTCAGTCTTCTTACATACTCTGACAGCTTTTCTCCTGGCTGCTGAAAGGTGTGTTCGAACTGATACACCAGTTCCGTTACTTTTTCTAACTGACTGAACTCCTCCTGTAGTATGGCTAAACAGTCATAAGCCGTGCAGGCAGCATTCCCGAACCGGAGACTTTTTACAGCTTCCGCAGCCGCGCCTTTCAGACTTTCCATCACGCGCTGCTTTTTCTGCGCTTCAGGCACCTCCCATGCCTCTACTGCTGACAAGGCCTGTTCAATCCAGGTATCAAAGTCTTCCTCCCCTACCGGGACGGGCAGCTTCCCTGAGAATGTTCTCAGCTTCCGATAGCTGGCCTCTACGTGTATCGTACTTGTTTGCTAACACTTTGTGAGCAGATCTCCCAAAGCATTTAAAAGTTCTGGCCCTATGACTGTGATGGGTGTCACCAGAGGTGTCACCCCTCTCTGCCTCTCTGATTCATGGGGTCTCCCTGGTAGTGATCCCATTGGGGATGGCGGAGGTGACTCCGTTTTCACAGTTATTGCGTGCGCCAGACCATAAGTTTTGTTATCCAGCACCCGCACACTTTGGCCTTGAAGGTTCCCCGGTACTCCATCCATCCACTCTATAAGTGCATACTGAAACAAGTTGTCTGGGTCTGATTTCAGGTCTATCACCCTTGGTACATTGTTTGGAGATAGCGACACTGCAAGTCGCTCTACCGCGTTCACTGACCAATCCTCTCCCGGGAGACTAATGACCACTGACGTGTCTGGGTTTGTCCTGGCTACTTCGCACCACGCTTTTACTTCTAGTGGGTCCATGCCGGTACTTTTGGCGTATCTGCCTGCCATATACAGGATCCCAGAAACGATGCCCCCACGTGTAGCGTTACCCCCAGACTAAGGGAGCTGCTGGTTTGCTTTTGGGCCCTGTACACAGCACAGCCAACCCCCAGCAATCTACTCGACCCTTCTCTGGCACAGCTAGTCTAGGGGGGGGGGGTATTTCTATATAGCTCGATAACAGTTTATGCACAATCCTACAATACCCCTCTGATTCAGTGATAAGATATATGTACATAGACTCCAATACCAGGTTTAAGTAAATGTAAAAGGTTTACTTATAGGTAAAGAAAGGTTAGCAATCAATATTACATATAACGCATGCATGCAGAGCCCTGCAGTAACACTAACAGTAGGTAACTATAGTGCGCAATTAGTTCTAACACACACTAACATATAGCTTGAGTCCCCGATAACAATATGGCACCCAACAGTACTATCAACTCCTAGTCAGGCCTGACTCAAGTAAACTCAGTCTCTAGAGAAGGAATCTTCGCATGCCAGACGATCGATGGTGCACATACAGGAACAATATTTGTAATCCAACAAGGTAAAAGGTAGTAGAACAACTCCCCGGAGACTATATGACTCAGTCCTCCAACTAGTCTCCTGACAGGAAGAAGAAAATATAACCTGATGGGCCAAGGCAGTCTATAGGCCTAATAAAGTACTCAATTATAGTTGTGAGCTGGTGCTCTCTCACCCCTCCGGACTCGATCCCAGTCCGGGACTCCCACCGCTGTGTCTCCACACACACAGGATCTGCCACCGCCTGATCTCCAGTTCACCGACGTCCCTGAAGCAGGTAGATGTCTGTCGCCGCACAGGCTCCGCAGCGAGGTGGAAGGCTCTCTGGAAGTGCGCAAGGCCCAGGCCTCAGGCCTTGCACTCGCAGCGGGTCTGCACAGGAAGTCCTCTTGCCAGCTGCGCAGTGTCCGAAGAGGCCAGGCCTAGCCTCGCCCTCCCCTTTTATACCCCACCCATGAGTCTCTGCAGCAGCCCAATGCACCCTGGGTGCCAAACGGGGTTCTGGGTAACGTAGTCCAACGGAGACCCTGCTACAAGAAGATACAGGTCTGTGAGAGCCAGAAATCTTGCTTGTTTGTAGGTGACCAAATACTTATTTTCCACCATAATTTACAAATAAATTCTTTCCAAATCAGACAATGTGATTGTCTGGATTTGTTTCCACATTTTGTCTCCCATAGTTGAGGTATACCTATGATGACAATTACAGGCCTCTCTCATCTTTTTAAGTGGGAGAACTTGCACAATTGGTGGCTGACTAAATACATTTTTGCCCCACTGTAGTAGTCCCCCAGACAATTATTAGAGATTTGAGAGGTATTTTGGGATGGATCACACAAAAGCACATGTCAGGAGACACTTTTACTGCTCGGGATTTTAAGATTGAGTACAGCAAGTATTTTGCAAGTTCCAGTGACACTCATGATAGCCCTAAAACGCCTAAGGCCCTTTAGCTTCTTACTGCAATTCAGAATTCTGATGCTGAATAAAAAGATGACAGAGAAGGTTGTTTTCCTGTTTGCTCTAACCAGGATAAGTTGTCTGCTAAATATTAAGATAATATTATATAAGGTTAGCTGTTACCATTGTTTTTGTGCCTTTTTAAAACTTATATTCTCTTTTATATTTGTGCTTTCAATGTCGATGAGAGCATCTGTAAAATAGGGGGGGGGGGGGTGTAAGCAGGTGAAGTTTGTCCTCCTCTCTGTAGGTGGCACTTTGTTGCTGACCGCTGTACAAGGGGAATGGAATAGAGGACGACAGGAACAATGTTCCTCTGCAGCCTCCGTAGGTGTTACCAGGGGAGCAGTGGTCCAAATGATCGTCCATATTCCTCTCACACACATTCCTGGAATAGGCTCTGAAATAATGGGTTCTGCAGCAACCACCAGCTGGAAACTGGAATATGCACAATACAGTGTAAATATTTGCCAGCACACCATGGATTTTCAGTCAAAATGTTATTTATTGAAGAACCAGTACCTCACAAACAGAAGTGTGCAACATTTGGGGTTACGCAGGACCCCTTATTCAGGCATATGATCATCAGATAGAAACATAGAAACGTGATGGCAGAAAAAGACTGAGTAGTCCGTTGAGTCTGCCCATTTATAATAAATATATTAAGTTCCTGAAGTTGCTCGCAAAATGTTTTATCCGGGGCTTTTTTTCAGTGACAACTTGGGGGAATGCAGTTTCGGCACCTCCAGCACCAAATGTATGTAATAGCAAGGGGTGTGCTGGAGGGTCTATTGATGCTGTCTGCAGGGGGATGTATGGTCACTGGGGAGGGTCTAATGTTGCTCGGGTGGATCTTTTGTTGCTGAGGGTGGTATTTTGTTGTGTATGGTCCATTATTTCTGTGTGGGAGGTCTATTGTGTTGAGAACTATTGTTGCTGGGGTGGGGTCTATTGTTGCTGGGGGAGAACTATTGGTACTGAGGTGGGGACCATTGTTGCTGGGGAGTCTATTATTGTGTGAGGGATCTATTGATGCTGGGGTGGGGTCTATTATTGCTGGGAGGGGAATCTATTGTTGCTTGGAAGGATCTATTATTACTGGGGTTGGGTCTAT
The DNA here is from genome assembly GCA_029206835.1 of Rana muscosa. Classification (NCBI taxonomy): domain Eukaryota; kingdom Metazoa; phylum Chordata; class Amphibia; order Anura; family Ranidae; genus Rana; species Rana muscosa. Next base: position 487,104,135 of record CM055122.1, read on the forward strand.
TGTTGCTGGCTCCAGTGCATCTATTTTTACTGCTTTTCTTGTTATTAGACAAGAACAAATTGCATACAAATTATTTAACAAATGATTCTTGGGGCAGTACTAGGAGGTGGGTACGGGGTGGAATCAAGGGACGGTGCTTGGAGGTGGGTAGGGGGCGGAGACAAGGGGGGAGTTCCTGCACCTATTCTCTGAGAAAAAAAGTCCTGGATTTATCCCCCAAACCTTTCACCATTTATGTTACCTGTCTCTGTACTTGTTCTATCTTATCAATGCCTTTTTGTAAGTGAGATCTCCAACTGGACACAGTATTCTAAATGAAGTCTCATTAAAGATCTATATAGAGGAATCAGAATCTCCTTCCTCCTGCTGGTGATCCCTCTAGTGATGCATCCTAAAATTACAGGACCTCACAAAAATTCACAGCACAGTTCAGCATGGAGTGAGCGCCTGCATGCCCTAAACTCAGAAGCAACCCAGCAACGTTTATTTACATTGCTGAGCCTGCAGCTGTCGCTCGGTCACAGTAAATCTACTGTGACTTTTCTAAAAACAAATTCTCCAGCAGAATGCAATTACGAGATTGGGGCCAGAAAAGTAGCCACAGGGAAGCATAGAGCTCTCAGAGGTAGAACCCAAACCTCTTCTTTCCCTTTTTCCAGATACATCTGATCTCCCAGTACCTCGTCTCGTCACCTCCACTGCCCCTAGACCTATCATACCATCCAAAGTGACATCTACTCCTATTCTTTCTTCTGATACTATCCCCACCAAAGATAGTCGTCCGACCCCTACCACCACCAAACTATTGAACCAAACTATTGCTCTGCCACACAGTCTACTGCAGACTTTGCCCCTTCTGACATTCCAGATACTATACCTACTGCCTGCTCTCAAGATTTGGTCAGACCCAAACCTACTGATAGCTCTGTAGGTACCCTTGGTGGCTCATTGGCACCCATCCCCAGTTCTTTTTTAGTGCAGACCCCCTTGAAAGCCCATAACTCTCCAAAACCAAAAGAAAACACATAGAAGAGGTAAGAGAGGGAGAGGAGGGGGGAAACACAAACCCCCACCCATCACGCCCGGACAAACTGAGAAAACTATAAAGCTCTACAACTTATCCTCTCGTACTTTAAACGTGCAAGAATCTTCATTACTGGCCAGAGGCTTAAATTTTGCCCCCACCACCCTTCCCAATTTCTTCACCATGTTCAAAGATCTTAATAAATTCATCTATAATCTCACCCTTCAAAGACACTTCAATATGAAAGCCGACAACACCACCATCCCGTCCACTACCCCCTCTGATGCAACATCAAACCTCTTAGACTCCTCTGCGGACCAACAAGCCATTCAAGATCTCTGTGATTTATGGAACGTAGACAAAGAGGATGACCTGATAGTATGGTCACAATACACTCGACCCAATCCATCTATAGCTCATACTTCATTCAGACCCAAATCAATCTTCATTCCCACCCAATCCAAAGGTCCTTACCTATCTACTTTTTATCAAGTCGTCTTCAAGGAACTTACCGACCTGTGCGCTTCCGAATCCTCCAAAGCCCAACGATACAATAAAAATCTCAGTCCACCAGAATATCAAGCCTTGAAATCTTTGAGTACAAACCCAGACATCATTATTAGATCCGCAGACAAGGGAGAAGGCATAGTGCTACAAGATAAAATAGACTATATGAAAGAAACAACACGAATCCTCTCTGACAAAAACACCTATGAAAAACTAAAAACTGACCCATTACCAAAATTTACAGAAGAAGCCACCAACATCATCAAGCAAGCTTGCATTGACGGTATCCTCAACAAGCTAGAGGCCGCATTTTTTCTGAAACCCTTTTTTCAAGTACCATATCTTTACCACTTACCCCAAATCCATAAATACATCACCAACCCGCCAGGCCATCCCATTGTTGCCTCCATGGACAGTATTACCACTGGTTTTTCTCTTTGTATTGATCACTTTTTACAACCCTTAGCCCAAGCCCTTCCGTCCTATATCTGTGACGGCACCCATCTGATTGACCTATTAAAACCCTACACTTGGGAACAATCATATATATGGGTATCTCTTGATGTATGCTCTCTATATACATCAATACCACACTCCGTTGGACTCGAGGCAGTCGCCCATTTTTTGAAAGATGATCCTATTCTCAATACTCTACAAATAGAATTCATCCTCTTGGCCACCCATTTCTGCTTGGAGCACAACTACTTTTTGTCTGCTGGAGAATTCTATCTTCAAAAGCAAGGAACTGCTATGGGCGCCAATTTTGCCCCCAGTTACACCAACCTTACCATGGGATTTTGGGAGTCCAGATATATTGAAGCAAACAACCCCTTCTCGGCCAATCTTGTCTTTTATGGTCGCTACATTGACGACATTATCATCATCTGGGATGGGCCAGCCACCTCAGTTACCGAATTTGTAACCTACTGTAACCGCAATAATTTTGGACTTACCTTCACCTCGGCCATGGACCCTGAGTCCATTTGTTTTCTGAATCTCCAGCTCTTCCATAGAAATAATTCTATTACCGCCAAAAATTACACCAAACCCACAGCCGGCAACTCCTACTTACACTACTCTAGCTGCCACCACCCTATGTGGATCAACAATATTCCTAAAAGCCAATTCCATCAGCTTAGACGCAACTGCACTAAATTAGAAGACTACACATCCCAAAGCATCTTACTCAAAAATAAATTCATCGAAAAAGGATATCCCCTTCATCTGATCGAAGAAGCTCATGCCATCTACCAGCAAGACTCTCTGCCCATCCCCAAAAAATCCAATTCAGAACCGATCACACGTTTCATCACCCAGTATCATGTCAAACACAAGAAAATGGAAAACATCTTCAAGAAACATTGGACTATTCTTACTCAGGATCCCCACTTATCCAAAACTCTATCAGTTACTCCCAAATTTGCCTACCGTAGGGCCCCAAACATCAAAAGTAAGATCGCTCCAAGCAAAATCAAAACACATAATAATCATAAGACCTATATGCTTAAACAGCTTACTCTAGCTCCCCTTGTAGGGATGTACCAGTGCAAAAAGGCTCTATGCTTAACCTGCTCCAATGTTACCCATGGAAAAAAATTGTTTATGGCCAATAGCAAGATTTTTAAACTTAGCTCTTTTTATAACTGCTCTACTACCTATGTGATATATTGCATCTCCTGTCCATGCGGCCTCCTGTACATAGGCAGAACCATCAGAGCCCTACGGGCCAGATTCGGAGAACACCGTCGTGCAGTCCAACGAGGAAACCCTAAATACAGTGTGGCACGCCACTTTTCAGCCCACCACCATAAAGACGTTAGTGCCCTTCAAGTTTGGATTATTGAATCCATACCAGAAACGCCCACCGCAGTTGAGAGATTTCAACGCCTCTGCAGACAAGAAACATATTGGATTTATTCTTTGAACACTATGTTGCCTCATGGCCTCAATGAAGAAATAGAAACCAACAACATCATCTAAATATTCTTGCCTCATCACCATTCTGTGCTCTCTTTTTAATGTGGTTTATTGCCCACCCATTTCTCTCCTTTTATTGCCGATTCATTCCATGCGTTTTTTTTATGCGTTTATTCTATGCGTTTTTGTTCCCCTTGCAACACATTTCCCTTGCATAGGTGTATGTGTATACACACATATATATATTTGTATGTGTGTGCATACTTACTTATTTATTCACTCATTTATATTTACACTTCCCCTCATCCCCCTCCCCTTTTTTTATATATATGTATAATTTTTTTATATATGTATTTTTTATATATATATGTATTTTTATGTATGTATATATTCTTTTTATATATATGTATATATTCTCTATATTTATATATCCTTATCCCCCTCCCTCATATATGTACACGTATGACCTTCCCTCCATATGTTTTCATATACAGATGCATCCTTTCCACCATCTACCTTTTTCATATGTATGTTCTCAACATACCTCTGCGCATTCCCGCCCCCTCTCTTCCCCCCCCTTCTCCCCCCCAAACCCCCCCCCCCTTAGCATCATTCCTTCTATCCATGTCCCCAGGTTGCTATACCCGGAAACCCTTCCTCATTACCATATTCCCCTCCCATTTGTGTATTTGGCATACTTCCTCCATATCCCACATATCATTTATTATATTATATATTACATTTTATATATTATATATATTTTTTATTATCCCAGTCCCCCATAAAAATTATATCTCTCATACATATATTATATATTATCTCTCCAGACCTGCTATACCTTATCTCCTATATGTACTATTATCATTCATTTCCTTACCCTTATTTATCTATCCAGCTCTTCCCCCCCCCCTTTTTTACATGACATATCCTTTATTAACATATTTTATTTTACATCATACATAATTCACATGACCCCATCGTTTTATCCCTTTACCCATGCAGAATCTTCTATATGCTGTTTACACCTCTGTATAATTACATGACATATTAACCTATCACTGCGTCCCCTCTCAAATGCATGTGTGCTCTGAGCCAATCACAGCCCTTCTCTCTGCCTTATAATGTCCACCTATCACCATGTCTCCCATGGATCTGATGAAACAGCGGATGCTGAGAAACGCGTCATCCTATTGGTCCGTTCCCATACTACGTCACTTCCGGTCCGATGGGACGCTGCGCTCCACGCTGAAGCGCACGCTGAAGCGCATCTTACTGACCCTTCATCCATCATAGAAGGAATACATCACGCACGGCTACAGCGCCTGGAGGCCCAGGACGTTCCCTGCTGACACTGCAGACACTGCCTTCAGCTTCTTCTCCATCTGGGACCCACATCCCCCCGGCGGACTGTCATTGATTACACGGACCATCTTTATCTACTACATTGATATGCCTTATATAGTTCATCACCTTGTGAGTAGCCGATTGGCTGTCTATTTTATTTGCCATTAAATACTTTAATACTGCACTTAGTTTGGAGCACCTTCCTTTCCGCAAAATATCACCAAAAGAAAGCTCTATTTGTGTGAAAAAAAATATACGATTTTTATTTGGGTACAATATTGCATGACCGCACAATTGTCATTCAAAGTGTGACAGCGCTGAAAGCTGAAAATTGGTCTGGGCAGGAAGGGGGTTTAAGTGCCCAGTAGGCAAGTGGTTAAATTACATATTTTCCTTTAGAAATGTCATTATTGCTGCTGCACTGTTCTTCACATCGCACAGATGCGCCACTTTACAGGCAGACTAAGGGGACACAACAGGCACAATATTTAAAGGAATAATTCATTTTTATTGCTTTACTTTAACCACTTAAGCCCCGGACCAATACGCAGCTTAAAGACCAGAGGTGTTTTCACAATTTGGCACTGTGCTGCTTTAACTGGTAATTGCGTGGACATGCAATGTTGTACCCAAACACAATTTGCGTCCTTTTCTTCCCACAAATAGGGCTTTCTTTTAATGGTATTTGATTGCCTCTGCGATTTTTATTTTTTGCGATATAAATGGAAAAAGACCGAAAATTTGGAAATAAAAAGATATTTTCTACTTTTTGTTATAAGAACAATCGAATAAACTCAATTTTAGTCATACATTTAGGCCAAAATGTATTCAGCCACATGTCTTTAGTAAAAAAAATGTCAATAAGCGTATATTTATTGGTTTGCGCAAAAGTTATAGCGTTTACAAACTAGGGTACATTTTCTGGAATTTACACAGCTTTTAATTTATGACTGCCTATCTAATTTCTTGAGGTGCTAAAATGGCAGGGCAGTACAAACCCCTCCCCCCCCCAAATGACCCCATTTTGGAAAGTAGACACCCCAAGGAAATTGCTGAGAGGCACGTTGAGCCCATTGATAGTTTTTTTTTGTCCCAAGTGAATGAACATTGACAAAAATTTTTTTTTTACAAAAAGTTGTCACTAAATGATATATTGCTCACACATGCCATGGTTATATGTGGAATTGCAATCCAAAATAAATTTTGCTGCTTCTCCCGAGCATGGGGACACCACATGTGTGGGACTTTTTAGGAGCCCAGCCATGTACGGGACCCCAAAATCCAATCACCGCCTTCAGGATTTCTAAGGGCGCAAATTTTTGATTTCACTCCTCACTACCTATCACAGTTTCGAAGGCCGTAAAAGGCCAAAATAGCACAAAACCCCCCCAAATGACCCCATTTTGGAAAGTAGACACCCCAAGCTATTTGCTGAGAGGCATGTTGAGTCCATGGAATATTTTATATTTTGCCAGAAGTTGCGGGAATATGACAAACTTTTTTTTTTTTGCACAAAGTTGTCACTAAATGATATATATTGCTCACACATGCCATGGGCATATGTGAAAATTCACCCCAAAATACATTCTGCCGCTTCACCTGAGTATGGGGATACCACATGTGTGGGACTTTTTGGGAGCTTAGCCGCGTACGGGACCCCAAAAACCAAGCACCGCCTTCAAGATTCCTAAGGGCTTAAATTTTTGATTTCACTCCTCACTACCTATCACTATCGTTCGGTTCGCACCAGAACCTTCGAACGGACCGAACGTTCGCACGAACGTTAGAACCCTATTAAATACAATGGACGCGAACGTTCAAAATCTAAAGTGCGAATTATAAAGCCTAATATGCATGTTATTGTCCTAAAAAGGGTTTGGGGACCCGGGTCCTGCCCTAGGGGACATGTATCAATGTAAAAATAATCTTTTAAATCTTTTATCTTTTTTCGGGAGCAGTGATTTTAATGATGCATAAAGTGAAAAAAAAGTGAAATATTCCTTTAAATATCGTACCTGGGGGGTGTCTAAAGTATGCCTGTGAAGTGGCACGTGTTTCCCGTGTTTAGAACTGTCCCTGCACAAAATGACATTTCTTAAGGAAAAAAAGCCATTTAAAACTGCTTGCGGTTTTAATGTAATGTCTGGTCCCGGCAATATGGATGAAAATCATTGAGAAAAATGGCATGGCTACCCCATCAGCCCCCCCCCCCCCACCCTACCCCAGCCCATTACCAGCCCCTTTGGGTCTTGTATGGATATTAAGGGGAACCCCGCACCCAAAATAAAAAAGGCCCTACATACTCTGAACAGCAGTATACAGGCGGTGCAAAAAAGTCACGGACTGTAGGTTTGTTCTTAAGTAGAATCTGTTTGTAATTTGGAACATGTAAATTTTTTAAGTGTAGCTCTAGCCAAAAAATCTATTTTTAAGCTTTTTGGAGAACATAGGGAAGGGTTATCACCCCTGTAACATTTGTTTTTCTGTCTGTGCACCTGTTCAGAACATTTCACCTCACTTTCCATCCCAATGACAAATGTTTTTGGAAAATTTGGTTTTTTTATTGAAACAAGGATTGGTGATAAAGCATCAGTGGAGGGGAGACACCTTTTTCACACATTAACTCTTACAGGAGAGAATTTGCCTTCCTAGGGGTAGATTTCCTCTCACTTGCTGTTGTCTCCTTCCGTTTGCAAGTAGGAGTCGTTTGTAAGTTGAATTTTTGAAAGTAGGGGCCTGCCATATATACTCTGCAGAAATTTGCCCCTTAGGTGTTGGTGTTGCCACAACACTGTAAGCCCTCACAGTTACTCTTGGTGGGCGCTGGAACGCCCTGCTGTCAACTATTATATCAGGAATTGTATTTACATGCCACTGTTGAACAGTGGTAGGAAAAATTGGGCCTTTGGTGGTGGTGCTGGTGTCACAACACTGCAACCCCTCACAGATACTGTAAAAGTATTGCATCAAAAATTTAGGCTTTAGGTGATCGCTATGCCAAGCACACAGTAGTACACTAAATGAAACACTGACTGTCTGCAGCTAGTACAATTACCGGCCTTCCTGTCACAGTATAGAGAATAACTGTATCCAGGTGAGCTTTAGGTAATCGCTATGCAAAGCACACAGTAGTACACTAAGTGAAACACTGACTGTCTGCAGCTAGCAAAATCACCGGCCTTCCTGTCACAGTATAGAGAATAACTGTATCCAGGTGAGCTTTAGGTAATCGCTATGCAAAGCACACAGTAGTACACTAAGTGAAACACTGACTGTCTGCAGCTAGCACAATCACCGGCCTGCCTGTCACAGTATAGAGAATAACTGTATCCAGGTGAGCTTTAGGTGGTCGCTATGCAAAGCACACAGTAGTACACTAAGTGAAACACTGACTGTCTGCAGCTAGCACAATCACCGGCCTGCCTGTCACAGTATAGAGAATAACTGTATCCAGGTGAGCTTTAGGTGATCGCTATGCAAAGCACACAGTAGTACACTAAGTGAAACACTGACTGTCTGCAGCTAGCACAATCACCGGCCTGCCTGTCACAGTATAGAGAATAACTGTATCCAGGTGAGCTTTAGGTGATCGCTATGCAAAGCACACAGTAGTACACTAAGTGAAACACTGACTGTCTGCAGCTAGCACAATCACCAGCCTGCCTGTCACAGTATAGAGAATAACTGTATCCAGGTGAGCTTTAGGTGAATGCTATGGAAAGCACACAGTTCCTTCCGTTTTTTTTTTTTTTTACCATTTTTATTGTTATCTCAGGGAATGTAAATATCCCCTATGATAGCAATATGTAGTGACAGGTACTCTTTTTTTTATACAAATTGGGGAGTTAGACCCTAGATCTTTCCTCTGCCCTCAAAGCATCTGACCACACCAAGATCGGTGTGATAAAATGCTTTCCCAATTTCCCAATGGCGCTGTTTATATCCGGGGGGGCATTCCAACCCACTGCTTGTAAAAGCAGTCTAGAGGCTAATTATCTCCTAGGATTGCTTTTACATGAAAGCCGACCGCTGGCTGAAAAGAATGATACCAAGATGATACCTAAACCTGCAGGCATCATTCTGGTATAATCATTCAAAATCGAGCAACATACCAGTACGTTGCTGGTCCTTGTTGGACATGTATTGTAATCTTTTTTTTCATGCAGCCTGTTGGCTGAACGAAAAAAAGAGATTGATCAGTGGGTAGTATGCCTACCATTAGAAAACCTCCCTTCATCCTCCCACTTCTAATGATGGGCATACATGCACCATTTATATATGCCGAGCATTGGGGGCATCCTCCCGCAAAAAAGTTATGCCGCGTACACACGGTCGGACTTTTCCATGGGCAAGCCTCCATCGGAATTTCGACCCTATGTACGCGGCATAAAAGGTTATGCTGCTTATACACGGTCAGACTTTTCCACGGGCAAGCCTCCATCGGAATTTCGACTGTATGTACGCAGCACTAGGAGCAAAATCGATCCTCCGCCCCTGCTGCCCCCATGCTTCGGCATATATGCTCTTTTTTTTAACTGTGGTGGTGAAATCACCTCCTACAGCGTTGGAGTCACAGCTTTATATATCGTGGGAGCAAACGCTGTTGCTGGCAAGATAAATAATTCTGCGCTGCAGCTGAATGGCGTACCTGAAAACAAAAAATTACATACCTGAAAAGCAAGCATGATAAAACATTGCAGAATAGAATACAGTAAAAAAAGAGCAGAACAATAAAGAGAAAATAGAGAGAGAGAGAGAGAACCATAAAACGACAACTATTTTTTTTTATTTTTATTTTTTATTTTTTTTGTGTTTTTTTTTTTTACGTTTTTTTTTCTTTTTTACGTTTTGTTCTGTAACTTTAACAACTGTAACGGTTCGGGTCTCTCAAAATGCGATGACATCTTGGGAGACCCTGTGTAAGTGTGTCCTAGTCTGTGAAATGCTGTACCCTACGCTAAAACTTCACTTTTGTGTGGAAGAGTTCAAAACATTTACCAATGCAAAGACCAGGATTGTCAGGACAGAGTGGACAAAAATAACAGGTGTCATGCCTAAATCCGCGCTTGCTACAGACACATCTTTTTTGGGGGGCTCGTTGGGTAGGGGTACTCTCGAGGACATACGAAAAATGGCTCTCATGCAGCCGGCTTACTGCCCTTGGTTGGGGATGGTGAGGTGCAGAACCGCCTGGATACAGGAGGTCTTTGACTATCTCATCCTGGATTTTAGGAAGGATAAAGTCCCACCTGAAGCTATGTATAGCATATGAGCATTCAGCAAAGCCAATTGAAATAAGGATAGAGACACTTTTTTGTACCAGCGTCTCGCCTTACGGGCAATGTGATACAGCGCCAACAACTGGTCGTTGAGGTCCACCCCTCCCATATTTTGGTTATATTCGTGGACACAGAGGGGTTTCTCCACAACACCAGTCGCCGTACGAATTTGGACTGTCGTGTCTGCGTGAAGGGAGGTAAGAAGGAAAACATTCTTATTATCCCTCCACTTCACAGCGAGCAAAACCTTAAGCAGGCTCTCTGCCCCAGCCTAAGACGGGAATCTACAAGCCCCTGGGGAAAGCCCCGGCGATTAGGTCGCACGGTGCCACATGCTCCAATCTGATGATCAAACAAGTGACTAAACAGTGGCACGCTCGTGTAATAATTGTCCACATACAAGTGGTACCCCTTTCCGAATAAGGGTGACACCAAGTTCCACACTATCTTGCCAGCGCTCCCTATGTAATCTGGGCAGTTCCCTGGCTCTACCCGACTATCTTTTCCCTCATAAAACGTAAAGCTCCATACATAGCCTGTTGCCCTGTCACAGAATTTATAGAGCTTGACCCTGTATCTGGCACGCTTGCTGGGAAGGTACTGCTTGAAAGACAAGCGGCCAGAAAATTTAATCAGGGACTCATCAACGCAGACAACTTGATCAGGAATAAACAAAGCTGCAAAACGTTCGTTGAAGTGGTTTATGAGGGGCCGAATTTTGTAGAGCCGATCGTATTCAGGGTCTCCACGTGGACGACAAAGTTCATTGTCGTTGAAATACATGAACCGCAAGATCTGCTCATATCGTTTCCTGGGGATGGAGGCAGAGAACACGGGCATATGGTCAATTGGGCACGCATTGACGAGAATTTATGTGTGCCCATGTTGAGGGAAAGGCCCAGAAAGGTTTTAAATTCGGAAACCGTAATTGGTTTCCAATCTCTGGCAATGGAAGGCAACTGGGGATTAGCGGCGATGAATTGACCAGCATATAAATTACTCTGGTCCACAATAGATCTATAGAGATCTTCCGTGAAAAACAGCGAATAAAAATCAAGTGGCGTAAAATCAGCTGTTTCCACCTGAATACCGGGTTGGCCAGTGAATGGGGGAAGTACGGGTTCTGCAGAAGTGTTGGGCACCCAATCAGGATGGGCGATTTCTGCAGGAAGGGCTCTATGGGCACGATGGGCCTGCCTTTGTCTTCTTCTTGGTGGCAGTGGGACACTACTTGTGCTTGCCACCTTGCCAGCTTGAACTGCACTTATGGGACTCGCCACGTCACCACATGATACTGCAGTGCTGGATGTACGCCCAGGCTGTATTAGGCCGCTGGTGCTTGCCAGTTCACTGGAAGTAATAGCGGCGCTAGTACTACTCTGCTCCATAATACGAGAGCCCTGCAGTTCTTGCTCCTCAACAACATCAGACGATTGGGGTCGGGTACGCCTGACCTGAGCAGGGACCTCATCTTCGTCGTCAGAGCCATCTGACGTGGAGCTGCTGTCTTCTACGAGAATGTATTCTGAGCCTGAATCTGACAGATACGAGACCTCCTCTTCACTATCTGTCATGCTCAGAATCTCGTAGGTCTATTTACTAGTGTACCTTCGATTTGCCATTTTAGGCTCTAAATTTAGTGGTACACTAGTAAGATTCACAGGTAAAAAAGCACCTGACTGTCAGCAAATGTATCAAATGCTACAAAAAAAACTGTTGGCGATTGCAGGGATCAGGCCTGTCTCTGCGAACGCTGCAGTTGTGTGTGTTGTGTTTGGAAAGTGACAGTGATCGATCGATACTGCACTTGGGTGGGCTGGGCTGGGCTGGGCGGAGGGGCTAAACGCAGGTGCTAGCAGGTATCTGGGCTGATCCGGCTAACACTCCATTTTTGGGAACCCTAAACCGCTGAGGACGCAAGCATAGATCTGATCAGATACTATACCACTCAGGGAGGTATATGCTTTGCGCGTGGGTGTTAGTGTTACTGGCACTAACCTGACGCTGCCTGGGGCGACGCAGACACTCTCTGAGTCTAAAACCTAATTGATATCACCCACCGGGCGATCAGGGGGTTAAACCTTTTTTGGGTTATACACGGCGGGTGCCCTGATGCTATAAAAAGCAAACTAACCAACCAGCGTCACCCGTAACACTTATACGGTGATCACTGATGAAAGGGTTAACTAGGGGCAATCAGGGGGTTAAAACCTTTATTAGGTAATATATGGGGGTACCTGACGATATATAAAAACCTGACAGGTAACCTAAATAACTAAATAACTAACTGGCTAACAAGTGTCACCAGTGACACTTATACGGTGATCACTGGTGAAAGGGTTAACTCTAGGGGTAATCAGGGGGTTAAAATAATATATGGGGGTACCTGACGCTATAAAAACCTGCGGCAAACCTAAAAAGAAATAACTGGCTACCTAGGGGCACCACTGACACTAATACAGCGATCGGAAAAACGATCGCTTAGTGACGCTGGCAATATGGGGTGAAAGGGTTACCTGGGGGGTGATCAAGGGGTTAAACCTTTATTAGGGGGGGTTAGGGGGCTACCCTGGACCTAAAGGGGCCTAAACCTAACTGCCCTGCAATTGTTTACTGTCACAAATTACACTGATTGCAGTGATCAGTAAAAAAATGACCACTGCAAACGGTGACACTGTGACTGGGGGTACTGGAGTGATCTGAGGGGTGATCGGGGGGTGACTGGGGGTGTAAGTGTGCCTACGTGTACTGGTGTCTGTGTAGTGTTGGTGCACTTACTGTAAAATACCTTTTCTCCTCGTGCTGGACCGAAAAGACCGCCGCATGGAGAGATGACATCACTTCCTCTGCCTGTGTTTACCATTCACCGGGAGCGATCGCGAGGGGGTGGCCAGAAACCAATGGCCACCCCCTCATCCCGGATCGCTCCCGCACGGAAAACCACCGCTCCATGTTCCGTGGGGGGGTCCGATCGGACCCCCAACCCATACGAAGGCAGTCACGTACAGGATACGTGATTGCGCCTGTCTGTGCCATTTTGCCGACGTATATGTACATGGGGCGGTCGTTAAGTGGTTAAGCATTAAGCAAAATCACTGCTTCTGAAAAAACTATTTAAAAACTTTTCTTGCATTAATACATGTCCCCTAGGGCAGTACCTGGGTCCCCATACACTTTTTATGGGTAAAAACATGCATACAGTCATGGACGAAATTTTTCCAGAAATTCAAGTATTTCTCACAGAAAAGTATTGCAGTAACACATGTTTTGCTATACACATGTTTATTCCCTTTGTGTGTACTGGAACAAAACAAAACAAAGGGAGGAAAAAAAGCAAATTGGACATAATGTCACACAAAACTCAGAAAATGGGCTGGTTAAAATTCTTGGCACCCTTAACTTAATATTTGGTTGCACACCCTTTGGAAAAAATAACTGAAATCAGTCGCTTCCTATAACCATCAATAAGCTTCTTACACCTCTTACCCAGAATTTTGGACCACTCTTCGTTTGCAAACAGCTCCAGGTCTCTCTTATTGGAAGGGCGCCTTTTCCCAACAGCAATTTTAAGATCTCTCCACAGATGTTCAATGGGATTTAGATCTGGACTCATTGCTGGCCACTTTAGAACTCTCCAGCGCTTTGTTGCCATCCATTTCTGGGTGCTTTTTGACGTATGTTTGGGGTCATTATCCTGCTGGAAGACCCAAGATCTCGGACGCAAACCCAGTTTTCTGACACTAGGCTCTACAGTGCGACCCAAAATCCTTTGGTAATCTTCAGATTCCATGATGCCTTGCACACATTCATGGCACTCAGTGCCAGAGGCAGCAAAACAACCCCAAAACATAATTGAGCATCCACCATATTTCACTGTAGGTACTGTGTTCTTTTTCTTTGTAGGCCTCATTCCGTTTTCGGTAAACAGTAGAATGATGTGCTTTACCAAAAAGCTCTATCTTGGTCTCATCTGTCCACAAGACGTTTTCCCAGAAGGATTTTGGCTTACTCAAGTACATTTTGGCAAACTGTAGTCTTGCTTTTTATGTCTCTGTGTCAGCAGTGGGGTCCTCCTGGGTTTCCTGCCATAGCGTTTTATTTCATTCAAATTTTGACGGATAGTTCGCGCTGACACTGATGCTCCCTGAGCCTGCAGGACAGCTTGAATTTCTTTGGAACTTGTTTGGGGCTGCTTATCCACCATCCGGACTATCCTGCGTTGCAACCTTTCATCAATATTTCTCTCCCGGCCATGCCCAGAGAGATTAGCTACAGTGCCATGGGTTGCAAACTTCTTGATAATGTTGCGCACTGTGGCAAATCTAGATCTCTGGAGATGGACTTGTAACCTTGAGATTATTGATATTTTTCCACAATTTTGGTTCAAGTCCTCAGACAGTTCTCTTCTCCTCTTTCTGTTGTCCATGCTTAGTGTGGCACACACAGACACACAATGCAAAGACTAAGTGCCGGTTCACACTACAGCGACATGAAAGTCGGCACGACTTTGCGAGGCAATGTGAGGCAACTTCGAGGCAACTTCAAGGCAACTTCGAGGCAACTTCAAGTCGCCTCCAGGACAGGCGACTTTGCCAGTGGCCAATCAAACAATAAATCAGCTCTGTGGGAGGGAGGGGTTTGCCTGAGAAAACTATTTTCTCTTCCTGTAAAGTTGCTTCAGTTAAGACACTGATCCGACTTTGGAGGTGACTTCCATTGAAATCAATGGGTACAAGTCGCCTAGAAGTCGCCTTGAAGTAGTACAGGAACCTTTTCTGAAGTCGGAGCGACTTCAGTAGTGTGCATTGAGACGGCTCTCATTCACTTTAATGTAATTTCTCATGTCGCGCGACTTGGGGCGACACAAGTCGGATCCCAAGTCGCGGTAGTGTGAACGGGCACTAAGTTAAATTTTCTCTTTTTTATCTGCTTTCAGGTGTGATTTTTATATTGCCCACACCTGTTACTTGCCCCAGGTGAGTTTAAGAGCCCTTTCACACGGGACGGATCCGTGATGAATTCGCCCCGTGAACATCCGCTTGCTCAGCGGGGATCGCTTGTTGATCCCCGTTGAGCCGGCGGATGACAGGGCAGTCCCTGCAGACTGTGCAGGGACCACCCTGTCAGATCTCTGCTCTCCCCTATGGGGGGATCGGATGAACACGGACCGTCTGTCCGTTTTCATCCGATCCGCTCTGCAGACAGATAGGAAAATAGGATATTCCTCCATCTGCAGAATCGGAGCATTGCGGACACGGATGATATCGAGTGTCAGCGGATGTTCATCCGCTGACACTCGCTATCCCATAGGGATGCATGTACAGTATGTCCGTATTTCATCCGAAAACGGATGAATGAAATACGGACATACTGCCTGCACGTGTGAAAGGGGCCTAAAGGAGCATCACATGCTTGAAACAATCTTATTTATCCACAATTTTGAAAGGGTGCCAAGAATTTTGACCAGCCTATTTTTGGAGTTTTGTGTGATATTATGTCCAATTTGCTTTTTTTCCTCCCTTTTTTGTTTTTTTTCCAATACACACAAAGGGAATAAACATGTGTATAGCAAAACATGTGTTACTGCAATACTTTTCTGTGAGAAATACTTAATTTTCTGGAAAAATTTCTGGGGTGCCAACAATTTCGTTTATGACTGTATAAGCCTTTAAAATGAGAACTTTTGATTTTTCATGTTCGTGTCCCATAGACATTAATAGGGTTCACATGTTCACTAGAACTTTTTGCCTGATTGAGGTGTTCTGGTGGGAACCGAACCGGGGGGTGTTCGGCCCATCCCTACAATTCATCAATGGAGAATAATGCTAACCAAAAAGACCATGTGATCTTTTACAAGATCTAAAGAATTGTGGGAGACTCACAACTAATCTCTGGATGTGTTTTATGGATCATACCGTGCCTTGCAAAAGTATTCACCTCCCTTGGCTTTTTACCTATTTTGTTACATTACAGCCTTTAGTTCAATGTTTTTTTCATCTGAATTATATGTGATGGATCAGAACACAATAGTATAAGTTGGTGAAGTAAAATTAGAAAAATATATACATAAAACAATTTTTCTGAAATAAAAAACGGATAATTGGCATGTGCGTATGTATTCATCCCCTTCCTTCAGAAGTCACATAATTAATGAAATGATGTCCACCTGTGTGCAATCCAAGTGTCACATGATCTGTCATTACATATACACACCTTTTTGAAAGGCCCCAGAGGCTGAAACACCTAAGTAAGAGGCACCACTAACCAAACACTGCCATGAAGACCAAGGAACTCTCCAATCAAGTAAGGGACAATGTTGTTAAAAAGTACAAGTTAGGGTTAGGTTATAAACAAATATCCAAATCTTTGATAATCCCTAGGAGCACCATCAAATATATCATAACCAAATGGAAAGAACATGGCACAACAAGCAAACCTGCCAAGAGACGGCCGCACACCAAAACTCACAGACCGGGCAAGTAGGGCATTAATCAGAGAGGCAGCACAGAGACCTAAGGTAACTCTGGAGGAGCTGCAGAGTTCCACAGCAGAGATGGGAGTATCTGTACATAGGACGTCAATAAGCCGTACGCTCCATAGAGTTGGGCTTTATGGCAGAGTGGCTAGAAGAAAGCCATTACTTTCAGCAAAAAAAAAAAAATGGCACGTTTTGAGTTTGCGAAAAGGCATGTGGGAGACTCCCAAAATGTATGGAGGAAGGTGCTCTGGTCTGATGAGACTAAAATTTTACTTTTTGGCCATCAAAGAAAATGCTATGTCTGGCGCAAACCCAACACATCACATCACCCAAAGAACACCATCCCCACAGTGAAAGATGGTGGTGGCAGCATCATGCTGTGGGGATGCTTTTCAGCAGTCGGGACTGGGAAACTGGTCAGAGTTGAGGGAAAGATGAATGGTGCTAAATATAGGGATATTCTTGAGCAAAACCTGTACCACTCTGTGTGTGATTTGAGGCTAGGACGGAGGTTCACCTTCCAGCAGGACAATGACCCCAAACACACTGCTAAAGCAACACTTGAGTGGTGTAGTAATTGGCATGGCATAAGGACCCCCATTATGGTGAGATGGGGTCATACATTCTAGCTTGGACATACGAGTTAGGGAAATTTACTAGTGTTATGAGTATTATAAAATAGGTTGAGATCTTGTATTTTGTATGAAGCAGCAGTTTTGCAAAAGCATGCATAAATTGCAATGAGTAGCATGATTTGCGGAGTGCTGGTTTATTTTTAAAGTGTTCTTTCCTGTGCACTGTCTGGTAGGCAATGGTACAGCATACCTCCCAACTGGCATGGATTGTGCGGGTTTTACCAGCAGAGGCTCCTCCTTCCCGCACTCCCGCGAGACTATCATGTTTCCCGCACAGCAGGAAACATGAAGAGAAGAAGAGGAGCAGCAGCAGCAGCAGGTAAGAGCCCCCCCGCGATCAGCGCACTAGTATGCCCCCCCCGATCGGCGGCCCCCCGCGGCCCCCCCCGCTTAAATTTATTTTTATTTTTATTTTTATTTTTTTGCAAGTCCTTTTTTTTTTTTTTTTTAATGTTCCGGCGGCAACCATCACCCCCCCCCCCCGCTCCTCAACAACTTCTGTGGCAATTCCCGCTCAACAACTCTGGCAGGGGAGAGGGGAACATCAGAATGTCCCGCGAAGGGACTTTACAAAGTTGGGAGGTATGGTACAGGGAAGTGAAACCTGGTGAAACCTGGTGAAATCTTGTGACTATGAGCTATAACACTCGTGGTGACACTCGTGTTGATTCTTATTAATAACGAAACTGTCAGCCACCTTGAGAGGGTCAGGACAAGTGTCGGCCATCTTGAGAGTGGCAAAATGTCTACTGTATAACGATAAAATGTATACCCACTGTATTAACCACACCCCTTCCTTACCCCTCCCTCTTAAATTATTGGATTATGATAATGACTATATAATGTCTACCCCTGCAAAAGAATAAACGGATTTCACTCTGAGCGCAAAGCCTGTCTTGTCTCTTTTCTTGCGTTTGACGAAAATCTCTCAGTACTGATCCTGTATCTTTTGGGTGTGGCAATTGGGTTATTTTAAGCTGGTTTGAGGGGGTAGGAGGGACTACCTGTTCAAATTTCCCAACAAGTGGTTTAAGGGGAAACATGTAAATGTGTTGGAATGGCCTAGTCAAAGCCCAGACCTCAATCCAATAGAAAACCTGTGGTCAGACCAAAAGATTGCTGTTCACAAGTGCAAACCATCCAACTTGAAGGAGCTGGAGCAGTTTTGCAAGGAGAAATGGGCAAAAGGTGGCTCTACAAAGTATTGACTTTAGGGGGTGAATAGTTATGCACATTGATTTTTTCTGTTATTTTGTCCTTTTTGTTGTTTGCTTCACAATAAAAAAAAAACATCTTCAAAGTTGTGGGCATGTTCTGTAAATTAAAAGATGCAAATCCTTAAACAATCCATGTTAATTCCAGGTTGTGAGGCAACAAAACACGAAAAATGCCAAGGGGGGTGAATACTTTTGCAAGGCACTGTAGGTACTGAATGCACTTGGGAAACTAGGTGTCTTATCTTTTTTGTATAAATACTCTTCTTTTAGTTTTGGACACTTCCAGAGTATAAATCCTCTTTGTTAATTTGATATTTAATAAGTAAGGTCTGAACAATGATGTAAATTGTAAAATCAAATTACTATTAAAAATGGAGGAAGACTTACTGAAATACTACCCCTTAATAAACTGGGGAAGCCCCCTATTTGCAAGGGTTATTCTTTCTTCTGAAAATATACAAATAGTGCAACGCTCTAGTGTTATTGAAATACATATAGATTTACCCCAATTCCAAAGGGTGAAGAGAATATTGGTTATATATATATATATATATATATATATATATGTGATCAAACAAAGTTCCAAAAAACAGGAGAATAGAAGATGCAATAGTCCCACAGTCGTGATGGAAGTAAGGATCCTTAAACAAGCCAGATGACACCTCACACTTGCATGACAATGTATGACCCCCTAATTAGAGTGGTCAACTAGCGCTTTTGTATAAAAACAGTCCAGCATTCCTGACAGACAAGAGAGTCACTCTCAGAAAGGCAGCCCCAAACAAATCCAACAACCAGATGGAGATTTAAACCCTCATTCCAGAGTGGGTCTGGATCACATGAAAATAAAAGCACTCCGATAGTGTAATATTGTATGCCTTAAGCCCTGTACACACGCTCGGTTTTCACGGCGGTAAAAAGTGCGCCGTGAAAACCGAGGGGAAAGCCAGAGAATCCGGCCGTGTGTATGCTCCATGATCACTGCCTCGCAGTGTTTCCCATAGAGTATTAGTAAATCTGGCGAAAAAAAAAACGTCGGGAATCCCGACGGGAAAATAGAGGAGCAGGTTCTCTATTTTTCCGCCGAGATTGCCGGCTGTTTTCATGACGGGAAAACTGCGAGGAAGCATACACGTCCGGTTTTCCCGGCCAAAAGCTCTCTTGGCAGTTTTCCTGGCAGGAAAACCGGTCGTGTGTATGGGGCTTCTTACTAAATACCTTGGAATATATACTTTGAAGTAGGAGGCGGGATAAGCTTCTCTGAAGACAAAGGTTTTCAGGGTTCACCGAAAAGTGGACAGAGTAGGAGATAGTTGGACAGATTGAGGTATGGAATTCCAAAGGATCGGAGGGGCTCAAGGGAAGTCCTGAAGGTGAGCGTGGGAGGAGGTGACAAGGGAACTAGAGAGCAAGAGGTCTTGGGAGGAACAAAGAGAATGATTTTGTGGGTATTTTAAGACTAGGTTAGTGATGTAGCTGGGGACCAAGTTGTGGATGGCTTTGTAAGTTATTGTTAGTATTTTAAATTAAATTCATTGGGTGAGTGGCAGCCAGTGGAATGATTGTCAGAAAGGGGTGTCAGACACTGAACTGATGCTGCTTTGGCTTCAGATCCTTATAGATTGGCATCTGTGACAAGGTATTCACATTTATTTCCAGAGTGCCAAAGCGATTATTAATATTAAAAAAGGTAGGGTCTAGGTCAGTGATGGCGAACCTTTTTGAGCCAGACTGCCCAAACCGTGACACAAAACCAACGTATTTCTTTCAAAGTACCAACACAGAATTAAACCTACCAGCGGCTCTGTACAGAGGATGGGACTGATCATCCCTCTGAATGAGCCCTAAGGGACCAAAAACTTACAATTCTGCCAGATTCGCTCAGAATGCAGGGTTCAGGAATGCATTGTGCTCAGAATGCAGGGTTCAGGAATGCGTCATGCTTAGAATATGCTATGCAACATACACTGACCTACCTGATACATGCACTGACCATTACACTCACGTACCTGACCATTACACTCACCTACCTGACCATTACACTCACCATCCTATTACACTCACCTATCTGACCATTACCCTAACCTACCTGACACATGCACTCACCTACCTGATTATTACACTCACCTACCTGACCATTACACTCACCTACCTATTACACTCACCTACCTGACCATTACACTCACCTACCTGACACATGCACTCACCTACCTGACCATTACACTCACTTACCTGACCATTACACTCACCTACCTATTAAACTCACCTACCTGACCATTACACTCACCTACCTGTCACATGCACTCACCTACCTGACCATTACACTCACCTACCTGACCATGACACTCACCTACCTGACACATGCACTCACCTACCTGACACATACTTCCTGCACTACTCACATACCCATCCCCCCACACACAGTGCAATGTAGATTGGAGGATCCATTCTCCTCCTTACCTCTCCATGGCCTCATTGTCCAGCTCCCCCCAGGCAGTATTGTAGAAGTCCCCGCCATCCAGCCGCTCCTCGATATCCCTGCCATCGGGAGGTCAGCTAGCAGCCACTGCATCTCTTTCATGGCCATGGATGACCTTCTCGAGCACCGCCCCTCCCCCTCCTCTGTTCCAAAGGCTGCACCAGAGGGACAGACTGAACCAAAGTAGTCCTGTAGCAGCGGGAGCTGGAATAGGGTGCCTGCAGAGTGGAATGCCCAAATTACTTACCGGAGATGTAGGGGTCCGGGGGAAGCAATAAGCTGCAGCACAGACCCTCAGGATGGTGGAGGAAGAACTTTACACCCCCCTAAACATCGCACATGGGACGAGATGACTGGCTGCCCACCAACCCACCAACGTCACTGGCACTGATGCAAGGAAGGGAGCCGACTCCTCTGTGCCTGCACTGCCAGTGCAAGTGACTGCCTGGCTGGGGGATTCCCCTGGCATGCCCACAGAGAGGGCTCGGCGTGCCAGCTGTGGCATGCGTACCAGCTGTGGCTTGCGTGTCATAGGTTCGCCATCAGTGGTATAGGTAGTTATGTTTCTCTTCTTCCTACTTGTGACAGCTTTTATCAAGTAGGCTGCTTTTTTTTTACATTTTCATTCATACAAAAATGTGTCCAGGAAACGTGTTTTGGTAAAAAGCCAGTGCTGTGGAAGAAAACTCGGTAGGGGGAATGCATTTCTGAATTTCCACAAAAAAGATGAACTTGATACAAGAAATTTTTTTAATTTAAGCTGAAAACAAGACAATAATAGCACATCAGACAAGATCAGACAAATTGGTATTGGAAGGCCAGAACTTTGCTAATTTTTGTTATTTTCAATATCTTGAGTGCTTTCAGGCTAAGAAAGTGTTTAACAGCAGCGTTCATTCATGTGTCCATCAATGCACAGCGGTTAACTCCTGGAGACTATTAACAATTAACGTTTCTGTAAAGCCTGCTGGCCTTGGATGTCTCAATTTTTTTATGAAGTCAGTAAATGGAAGGCAATCCTTTGTCACTATTTGCATTGTTATTACCGGTAAGCCATGAGTTTATTTTTCCAAGGACATGCAAAGTAGAGGGACATTATGTGACTGGAGCTTGTCATTTGTCGAGACTAGGCACATTATTTAATTTCTTAGAACCTGGTCAAAATTGTTAACACAATGACAAGGAAATGGAATGAGAAGCCTTAATTTCTACGGTTAATTAGAACTTAGACATCATATATACCTATCTAACAGAAAATAAACCTATTTTGACAATATGTATTTTCTGAAAATAGTTTTCTTCTGTCTGGGCTTTCATCCACTTGTATTAATGTGTTAAACGCATTAAGGACAAACAAATGCAGCATGCTTTTTACCAGTTCCTTTTATTTAAAAAATTTAGCAAATTATTGTAAATATATATATATATATATATATATATATATATATATATGTAGCACTACCCCCGTAGGAGCTGCTGGTTTAAAGTTTTGGGCCTACCGTTACCTTTTCTGTTCACGCACTCGTGTCAGGCATCCTGCTTGAAGAGCTTTTATAAATGTTCACACCAACACTTGGATACGTTTTCTTCAAGGCTTTATTTTATCAGTCCCAACAGAGGGATAGAGGGATAGGGGAGGTTCAGGTACCTTGCTTTGCGGATCACGGGCACAATCGCAGATCCAGAGGATAAATCAGTTCCATGCTGGATTTAGCAACCACCGGACAGGCCTATTATCACTGACCTAGCAGCCGGTGCGAAGCTCGTTCAAAAGCCTCTGCCACAGACTTGATGAGTGCCGTACAGTTGTTCAACAACCTTCCGCCACAAGATCATGTAACCACACTGAAGCCTCATACATACGACCGAGTTTCTCGTCCAAAAACGACAAGAAAACTGCAGAGAGAGCTTTCTTGTCGAGAAAACCGTTCGTGTGTATGGTTTTTCGTAGAGAAAACTGCCGTGGATCTCGACGAGAAAAATAGAGAACCTGCTCTCTTTTTTCTCGTCCATATTCTCGATTTTCTCGTCGTGTTTCTCGTCGGCCTGTCTTGCGACGAGAAAAACGTTTGTGTGTATGCTTTTACGAGTCTTCAAAAAGCACGCATGCTCAGAATCGAGTATGAGACGGGAGCGCTTCTTCTGGTAAAACAAGCCTTCGTAATGGAGATAGCACATTCGTCCCGCTGTAAATTATTGCATCATTTAAATGTTGCACATTTAAATCTTCTTTAGAATGTTAAAATAATGAAAACTAAAGAACTTGTTTTGCTGCTGATAATCACACAGTTCTGACTAACTATTTTAAACCTTTTTCATGCTGATCTCATGAATATTTAGCTGTATTATATCGAGCAAGATCTCCTTAATAATTATATTTTTTTATTTTTGAATACAGATCTTGATTTTAAATGCTTCTTTATTTTATAGTGATCTCCATGATTTTATTTATTATTTTTGTTGTGTCAAGTTTACCCCTTATTTTTATTTTTATTTATTTTTTTAGACCTTTAAGGAGATTTTTTTGTGTTATCCGTCCCTTTTATTTTATTTGTTAAAATGTATCTGCCTACTCCAAAGCTAAATTTATAATTATTATAAAAACACATAGTCAAGTATTAACTGTGAAAATAAAAACCATTTATTCTGGTCTATAACAAAATAAATAGAAGGCAGCGCTGGAGAACCTGCTGCCATTTGTGCATCCATGGGACCCCAGAGCACACATCAACCCTGTGTGGCCAATAAAATTGGGAGCTTGAGAAGCACAACAGTTGTGAGCAAAATCTGATGCTGGACTCCCAGAGGTCAGGAACAGCAGCAGGTGATATACATGTCCCAAGTCTGTGGTACTACAACAGGCTGCCTTCTGTCAGACCACAATGAAGCAAGGCCATCACTTCCTGGTCTTCTTGGCAGTCTTCCCTGCAGCCTTCCCTGCAGCCTTCCTTCTGCGTGTGGCTGGAGGCTGTGCCGCTGGAGGTGTACTCGTGTCAGGAGGAGGAGAAGGAGGTGGAGGAGAAGAAGAAGGTGGAGGAGGAGGAGGAGGAGGAGGAGGTTGAGGTTGGGAAAGCTGGGCGACCTCACATATGGCCGTATTGGGAGTAATTCTCTCCATCACCACCTTGTTCAGCAAGGTGATGAGCAGGGGCTTGCATAGGAGGCGTTGCTCCATGCTCATCACCTTGAACTTGGCCTCAACTAGGCCGGCAATGGCCTCTTCAGGGGATGTGGGCTCCTGGAGGGTGGCATGTGCCTCTCTAATCAGGGCCATTGCTGCCTTGCTTTTGCTCCTGTCCCTCCTGGATCTTTTAGGAAGGCGGATGGGAGGCACCTGTGATCTGGCCCTGCTACTTGGCCCAGCCACCCCCTGTGTGCCACTGGGCCCTGCCACCTCCTGTGTGCCACTGGGCCCTGCCACCTCCTGTGTGCCACTGGGCACTGCCTCCTCCTGGCTCACAGTGGGCCCTGCCTCCTCCTGGCTGACACTTTCCAGACCCTCCTCCTGGCTGATGTCTTCCTTCGTATGAAAAAGGGACATAGTTTTAGTTTGTGGTTCATCATTTACACACAAATTATAGCTCATGACCCTTGCAAATTGAATGTAAATCAATAGAAAAGACTATTGTTATGACCCCATCAGATTTCATTCTTCTCCCCCAATTTTGGTCCCACTACTGTCTATTGATATTGAGATCACTTTTTCCTCCCAATTTGTGTGGGGATTTACATATTATCTTATTTTTCATGCATTAATTTTCTCACAATACATTTTGAGAAAATACTATACCTGGCTCCAGATGTCCAAATCAGGTTCTTCCAGGATGGCTGCCTCCTCTTGCTCCAGAGAAGGCTCAGGTTGGCTGCAGGGAAGACTGGGGGGAAGACTGGACAGTGATGGCCTTGCCTCAAGGTGGTCGTTCAGAAAGGACATCCTGCTATAGTACCACAAATTTGGGACATATACATCAGCTACTGCTGCTCCTGACCTCTGAGAAGCCAGGACCCTAAAGCACTCAGTCCTGTATGTGCCTCTCAAGCTTCCAATTTTACTGTCCACCTGTTTTGTGGTTGCTGTGGGTACCTTGGTCTGCACAAATGGGAGCAGGGTCTCCAGCGCTGCTTTCCTTACACCTTTCTTCCTGTGAATGGGGTTTTTATTCTCCCACAGAGCGGGCAGCTCCCTTACCCGGTCTATAAATTCAGCCAGGAATTCGCGGTCGCTGATAAAAGCATTCATTTTGTTTCTGCAAGCCAAAAAACACGACAAAAAAAGTAATGTCAGTCACAAAGTCTAACCCAGTGTTTCTCAACTCCAGTCCTCAAGGCGCACCAACAGGTCATGTTTTTGGGATTTCCATTGATTTGCACAGGTGATTTGAGCCGTTTCACTGCCTTAGTAATTACCACAGCTGTTTCATCTGCAGGGAGTTGAGAAACACTGGTCTAACCTCCTGTAAATCTGATTCCCCATATAAATCCTCCAACAATCTCTAGGCATTATAGGCCACTGATTTCACAAAGTATAAAAATCACATACCTTCGTTCTCACGTCCGTCACTTTTCCTCCTCTCTCCGCACAACGAACGTAGTAACGTCACATGCGTTTATGCTTTATCTACACCACGCATGCGTGAAACTCCGCACACGTCGCTCCGCACACGTCGCCCGCCCATGACGTTCAAAGTATCAACTTTTCCCCGCCCCTTCTTTTTCGGCGTGCAGACAGATATGGCGGAGTCACAGCAGGTGTCTGCTAATTCTTCAAATAACGAGGAGGAGACCGGCCCAGACCGTGAAACGTCACGATCAAGGAGGAGATTCAAGGCATCTAATATGTCTTACGCAGGGATGGCGGAGATGGTGGACATATTGCTAAAATCGGATTATGACGCAAAGCATTGGCCGTATAGCCACCTTAATCTAAGGAAGTCCAAAATAATGAAGAAAGTAGTGAAAAGTCTGAAGAAGAATTTCGGGGTGAAACGATCCAAGGAGCAGCTCAGAAAGAGGTGGTCTGCCCTCAAACTGAGGGAGCCGGAGCAGTTAAGGAGCATTAAGAGAATGCTAGAAAAAAGTAAGTACTTTTTTTCCTGTGTTCCTATTATTGTATTTCTGAACTTGCATGTTGCTCCATGTTGTTGCATTTTACAATTGTACCTTACAAAATGTCATGGTTAGGACTTGGTTTGGCCCAGTAATCAGTCGTTACAGACACATCGTTCGCCCACTATATACTATGTTTTGCGATTTTACAGGGTTCCAATAATTTACAGAGATGCCTGTTTTTATTCCATAAATGTTAGTACATTGTTGATGTGTTTGGAAAGAGAATGAAATGCAAACTTTAATCAGTGTAAAGGAGAGGACAACATCTGGACTCTTGAGCACTATAGTGTGGGCCACCAGAACCACCTTTTTAGGGTGCCCCACACAGGTGCATCAGTGCATTTTTTGGGTGCCTCCATGTGTAAAAATTGTCATCCAAAGGTGAATGGTCAAGAATCTTTTTTTTTTTATAATAATGTCTTCATCTTGAAATTCCTCCCAAACAGACACTTGTACCCCACTTCCAAGCACTGTATCATGTTAATTTATTTTTACTAAAATATCTGTATGTTAAGTATACCTTTTGTTTGATTCTCATAGGGGAGAGAAGACTGGGAGGACACCACTCCAGGGAGCACAGGAACCCCACACCTTCTAAACAACCCCAACCTCACCAAGAACCCCAACCTGAGGATGTTGAGGAAGTTGAAGAGGTGGAGGAAGGAGAAGTGGAGGAAGGAGAAGTTGATGACGTGGTGGAACTGGTCACCACAACAGGTCAGTATCTGTCACCACAGCTTCAGGTAAGAGATGTAGGCCTGCAGAGTTAAAATACCTTTTTTTTATAGGGGATGAAAATGTTGGGGTGAAAGAAAGTACGTGTTTCTCTGCTGACTCCGCCAAGTGAATTGGAGTCATGAAAAGGAGGAACCGGCTGGCCATTATCCCGAAGGCATTCTCCACGACTCTTCGGGCCCTGGCCAGCCGGCAGTTGAACACCCTCTTCTCCGGGGTCAGGGTCCTCAGGGGAAATGGCCTCATGAGATGTGGTCCCAGTCTGAAGGCTTCATCAGCCAAAACCACAAAGGGGAGTCCTTCAACATTCCCTGCATCTGGTGGCAATGCAAGGTCATCACTCTGGAGACGGAGGGCAAACTCCGTCTGGATGAAGGATCCCCCATCAGACATCCGGCCATTCTTCCCCACATCCACATAGAGTAATTCATACTGTGCTGACACCACCGCCATCAGCACAATGCTATGAAACCCCTTGTAGTTGTAGAAGTAGGACCCAGAACGGGGTGGCGGCACGATGCGGACGTGCTTCCCGTCAATGGCTCCACCGCAGTTGGGGAAGTCCCACCACGTGGCAAACTCTAATGCCACAGTCTGCCATTCCTGTGGCGTGGAAGGAAGCTGTGGAGTCAAACAAGAAAAAAAAATATTATTACTTTTGCACATAACATTGCAAGCAGATTATACTAAAATACATTCTAGCCGAACATCATTCTAAGTTTCCGTTGAATGTGTTTTAAAAAACTCAAATGGTCCATTCTAAAAATATTTGGGGGGGCTAGATGAGTTTGGGAATGCTCAAAAATAAGGAGAACTGACATTTAGTGAAATTTTAGGGGGTGATTGGGGGGGGGGAGGGTAAAGCACTACAATGGAGCTGCATTGGGAAGTGACTCGGCTAGGTGTGTTTGGGCACAGGATAGCATTGCAGTGGCGGTGCGTCCATAGTGGGCGCAGGAGCGCTGACCCTCTCTCTCCTGCGCCCATCACTCAGAACAATACATAGGTTCATGTCTTGCATTAACCTATGTATTGTCGATGCCGCCCACTATTCAGGTGGATGGCCCCCTGTTGAGCGGCGGCCATCTAAATAACAGCGTCTGTTTTTTTTGGGGAAGTGCCTATCAGAGCCAGCGGCTCTGATAGGCTTGCCCATTACAGCCTGAGGGCTGTAATTGGCTTCCAAAAAGTTAACATGGGGACGCAGGGGGGGTGCGTTCCTTGGTTAAGCACTGACAGGCTCCTCTGCCAATCATGTTCACCAAGTCTGTTTACCGGTAACCTGATTGGCTGATGCAACATCGAGGGCGGGAGAAGACATCGATGAGAGAAGAAGGACGGCGCTGACCAGAGGAAGGTAAGTGCAGGACTGGGGGACAAACTGGCTGCATTTGAGGGAACAAACTGGCTGCATTTGAGGGGACAAACTGGTGGCGTTTAATAGGCACAGTCGCGGAAATGGATGTTACTTTTAAAGTTTTTGGGTGGCCCCCCAAACATTTTGAGCACCAGCCACCACTGCTGGAGAGGTTAGTGAAGGGAAATATGCATGGAGGAGAAAAAGGGGCATTTAAAAGCTTACAGCACGCATGAGGACAAAGGGGACATTCTCAGCATATTACAATCATGGTAATTAGGGAAGGATGAAAGAAATACAATACATTAGCATACATGAAATACATAGAATGTGATGTTAAAGCAGAAAACTTACCCTAATATAGTCCTCCTGCAGGGCTTGGATAATGGCAGAACAGGTGTCTGGGATTATGAGGCCCAGAGCCTGGGGGAGATGCCTGGCGTGAACTTCAAGTCCTGCAGACTTCTCCATGTCGCCAGGTAACGTAACATGGCGATGAGCCTCTGCATAACGGTGTCCTGCCTGGTAATATAGGGGGACACCAAAGCCAACATATGCTGAAAAAATGGGGTCAGACATCCGCAGAAAATTCCTGTAGTCCTCAGGATTATTCTCCCCGATCTCCCGCAGCAGAGGCATATGGCAGAATTGGTCTCACTGGAGCAACCAATTCTTGGTCCATGAACTCCTCCTCACCCCGTTCATGGACTCGTCTTGGTCCAAGACAAGCAGACCAACACCAAGCGCCCGCACAGCACGAACTCGACGACGAGAACGTACCCGCGACATGGCTAGGAGATGGTCGTCTGATCAGAACGTACTAAACAGAACGCACTTAAGAACAGCAAGGCCTATGAAGAACGAACTGAAATTCAGAAACGAACGGGCAAGAACGCATTGTAAAACAGATACGACCTGCCCACACGCCCTGAAAGACAAGATACGAACCCACAAGCACAAACTGAACCGCAGAAAACAAACTGAAAGCACGAAGACTGAAAAGCGCGAATTGTCTCTTCCCAAACTTTTACTTCACACGCAGTAACACGAGATCAGAAAAAGCAGCCCAAGGGGTGGCGCCATTGAAATCGATTTTCCCCTTTATACTGCCGTCGTACGTGCTGGACGTGACCGCGCAGAACAACGACGAGATTTGGAATTGACAGTGTGTATGCAAGGAAAGCTTGACAAGAATCTCGTAGAGAAAAACGACGTGTTTTTAACAACGAAAAAATCGGTCGTGTGTACGAGGCTTGACACTTTGCAAAAATACACAGCTCACGGTGCCAGAATCTTTCAGCCATCCGGCAACACCGTGAGGCAAACTGGCCAGGATGCGTCCTTCAATTGAGTCCCCAATTGTTCCGCTTCTTCCCGCAGATAAGACCACGTAGGACCATCCGTGGACTAGTAGGTCCCAGAAACTCCTGGGCCTACTTCTCAGTTGCAGAGCCTCGGGCCAGCAGGCCCCGAGGCTGAAAATGGCTTGCACATTCCTGAGGCCAGGAGGGCCCTCAGGTCAGGATCCGGCAACGACCCGCGGCAACGAACCCCGAAAGAGCGGTCTCCGTGTCTTAAGTACCCCCTCCCAGAATGCACAGCGGGTTGACCACGCTCCCTAAACCACTTCTGGGAAAGGAATACCCAATACACCCAGCCTGCTGCAGGTCCAACCCTGACCTGCGGTGACAGCGACACCCACTGTCAGGTGGAAAACGCGCAACCCAGCTAGACTGACACAGAGCCAACAATTTAGCATAATCCATCTGAGCTAAACTACAGCTCAGATAACTAAATTTAACATATAGCATCTACCCAACAGGAGTAGGGCGCTACACACTTCCCCCACCGCAAAAAGGCGATGTCCTCATCGTTGAGAAAAAATATGACCCTCACTCCTGAGGGTCAGTACCTGAAACCCAAAAACTTGGATGGGAAAGGAGGGGGGGAGGGTAAAACAGTACAAGAAAAATATGGGTTTAACATACACACGCAATGGGGCGTGTCCGGACGTGAAGCTGAGAGGACGTGTTGATGCTGGGCTCCACATGTCCAAAGACAATCCTTCCCCATCATCTCACTATTTTTGCCCGGAGACACCTTGAACTCTCTATATCCATCCAAGGACACGTACTGTTGCGGTACCTGCCGATATCGTCAAGGTTGCCCGGCTGTTATTGCTTTGGCCTGCGTCTAGCTCCACACTGCTGAGGCCTGCCGCCATCTTGAGGCCTGTGAAGCCTCCTATGCCCCCGAGCCAGCGAGCTGTATACTACGAGGGGATCGCACTCCCCAGGCCTGTTTAACGGCTGCTGTATACACAGAGGACACTGGGCAGTGATACAGCAGTGATACAGCGGGAGCGATCAACGCAGGACAGCTCCACCATCCTGGGAACCGGCGCCATATTGCGGCCTGCGGACCCGGCTGAAGCCGCCCCCCTCAGGTACTGTGACTCCTTAGCTGCCTCACCGTCCCTCGCCCTCACCCCCGAGCTAATCCCGGTGCTGCCACCCCCACCCTGCCTGCTGGGAACTGTCCCCTATCTTTTGCAGTGAAACTGCGGCCCGAGCGGATCGGAGCGTCCACGCCGCTCTCAGGAAAGTCCGCGGCTTCGGCCTACTCCCGGAGCACGGCGACCATCTTAGTACACCCAGGAGCTTAAACTCCCCACAATTCCAGCTCTCCTGCATCCCAGCTCCATTCTTTCAAATCACAGTGGCCTGCTCTTTTATCTCCTCCCCACGGACATTATAGAGGTGCCCTTCTCAATAGGCAAGAGAACATAGCAAGTGATCAGCGGACATTTTGCTACACCCTGAAATTTATTCACAGCACCTATACCTCTCCACTGTTTAACCTCCACATCTTCCTTGGTGCCGGGGTGCCTTGGCTCAAAGGGCCATTCCCCCCACTACATTTACGCCATCTACACGTCCCCCCCAGGGCAGCTAGCCTACGCATGGCGCTAAAAAGCAGCACTGGAAATGCTCTCCGTCTAGCTGTCGGCCTTACAGTAACAAGCAATGCCATCCAAAGGCTCTTCCTCCCGTTCAACATTAAGAAAGCGTTCTGCAAAAACCTCAAAACTGCATCAAACCAGTGCGGGGACCATTAAAAGATTCCTAGCCGCGGAAAGAGAAAGCCCCAGTACTAGGATCAACAAAACCAGAGCCTCGAGATCACTTATCTCCCCAGCTTCACACGCCGCTTCTGCCCGTGAGAGCTCTCCGGCCTCTTCCTGCGGCTCGGAGTTAATGGAGGAGCCCGGGTCCCCCACGGGTTCCGACATGTCTTCCCTGATGAATGTACTTAAAAAGGAGATGGCGAGTATGTTTCACAGTATGGAAAAATCCATCAAAAAGGAGATTTCCGCGGTTAGAGCGGATGTGGCGCACTTACTCGTCAGAATAGAGGAAACAGAACAGCGTCAAGACTCACATGAGGTTGCCATTAAAGAATTGGAGGATACCGTCACTCAATTAGCGTATGCAAATAGGGCCTCGCTATACAAACTCGAAGATCTCGAGAATCGCAACCGCAGAAACAATTTGCGTATACGCGGACTGCCAGAAGCAACCAGAGATAATGATCTAGAACCCTCGGTTCGAGGTATCTTTAATACTATCCTGGGCAATCCTGCTACGGATCCTTTGCGATTCGACAGAGTGCACCGCGCTCTGAGACCTCGCAACTTCTCGTCTGATCAACCTAGAGATGTGATTTGCCGTCTCCATTATTTCGAAGACAAAAACGCCATCATGACCAAAATGCGGAACACCCCCAACATTGACTTTGATGGTGCTATTCTTAACATCTTTCCAGATCTATCTAAGGAGACTCTTGACCGCAGCAGGGCTTTAAAGCCCCTCTTGGAGCAACTAAGGGGTGATGGAACTAACTACCGTTGGGGTTTTCCCGCATGCTTAATTGCTACTAAGAATGGCCGCTCCTCCACATTGCGGTTCCCTGAGGATCTCCCCACCTTCCTTCGAGACCTAAACCTGCCGCACGTGGAGCTGCCAGGCTGGCAGAACCCCTTACCCACTTTCTCTGCTCTCCAATCCTCCCAGTGGCGGAAAACCCCAGCCAAGCAAAGGCGTGTTTCAACTCCATGTTCATCTCAGAAGAATGGTTGAGGTACTCTGCTGAACACAATCATCCCTCTTGATAGTTTTCCTCCTTATCTGGATGACAACCTACACTTCGATTTCAATTATTTCTCTCCCATACGAAAAGTTTGACTTGCCTTACTAAACTCTTAGTTATACTCCTACAGTACTGTTATTATGCGCACATTGGGTCTGTTAGTTGACCCGATGATTGGAGAGCGTTGCATTCATGCTTTGACCATTGCTTGTCTTTACAAATGTTAATTCCCTTTTTTTTTTCCAGGCCGATAGCTGACGGAGCTTAATGCTCCACATTGATGCCCCCACAAAGGCGTTTGCTCCCTGCCCCTATTCTCTTGGGGTTGATGGGAGTTGGCAGTCTTTATTTTCTCCTTGTTACTTCCCTCTGGGAAACCTTTTTGGCTGCCTGCTCCCCTCATCCCCACTGGGAACACCGCAGACTTCTGCGTGACTCTTTTTTCAATCCCATTAGTTCTATAGATTGTTCTAATGTTTTTCATATGTCTCTCTCTTCTTTCTTTTCCCTTTCTTCTTCCTTCCTGGATTCTCCTCTCCCCCCTCTTCTGGTCCCTCTCTCCCCTCCCCCTTTGTATTACTGGCATACAAGGTTATATGAAGTAGTGGTCTACCTCTCGCTGATGACATGGCTAACCTAAAGCTCCTTTCTTATAATGTAAGTGGCCTCAGTGTATCCGCAAAGAGACATCAAGTGTTGCGAGAATTAAGGGACTCTGCATGTTCTATTGCTTTCCTTCAGGAAACCTATTTGACTCATACTACTTCAGTGAAATTATACTCGCAACACTTTCCTCAATGGTACTATAGTCTATCGGACACTAACAAGGCCAAGGGAGTGGCCATTGGATTCAGCAGAGGTACGTCATTCCGTTTTACTGACATGTTAGCGGATGATCATGGTCGCTTTCTTTTTGTCAAAGGATATATTGGCAATACTTGTTGCACCCAAGCTAATGTTTACTGTCCCAATCGTAACCAGCCTACTTTTTTTACTCAAACCCTCACAAAACTTTCACAATTCGCTGAGGGAATGTTAGTCCTTGCGGGGGACATAAATATGCCTCTAGATCCCACTATAGATACTTCCCACGGCAGCTCCAGTATCCCATTTAAAAGATTAGCACAAGTGAAAAAAAACTACTAGATCTACAACTTATGGACGCTTGGCGTCTCCTACACCCTAAAGGAAGAGACTACTCCCACTTTTCAAAAACGCACAACTCATACTCCAGAATAGACAATATTTTCCTAGATCACTTCCACCTTCCTCTCCTGAGCTCAGCCAACATAGGGAAGGCTACTCTCTCTGACCATGCACCTGTTTCTGTCAGCTTGACCGTGCCCAATTTATTTCCCCGCCCCAACAGCTGGAAGCTTAATGACTCTCTCATCACTAACCCAACAGAGGTTTCCATCCTCTCTACTACCTTATCCCAATACTTTAAAGAAAACTCTGCCTCGGACACCTCCCCCTCTGTTCTATGGGAGGCACATAAGGCCTTAATGAGAGGTAGACTTATCGAACTTGGTGCAAGGAGAAAGAGAGAACATGGCCAGCAGCTTAAACAGGTCCTACAACAAATTGCTGAATTAGATAAAAAGCACAAGCTCTCGTTGCACGTCTCTCACCTCGAAGCGCTCACTCTTAAAAGAGAAGAACTTAAAACTCTCCTTGCCCTAGAAACTAAGCGGAAATTTCACTACGTATCTCAGAAAGTGTATGAATGGGGTAACAAACCAGGTAAACAATTGGCTAGATCCCTTACTGCTAAGAAAACTTTATCCTTTATACCCAAAATCAAATTGCCATCAGGGGACCTAGTGCACACTACCCCGCAAATCTCAAAGGCCTTCAGGGAATTTTATGCTGATTTATATAATGTGGAGGGAGGTTTGGCTTCTCTATCAGTACCAGAAAAACGTAAGCGTATCCTCAAATATCTTAGAGACGCTGGCCTCCCAAAACTGTCAAAATCGGCCCTTAATGACCTAGAAGCAGATTTCTCCGTAGAAGAATTCCAATGCGCGCTAAAATCCTCTCCTTCCGGTAAGGCTCCTGGCCCGGACGGTTTCACCCTTTTTATATTATAAAACCTTCAGCGACATTTTACTCCCCCATCTCACAACTTATGCTAATTCAATCTCCCACAAATCTGGCCTCCGTCCGGAATCCTTATCTGCCCATATTACCGTTATTCCCAAACCCGACAAGGACCCCACACTTTGTGGTAGCTATAGACCCATATCTCTCCTAAACGTCGACACCAAATTATATGCCAAGTTATGGCAAATAGACTGCTCCCCCTTTTACCTAAATGGGTCTCGGCTGACCAAACTGGGTTCATTCCTAATAGAGAGGCCAGAGATAATTCTCTCCGCACTCTGTCCTTGATCCACTATGTTCGCAGGTGCTCCCAGCCCACCCTCCTTCTCTCTACTCATGCAGAGAAGGCGTTTGATAGGGTGGACTGGGACTACCTTAAAACTACCCTTAGGTATTTTGGCCTTGGTCCTAAAATGTTCCACTGTATTCCTCTCTCTACTATAACCCCACCGCGCAAATATGCATAAACGGCTTCTTGAGCGACCCCTTCACATTACATAACGGAACCAGACAGGGCTGCCCTTTATCTCCTCTCTTATTTGCCATTTCCCTTGAACCCTTTCTAGCTACTATTAGGCACAATAGGAATATTAATGGCATCCAAGTCGGTAATAGACTTCATAAATATGCAGCATACGCTGACGATATTTTTACATTCAACAACCACGCATTTCACTGCCAAATTTAATGTCTGAATTCTCCACCTTCCAAACCTTATCTAACTTTAAAATCAATCTAGCTAAGTCTGAAATTTTAAACATAACAGTACCCCAATCAATAGCTGATGAATTGAAACCCTTATTCCCCTTCCGTTGGGTATCCTCACAAATTAAATATCTGGGCATGTACCTTACCCCTCGCCTGCATTCCCTTTTTAGGCATAATTACATACCTCTCCTCAATAATATCAGAGCTGATCTCAGGAAGTGGTCTTCCCTCTCACATTCATGGCTAGGCAAGGTTAATATAATCAAAATGAACATACTCCCCCGTATCCTCTTTATTCTTCAAATGATCCCCTTGAAGGTCCCCATAGGCTTCTTTACTCTACTGCAGACCATGATCGCCCGCTTTGTTTGGAGGGACGGCCATCCCAGGATCTCTCGGGAAGTCCTCTATCGAGCCAAGCGTTCTGGAGGACTGTCTCTTCCTAACTTTAAAGCCTACTATAACGCTGTTATTTTATCACGTATAGCAGACTGGAAGTATGCCGTTGCTACTAAACTCTGGGTACAATTAGAATACTCCTTAAGCGGCTCAGATCTCTCCACGGCCCAGTGGATTCCACGTTCTTCTAGAAAACTCTCCCACAACACCTCGCCTCTCACCACATCCTCATTGGGCGTATGGGATGGTCTCCATAGAAAATTTGCATGGTCTTATGACTCTCCACTGACCCCCTTGCTGCAGCATAAATACTTCATGCCAGGCTCCATTGACCCAGGATTTCAATCCTGGTCACCCGGCGGCCCTCTCCTGCTACACCATGTCCTATCCCCCAATGCCCTTAAACCTTTGCCAGAAATTTTGGGCCATAAACCAATTACATTTATGGACACATGGAGATATAACCAACTGAAACGCTTCCTTCAGACTCTTCCCCAGCCATTACGGGGACTTCAAGATCTAAATGGTATTGAACAGCTCTTTCTCCATAAAGACCCCCCTCTACACAGTATCTCCCAGTTCTACAAAGCGATCACAAATTTGCAGAGCCCTGCGTACCCAAACTACCTGCCCAGATGGGAGACCGATCTGGATGTTATTATCACGGACAAGACAAAATTCTCCAACTTACTCATGTCTCCTCCTTGGCATCTTCCATGGCTGAGTCTAACTTTAAACTTCTTACTAGATGGCACCACACACCTGTCAAACTCCACCGCATGTTCCCTGTTAACTCCCCGCTATGTTGGAGGAATTGTGGTCAGAATGCCACTCATGCCCACATATGGTGGTCTTGCCCCCTTATTCGACCTTACTGGTCTAAAGTGCTAGACCTGATTCATCAAGTCACCAATGTTAGATTGCCTATGGATCCGTGGGTAGTCCTCTTTCACGCTACCTTGATGTCCATAGGTAGATATAAACGTTCACTCACGCCACATCTCCTTAATACTGCTAAAGCCCTCATACCTACCCTCTGGGGCCAACCCACAACTCCAACCATAAAGTCCTGGATACAAAAAGTTTCGGAAGTATGTCTCATGGAGGAACTCACCCACATTGCGAGAGACACTACTACACAACATACCCTAACCTGGGCACCTTGGTCCTCCTTCCTCTCCACCCAATGCTACAAAGACATTATCTCCTCGTCCACTTAAGCTACCCAAGCTTCTTGCATAACTTGACCGCTATTCCTGGTACCATTTTTGGTACATCTATATTGACTGTAGAGGCACTATCCTCCCTCTAAGACCTCCCTACTCTAAACGCATTTGATATCTGCTCATTGTTACTGCCAGGTATGCCAGTTTCCCCTCTCCCCTTCCTGCTCCCTCCTCCCTTACCCCCCCTCTCTCCTAGCCCCCTCCTACCTTCCTTTTTCTTCTTCCTCTTCCCCCTCTTTTTCCTATCTGTTAATCAAGCTATTGTTCATTTCATTGTACTCGGGTTACTCAAGATGTTTTTCATTCTAAAAACGGGCCGACTCTTCTTTGTTTGCTAACCCGACGTATCATTTACTTTGTATCTGTTTCTATTGTTGTATCTACATAGCTTCTCAATAAAAATATATTAAACAAAAAAACATACACACGCAATGAAATCACATCAATATAAATATACAGTATTCCTATCTCTCTCTCTCTATCTAACCCACCCATTCTCCGGTGGTTCTTGATAGAAGATTTCAATGCCTGAAAAAGAACAAAGCAAGCAGACATATACAATAATATAAAATATCTCTTGAGAAGCAAAGCCTCACTTCCTAGAGAAATGAGCCTCTCTTTCTCCATATATATGTACATAACTAAGTGTAGGTAGTTAAGGGTAAAAATGCAGAGTCCAGTTTTACTGAGAAAACTCCTACCACCTAGTGGCAGAAACACAGCATGACAAAGTCCTCAGTTGCAAGTACTGAACCCATAGAAGAAATCTTGACTTCAACATCTTCCTGTACCCTAGCACTAACTAGCTACATACCCACAGTCCTTTCAGAAAAGAAAATGCTCCTTTCCCTCTGCAAAAATGTAAAACAAAAACCAGGACAGTCCCTGTAACTTTTCACCAGTAAAATTGTGGATCAGGTAAGGTTAGGGATCTTCCCTGCTTGTCAACGGTGGTGATAAAATAAACCACATTGTCCTTCCCTGGTCGGCAAATGACCACTTTATCTCCGGGTCCAGTTCGGGTAGTCTCTGGGGTAGGCCTCGTCCGTGGCCGCGGGAGGCCTTCACATATCCCACCTTCCTTCGGTCAGTTGCAGCGAACACAGGTGCAGCGGAGGTAGATACAGTTGATGTAACAATAGCGGCACTGTCCGCTGATGACTTTCCCATAGTGGTAACAGCGCCTTTCCCCTCGGGATTACTCACGGCAGCAGATGCAGCAGATGTAGGCCTAACCACTGGATCGAAGGCAGCAACTTCTTCTGTTACGTTGCCCATGGTCCAGTCTACTCTGTAGGAACGAGGTGGCATGGAGGGTTGCTCCACAGCAAACAGGTACTCCCCGCATCGTAAACATCGAACAAAAGGACGGGGGTGAATAGCCAGTCCATCACGCCTGTTGCACAGCACCCCAAAGCCTCTACATCACCGACTGTATAGAGCACGAACCACCCATGCAGCTCAAGACAAATACCAGAGTCCGTTAGTACAGTCCCCGGTAGTCTGACACTTGTGGAGGTACCCACAGGAAACATCCTGGGCCCCATAGCAGACTGCATTGATAGGGTTGAAGACATGGTGGTTCTCTGTCTCTCTCTGAACACCGGACACACACGCCGCGTCTCACGCGGCAAGCAGGTGGGAACTCCTCCTACTTGTTATTTTCGTCACGTAGCTCTCTTACTTTCTTGGCTCCGCCCACAGCCCACGCGGCCTAGAAGTGATCGCAAAGTTCTCACCCTTCTCTTTAACGGAAAAAAAAATGACAAAGTCCAGAGCCCTCTGTAACATAAGTCCCAGATGAACAGTTCACTTTAGTTGCTATAGGTAACGGCAGATATCCCGGACGAGTCCCCATGTGTAGCACTACCCCCGTAGGAGCTGCTGGCTTAAAGTTTTGGGCCTAACGTTACCTTTTCTGTTCACGCACTCGTGTCAGGGATCCTTCTTGAAGAGCTTTTATAAATGTTCACACCAACACTTTAGGCCTCATGCACACTGGACGTTTTTGGATGTTTTTACAGCTGCTGTTTTTGACTTTTACAGTCAATAAACTCCCCATCATGTTATCCTATGTGTCCATGCACACATAGGATGTTATCAGCAGTTTTTGGCTATGGCGTTTTTTGGCTTTAAGGCCTCATACACACGGATGTTTTTACAGCAGTGTTTTTGAGCTTTTTTTGCAGGTTAAAAACGCCACTCCATGTTATTCAATGGCCTCATACACATCGTGGTGTTTTTGAGCTATAACAGGCATTGGCGTCTTTAAGCTCCAAAAAAACAAACAGGAGCAGTGTGTTCTGAGGCTCCAACGCTAGAGCTGTTTTGATGCCGACGCCGAAAAAAAACGCTCAAAAACACGCATTAGCGCTGTAACCCACGTTTTTGAGCGTCAGCTTTTTAAGCAGTAAATATGTGTATTATGTGATTGCTCACTGTTTGTAAGGAAAAACAGCAAATTTCTGTGTGTAATTACCCAAAAGTCCTTTGCACACCCGGGGGATTGTGGGAAAGAGAAAGAGGAGGGACAAAACATGGCCAGCTCTGTGTCACAGCCAGCTCTAAGTACAGCTGTGGAGGCCCATCCCGAGCTTTGGGGCCTGGCGCACTTACAGCATGGGGACCACATATTAAAAAAATAAAGCATAGATGGAGATCAGCTCGTCGGTAACCCCATGGCGGGAAGCTATGTCACGTGGTGAACAATAAGAAACAAGTAAGTCTATGTTCATGAAGTGCA
This sequence comes from Rana muscosa, assembly GCA_029206835.1. Classification (NCBI taxonomy): domain Eukaryota; kingdom Metazoa; phylum Chordata; class Amphibia; order Anura; family Ranidae; genus Rana; species Rana muscosa. The sequence continues at coordinate 487,143,547 of CM055122.1, forward strand.
TGATCTGTTTGTTCTTTGATGTAAATGTAGAATGCATAACCCTTATTAACCTCTTACTTTCCACTTTTCTCTTCTTGTCCACTATTCTTTAGGCAAGGTCCTAAAGAATATCCCTCCATGATCGTGTGAGGAGGGACCTCATGGAAGAGGAAAAGGCAGCCCTGTCCGGAGCGGCAGCGCCCAAAAAGAAGCCGCACGTTTATCACCAGAACCTGGCCTTCTTAAGGTAAGCAATGATTAACAGCATCAGAGAGTACATTTTTTATTGTCTCCTTTTTACATCATATAATTCCCCCTGTGCATTTCTTTGCAGACGATATGAATTTTCTATGTGTAATGTCAACTAACTATTTAAATTCTATTATTTGTAGGATGATATCCAATATTGCAGAGAGAAGTGAGGAAGCAGGGGAAGAGCCGGCGGTGGACAGACCAACCACTTTTTATTTTGCAGGAATCCAGCTACAGCCAACAACACAATGAGGGGCATGGTCATGGAGGTGTCCGTGGCCCTGGGCGTGGGCATAACCAGCAGCGGAGAGGGGGCAAGTTCAGTGCAGGAAGTGCAGCAGGAGAGGCTTTCCTCGACCCAAGCAACAAATGCGCCTACTTCTGCCGCTGCATGTACAACATTCTGGAGGACATTGGGGGAGACCTGGAAATTCAGTGTATGGTTCGATTGAACACCATCTGTTTGCAATACAGACAGGCAAAATACCACCTCCGACTTCAATCGATCCATACACTGTTTCTCAGGATCCCCTAATGGCCCCCAGGACCTCAGCAGTGCAAGCACCCCCCTCTCTGTATCAGCCCCCTCCTCTCTGCCAGCTGCCACCCACCATGCCCCAGTCCCCATTATACCCTTCACACTACTATGAAGAATGTGCACCGTCATCTGCCCATCATTATATGCATGGGCGCAAGCCCCATTCCTTCCCCTGTCCCCAATTCCCACATCCCCAAGGAGACCAGGCTTCCCAGCACACATATCACCAGTTGTGATTTTATATACGATAAATACGATTTTCTTTGATTAACAAACAAAGGACTGATTTTTACTCTGCTTGGGATAAATGCATGCTAAGCCCAAATAAGGCTAGCATGCGTTTGCCTCAGGCAGAATGAAAAGGACCGATTTTCACTCTGCTTGGGAAAAACAAATGCTAAGCCCGAATAGGGCTAGAATGCGTTTGCCTCACGCAGAATGGAATGGACTCCTGGAACAAAAAAAGAAACATGGACACAAAAAGAAGTAACATGACAGAAATCCGAGCTGATTAATGCAATGTCGACATTGTTTTTTAACCACTAGACGCCCGCACACCGTCATATGATGGCGGGACAAGGCAGCTCTCGTTCTGGGCAGACGTCATATGACGTCTTCGCCTTCCCAGGCCACTAGGGGGCGTGCTGTCCACCAAGCACCATTGATTGCCCAGTAACTGAGCAGGACCGTAGATCTGTCACTTCCCCCAGTCAGTCCCCTCCCCCCACAGTTATAATCACTCCCTAGGACACACATTTAACCCCTTGATCGCCCCCTAGTGTTAACCCCCTCCCTGCCAGTCACATTTACACAGTAATCAATGCATTTTTATAGCACTAATCGCTGTATAGATGTAAATGGTCCCAAAAATGTGTCAAAAGTGTCCGATATGTCCGCCGCAATATCGCAGTCACGATAAAAATTGCAGATCGCCGCTATTACTAGTAAAAAATAAATAAAAATGCTATAAATCTATCCCCTATTTTGTAGACGCTATAACTTTTGCACAAACCAATCAATATACGCTTATTCCATTTTTTTTTTTACCAAAAATATGTAGAAGAATATGTATTGGCCTAAACTGAGGAAAAAGAAAAATTGGATATTTATTATAGCAAAAAGTAAAAAATATTGTGTTTTTTCAAACTTGTCCCTCTTCTTTTGTTTATAGCGCAATAAAAAAAAAACGCAGAGGTGATCAAATGAAAGCTCTATTTGTGGGAAAAAAATGATAAAAATGTCATTTTTGGTAGTGTTGCCTGACCACGCAATTGTCATTCAAAGTGTGACAGCGCTGAAAGCTGAAAAAATGGCTTGGGCAGGAAGGGGGTGAAAGTGCCCTGTATTGAGGTGGCTAAATATGATCATCTTGCTATGACACCTCTCCATCAGGTGATACAAATAATGGGGCAAATTGGTTGCTGATTGTGATGACCCGTGCCGTTGACCGCAAGTCCATAAATTGAACATGATGTCTTGGGTTGCTGGGCTCCGGTTCCACATTGCTTCTCTCATTGTCCCTCAGATAATTGTGAAGAAAGCAGCATGCCAGGACCACCTTCATTGCATTCTCCACATCCAGTTGCATGGAGGAGAGCAAAACCCTCCATTTGGCCGTCAAGCACCACGCGCATTCGACCACACGGCGTGCATGGCTAAGCCTATATTTAAAAATTGGCCTCATAAGGTTTTCGGCCAATCCAAAAGCCTCATCCGCAACCATGAAGAAACTTGGTTCTTCAGTTCAGGGTAGAGGCCTGCTGGCTGGTATGTTGAGGCGTCCCTCGCAGACAACGTCCGAATGCAGACTCTATGAATATGCGGGTGTCGCCTTGACTGCTGTAAGCTCCCACATCCACGGCAAGGAATTTTAGATGGGCTTCAGTCAATGCCAGAAGGACCATGGAAAAATATTTTTTATAATTAAAATAAGATGATTCGTAGTGGGGAGGCGTCTTCACCCTGATGTGTTTCCTATCAAGGGCACTGATGCAATCAGGAAATTGTGTTTTTTTCCAGAATCTATCCACAACAGATTCCCAGATTTCTTCGGTGGGCTCCGGCATTACTAGCTCCTCCCAAATTGCCACACTTGTTGACCTCGTTACTGCAGAGACCATTGCGACGCCAAGGAGGAAATAATGGTGAAGGGACACAAAACTTTGTCCAGTGGCATGGAACCTAACATAACAATTATAAAATATTTAATTAAAAACATAAAATGAATACAAATTTCTACCACTAAGCCTAACACTATCCACTAACCCAATCCCCTACCCCTAAACCCTAAGCCCATACCCAAACCCCTATTGCTTAAACCCTACCCCTAACCCCTACCCCCTATTCCCTAAACCCTACCCCTAATCCCAACCCCTACCTCCTAACCCCTAACCCCTATTCCCTAAACCCTACCCCTAATCCTATTCTCTAATTCTCTAAATCCTATACCCTAAACCCTACCCCCCAAACACTATCCCCTAACCCCTAGCCCTAACCCACTTACCTCAGTGTCACTAGCAGTCGTTCCACCGGTGACACAGAGCGCCACATGACAGTGTCAATTCTGGTCAATCTTGGCCAGAGTCTCTCCAAGAGCTCATCGAGGAGCATCACACAAATCCGGGTAAAGTTGGTAAATTTTTCAGGATGTATGCGCAGTACCCAACTGACAGCCGCTGGGATACCAGTGGATAGGTCCAGAAGTGACGTCGTCAGCTGCTTCTCTCCTCCGACAAACTGTCTCCTTCTCTGCATCCTCTTCAATATAATAAGCAGGATTGCTTCATCAATCTTCTGCACAACAGGATCCATAATGAAAAAATCCAAAGTAAACGCAAAATCGCAAAAACGTCACAAAAACTCCAACAAACTTGCACTGACTATCTCTCTCCTCTCTCTCGCCAACCAAAATGGCACCGTCACATGATATCTAATGTTTTTTTATTTATTTTCCTTGGCATTGTGGGTAATTTGGGAGTGGAAAATAGCAGGGGATGTCTTTTTAAAAAAAATTGCCTTAACGTTAATTTGCAAAAACGCAGCTAAACGCGAATTGACGCAATACAAACCGCTGATAAAATTGCGTTTTTAACGCCGCTTTTTTCCCTGGCGTCGGTACAACATTACAGCTCATTTTATTAAACGCCCACGTGGATAAGGACTAAAAAAAAAACGCCAAAAAACTCTAATGCCGCGTACACACGCTCGGAATTTCCGATAACTAATGTTCGATGGGGGCTTCGATTGAGAAATTCCGACCTTGTGTAGGCCCTATCAGACACGACAACAAAAATTTGAGAGCTGGTTCTCAAATTTTCCGACAACAAAATCCGTAAAATCTCGTAAATTCCGAGCGTGTGTAGACAATTCCGACACAAAAAAATCCACGCATGCTCTGAATCAAGTGTAGCGGCGTTCCTTTAAATGCTCTCGAACTACTGTTCCCAGAACCCCACTGGTTCCCAGGATGTTTTGCTTCTGCCCCAAAGACTCATGGGTGGGGATATATAAGGAAGGGGCGAGGCCTGGCTCGGCCTCTTTGGACACGGGACGGCAGAGACTGATACACCTGTGCAGACCTGTGCTGGGTAAGGCCTGAAGCCTGGGGCCTTCCGCAGCCGACCAAAGAGCCTTCCACCCCACTGCGAGCCTGGGTGGCATCCGATATCTCTACTTACAGCCTGGATGGGATCGGGGACCCGATCGCAGCAACCGCTGTGGGCGAGTGAAGTCACAACCGGTGGAAGTTCCGGGCGGAGATCGTGTCTGGCGGGTGAGCGAGCGTAAGCTCATTCCCTAACCTGTTTGCTAGTACTGTGCCTATAAACTGCCGAGGCCTACTACCTCATGTTAAAGACTCTCACTGGAGATTCACAGCAGGACTGATCCAGAGGATCTCCAGTGAAGTGTTGTCAGTTATCAACTTTCCCTTTTCCTGGATTACAATTGTTGTTTATTCTTAAGTGCACCACCTCTACAGATGCCGGTGAAGAATCCATCATTCATACAGGACTGAGTTCTAGAGTTAGGAATCAGGCCTGATTCATTAGGGACCTAGTTTAGTTATTGCGCCACAGGGCGCCTAGTTAACAGTCGCCCCACGTGGCGTCTCCTTATCCACCCCCCCCCCCCCCTTTTCTCCATGGTGTAGTGTGACTGATATTTTAATATTGCAGGGCTCTGTGAATATTCTAATGGTCAAGTTGTTATCACTGTTCATTCCCTTTGCATAGCTGAAAGTAAAAAATCTGTTATTCCTTTATAACTACTCCGTGTCTGAGTCTCTCATAAAGTATAAGTATTAAATGTGTATACCCCTAAACTAACTGTGCCAGAAAGGGTCGAGTAGATTGCCGGGGGTTGGCGGAGCAGTACTCAGGGCCCAGACCAAATCTGCGGCCCTCTTAGTTGAGGGTAACGCTACACGTGGGGGCTCGTCCGGGATCCTGATAGAACAGAAAACCCGCCAAGAGGTACCGGCATGGACCCGAAAGACATCAGAACGTGGTGTGGAGTAGCTAAGACAGATCCAAGCCAGTCAGTGGTCATTAACATGCCCGGTCAGGAATGGTCGACCGAGACGGTGGAAGGATTAATGAAGTCAGTGACCCCAGATGGTACACCGTGGGTGATGGGAACAAAGTTAGACCCAGACACCTCACACCAGTATGCACTAGTGGAGTATTCAGATGGGAAGCCAGAAGTTTGCAAGCGCAAATATACGCAGACGTCGGATAAAAGATCTTATAGTCTGGCGCATGCTATTAAGAAGGAGCCACCCCTAACGGGACCACCGCGGACTGCGGCCCGTACCTCACCAGAGAGGAGAGATGGAGCGACACCTCCGGTGACGCCTGCACCTGCCACGGCCATATCACCCGAACTGATAAAGGCGTTAGGGGACCTACTAACAAACTGTCAGAAGGCAAGCACGGTGCACGTAGAGACTAGCTACCGGAGACTAAAAGCATTCTCGGGGAAGCTCCCCGTCCCTGCGGGGGAGGAAGATTTTGACACTTGGGTGGAACAGGCATTGCAGGCAGTAGAGGCATGGGAGGTGTCTGAGGCACAGAAGAGACAGCGAGTCTTAGAAAGTCTGAAAGGTGCCGCGGCAGAAGCGGTGAAGAGCTTCCGGTTTGGAAATGAAAACTGTACAGCTCAAGATTGCCTGGCCATGCTGCAGGAAGAGTTTGGTCAGCTGGAGAAGGTGTCAGAGATTATCTATCAATTTGAACACACTCTCCAGCAGCCGAATGAGAAACTGACAGAATATGTTAGAAGGCTGAACAGGCAGTTATGCAAGATTGTACTGAAGAAGGGAATGCTGCCCAAAGATGCAGATGAAGCACGCATGAAGCAGATCATGAGGGGAGCGCGGCGCTCAGACCCGGTCTGGCTGCACCTGAAAACCTCAGGAGGAGGAATGTCACTAACCTACTCTGATCTAATAAAAATTATTAGGGACGAAGAGGCGCTGCAGGAAGATCAGCAGGTGGCCAAGGCGAATGTCACACTTGTACCAGTGTTGGTCCATTCGGTCAAGAGCCCAGAAAGAGATGCGGAGGTTGACACTTTGAAATCGCAAATGGCCCAAGTGTTGGAGATGCTGACCTCTTTGATGGAGAAAGATCAGAGGAGACCAGAGAAACCAAGCCCAAGAAAGGAGTTGTTCCCGAACACCTCAGCACCGGCCTCCCTACAGGACCGAGAAGAGGTGATTTGCTATAACTGCGGAGGGAGTGGCCACTTTGCTAACGTATGCTCCAGCCCAAAGAAGAAGAGAACAGATAATTGCAAGCCGGCGGGAAACTCCAAAGGGCCCCGGTGAAGGAGTCAACCGGGTGCCCATCATCTTCAGTGCGCTCCAAACTAAAAAAAAAGGCCAATAATGGAGGAGACAAAACTCCTAGGAGGAGGTATAGTACCCCCCCACCAAGATGTACCCCAGAGGGAGGGGGCAAGACCCCTCAGTGGAAATACAGCACCCCAAAGAAGGAACATCCACCTAAGAGGAACAATAACATCCCTCAGCGGGTTTGTGCCCCCATTGAGAGGGAGAGGGTCAATGCATGCCAGGCTCAGGAAAAATTAAAGTCCAAAAGGAGCAGGGCAAGGAAAAGCCCAAAGAAGAAGGTGACCCCAGTCCGGCCATACCCAAAGGAACTGGTGGGCCCATCTCCTACTGTGCCCATTCAAGTGGAAGGAGTCTATACTAAAGCTCTTCTGGACACCGGAGCACAGGTGACTTTACTATACCGGGACTTCTATGATAGGCACTTGAGTCATCTGCCTATCCAGAAGATAGAAGAGCTGGAGATACGGGGACTTGGAACCCAGAGTTTCCCTTACGATGGGTACCTGCCCATAAAGATGACTTTCGACCCATCCATGGCTGGGAAGGCTGAAGTGTTTGACACCCTGGCAGTTGTGTGTCCTCGGCCGCCTGGAGCCAGCAAGATTTCCCTGATCATTGGGACAAACACGGATCTAGTCAGGAGACTCCTGATCCCTCTAGTGAAAGAGAGAAACCATTCAGCCACCAAAATCCATCCCATGCTAAAGATGGCCTACCAACGACTGGTCTTAGAGCAGAAGACCCCGGGAGAGGGGATAGGGAAGGTGTGGAGACTTGGCAGAGAAGGAGTAGTGCTACAGCCCGGAGAAGTAACCTGTCTTAGGGCCACTGTGAAGCTTACGTGGGAACAACCTGGCCCCTTTGTCATGCTGGAATCCGACCCAAGGGAAGAGTCCTCAGGCCTGGAAGTGATACCAGAAGTGATTCCGTTCAAGGCCCTGAAGAAGGCCCATGGCAGAGTTCCGGTGAGTGTTAGGAACACTACGGGAGGGCCCATGGAGATTCCTGCCAGAGTGTTGCTGGGTCAGGTGAGCCCTGCTGCCCCGGTCACTTGGTCCGAAGTCAAAGGGACGGGTGACGGAGGAGATGTTTGGGAGAAGCTGTCCGTGGAAAACCCGAACCTACCCAGGGCTTGGAAAGAAAGAGCCAAGGCCCAGCTGACCAGGTGGGAGAAGATCTTTTCCGAAGATGAATTCGATGTGGGGTGTGCAAGAAGTGCCACCCATCGGATCCGCCTCCAAGAAGATAAGCCCTTCCGAGAGAGGGTCAGGCGGGTCCCCCTGGCAGATCTGGAGGATCTGAGGGAACACCGTGTAGAACTAAAGAAGACTGCTGTGATCCGGGAGTCTAGAAGCCCCTATGCCTCCCCAATCGTGGTGGTCAGAAAGAAGAATGGATCGTTGAGGCTTTGTATCGATTACAGGACTCTCAACAGGAGAACCATCCCTGACCAATACACCACGCCAAGGATAGAAGATGCCTTACAAAGTTTGTCTGGAGCCAAATGGTTCAGTGTGATGGACCTCAAGAGTGGGTACTATCAAATCCCTATGCACCCAGAAGACAGGGAGAAGACAGCCTTCATAACCCCGGTGGGATTCTTCGAATTCAATAGGATGCCTCAGGGTCTATCTGGAGCTCCTGCTACCTTTCAACGCCTTATGGAGAAGACTGTTGGAGACATGAATCTTATAGAAGTCCTTGTGTACTTGGACGATGTCATTGTCTTCGGGAGAACCTTGGAAGAACATGAAGCCAGGCTGGAGAAAGTATTGAGAAGACTCAGTGAAGAGGGACTTAAGCTTTTCCCCGAGAAGTGTCGGTTCTACCAGTCTTCTGTGAACTATCTGGGGCACATAGTGTCTGAAGAAGGGGTGGCCACAGATCCTGAGAAGTTGGAAGCAGTCACTTCCTGGCCACGACCCACCACAGTAACAGAGCTCAGATCCTTCCTGGGGTTCTGCTCCTATTATAGGAGGTTTGTGGAGGGGTTTGCTCGGATTGCCCGCCCGTTGAATGAATTGCTAAAGGCAGAAGGGGAAGAGGATGACTCAGGGCCCAGGAGGCCTGGTGAGTCAGTTCAAGATCAGTGGAACCCAAGGTGTGAAGAGGCCTTTCAGGCCCTGAAGAGGAGCTTAACCACTGCCCCAGTCCTGGCCTACGCCGACCCTACCAGACCTTATGAATTACATGTGGATGCCAGCCATGAGGGTCTAGGCGGTGTGCTTTACCAAGAACATGAAGGACAACTGCGACCAGTGGCCTATGTGAGCAGGAGCCTGACCCCCTCAGAAAAGAATTACCGCACTCATAAGCTGGAATTCCTGGCCCTCAAATGGGCGGTAGTAGACAAGCTAAAAGACTACCTGTATGGGGCAGAGTTTACTGTGAAGACAGACAACAACCCCCTGACCTACCTCTTCACCACCGCAAAACTGGATGCCACCGGACACAGGTGGTTGGCCGCATTGTCTGGATTCAACTTCAGTCTGAAGTACAGACCAGGAGCTGGAAATAGGGATGCAGATGCCCTGTCCCGGAGATCTCATGCCACGACAAATGACTGGGAAGATTGGACCCAAGTGGCACCGGACGGGGTGCGGGCCCTTTGTCAAGGGGCTGAATTCCAAGCCAGAGGAGGCTCCAGAGCAGAAGAAATAGGGGTTACCACGGTAGGAGTCCCCAAACACTATTGTGGAGTAACTCAACTGGAGGAAGACAACCTACCGAGACTGTCCAAGAAGGAGTTGAGGTGTGACCAATTGGAAGACCCCATGGGGAGATTGGTCCTCAAAGCCCTGGAGAATCAGGATCCCAACAAACTCCTACATCACCCCTCAAAGGAGGCTCGCCTGTTGAGGAAGGAATTGGACAGGCTGCAGGTACATCAGGGAGTGGTCTACCGAAGGGGCCCCTCTGATGACTCAGAAGATAAGTGGCAGTTATTCCTTCCAGAGAAGCACCGAGAGACTGTACTAATTGCCCTGCATGACCACCATGGTCACCTAGGGGCAGAAAGGACCTTCCAGCTTGTTAGAAATCGGTTCTATTGGCCCTGCATGAGGGCAGAAGTAGAGGAGTATTGCCATTCCTGTGCACGATGCATTCAGAGAAAGACCCTACCCCATCAAGCTGCCCCAATGGGCCACTTACAGAGACAGGGCCCAATGGATCTGGTATGCATTGACTTTCTCTGCCTCGAACCCGACCTGAGTGGATTGGGGAATGTTCTGGTAATAACCGACCATTTCACCCGCTATGCTCAAGCTTTCCCAACCAAAGACCAGAAGGCATCCACCGTGGCCAAGATACTTATGGAGAAGTATTTTGTCCATTACGGACTACCACAGAGACTCCACTCAGATCAAGGAAGGGACTTTGAGAGTCGGTTGATCCGAAGACTTTTGGATTCATTGGGAATAAAAAAGACCAGAACCACGCCTTACCACCCACAAGGAGATGCTCAGCCGGAGAGATTTAACCGGACCCTGCTCAACATGTTGGGAACCTTAGAAACAGAGAAGAAGCAACACTGGAGTCAACACATATCAGCCCTAGTGCATGCCTATAACTGTACCACAAGTGACGCCACTGGCTACTCCCCTTATCGACTTATGTTTGGGAGAGAAGCAAGGCTACCCGTGGACCTGGCCTTTGGCACTTCTTTAGACAATACCTCAGCTACATCCCACAAGGGATACGTAGACAGACTTAGACGTAGCTTACAGTTGGCCTATGAACAAGCCCAGGCGGCTTCGGATCAAAGGGGAGCCCGCAACAAGAGAAATTTCGATCTGAAGGTTAGAGTGCAAGATCTGCAGCCCGGGGACCGAGTACTGCTACGCAATCTGGGGGTCCCTGGAAAACACAAGCTTGCCGACAGATGGAGATCTGAACCCTATGTCGTCTGTAGGAAGTTGCCTGGATTGCCTGTCTACAAACTAAAGCCAGAAGGAAAGGTGGGTCCACTGAAGACGTGGCATCAAAACCACCTGCTCCCACTTGCTGAGGCAGTCAGAATACCTCCCGTGAGAGACTCCCCTGAACCGGCCTCTATTCTGGATACTCCTAGGCCGAGCACTCGGTCCCAGACTTCTAGAGTTGAAGATGGGGAGGCCTCCCAATTGAGTACAGATGAAGGTGGAGAACTGGACTGGCTGTGGCCTCCCTCGACTCTGGGAACGTCCGCCATAGATCTCCCAAATGGAGGGGATACCCCAGATGCAACGCTGAATCCGGAGGCTACTGAATTCATACCCTTCAGTCCCTCAGCTGATTACTGGGAAGATGTTCCTGACACTTGCGCAGAGGAGGACCCTAGAGATTCCATACGTCAGTCGACTTCTGAATCAGAGGTTCCAGAACCAGCAATGTTACCTGAACTTACTCCTGAAGAAGAGCCTGTGGTGCCAGAGTCAGAAGCACCAAGAGAGCAGAGGGCTCGCAGAGTCATCAGGCCTCCCAAGAAACTAACTTACCCCCAAATGGGGACGAGCTCAGAGGACTCTGTTGTAACGGCTAGACATGTGCATTCGTTTTCGTCCGAATGCATTTTCGTCCGAATTTCAGGTATTTTCGTTATCGTTTTAACAAACGAAAACGAATATGCAGAATCCGAAAACCGAAAGATCCGACATAAACAAATGCTTAATTTTCGTTTTCGTTGCAACAACAGTTCGATATAGATAGGAGATTCGACATGAGGCTGACAATAACAATCTGTGTCCATCGAACCTGTGGTCGAATGTGCCTAACCTTAACTCTATTAGTCCAAGATTATTCTACATAGAGAGAAAAGATTTGACATTATAGAGAGAAAAGATTCGACATAGAGAGAAAAGATTTGACATTATAGAGAGAAAAGATTCGACATTATAGAGAGAAAAGATTCGACATAGAGAGAAAAGATCACTGCTGGAATTGGGTGGGGGAAGTAAAATAAAAAAATGATGATGATGAATGTTATTGGCTGATTGTAACCAAAGAGGAGGAGCAGTAAAATAGCTAGAACTAACTTGACAATTCGACATGAACGACGGAGATTCAATGAAGCATCGAAAAACATACAAACGTTGAATCTGTCATTGAAGGCTTATGGTGTCTGTTGAAAGTTCTAAGAAGATTCTACGGAGCAGATAAACTGTACGACGCTGCAATCGTACATTTCCGGTCAAATGCTCGGCCCATAGGCTATAGAAGAATTCTAATGTTGGTTGACTAGTAGGGATGATCTTCGAGTTCGAGTCGAACTCATGTTCGACTCAAACATTGCCTGTTCGCCCGTTCGCCAAACAGCGAACAAATTGGGGTGTTCGCGGCAAATTCGAAAAATCTATGGGAGAAATCTAAAGTGCTAATTATAAAGGCTTATATGCAAGTTATTGTCCTAAAAAGTGTTTGGGGACCCGGGTCCTGTCCCAGGGGACATGTATCAATGCAAAAAGAAGTTTTAAAAATGGCCGTTTTTTCGGGAGCAGTGATTTTAATAATGCTTAAAATGAAAAAATAAAAGTGAAATATTCCTTTAAATTTCGTACCTGGGGGGTGTGTATGATATGCATGTGAAGTGGCGCATGTTTCCCGTGCTTAGAACTGTCCCTGCAAAAAATGTCATTTTTGAAAGAAAAAAAGTCATTTAAAACTCATTCGCGGCTATTAATGAATTGTCGGCTCCCGGCAATACATACAAAAGTCATTGATAAAAAAAAAAAAAAAAAAAAGCGTGGGGGTTCCCCAGAATTCAATTACCAGGCCCTTCAAGTCTGGAATGGATATTAAGGGGAACCCCGCCACAAATTTAAAAAAAAATTGACGTGGGGTTCCCCCAAATATCCATTCCAGGCCTTTCAGATCTGGCATGGATTTTAAGGGGAACTCCACCCCAAATTTAAAAAAAAATGGCGTGGAGTTCCCCTAAAAATCCATACCAGACCCCTTATCCGAGCACGCAACCTGGCCGGCCGCAGGGGAAAAGGGGAGGACGAGAGAGCGGCCCCCCCTCCCTCCTGAACCGTACCAGGCCACATGCCCTCAACATGGGGAGGATGTCCCCATGTTGATGGGGACAAGGGCCTCATCCCCACAACCCTTGCCCGGTGGTTGTGGGGGTCTGCGGGCGGGGGGCTTATCGGAATCTGGAAGACCCCTTTAACAAAGGGGACCCCAGATCCCGGCCCCCCCTATGTGAATTGGTAAGGGGTACATTGTACCCCTACCATTTCACAAAGAAAGCGTAAAAAAATGTTTAAAAAAACACACAAACACCTTGAAAAAGTCCTTTATTTAAAAAAAAAAAAAAAAAAACATTCCAGCGGTGAAATCCAGTGTCCCGCGGCGATCCCGATGTCCAGCGCTGTCCTTCATTGGTTGTGCCTGAGCGGACCTGATGGGGAACTCCCTCTCAGTATTTTAAATGTATAGACCCGCCCCTTCTAAAGTTCCCCATCAGGTCCGCTCAGCGGACCAGATGCGGAACATAAGGGGCGGGTCTATACATGTATTACCAAAGTGAGAGCAGTTCCCCATCAGGTCCGCCCCCTCGGTATGTCGGACCCGCCTACGTCATTGGCTTGAGCGGGGAACTTCCTTCACTGTGTAATTTAAATTTACATAGTGAAGGAAGTTCCCCGCTCAAGCCAATGACGTAGGCGGGTCCGACATACCAAGGGGGCGGACCTGATGGGGAACTGCTCTCACTTTGGTAATACATGTATAGACCCGCCCCTTCTCATGTTCCGCATCTGGTCCGCTGAGCGGACCTGATGGGGAACTTTAGAAGGGGCGGGTCTATACATTTAAAACACTGAGAGGGAGTTCCCCATCAGGTCCGCTCAGGCACAACCAATGAAGGACAGCGCTGGACATCGGGATCGCCGCGGGACACTGGATTTCACCGCTGGAATGTTTTTTTGTTTTTTTTTAAATAAAGGACTTTTTCAAGGTGTTTGTGTGTTTTTTTAAACATTTTTTTACGCTTTCTTCGTGAAATGGTAGGGGTACAATGTACACCTTACCAATTCACATAGGGGGGGGCGGGATCTGGGGTCCCCTTTGTTAAAGGGGTCTTCCAGATTCCGATAAGCCCCCTGCCCGCAGACCCCCACAACCACCGGGCAAGGGTTGTGGGGATGAGGCCCTTGTCCCCATCAACATGGGGACATCCTCCCGATGTTGAGGGCATGTGGCCTGGTACGGTTAAGGAGGGAGGGGGGGCCGCTATCTCGTCCCCCCCTCTTCCCCTGCGGCCGGCCAGGTTGCGTGCTCGGATAAGGGGTCTAGTATGGATTTTTAGGGGGACTCCGCCATTTTTTTTTAAATTTGGGGTGGAGTTCCCCTTAAAATCCATGCCAGATCTGAAGGGCCTGGAATGGATATTTGGGGGAACCCCACGTCAATTTTTTTTAAAATTTGCGGCGGGGTTCCCCTTAATATCCATTCCAGACCTGAAGGGCCTGGTAATTGAATTCTGGGGAACCCCCACGCTTTTTTTCTTTTTTTTTATCAATGACTTTTGTATGTATTGCCGGGAGCCGACAATTCATTAATAGCCGCGAGTCAGTTTTAAATGACTTTTTTTCTTTCAAAAATGACATTTTTTGCAGGGACAGTTCTAAGCACGGGAAACATGCGCCACTTTACATGCATATCATACACACCCCCCAGGTACGAAATTTAAAGGAATATTTCACTTTTATTTTTTCATTTTAAGCATTATTAAAATCACTGCTCCCGAAAAACGGCCGTTTTTAAAACTTTATTTTGCATTGATACATGTCCCCTGGGGCAGGACCCAGGTCCCCAAACACTTTTTAGGACAATAACTTGCATATTAGCCTTTATAATTAACACTTTAGATTTCGAACGTTTGAGTCCATTGTATTTAATAGGGTTCTAAAGTTTACACTAACATTTTGTCTGTTCGCAGGTTCTGGTGCGAACCGAACAGGGGGGTGTTCGGCTCATCCCTGTTGACTAGTAATAGTAATTAAAAAATATAATTATTACTAGTCATACAATAGAATTCATCTATAGCTTGTAGGCGGAACATTCAACCGGAAATGTACGATTGCAGCGTCGTACAGTTTCGCTGCTCTGTCGAATCTTCTTTGAATATTCGACAGACACCATAAGCCTTCAATGACAGATTCGACCTTAATTAATTCAGATTTTCGGACGATTGCAATTTCTAACGAAAAACTAAATAAATAAAAACGAATTTCGGGAGTAACTAAATAAATTTATTTTTCTAACGAAAACGAAATTCCGAAACGAAATATTTCAGTGTGCACATGTCTAGTAACGGCTAGGAGAAGTGTTGAACAACCTGATCCCTCCACTGTCCATTTGGTGGAGGGCAACCCCAGCTCACTCTCTGGCACAGTTAGGCAGGCCACTCATGGTAGTGTGACCTGTGGGCAAGAGAGTTCCATCCCAAAGTTTTGGTGGGAATTCCCTATGCCAACATCATGCTTGACATTGTCCAAAATGGTAAACAGTATTTGTTGAAGTTTATCTTTGGGGTACAAAGAGTTTAAGTGGGGGGAGTGTGTAGCGGGGTTCCTTTAAATTCTCTCGAACTACTGTTCCCAGAACCCCACTGGTTCCCAGGATGTTTTGCTTCTGCCCCAGAGACTCATGGGTGGGGATATATAAGGAAGGGGCGAGGCCTGGCTCGGCCTCTTTGGACACGGGACGGCAGAGACTGATACACCTGTGCGGACCTGTGCTGGGTAAGGCCTGAAGCCTGGGGCCTTCCGCAGCCGACCAAAGAGCCTTCCACCCCACTGCGAGCCTGGGTGGCATCCGATATCTCTACTTACAGCCTGGATGGGATCGGGGACCCGATCGCAGCAACCGCTGTGGGCGAGTGAAGTCACAACCGGTGGAAGTTCCGGACGGAGATCGTGTCCGGCGGGTGAGCGAGCGTAAGCTCATTCCCTAACCTGTTTGCTAGTACTGTGCCTATAAACTGCCGAGGCCTACTACCTCATGTTAAAGACTCTCACTGGAGATTCACAGCAGGACTGATCCAGAGGATCTCCAGTGAAGTGTTGTCAGTTATCAACTTTCCCTTTTCCTGGATTACAATTGTTGTTTATTCTTAAGTGCACCACCTCTACAGATGCCGGTGAAGAATCCATCATTCATACAGGACTGAGTTCTAGAGTTAGGAATCAGGCCTGATTCATTAGGGACCTAGTTTAGTTATTGCGCCACAGGGCGCCTAGTTAACAGTCGCCCCACGTGGCGTCTCCTTATCCACCCCCCCCTTTTCTCCATGGTGTAGTGTGACTGATATTTTAATATTGCAGGGCTCTGTGAATATTCTAATGGTCAAGTTGTTATCACTGTTCATTCCCTTTGCATAGCTGAAAGTAAAAAATCTGTTATTCCTTTATAACTACTCCGTGTCTGAGTCTCTCATAAAGTATAAGTATTAAATGTGTATACCCCTAAACTAACTGTGCCAGAAAGGGTCGAGTAGATTGCCGGGGGTTGGCGGAGCTGTACTCAGGGCCCAGACCAAATCTGCGGCCCTCTTAGTTGAGGGTAACGCTACACAAGTATGAGATGGAAGCGCTCGGTCTGTTAAAACTAGCGTTCGTAATGGTGATAGCACATTCGACTACATGCACTAAAAAACAGATACGAACCCACAAGCACAAACTGAAGAGCAGTAACGGACTGAAAAGCACGATTCTGAAAAGCGCGAATCGTCTCTCAGCAAACTTCTACTAACATGTGATTAGCAGAAGGAGCCCAAAGGGTGGCGCGCTTGGTATTGAGCTTTCCTTTTATAGTGCCGTCGTACGTGTTGTACGTGACCGCGTTCTTGCCAATCGGAATTTCTGACAACATTTTTGCGACCGTGTGTATGCAAGACAAGTTTGAAGCAACATCTGCGGAAAAAAATCCACGGTTTTGTTGTCCGAGTGTCTGATCGTGTGTAGGCGGCATTACGTGGAAAAATGCTAAAAACGCTAAAAAACGCTTTTACAAAAATGTTAAAAAACATTGAAAAACTCACTGCAAAGCTACTGGCATTATTATAATGTTATTTTAACACCCAGTGTGCATGAAGCCTTATAGTTCCATTTGCAGTTGCTTTCAAAAATTTTAAAATAAGATAAAATTAGAAAATGTTGGGGAGAAGGACGGAATCCCTGCCTGAAGGTGTAGCACTAGCACCCGATGGCTGCAGCCAGGCTATGGGCAGAGACGCTGCGCGGCCGTGTCTAGTAGAGGGTGTGTGCGTGGTACGGTACCTGCGGTGCGGGAGGATGTGAGGCCGGTGTTGTGATAAGAAAAGCCCCGGCGGCCGGCCTAGGCCAAGCTGGTGTCCGAGCGGGCCCGGGGTGTCACAGTCTACCATTAGGGGAGCCGAGCTGAAGGTGTCTGGTGCACAAAAATGGACACAGGAAATAAAAAGTTTGGGGGACAGAGCCAGGATTGCGCCCCCTAAAATGATGCGCCCGGGGCCACGGCCCCCCTCGCACCCCCCATGCTACGCCACTGCAATCAGGACATGGTTACAAATTATAATAATGTAGAAGATGTAGGTAGATATGTCCTTCCTTACAGTAGAAAAGCTGCTCAATAATAATGATTATTGGACAGTTGGACCTTTCCAAAAGCAGATTGACATGCAGTTTATATCTCTCAGTGTGTATCTGCTGCTTTGAAGCTCACCATATTTACAATCTTGTTAACCTTTACATTAAGTAAAACGGATATGGAATGGAAAGCAACCATCTTGGAACACAATGAACCTGGAGTCTTGAGTTCTATAAAAACTCAATGACACTAAGGCCTCGTACACACGACCGATTTTCTCGTCGTAAAAAACACGTCGTTTTTTTCGACGAGATTCTTGTTAAGCTTGTCGATTTTCTCGTCAAGCTTTCTATGCGTACACACTGTCATTTTCCAATTTCCTCGTGGTTCTCTGCGCTCACGTCCAGCACGTACGACGGCACTATAAAGGGGAAGATCTTTTTTCTTGGCGCCACCCCTTGGGCTGCTTTTGCTGATCTCGTGTTACCGCGTGTGAAGTAAAAGTTTGGGAAGAGACGATTCGCGCTTTTCAGTCTTCGTACTTTTCAGATCGTTTTCTGCGGTTCAGTTTGTGCTTGTGGGTTCGTATCTTGACTTTCAGGGCGTCTAGGCAGGTCGTATCTGTTTTACAGTGCGTTATTGCCTGTTCGTTTCTGAATTTCAGTTCGTTATTCATAGGCCTTGCTGTTCTAAAGTGCGTTCTGTTCTGTACATTCTGATTAGACGACCGTTTCCTAGCCATGTCGCCTGGACGTTCTCGTCGTCGAGTTCGTGCTGTGCGTGCGCTTGGTGTTGGTCTGCTTGTTTTGGACCAAGACCAGTCCATGAATGGTGTGAGGAGGAGTTCATGGACCAAGAATTGGTTGCTCCAGCGGGACCAATTCTGCCACATGCCTCTGCTGCGGGAGATCGTCGAGAATAATCCTGAGGACTACAGGAATTTTCTGAGGATGTCTGACCCCGTTTTTCAGGAACTGTTGGCTTTGGTGTCCCCCTATATTACCAGGAAGGACACCGTTATGCGGGAAGCCATCAGTGCTGAGCAGAGGCTCATCGCCACGTTGCGTTACCTGGCGACAGGGAGAAGTCTTCAGGACTTGAAGTTCACCACAGGCATCTCCCCCCAGGCTCTGGGCCTCATAATCCCAGACACCTGTTCTGCTATTATACAAGTCCTGCAGGAGGACTATATTAAGGTAAGTTTTCTCCCTTAACATCACATTTTATGTATTACATGTATGCTAATGTATTGTATTTCTTTCATCCTTCCCTAATTACCATGATTGTAATATGCTGAGAATGTCCCCTTTGTCCCCATGCATGTTGGAAGCTTTAGATTGCCCCTTTTTTATCCTCCCTAAATATTTCCCCTCACTAACTTTTCCAGCAGGGGCGCCTGTTGCTCCAAATGTTGGGGGGTTCCAACCCCAATTTCGGAAATAAACGTCCTCCTTTTTTGCTCTGTTGCCTAATAAACGCCCCCAGTTGTCCCCTCCAATGCAGCCATTTAGTCCCCTCTAATGCAGCCAGTTTCCCCCCAGCCCTGCACTTACCTTCTTGTGGTCAGCGCCATCCTTCTTCTGTCCTTGATGTCTTCTCCTTCCCTTCATGTTGCATCAGCCAATCATGTTACCATTAAACAGACTTGGTGAACATGATTGCCAGAGCAGCCTGTCAGTGTTTACACAAGGAATGCCCCCTCCTTGCGTCCCCGATTTTTCTTTGAGGAAGCCAATTACATCCCTCAGGTTGTAATTTGCAAGACTTTTTTAATACCTGTTTCTGCTCTGCAATTTTAACCCCCTAAATGACGCAATTATTCATATGTCGGTCGCTTTACAAGAGGCCATCCACCTGAATAGTGTGCGGCATAGACAATACATAGGTTCATGCAACGCATGAACCTATGTATTGTTCTGAGTGATGGGCACAGGAGAGAGGGGACAGTGCTCCAGCGCCCACTCTGGACGCACCGCCACTGCAATGCTATCCTGTGGCCAAACACATCTCCCCCCCCCCAAAATAATTTAGTAATGGCCCATCAGAGGTGGTGATGAATATGATAAATGAGCCTTCCATTATACTTTTTTTACACACCTTAATAAACGTATAATTAGATTGATGTTGGTCTCTAATTTTTTGGTTTAGAATTTGCTTGTAATGTATGCCTTTGTTTTTCTAATATTATTTCATCTTGTTTCACTCCACAGCTTCCTTCCACGCCACAGGAATGGCAGACTGTGGCATCGGAGTTTGCCACGCGGTGGGACTTCCCCAACTGCGGTGGTGCCATAGACGGGAAGCACGTCCGCATCGTGCCGCCACCCCGTTCTGGGTCCTACTACTACAACTACAAGGGGTTTCATAGCATTGTGTTGATGGCGGTGGTGTCAGCACGGTATGAATTCCTCTATGTTGATGTAGGGAAGAATGGCCGGATGTCCGATGGGGGATCCTTCATCCAGACGGAGTTTGCCCTCCGTCTCCAGAGTGACGACCTTGCATTGCCACCGGATGCAGGGAATATTGAAGGACTCCCCTTTGTTTTCTTGGCTGATGAAGCCTTCGGACTCGGACGGCATCTTATGAGGCCATTTCCACAGAGGACCCTGACCCCAGAGAAGAGTGTGTTCAATTACCGGCTGGCCAGGGCCCGAAGAGTCGTTGAAAATGCCTTCGGCATAATGGCCAGCCGGTTCCGCCTTTTTATGACTTCCATCCACTTGGCGGACTACAAAATAAACTATGTAGTGTTATGCTGCTGTGTGCTACACAACTTTCTGAGCCAAAAATCTAATTCGTATATGGCCTCAGTTTTGCCAGAGGCTGGACTTTCCCCTGCAAATCCCCTTCCGGGCCTGGAATCTGCCCGTCTTGGCTTGCCCCCCCAAAATGCCCGTGTGGTTCGGGACAAATACATGGAGTATTTCACGGGTAGGGGGGCAATTCCTATGCCAGCCTATGTCTAAGTATCCCAATAAAAATCTTGTTTAAACCTTTAATTATTTGTTCTTTCCTGTCTCCTAGTTTGTCTTTGTGCATTTGTAGTGGCAAGTGTATTTTACTTTAGTAAATAACAACCAATTTCACTATGTTACCTTACAAAAGAACCAAATAAGCTTAGAGAGTATTATAAAAAGAAGCTACACGTTGTTTGTGGTCAAATATTTTACTCTCTGCACTTTTTTTTTTTTTTTTACTTTGGGGTTGGCCTGGCCACAACCCGGCAAATTTTGGCTTATGAAAATACAAAAATACCACTTGCATTTCTAAAATGACAACATTGGATACCTCTGAGCAATCTGAGACATTCAGTTACACAAACTATGTCTCTATGTGCCCGTCCTAATATGGGGTCCTGCCACCCCTTGGCCAGCCAAAAATTCAATATGCACACATTTTTAATTTTTTGCAAATAGGAAGTTTACAATCCTGATCCCTATTGTCAACATGTGCTATCTGCCATCAGGGGTGATCAATGGACGTGTTTTGGGGGTGCATCCCCTTCCTCAGTTCACCGACTTTTGATACGAGGAAGGGGTTGCACCCACAAAAGACGTACATGGATATCCCCTGATGGCAGATAGCACATGTTCACACACTGTGTGCATATTCAATTTTTGGCTGCTTTGTTACTCAAAAAATTAGTAAAAATATAAAAACAAACATGTAAAAACAAATGTGTTTGGATGGCTTATTGAATTCTCCCCAAAACATCGAGAATGTCTTTAAATGTTTGTTCCATCACATGGATTCTTTGTTTAATTAGGTCCAGTTCCGTGCTACATTCCATCACTTGCTGGATGAGGCGGAGGGCACTGTCAGCAGAGAACGGTGTGCTATCCTTCACAACATTTCCATCCCCTAAAAACCATTAAAAAAAATTAATAAAACTCTGCAGGCCTACCTCGCTTACCTTAAGCTGTGGTGTCAGATACTGACCTGTTGTGGTGACCAGATCCACAACGTCATCCACCTCTCCTTCCTGCACTTCTCCTTCCTCCACCTCAACTTCCTGCACATCTTTCGGTTGTGGATCTTTGGGAGTTTGGGGTTGCTTGGAAGTTGTGGGGTGCATGTGCTCCCTGGAGTGTCCTCCTCCCAGTCTTCTCTCCCCTATGAGAATAAAACCAAAGGTCTATTTATCACACTGTAAAAATCTCATTTTTAAACTTAAAACAGGCTAAATTGTTTGGAAGTGGGGTACAAGTGTGTGTTTGTGCGGAATTTAAAGAAAAATGCATTATTTATGACCCCAAATATGTTTAGTATTCACATTTGGATGTAATTTTTTGGACATGGAGGCACCACAAATAAACTCTGATGCACCTGTGTGGGACACCCAAAAAAGGCGGGTCTGGTGGCCCACACTATAGTGCTCCAAAGTACAGATGTGGAAGCAGCTGCTGAGTGTCCTCTCCTTTACACTGATTAAAGTTTGCATTTCATTCTCCTTACAAACACATCATCTAGACTTAAAAATTAGCCACAATACTTGATCAAAAATGGCAGATGTCTAATTACTTTTGGGGGTCTTAAATAAGCCAAAACCGCGGATAGTGGCCGAACGAAGTGTCGGTAACGTAACGAACGATTACTGTGTCCAACCTAGTTCAAAATATTACATTTTGGAAGGGAGTCCAATATGAAAAAAAAAAAAAAAAGGTCAGTTTCTAAAAAGATTAATAGCAGAAAGGTCGTCATTTTACTTACTTTTAGCGAGCATCCTCTTTATGCTCCTCAACTGGTCTGGCTCCCTCAGTTTGAGGTCTGACCACCTCTTTCTGAGCTGCTCATTTGAGCGTTTCACCCCGAACTTCGCCCTCAGACTCTTCACAACTTTAGTGAGGATTTTGGCCTTCCTTCTATTTGGTTTGCTATACGGCCCATGCTTGGCATCATAATCAGCCTTGACCAAGATGTCCACCATCTCCGCCATCTCCGCCAAAGACATATTCGATGCCTTGAATCTCCTCCTTGATCGTGACGTGTCCTCGGTCTCCGGGCTTGTCTCCTCGCTAGTTGCGGAATTATCAGACACCTGCTGTAACTCCGCCATATCTGTCTGCGCGCCGAAAGAGAAGGGGCGGGGAAAAGATGTTAGTTAGAACGTCATGGGCGGGCGACGTGTGCGGAGCGACGTGTTCGAATTTGGACGCATGCGTGGTGTGTATATAGCAAACACACATGTGACTATAGTACGTTCGGTGTGCGGAGAGAGGAGTTCAAGTGACGGACGTGCGAACGAAGGTATGTGATTTTGTGAGACTTGTAAAAATTGTGGGCCTATACTGTCTTGAGATTGGTGGAGGATATATATGGTGACTAGGATGTGAAGGAGGTTAGACTGTTTGCCTCACATTATTTAAATATAAATTATTTTACTTGCAGATACAATATGAATGTCTTTATTAGCGACAAAGAGTTCCTGGCGGAATTTATTGACCGGGTAAGGGAGCTGCCGGCTCTGTGGGAGACCAAAAACCCCATCCATAAAAAAAAGGGGTGAGAAAAGCAGCGCTGGAGAAGCTGCTCCCATTTGTGCATACCAAGGTGCCCACAGCCACAGCAAAACAAGTGGACACTAAAATTGGGAGCTTGAGAGGTACCTACAGGACTGAACGCTCTAAGGTGCTGGCTTCTCAGAGGTCAGGAGCAGCAGCAGATGATGTTTATGTCCCGGTTTTGTGGTACTACAGCAGGATGTCCTTCCTGGATGACCACATTGAGCCAAGGCCATCACTCTCCACTCTTCCCCCCAGACTTCCCTGCAGCCAACCTGAGCCTTCTCTGGAGCAAGAGGAGGCAGCCATCCTGGATGATCCTGATTTGTCCATCTGGAGCCAGGTATAGTATTAACTGAAAATGTAGTGGGATAAAATTAATGTTTCCCAAATATGTCAGGATGAGAAACATACATTATTTTGTATTCCACAAGTGAAATCATGATCTGTAGACATTATTCTGCACTTAATTGTGTGGTAAATAGTCAAGCTGATGTAGTGGTAAATTTAAAGCAAGGATTTATGCATTTACATTCTAATTGCTTCCATCAGGATTACAAAGTTTGAGGCAAAGATTAAACCAACATATTAAACTATGTTTCTTTTTCATACACAGGATGAAATCAGCCAGGAGGAGGGTCTGGAAACTGTCAGGCAGGAGGAGGAAGGGCCCAGTGGCAGCCAGGAGGTGGCAGGGCCCAGTACCAGCCAGGAGGTGGCAGGGCCCAGTGGCAGCCAGGAGGTGGCAGGGCCCAGTACCAGCCAGGAGGTGGCAGGGCCCAGTGGCAGCCAGGAGGTGGCAGGGCCCAGTGGCAGACAGGAGGTGGCAGGGCAAAGGAGAAGCACCAGATCCCAGGTGCCTCCCATCAGGCTTCACAAAAGAGGCAGGAGGGACAGGACCACCAGTGACGCAGCAATGGCCCTTATTAAAGAGGCCCATGCCACCCTCAAGGAGCCCACATCCCCTGAAGAGGCCATTGCCGGCCTAGTGGAGGCTAAGTTCAAGGTGATGAGCATGGAGCAACGCCTCCTATGCGAACCCCTGCTCATCACCTTGCTCAACAAGGGGGTGATGGAGCAAATTACCCCCAATACCGCCATATGTGAGGTGGCCCAACTGACCCAACCTCAACCTCCACCTTCCTCTTCTGCCCCACCCCCTTCTGCTACCCCTCCACCTTCTGCCCCACTCCCTTCTGCTACACCTCCACCTTCTGCCCCACCCCCTTCTGCTACACCTCCACCTTCTGCCCCACCCCCTTCTGCTACACCTCCACCTTCTGCCCCACCCCCTTCTGCTACACCTCCACCTTCTGCCCCACCCCCTTCTGCTACACCTCCACCTTCTGCCCCACCCCCTTCTGCTACACCTCCACCTTTTTCTTCTGCCCCACCCCCTTCTGCTACACCTCCACCTCCTCCTCCTGACAGGAGTACCCCTCCAGTGGGCCAGCCTCCAGCTAAACGAAGAAGGAAGGCTGCAGGAAAGGCTGCAGGAAAGGCTTCAGGAAAGGCTTCAGGAAAGGCTGCAGGGAAGGTTGCCAGGAAGAAGAGGAAGTGATGGCCTTGCTTCATTGTGGTCGCACTGGTCGGACAGAAGGCAGCCTGTTGTAGTACCACACACTTGGGACATATATCTCACCTGCTGCTGTTCCTGACCTCTGGGAGGCCAGCATCAGATTGTGTTCTGAAATGTGGGCCTTCTCAAGCTCCCAATTTTAGTGTCCACACAGGGTTGGTGTGTGCTCTGGGGTCCCTGGGATGCACAAATGGCAGCAGCTTCTCCAGCGCTGCCTTCTCTTTATTTAATTTATAAACATGAATAAATGTGTTTTTTGTTTAAGTTCATACTTGACTATGTGTATTTTTAAATAAAAAAAAAAAAGCTTTGGAGTAAGCAGATACATTTGACTGACAATAAAAGGCACAGATATCACCCCCCCAAAAGAATAACTAAATCTGATTAGCTCAAAAACATGGTGTGAAATTTTAAAAATATAGATTAGAAAATTAAATGTGAGATCGCTATCAAAACATTGAGAAATTATAATTAACATCATTTTGAAAAATCTAACCATTTAAATTATTCCTAAAAACTTGCACGATATAATACACATAAATCTTATAAAGAGCAGCATGAAAAAGGTTAAAAATAAGGCAGAACTCTGTGTGAATATCAGCAGCAAAAGAAGGTCTCTCGTTTTGATTAATGTAACATTCTAACGAAGAATTCAATGCAGAACATTTAAACGATGAAATATTTATGAGCGTGACGAATGTGCTCTCTCCATTATGAAGGCTTGTTTTACCAGAAGATGCGCTCCCGTCTCATAGTTGCTTGTGAGCATGCACGCTTTTGGAAGAGTCGTAAAAGCATACACACGAACCATTTTCTCGTCACAAAACAGGCCGACGAGAAACACGACGAGGAAATCTGGAATCCTGACGAGAAAATAGAGAGCAGGTTCTCTATTTTCTCGTCGAGATTCTCGTCAAGTTTCTCGTCGTAAAACCATACACACGAACGTTTTTCTAGACAAAAAAACTCTCGCGGCACTTTTCTTGACTGTTTACGACGAGAAAATCGGTCGTGTGTACGAGGCCTAACCCTGTAGTAGATTGTAGACTGTTTTGTATGCAAATGCCTTGGTTTATATTTTGCAACATGGTTTTGGACTATATCAATAGGAACAGTTCCTTTAAATATAAGATGTTCAGTCTGTGAAAGGACTTTCAATCAATTTGGTGCCAAGATAAATATAAAGCACAACTACCAGAGCGACACGTTATATTCAAAGAGCATAGAATAAATGCATTTCTTTCTGGATTGGTAGGATTTTAGTTAACACAATATGCTTTTAAAGGAACTGGTTCTCCATGAAACAAGTTTAAAACAATATTTTAGTAGAAAGAGTGTTTTAAGATCTGAGACTGAATAAGTATTTCTTCACTACCACTGAAAACCACTTAAAATCACTTAGTCACATTTTGCTAATGGAAGCTATGTTCAAAGTTAAAGAAAGAACAAATGCCTGCTGCAAATTTACTTCCGGTTTCTATTTTACAATCCAACAAGAGGAGGCATTAAGCTTTGACTAGCAACAGACAAATATCACAATACATTTTACTGGCCAGCTTCAACTGATGCTTTCCTTTTTATGTTGTTACTTCAACAAGCCATTCAGCACTATGGCCCATGCAATACTTCATAGTGTGTGTGCGCTATTCCTAAGGAAAACACTTAACATGCTGCAATGTCAGTTCAAAGTCATTACTTAGACTATAGCAACATATTGCATTAGTCTTTTTCTTTGCACATGTTTGGCTTAACGTTGATTTGTTATTTTTGAGCTTGGTTTCTCCTGTTTTAATACATGTCTTTGCTTTGGTTAATGGTCCATTAAACCATGGCAGAATGGCCCAACACTTATCAATGTTTTCAACTAAGTAAAATATATTATTTATTATTGATGATTATATGAATTGGCTATGTTTCATTAAAGCGGTGTTCCGCCGACATTTTTTTTTTCAGCATCCCCTTTGCTTGTATAAATCGTATACATTAAATCATGTTTATAATTCAATCCCTGTTCGAGTACATCTTTTTTCGAATTTACTTGCCTTAATTTTTGTCTTCCTTGTTAGCAAAATCAGGCTGTACGCAGAGCACACAGCCAGATATCGTGTCTCTAATAGTAACACATTTCGTCTCAATGTTATAATGTATCTGAGGCATAATTCCCTTACCATTCATTCAATTTCCCTTTCATCCAAAGACCAGACATCACCAGACTGTTGTGTTCTCATCTCAGCATCCCAGTAATCACTCTTTGCCGACGCCCTCACAGGCTCTTTTATTATCACAAAAGATCTCACGAACAGGAATTGATGGCTGCAGCAGCCAATCACCTCCTCCATGGGAGGGGACATCACAGGATGTCCCCACCACACAGGAAATGTCCATATAAGGAGTTGACAACACAAGAAATACAGCTAAAGGATACAATACAATAACAACACAATTCAATACAATAATAACACAATAATAATACAATAACCAATGAACACAGTTCCTGATGTGGGGAGCTTGTCTGCAGGTGCATGCTCATGTCACCACCTCAATGTTGATCAGGCATATCGAGATGACAAGAGCATACATCCGCTAAAACGATAATGCGTTTGCAGAGAGGCCTCACTCCACAAACACCCTTCTCCAAATCAGGAAGTTTATCTCAACCAGCGTCAGTCCGCC
Source organism: Rana muscosa (assembly GCA_029206835.1). Classification (NCBI taxonomy): domain Eukaryota; kingdom Metazoa; phylum Chordata; class Amphibia; order Anura; family Ranidae; genus Rana; species Rana muscosa. The sequence continues at coordinate 487,170,480 of CM055122.1, forward strand.
CCAGTCAGCTCTTTAGAGCGGGTTGCGGGAGAACTAACACTGGGTGACACTATGACAATACATATTAAATACATCTTCATAAAATTTCCACAACATCCTGAGTGCTTCCATCTTTATTGTGGGCATGTGAAGCCCACTAGGACTCTCTTCCGGGATAAGGTGCTGCTGGTTACCCAGCATGCACCTCCTGATCTTGCTGCACGTGCATTCTTCATCGGACGTAGCGCAGACAGTGTGTCTGGTTGCCATCACAATGGGTGGCGAAGGAGGAAGGGCCCGCCCTGTTGTTATGGCAACGAAAATAATCAATCTCTAGCAAAAAATGGAAGCCTTAGCATCTGCCTTTCATTGCGTAATTTCCTGTGTGGAAATTACGCAATGCAATCCTTCAGCGATGCCCACAGACTGCTGGGAAACTATGACACACATCTCCCAGGTACACAGGCGCCACAGTAAATTACATATATCGCCGTGGCCCGGAAGTGCCAGATTACAAGGGACGACATTTTTTTGTACAAATGTTGTTATGCGAGCAGAAAGGAAATGATGTATGTAAAGATGAATTTATGGGTGGAACTCCGCTTTAAATTTATACTCTGGAGCTGTAAATCCTCAGACTGGAAACACAGTATTAGAATATAATTTTTTTTTAGTATTAGTATTATTAATACCAAGTATTAATGTAAAACATATATGTTTAAGTGTAAAGAAATTATATAAAGTATCTCACAAAAGTGAGTACACCCTTCACATTTTTGTAAATATTTTATTAAAATCTTTTCATGTGACAACACTGAAGAAATTACACTCTGCTACAATGTAAAATAGTGAGAGTACAGCATGTACAACAGTGTAAATTTGCTGTCCTCTCAAAATAACTCAACACACAGCCATTAATGTCTAAACCGCTGGCAACAAAAGTGAGTACACCCCTAAGTGAAAATGTCCAAATTTGGCCAAATTAGCCATTTTCCCTCCCCGATGTCATGTGACTCATCAGTGTTACAAGGTCTCAGGTGTGAATGGGGAGCAGGTGTCTTAAATTTGGTGTTATCGCTCTCACTCTCTCATACTGGTCACTGGAAGTTCAACATGGCATCTCATGAGAACTCTCTGAGGATCTGAAAAAAATAAATGTTGCTCTACATAAAGATGGCCGAGGCTATAAGAAGATTGTCAAGACCCTGAAACTAAGCTGCAGCACGGTGGCCAAGACCATACAGACCTTTAACAGGACAGGCTCCACTCAGAACAGTCCTCGCCATGGTCAACTTGTCAGACTTACACGTATCTGGTCGACGAGCCCAACGGAGCAGGGGAAGGTCCCCCGTATGGATCAAACTCGCGGCCCCTGGTAGTGCAGACAGGAGGCACAGGAGTACGGAAGGGTAAGAGAGCCTGGTGGATATTTGCTGGAGGATGGCTCAGGATTAGGGATGAGCTTCGTGTTCGAGTCGAACATACGTTCGACTCGAACATCGGCTGTTCGATCGTTCGACGAAGATCGAACGATTTGGGCCGTTCGCGCCAAATTCGAGTGACGCGAACGGCCCACAATGCACTACGCCATCGCAGTGTCATCCAGGCGCTGTGATTGGCCAAGCATGCACTGTGACCCCGCATGCTTGGCCAATCACAGCGCCGGCAGCGAGGAGAGCAATGATTGGCCACAGGCAGGATGCCTGTGGCCAATTATTGCTGAGGGTGTTTAGTACACGCCCCACACTATAAAAGGCCGCCAGCACGGCGGCCTAGTGTAGTGTGTTCCGGAGCAGGGAAAGAGAAGCATAGGCAGGGACAGTGACATTTATTTCTTTCTTGCTTAACCTGGATTCCTTTAGTTTAGGGAAAGAGAAGGATAGGTAGGGAGAGTGTCAGTGTGTTTTACTGTGCGAATCCTTGTTTCTAGGGAAAAAGAAGGAAAGTGAGGGGAATTCTCCTTGTGCTATAGTGTGCTTTAAAAAAACATTTTTTCTAGGGACAGAAAACTCTAGGTAGGGAGAGTGTCAGTTTCTTTCACTGTGCGAATCCTTGTTTCTAGGGACAAAGAAGGAAAGTGAGGGGAATTCTCCTTGTGCTATAGTGTGCTTTAAAAAAACATTTTTTCTAGGGACAGAAAACTCTAGGTAGGGAGAGTGTCAGTTTCTTTCACTGTGCGAATCCTTGTTTCTAGGGACAGGGAAGGACAGTGAGTGAATTCTCCTTGTGCTATAGTGTGCTTTAAAAAAACATTTTTCTAGGGACAGAAAACTCTAGGTAGGGAGAGTGTCAGTTTCTTTCACTGTGCGAATCCTTGTTTCTAGGGACAAAGAAGGAAAGTGAGGGGAATTCTCCTTGTGCTATAGTGTGCTTTAAAAAAACATTTTTTCTAGGGACAGAAAACTCTAGGTAGGGAGAGTGTCAGTTTCTTTCACTGTGCGAATCCTTGTTTCTAGGGACAGGGAAGGACAGTGAGTGAATTCTCCTTGTGCTATAGTGTGCTTTAAAAAAACATTTTTTCTAGGGACAGAAAACTCTAGGTAGGGAGAGTGAGTATCAGTTTCTTTCACTGTGCGAATCCTTGTTTCTAGGGACAAAGAAGGAAAGTGAGGGGAATTCTCCTTGTGCTATAGTGTGCTTTAAAAAAACATTTTTTCTAGGGACAGAAAACTCTAGGTAGGGAGAGTGTCAGTTTCTTTCACTGTGCGAATCCTTGTTTCTAGGGACAGGGAAGGACAGTGAGTGAATTCTCCTTGTGCTATAGTGTGCTTTAAAAAAACATTTTTTCTAGGGACAGAAAACTCTAGGTAGGGAGAGTGTCAGTTTCTTTCACTGTGCGAATCCTTGTTTCTAGGGACAAAGAAGGAAAGTGAGGGGAATTCTCCTTGTGCTATAGTGTGCTTTAAAAAAACATTTTTTCTAGGGACAGAAAACTCTAGGTAGGGAGAGTGTCAGTTTCTTTCACTGTGCGAATCCTTGTTTCTAGGGACAGGGAAGGACAGTGAGTGAATTCTCCTTGTGCTATAGTGTGCTTTAAAAAAACATTTTTTCTAGGGACAGAAAACTCTAGGTAGGGAGAGTGTCAGTTTCTTTCACTGTGCGAATCCTTGTTTCTAGGGACAAAGAAGGAAAGTGAGGGGAATTCTCCTTGTGCTATAGTGTGCTTTAAAAAAACATTTTTTCTAGGGACAGAAAACTCTAGGTAGGGAGAGTGTCAGTTTCTTTCACTGTGCGATTCCTTGTTTCTAGGGACAGGGAAGGACAGTGAGTGAATTCTCCTTGTGGTATAGTGTGCTTTAAAAAAACATTTTTTCTAGGGACAGAAAACTCTAGGTAGGGAGAGTGTCAGTTTCTTTCACTGTGCGAATCCTTGTTTCTAGGGACAGGGAAGGACAGTGAGTGAATTCTTCTTGTGCTATAGTGTGCTTTAAAAAAACATTTTTTCTAGGGACAGAAAACTCTAGGTAGGGAGAGTGTCAGTTTCTTTCACTGTGCGAATCCTTGTTTCTAGGGACAAAGAAGGAAAGTGAGGGGAATTCTCCTTGTGCTATAGTGTGCTTTAAAAAAACATTTTTTCTAGGGACAGAAAACTCTAGGTAGGGAGAGTGTCAGTTTCTTTCACTGTGCGAATCCTTGTTTCTAGGGACAGGGAAGGACAGTGAGTGAATTCTCCTTGTGCTATAGTGTGCTTTAAAAAAACATTTTTTCTAGGGACAGAAAACTCTAGGTAGGGAGAGTGTCAGTTTCTTTCACTGTGCGAATCCTTGTTTCTAGGGACAAAGAAGGAAAGTGAGGGGAATTCTCCTTGTGCTATAGTGTGCTTTAAAAAAACATTTTTTCTAGGGACAGAAAACTCTAGGTAGGGAGAGTGTCAGTTTCTTTCACTGTGCGAATCCTTGTTTCTAGGGACAGGGAAGGACAGTGAGGGAAATTCTCCTTGTGCTATAGTGTGCTAAAGCATTCCTCATCAACCATCTTTGAAATCCTTGTTTTTTTGACAGTCAGGGAAATTGTCGTTGTGCTATTCTGTGCAAAAGCAATCATCCTCAACCATATTTAGAAATCCTTAAGTAAAGGGACAGAGAAGGACACCTGAAGGTAGCCCTTATTGCTTTTTTCCCATCTCCCTGCAGGCCATCTATTAGAATGTCTGGAAGGCAAACAAGGAGAGGCAGACAGTCAGGAGGCAATAAAAGAGGGCAAGCAGGCTCTGTGTCTGGGGGCAACAGTGCTGGTCGTGGACGCGGTGCATTGTCATCAGCACATGGCCATGGGACACGCTTGTCCTTCTTTTCGGCAGCTGGACATGTTGAGCCACATCATGCCGAAGACTTGGTAGAGTGGATGACCAAGCCCTCCTCCTCCTCCTCATCCTCTCTCACCCAGGCTCAGGGTACTGGCAAAGCAGCTGCCAAAGCGTCCTCTTCCCTGGTATCAATGTCAGACTCATCATCAGTCACTCCTTCCCTAGACCCACCATGTCCTCCTCCTGAGGAGTCCCCCGAACTGTTTGAGCACAGTGTTGGGTACATGCTCCAGGAGGATGCCCAGCGTTTCGAAGGGTCTGATGATGAAACCCAGCTACAGGAAGGCAGTAGCGTGAGAGCAGACAGAGGGGATGCTCAAGAAGGACACCAATCTGGCAGTCATGTTCCAGCAGCTGCAGCATACTGCCAGATTGGCTCCAGTGATGAGGAGGGAGGGGATGATGAGGTCACTGACTCCACGTGGGTGCCTAATAGTAGAGAGGAGGAGGAGGAGGATGAGGAGGAGGCACATCTCCAACGAGGCAGGATGCCCTTTGGTGGCCAGCGTAAGGGCAGTACACCGACGGAATCACACCGCAGAGCTCCGCCTGTGCAGGGCGCTGCCTCTGCCCGTCATTCAAAAAGTTCCTTGGTGTGGGCCTTTTTTGAGGCTAGTGCATCAGATCGCACAGCTGCTGTTTGCAACATATGTCTCAAGCGTATATCGCGTGGCCAAAACATCAGCCGCTTGGGTACCACATGCCTGACCAGACATATGTTGACCTGCCATGCAGCTAGTTGGCAAGCCTACCTCAAAGACCCACACCAAAGAACAAAGCGGACCTCTCCTTGCACCGCATCAGCTGGGATCTCCAACCCCACTATAACTTCAGTCCTCTCTGAAACATGCACTGAGAGGAATGAAGGTGTAGAATTAGGTGTGTCACAGCCAAGTACTTGCGGCCACTCTGCTAGCAGTACACCGACGTCCGATTCTAGCAGGCAAATTTCCCTGCCCCAGCTGCTGGACCGTCGAAAGAAGTTCACTCCCAGCCATCCACATGCCCAGCGGTTGAATGCTAGCTTGGCTAAATTGCTAGCGCTTCAACTGCTGCCTTTTCAGTTGGTAGACTCGGCCCCCTTCCGTGAGTTTGTGCAATGTGCGGTTCCTCAGTGGCAGGTTCCCAAACGCCACTTTTTCTCACGGAAGGCTATTCCGGCTCTCTACCGGCATGTGGAAGGCAATGTCTTGGCCTCGCTGGACAGGGCGGTCAGCGGTAAGGTGCATATTACCGCTGACTCATGGTCCAGCAGGCATGGACAGGGACGTTACCTTTCTTTCACTGCCCATTGGGTCACTCTTTTGGCAGCTGGGAAGGATGCAGGACAAGGTGCAGTAGTGTTGGAGGTTGTTCCACCGCCACGCCTCCAAAATGCTACTACTGGTTGTGACACACCTCTCTCCTCCACCCCCTCCTCTTCTTCTTCCTCCATGGCCTCTTCCTGTGGTTTGTCTTATGAACCAGCGGTGCTCCGTAGCCATTCACGGGGCTACGCAAGTACGCAGGCAAAAAGATGCCATGCCGTGCTTGCGCTGGTGTGTTTGGGGGACAGAAGCCACACTGGGGCAGAGGTCCTGTCTGCTCTGCAGGGCCAGGCCAAGAGGTGGTTGACGCCACGCCAGCTTAAGCCAGGAATGGTGGTTTGCGACAATGGCACCAACCTCCTCTCCGCCCTCCGACAGGGACAACTGACCCATGTGCCCTGTGTGGCTCACGTCCTTAACCTGGTGGTGCAGCGGTTCTTGGGCAGGTACCCGGGCTTACAGGATGTCCTGAGGCAGGCCAGGAAAGTCTGTGTGCATTTCCGCAGATCTTATAATGCCAGTGCTCACCTGGCTGAGCTGCAAAAGGAGTTGAACCTGCCCAAGAACCGCCTTATATGTGACATGCCCACCAGGTGGAACTCAACGTTGGCCATGCTGCAGCGGCTGCACACGCAGCAGAGGGCCATCAATGAGTACCTGTGTGACTACGGCACCAGGACAGGGTCAGGGGACCTTGGTTTTTTTTCTCCACGCCAGTGGGGCATGATCAGGGATGCATGCACTGTCCTGGCACCATTTGAGGAGGCCACGAGGATGGTGAGCAGTGACAGTGCATGCATCAGTGACACTGTACCTCTTGTCCACCTGTTGGAGCACACGCTGCGTGGAATAATGGACAGGGCACTTGAGGCAGAACAGAGGCAGGAAGAGGAGGACTTCCTTGCCTCTCAAGGCCCCCTTTACCCAGACAGTGTTCCTTCTGTCCCACCCATCGCACAGGAAGAGGAGGAGGAGGAGGAGGAGGAGGATTGTGTCAGCATGGAGGTGGAGGCTGGCACTCAGCATCATCAGCAGCAGTCTTTTAGGGATGATTTACAGTCCCAAGAAACCAGTGGACTTGTACGTGGCTGGGAGGAGGTGGCTGCGGATCATGTCGTCCTTAGTGACCCAGAGGACTCCGGAGCGAATGCCTCAGCAAACCTACGCTGCATGGCCTCCCTGATCCTGCAAAGTCTGCGGAAGGATCCTCGTATTCTTCGGATCAAGGAGAGGGACCATTACTGGCTGGCCACTCTCCTTGATCCACGGTATAAGGGTAAGGTTGCGGACCTTATGTTACCGTCGCAGAGGGAGCAGAGGATGAGACAACTCCGGGAGGCCTTGCAGAAAGGTCTGTGCAACGCGTTCCCAGAGACTGGGAGGTTACAAACTCCTGGTCCTGGACAACGAGTTGCTGAGGCTTCGGCCAGTCAAAGAAGGAGCGGTGGGGAAGGTGGCCGTCTGACCGATGCGTTCAGACAATTCTTTAGTCCGCAGCCCCAAAGTATGATCGGTTCCAGCAACCATCGCCAGCGTCTGATAAACATGGTGCAGGAATATCTAGGGGCAAGGTCAGACTTGGACACCTTCCCCACCGAAAATCCTCTGGCTTACTGGGTCTTGAGGATGGATCACTGGCCAGAGCTTGCACAGTATGCAATTGAGCTACTGGCCTGTCCTGCATCCAGCGTTCTTTCGGAACGCACATTCAGTGCTGCTGGAGGATTTGTCACGGATCACAGGGTGCGCCTGTCCACCGACTCGGTTGATCGACTGACTTTCATCAAGATGAACCAGTCTTGGATCACCACCAGCTACCACACACCTGATGCTGATATAACAGACTAATTGATTTTAACATGTCACATCCCTTCAAGACTGATGCTGATGCTGAGTGCCTGTGCTGTTATGTTGACTGGCTATCCTCCTCCTCCGAGTCCTCAATGATACGATTGATGATGATAGCTTGGAAGATCATTTTTGTTTATGGGTGCCGCCACCAGTGGCTAAGGCCCAATTTTTCAGCCCCTGTTTTACAGGGGCGTGTAATTACAATTTTTTTAGCAATAATTTGCCATAGGGCTCATTGCTGTGCTCCAAGTACAGTATCTGTGAGGGGTTGGAGTGTTGTGGCACCAGTGCCTAAGGCCCAATTTTTCAGCCCCTGTTTAACAGGGGCGTGTCATTACAATTTTTGAAGCAATACTTTGCAACAGGGCTCATTGCTGTGCTCCAAGTACAGTATCTGTGAGGGGTTGTAGTGTTGTGCCACCAGTGCCTAAGGCCCAATTTTTCAGCCCCTGTTCAACAGGGGCATGCAATTACAATTCTTGATCTAATAATTCACAGCAGGGCCCATTGCTGCACCCACCAAGAGTAACTCTGAGGGCTTACAGTGTTGTGGCAACGCCACCACCACCACCACCACGAAAGGCCCAATTTTTCAGCCCCTGTTCAAAAGGGGCATGTAATTACAATTCTTGATCTAATAATTCACAGCAGGGCCCATTCCTGCACCCACCAAGAGTAACTCTGAGGGCTTACAGTGTTGTGGCAACGCCACCACCACCACGAAAGGCCCAATTTTTCAGCCCCTGTTCAAAAGGGGCATGTAATTACAATTCTTGATCTAATAATTCACAGCAGGGCCCATTGCTGCACCCACCAAGAGTAACTCTGAGGGCTTACAGTGTTGTGGCAACGCCACCACCACCACCACCACCACGAAAGGCCCAATTTTTCAGCCCCTGTTCAAAAGGGGCATGTAATTACAATTCTTGATCTAATAATTCACAGCAGGGCCCATTGCTGCACCCACCAAGAGTAACTCTGAGGGCTTACAGTGTTGTGGCAACGCCACCACCACCACCACCACGAAAGGCCCAATTTTTCAGCCCCTGTTCAAAAGAGGCATGTAATTACAATTCTTGATCTAATAATTCACAGCAGGGCCCATTCCTGCACCCACCAAGAGTAACTCTGAGGGCTTACAGTGTTGTGGCAACACCACCACCACCACCACCACCACGAAAGGCCCAATTTTTCAGCCCCTGTTCAACAGGGGCATGCAATTACAATTCTTGATCTAATAATTCACAGCAGGGCCCATTGCTGCACCCACCAAGAGTAACTGTCAGGGCTTACAGTGTTGTGGCACCAGCACCACCATCAAAGGCCCAATTTTTACTACCACTGTTCAACAATTATATGTAATTAAAATTCCTGATATAATAGTTGACAGCAGGGCGTTCCAGCACCAACCAAGAGTAACTGTGAGTGCTTACAGTGTTGTGCCAACACCAACAACTAAGGGGCCTATTTCTGCAGAGTATATACGGCAGGTCCCTACTTTCAAACATCCAACTTACAAACGACTCCTACTTGCAAACGCAAGAAGACAACAGGAAGTGAGAGGAAATCTACCACTAGGAAGGAAAATTCTCTCCTGTAAGAATAAATATGGGAGAAAGGTGTCTCCTCTGTACTGATGCTTTATCAGCAATCCTTGTTTCAAGAAAAACACCACATTTCAAAAACAGTTGTCATTGGGACGGAAAGTGAGGTGAAATGTTCTGAACAGGGGCACAGACAGCAAAACAAATGTTACAGGGGTGATAACCCTTACCTATGTTTTCCAAAAAGTTTAAAAATAGATTTTTGGGCTGGAGCTACACTTAAACAATGTACCTGTTCAAAATTACAAACAGATTCTACATAAGAACAAACCTACAGTCCCTGTCTTGTATGCACCGCCTGTATACGGCTGTTCAGAGTATATAGGGCCTTTTTTATTTTATGTGCGGGGTTCCCCTTAATATCCATACAAGACCCAAAGGGGCTGGTAATGGGCTGGGGTAGGGGGGGGGGTCATGGGGTAGCTATGCCATTTTTCTTAAAGAATTTCATCCATATTACCGGGACCAGACATTACATTAAAGCCGCAAGCAGTTTTAAATGGCTTTTTTTTCCTTTAGAAGTGTCATTTTGTGCAGGGACAGTTCTAAACACGGGAAACACGTGGCACTTCACAGGCATACTTTAGACACCCCCCAGGTACGATATTTAAAGGAATATTTGACTTTTTTTTTTTCACTTTATGCATCATTAAAATGACTGCTCCCGAAAAACGACAGTTTTTAAAACTTCTTTTTGCATTGATACATGTCCCCTGGTGCACAACCCGGGTTCCCAAACCCTTTTTAGGACAATAACATGCATAATAGTTGTTATAATTAGCACTTTAGAATTCGAACGTTCGCATCCATTGTATTTAATAGGGTTCTATTGTTCGTACGAACTTTCGGTCCGTTCGCGGGTTCTGGTGCGAACCGAACCCGGGGGTGTTCGGCTCATCACTACTCAGGATCCGGATGCAGAAGGGAAGATGAGCCTCACAGGCTGCAGACAGGCAGGCAGGGATGCTGGAGGGTGAAGCTGAGCAGGAGCAACACAGAATGGTCAAATAACAGGCCGAGCTTGGCAACGGTCAGGCAACATGGTACAGTGGAGCAGACAGGTTCAGGGTCAAGGGCAAGCCGTGGTCAGATGCAGGCGGAAGGCAGGAGAAGTCCAAGTAACAAGCCCTGTGGTCAGAGGGTCAGATTTCAGGCAAACAGCAGGGGCAGGGTACACAGGGAGCCGCAGATCAGACAGCACCGGGTTGAAGTGTTCCAGGGATTTAAATAGGCTGTTTGGCGCACATCGGCGCATGCGCACGCGACGCGCATATGCGCGGCACGCACGTACACGCACCCGCGCGCACAGGAGAACGCACAACAGCAGCTCACGTCAGCGAATCCCCAAGGCGACGAACAGCCGGCAAGGTGAGTTCTCTGATACAACCAAAGAATTTAAGTGCACGTGCTCAGTGTCATATCCAAAGGTTGTCTTTGGGAAATAGATGTATAAGTAGTGCTGTCAGTGTTAGTGCAGAGGTTTAAAGGTTGGGGGGTCAGCCTGTCAGTGCTCAGACCATAAGCAGCACACTGCATCAAATTGGTCTGCATGGCTGTCATCCCAGAAGGAAGCCTCTTCTAAAAGATGATGCCCAAGAAAGCCTGCAAACAGTTTGTTGAAGACAAGCAGACTAAGGACATGGCTTACTGGAACCATGTCCTGTGGTCGGATAAGACCAAGATAATCTTATTTGGTTCAGATGTGTCAAGCGTGTGTGGTGGCAACCAGGTGAAGAGTACAAAGACAAGTGTATCTTGACTACAGTCAAGCATGGTGGTGGGAGTGTCATGGTCTGGGGCTGCATGAGTGCTGCCGGCACTGGAGAGCTACAGTTCATTGAGGGAACCATGAATGCCAACATGTATTGTGACATACAGTAAATGGATGTGACCTGACACACACACTAATAAAACACATGGCTGCCTTCAACCCCGATTTAGTAAATAGAAGAGAAGGGTTTGTAGGACTTTAAATGAGGAAACGCCATGTCAAGAGAGAATAATAACATAAAAATGAAGTAACAGTACATGATTTATTTATTACAATCTTAAATACATATCAGATATTTGTAACAAATAGATATGTAGTTACAAGACTTACTCTAAATATGCTGCTACATAGCATGCAATACAAATAAAAATAGATATGGCAGATATACATGGTAAAATAAATCAAATGAAGAACATATGTAATAAAGACAGGTAACTGTTGGCATCTAGTGGCACTCTACGCGTTTCCTGGCATTTCAGCCATTCATCAGGAGTGTTATAAAGTCATATACTGGAAAGAAAAATAGACAAGGGTAAATGAATAGAAAAGGAGATCTGTGGGACTTTGAGTGAGGCTACCACCATGTCAGATATTCAACAGAAACATAAAATTTACAGTACATAATTTATTGTTACATTGTAAAAAATATTGTATCAAATAAATAGGTAGTCGCATGACTTACACTAAATATGCTGCTATATAGCATGCAATACAAATAGGAATTCAACATAATAACTGTACATAATAAGGTAAATGGGTTGAAAAACATTGTAGGGACAGATAACTTGGGGCGTCTAGGGGCACTCAACGCATTTCCTGGCATTACAGCCATTCATCAGGAGTGTTGTAACATATTATACTTGAAAGGAAAGGGACAAGAATTAATAATGATACTCTTCGAATAAGGGAGGACAGAGAGAATGTGCCCCAAGGCCAGGCCCGGTGTCCGCCAGGGAAGATGGGGGTGACAGGCATGATGTCTCCCCCGGGGTTGAGATGGGGGAACCCTCCAAGGATGAAGAACAGCGCCCAGAGCATGACACGGTGGTCACAGCCTGATCCAATAGACTATGGGGTTGATTTACTAAAGGAAAATCCACTTTGCACTTGAAAGTGCACTGAAAGTGCACATGGAAGTGCAGATGCTGTACATCTGAGGGGGACATGCAAGGAAAATAAAAAACAGCATTTTAGCTTGCACATGATTGGATGATAAAATCAGCAGAGCTTCCCCTAATTTCAGAGCTTCCCCTCAGATTTACAGCGATCTACAGCGACTGCACTTCCATGTGCACTTTCAAGTGCAAAGTGGATTTTCCTTTAGTGCATAGTCCTTGGAGGGTTCCCCCATCTCAACCCCGGGGGAGACATCATGCCTGTCACCCCCATCTTCCCTGGCGGACACCGGGCCTGGCCTTGGGGCTGTGCAGTAAGTATCCCAGACTGTCCCCACTTTGTTGGGACACATTCTCTCTGTCCTCCCTTATTCGAAGAGTATCATTATTAATCCTTGTCCCTTTCCTTTCCAGTATAATATGTTACAACACTCCTGATGAATGGCTGTAATGCCAGGAAACGTGTTGAGTGCCCCTAGACGCCCCAAGTTATCTGTCCCTACAATGTTTTTCAACCCATTTACCTTATTATGTACAGTTATTATGTTGAATTCCTATTTGTATTGCATGCTATATAGCAGCATATTTAGTGTAAGTCATGCGACTACCTATTTATTTGATACAATATTTTTTACAATGTAACAATAAATTATGTACTGTAAATTTTATGTTTCTGTTGAATATCTGACATGGTGGTAGCCTCACTCAAAGTCCCACAGCTCTCCTTTTCTACAAATTAATTTAGGGATGGAGGTCGCCATGTTGTGCTATAGTGTGTGTCAAGTCACATCCAATTCACTGTAAAGCCCCGTACACATGATCGGTTTGACTGATGAAAACCGTCCGATGGATGGTTTTCATCAGACCAACCGATCGTGTATGGTACCCATCGGTCTTTTTTCCATCGGTTGTAAAAAATAGAACTTGTTTTAAAATTTTCCGATGGATAAAAAACCGATGGGAATTTCCGATCGTCTATGGGCAAGTCCATCGGTTAAAAAACCCACGCATGCTCAGAATCAAGTCAACGCATGCTCAGAAGCATTAAACTTAATTTTTCTCGGCTCATCGGAGTGTTTTACGTCACCGCGTTTGGAACGGTCGGTTTTTTGACTGATGGTGTGTGGGCAAGACTGATGAAAAACAGTTTCATCGGATTTCCGATGGACGAATCCATCGGACGAAAATCCATAGGTTATCCGATCGTGTGTACGGGGCTTAAGGGTAAATGAATGATAATGCCTTCGGAATAGGGGAGGACAGGGACTAAATCCCAACAAGGTGGAGACAGTTGGGAGACTTACTATACAGCCTCAAGGCCAGGTCCGGTATCTGCCAAGGAAACCGGGGGTAAGGGCATTATGTCTCCCCCGCTGTTGAGACAGGGGAAACCTCCAAAAGGACAGCGTGAGGAGAAAAAAAAGTTGATCACCGGCTTGTGTGAAAGGGACATCGGTCCCAAGAGGAAGGTGGCACATTTGCCTCTATGTGCCAGCAGTAACCCCTGCCAGTACCCCCTGCAAGTGCCCACCAGTGCCACCTATCAATGCCCAAGAGTGCCACCTATCAATGCCTAAGCGTGCCACCTATCAATGCCCACAAGTGCCACCTATCAATGCCCCCTTAGTGCCACCTATCAATGCCTCCTCAGTGCCACCTAGCAGTGCTGCCTATCAGTGCCCATTACTGCCACCCATCTGTGCCCATCACTGCCACCCATCAGTGCCCATCACTGCCAGCTATCAGTGCCACCTACCAATGCCACCTTTCAGTGCCACTTCCCAGTGCCCCCCAGTGCCACCAATCAATGCCCTTCAGTGCCACCCATCAGTGCCACCTCAGTGTCACGTCTCAGTGCCCACCAGTGCCGCCTATCAGTGCCCACCAGTGCCGCCTTATCGGTGCCCACCAGTGGCACCTTATCGGTGCCTATCAGTGCAGCCCATCGGTGCCCATCAGTGCAGCCCATCGGTGCCCATCAGTGCAGCCTCATCAGCGTACATCAATGAAGGAGAAAAATTACCCGTTTGCATAATTTTATTACAAAATATAAAAAATGAAATAAAAAATAAATAAAAAAATCTGTATTTTTATTTTTTTTAAGCAAAAAATTAAAACCGCAGAGGTGATCAAATACCACCAAAAGAAAGCTCTATTTGTGGGGAAAAAATGATAAAAATTTCATTTGGGTACAGTGTTGTATGACCAACTGTCATTCAAAGTGCATCAGCGCTGAAAGATGAAAATTGGTCTGGGCAGGAGGGGGGTTTAAGTGCCCAGTAAGCAAGTGGTTAAATAAGGCAGCCTGTTGCCAATCACTGAAATCAGTCTGCACTATTAACCCTTAGGTGGCAGATCCCTGACATTGCCCCCCCCCCCCTTACGGGCAACCTCCGGGTGCCCAAAAGAGCTCTTTTTTGAGGGTGGCTGCGGAAGAAGGCCTGGATCAGCTCTTGGGCATGCACATTCTGCTTGGGTTCCCAGGAGTTCTCCTCTGGTCCATACCCCCCACTTGGCCAAGTATTGTAATTGATTATCTCTTCTCCTGCAGTCTACGCTAGCCTCCACCTCATATTCCTCGTCTCCATCAACCATCACAGGTTCAGGTGGCCCCGGTCCTCTGTCTGGGAAGGGGTCAGGTACTGTAGGTTTCAGCAGGGACACGTGGAACACCGGATGGATCTTAAGCGAATCAGGTAAGATAAGTTCATAAGACACTTCATTTAGTTTTTTCTTGACTGAAAAAGGGCCAATAAACTTTGGTGCCAATTTCTTCGAGGGACAAGCCATTCTAAGATTGGTAGTAGACAACCACACTTGGTCGCCTGGTTGGAGGCACAATTCGCCTCTTCTCTTTCGGTCATATATTCTCTTATTAGTTGCCTGTGCCTTGACCATAGTCTCCTGTAACAATTTGTTGTTGCGACCCAAAAAGTCAACAGTATTCTGTACCGCTGGAACCGGAGATTCAGTGATAATGTTAGGTAAGAAGACAGGATGGAACCCATAATTTGCAAAAAATGGAGACTGACCCATAACTGAGTGACTGGCATTATTGAAGGCGAATTCTGCCAACGGTAATAGTGCTTCCCAATTGTCCTGAACAAATGTGGTAAAGCATTGTATATATTGCTCAAGAGTCTGGTTCGTCCTCTCGGTTTGTCCATTTGTCTGAGGATGGTAGGCAGAGGACATAGATAGTTAAATTTTCAGGGCCTGGAATAGCGCCTTCCAAAAGCGAGAGGTGAACTGGACCCCTCTGTCAGACACAATGTTGGTTGGAATTCCGTGTAGCTTTACAATCTCCCGGATGAACACCTGGGCGGTTTCCATGGCAGAAGGCATCTTTTTCAGGGGTATGAAGTGGGCCATCTTGGAGAGACAGTTGACCACTGCAAAGATGGCTGTATGTCCTTCGGATGGGGGTAACTCTACTATAAAGTCCATGGCTATCATACTTCAGGGACGGTCAGGGACTGGTAATGGTCTTAGAAGACCCCAGGACTTGGTCCTAGCAGATTTGCTTTGGGTACAAACACCACATGACTGCACATATTCTTTGCAATCCTTCTCAAGCTTGGGCCACCAGAACATGCGCTGAATCAGGTCAAGGGTCTTGTGGACCCCGAAATGGCCAGCCAAGGGATGATCATGACACAGGCTCAGAACTTTGGTCTGGAAACTTGCCGGTACAAAAATCTTTCCAAAGTAACCCATCCCTGGGTATCAAAGACACTCCTGGTGGACTGGGCATTCCTGCTGAAACTTGCTTTAAGCTGGACATCAGATCTGTCTGGACCAGCAAAAATTTGCCTTCAGATAGAATAGTATCTGGAACTGAGGCATCTTTTGGATCATCGCACATGCGTGAGAGAGCATCTGGCTTGGTGTTTCTTGATCCTGGCTGATAGGTGATGTGAAATGAAAATCGCGGCTTCAGGCGCTTGGCAGTTCTCAAATACTCCAGATTTTTGTGATCCGTATAAATAAGTATGGGATGTGCTGCGCCCTCCAAGAGATACTGCCACTCTTCTAGTGCGGCCTTAATGGCCAAAAGTTCACGATCCCCCACATCGTAATTTCTTTCGGCTGGGGAAAGTTTACGGGAAAAAAAAGCTATGGGATGCATGAGATCTTTGAGGCCTTGAAACTGGGAGATAACTGCCCCTACCGCTGTTTCCAAAGCATCTACCTCAAGTAGGTAAGGTAGTGTGGGATCCGGGTGGTTCAGGATGGGAGCAGAAGTAAAAAGTTCCTTTATTGTAGAAAAGTCTGACTTTCCGTGCTGACGGAGGCAGCAGATACCATCTTAACGTGTTTCCGGTGTTGATCCAAGGATGTGGAAAAGATCAGGATATCGTCAAGGTAAACAAAGATATCTAGCCAGTCTCTGAAGATATTGTTTACGAAGTGCTGAAAGGTGGCAGGGGCATTTCACAGGTCGAAGTGTATCACTAAATACTCATAGTGGCCGAACCTGGTACGGAAGGCCGTTTTCCATTCGTCCCCTGCACAGATACAAACTAAATTATAAGCTCCTCGAAGATCAAGTTTAGTAAATACAGCGGTAGTTCTCAGTCTCTGGAACAGCTCGGGCACCAGGGGTAAAGGATACCGGTTCTTAACCGTCACTTTATTTAGTTCCCGGTAATCCACACAAGGACGTAAGGAGTGGTCTTTCTTCTCCAAAACATTTTTTCCGGCCCCTGCTGGAGAAGTGGATGTCCGGATGAATCCCCTCTTAAGGTTCTCGTCTACATATTTATTTAAAACCTCTTGTTCCCGTTCAGACAGGAGAAGATCCGCCCAAAGGGGAATCTTCACTCCAGGCAACAGCTCAATTGGGCAATCGTATGAACGGTGGGGAGGAAGAGTCTCAGCCCCCCATTTGCTGAACACATCCAGAAACTTGTGATATGGCTTGGGAACTTGTGAGCGTAACTCTGTATCAGATTCCAGGCACAGCAGAGGGCCCGACACCTTAGGAAGTGAGGGCAAGCAATGTTCTTGACAGTAAGAGGACTGGAACTTTATTTCCCCATTAACTTGCGGATTGTGGGCCTGGAGCCATGGTAGGCCGAGGATGACCGGGAACAGGGGGAGATGCAATTGCATCGAGTTTCAGAAGTTCCTTATGACCCGTGGCCATGACTACGGGTAATGATGGAGTCTCCTGGGTACCAGGCCAGATTTAATATGGGACCCATCTGCCAGAAAGATGGAGAGTCCTTGTGCCCTGTGCTGGAGTGGAATGCACTGTTGGTTGGCAAAGTTCAAACAATAAAGCAACTACATGCTCCAGAGTATATAATTGCAGTAGCAGGCACAGTCCTTCCTGGGAGCTGGAAAGAGATGCAAAGGGCCAGGTGAGTAGTATTGGCAGAGGGTGCTGGTTGGCTGGTAGGTGAGATGGACAAACATCTTTGAGTTTTTACTGGGTATGAATGTACATAGCGGCCAGCCCTCCCGCAGTACAAGCAGAGATTAAGCCGTTTCCGGCGTGAACGTTCCTCAGCAGATAACGAGGGTCTTATTAAACCGACTTGCAATGGTTCAGGGGAGGTTGGTACCGATCTAGCTGAGACAGGTCTGATGGCAGCAGGACGTGTGGTCATGGCCACATGGGGTAACATTAAGGTTGGACGAGTCTATTGATTTATTTTTTCTGCACTGCGTTCCTGAAGGCGCCGGAACTGGATAACAAATGCCATTAGGTTCTCCAAAGAGTCTGGTATGCCAATTCATCCTTTAATCTTTCAGACAGGCCTAAGCGGAACTGGTGCTGTAAAGCTGCATGGTTCCATTGGGTATCTGCACTCCAGCGCCTGAAGTCCATTATATAGTCCTCGACTGCTCTGCGGCCTTGCTGGAGCACATGAAGAGCAGCTTCGGCTGTGGAAATTCGTTGGGGGTCCTCATAAAGGAGCGACATGGCCTTGAAAAAGGACGGCAAGGAATCCAGTGAAACATGATGTTCTTCAAGCAAATGATGTGCCCAGGACTGAGGTTCCCCCAGCAGTAGTGAAATGGCAAACCCCACTTTGGTAGTTTCCTGGGAGAACGTTAGGGATTGCAGGGAGAAGTACAACTCGCATGCATTGCGAAATGCCCGGAACTTATGTCGGTCCCCGGAGAACCTTTCCGGGATGGGGACCCTTGGCTCTGGAGGCAGCATCGTTACAGAGGGTGCAGAGGTGGCTTCTGTAGGTATCCTGTTGGTAGGAGGATCAGTGGTGGTAGACTGGTATTGCATTTGTATCTCTAAGTGTGCATGGCCGTCCTGGAGAGATTTCACCTATAGAGAGAGATCAGAGAGGAGTTGGCAGATCTCGTTGGTGAAAGAGGTCCCTCTTGCAGGCTCTCGCATGGCTGTCTGATACTGACACGTACCTTGGGAATGAGCCTGACGTGCAGAGGGAGACCTCCCCTACCGCCCTGGTTCCGGGAACACTGGGGTTGAGACAGTGACCGTAGGAGCACAGTGAGGTATGAGTGCCTGCAGAGTTCTCTGAGATTGGAGATGAAGACCAATGAGAAAGGCTGTAGCCAGCTGGAGCGCTGTAGGTGCAGGTCAGCTGGATGAATGGCCGGCGGTTGCAGGTCAGCGGATGCAGGTCGCCAGATGCAGGTCAGCGGATGCAGGTCGCTGGATGCAGGTCAGCAGATGCTGGTTAGCTGGTTGCTGGTTAGCTGGATGCTGGTCAACAGGATGCAGGTCACCAGATGCAGGTGCCCGGATGCAGGTGTGCCCGAAAGCAACAGGCGCACGCAAGTGCAGACGAGAGGCAGGAGAGGAGTCAGACAAGCCAGGTTATACACGGAGGATCAGTTCAGGCAAAAGCAGCAGGCAAGGAATGGTCAGAGTTCAGGCTGGATTTGGCAACAGAGGATCTGGCAGACAGGTAAACAGAGCAGGGTCAAGGAAGCTAAAGGTCAGGGCTGGAGATGGCAGCGGAGTCAGAGAGGCAGGTCAGTATGATATCAGGTGCAGGTTCAGGATCAGGTCTCAGGATAGGTTGCAGATCAGACAGCAAAGACAAAGTGCTGCTGAGGGGTTTAAATAAGGCAGCCCGTTGCCAATCACTGAAATCAGTCTACACTATTAACCCTTAGGTGGCAGATCCCTGACACTGTATAGTAAGTCTCCCACCTGTCTCCACCTTGTTGGGACTTAGTCCCTGTCCTCTCCTATTCCAAAGGCATTATCATTTACCCTTGTCTATTTTTCTTTCCAGTATATTACTTTATAACACTCCTGATGAATGGCTGAAATGCCAGGAAACGCGTAGAGTGCCACTAGATGCCAACAGTTACCTGTCTATTACATATGTTCTTCATTTGATTTATTTTACCATGTATATCTGCCATGTCTATTTTATTTGTATTGCGTGCTATGCAGCTGCATATTTAGAGTAAGTCTTGTGACTACCTATCTATTTGATACAAATATCTGATATGTATTTAAGATTGTAATAAATAAATCATGTACTGTTACTTCATTTTTATGTTATTATTCTCTCTTGACATGGCGTTCCCTCATTTAAAGACCCACAAACCCTTCTCTTCTATGTACTGTGACATACTGAAGCAGAGCATGATCCCCTCCATTGGAGAATGGGCCGCAGGGCAGTATTCCAACATGATAATGACCCTAAACACACCTCCAAGGCAACCACTGCCTTGCTAAAGAAGCTACGGGTAAAGATGATGGATTGGCCAAGCATGTCTCCAGACCTGAACCCTATTGAGCATCTGTGAGGCATCCTCAAACGGAAGGCGGAGGAGTGCAAGGTCTCTATCATCCACCAGCTCCGTGATGTCATCATGGAGGAGTGGAAAATGACTCTAGTGGCAACCTGTGAAGCTCTCGTGAACTCCATGCCCAAGAGGGGCAAGGCAGTGCTGGAAATTAATGGCGACCACACAAAATTTTGACACTTTGGGCCCAATTTGGACATTTTTTCTTAGGGGTGTACTCACTTTTGTTGCCAACGGTTTAGACATTAATGGCTGTGTGTTGAGTTATTTTAAGGTGACAGCAAATTGACACTGTTATACAAGCTGTACACTCACTACTTTATATTGCTGCAAAGTGTTCCACCCCTAAGTTCGCCCCTAAAAACGGCCTCATCAGTGGCTATCAGTGCAGCCTATTAGTGCCTATCAGTGCAGCATATCGGTGCTGCCTTATCAGTGCAGTCCCATTAGTGCAGCTTACTAATGTCGCCTCATCAGTGCCCATCAGTGCAGTCTTATTAGTGCCTATCAATGCATCCTATATCATTGCCCATCAATGCAGCCTATTAGTGCCCATCAATGCAGCCTATCATTGCCCATTAGTGCAGCCTGTCATTGCCCACCAGTGCAGTCTATCATTGCCTACCAGTGGAGCCTATCATTGCCCGCCAGTGCAGCATATAATTGCCCACCAGTGCAGCCTATCAGTGCCCATCAGTGCAGTCTATCATTGTCTATCACTGCAGCATATCATTGCCCATCAGAGCAGCCTGTCAGTGCCCATAAGTGCAGCCTATCATTGTCCATCAGTGCAGCATATCAGTGCCCATAAGTGCAGCACAGCATTGCCCATCAGTGCAGCATATCATTTCCCATCAGTGCAGCCTTATCAGTGCCCCTCAGTGCAGCCTATCATTGTCCATCAGTGCAGCATATCAGTGCCCATAAGTGCAGCATATCATTGCCCATCAGTGCAGCATATCATTGCCCATCAGTGCAGCATATCATTGCCCATCAGTGCAGCCTTATCAGTGCCCCTCAACGCAGCCTATTATTGCCCATTAGTGCAGCCTTATCATTGTCCATTAATGCAGCATATCATTGCCCATAAGCGCAGCAGGGAGGAATCGGGAGAATCGTGAGGAAACTGTCAGGAGGATCTGGCGGCCGGATCACACAGAGCGGGGATCTCCCACTGAGACACGGCTTCAATATGAATAGCCGGAAGCTGTCAAACAAAGTCCTGCCTCTTGGACCGGCTTCTCTAATAGACAGCACACAAGTCCAATGCCGATTCAGGAGGTTGAATGTCGTTTGACAGCTGATGGCTATTCATATAGAAGCCAAGTCTCAGCAGGAGATCCCGGCTCTGTGTGATCCAGCCTGCAGGCCCTCCTGACAGTTTCCTGGCTGATCACTTCTGGCAGAAGCCGTGTAGCCTTTTTTTTTACAGGATATCAGAGCGGTCCAGGGAGCAGAGAGCCCCCCCCCCCTCCGGGCCGTTCTGATGGCTGCACCTCTTCTGCCAGAAGCGATCAACCAGGAAACTGTCAGTCCAGTCTGAACCTTCTCCACACTCGCCCTCCACTAATTTCCACACGCCAAATGCGAGCAGGAGAGTGGAAATTTTGAGGGATGGGATACTGTATATACACAGTGCCTTGAAAAAGTATTCACAGCTCTTGAAATGTTCCACATTTTGTCATGTTACAACCAAAAATGTAAATGTATTTTAGTGAGATTTTATGTGATAGACCAACACAAAGTGGCACATAATTGTGAAGTGGAAGGAAAATGATAAATGGTTTTCAACTTTTTTTACAAGTAAATATGTGAAAGTGTGGCGTGCATTTGTATTCAGCCACCCTGACTCAATACTTTGTAGAACCCCCTTTTGCTGCAATTACCGCTGCAAGTCTTTTTGGGGATGTCTCTACCAGCTTTACACATCTAGAAAGTGAAATTTTTGCCCATTCTTCTTTGCAAAATAGCTCAAGCTCTGTCAGATTGTATGGAGAGCGTCTGTGAACAGCAATTTTCAAGTCTTGCCACAGATTCTCAATTGGATTTAGGTCTGGATTTTGACTGGGCCATTCTAACACATGAATATGCTAACAGTTTTTTTTTCTAAGATTGCCCTGTATTTGGCTTCATCCATCTTCCCATCATTTCTGACCAGCTATCCTGTCCCTGCTGAAGAAAGGTGATGTGCAGTGTTAGTTTTCTGCCACACATAGAGTTTTGCTTTTAGCCCAAAAAGTTCATTTTTGGTCTCATCTGACCAGAACACCTTCTTCCACATGTCTGCTGTGTTTCCCACATGGCCTCCTGCAAACTGCAAAAGGGACTTTTTATGGCTTTCTTTGAACAATGGCTTACTTCTTGCCACTCTTCCATAAAGGCCAGATTTGTAGAGTTGCATGACGGATAGTTGTCCCGTGGACAGATTCTCCCACCTGAGCTATGGATCTCTGTAGCTCCTCCAGAGTTACCATGGGCCTCTTGGCTTGTTCTCTAATTAATGCTCTCCTTGACCGGCCTGTCAGTTTAGGTGGACGGCCATATCTTGGTAGGTCTGCAGTTGTGCCATAAGCTTTCCATTTTCGGGTGATGGATTGAACAGTGCTCCGTGAGATGTTCAAAGCTTGGGATATTTTTTTATAACCTAACCCTGCTTTAAACATCTCCACAACTTTATCCCTGATCTATCTGGTGTGTTCCTTGGTCTTCATTATGCTGTTTGTTCACTAAGGTTCTCTAACAAACCTCTGAGGGCTTCTTAGAACAGCTTTATGTACAGTGAGAATAAATTACACACAGGTGGACTCTATTTACTAATGACTTCTGAAGGAAATTGGTTCCACTAGATTTTAGTTAGGGGTATCAGAGTAAAGGGGACTGAATACAAATGCACACCACCCTTTTCAGATATTTGTAAAAAATTTGGAAAACCATTTATCAATTTCCGTCCACTTCATAATTATGTGCCACTTTCTGTTGGTCTATCACATAAAATCCCAATAAAATAAATTTACATTTTTGGTTGTAACATGACAAAATGTGGAAAATTGCAAGGGGTATGAATACTTTTTCAAGGCACTATATATACTAACCGACCACTTTATAAAAGGTACACCTTGCTAGTACCGGGTTGGACATTTTGCCTTCAGAACTGCCTTAATTCATAGATTTAACAAGGTGTTGGAAACATTGGTCCATATTGACATGATAGCATCACGCAGTTGCTGCAGATTTGTCGGTTGCACATCCATGATGCAAATCTCCAATTCCATCACATCCCAAAGGTGCTTTAATGGATTGAGATCTGATGACTATGGAAGCCATTGGAGTATAGTGAACTCATTGTCATGTTCAAAAAAACAGTTTGAGATCATTTGATATTTGCAACATGGTGCATTATCCTGCTGGAAGTAGCCATCAGAAGATGGGTACACTGTAGTCATAAAGGGATGGACACTGTCAGCAACAATACTCAGGTAAGCTGTGGCATTTAAATGATGCTAAATTGGTACTAAAGGGCCCAAAGTGTGCCAAGAAAATATCCCCCACCCCATTACACCACCACCACCAGCCTGAACCATTGATAGGTGTCCATGGAAGCATGGATGTAAAAAAATGGGGGAAAAGGGAGGAGGGGAGGGGGAAAAAAGAAGGGGGAGAAAACATGATAAGGGCTGACTAAATTGGCCTCACTTAGCTTTTAATTGCTAATTACTAATTATTTAAGAATAGGAGGGGGGGAGAGAGATAGAGCAGAGCACCGACAGGGGAAAGTTAAAAACAACTTTATATATTGGTATAGAGGGTAAGTGGAAGATACCTAACTCTCCAAGAAAACTTGGAGGTTCAGCTCAGTATTTAGGCCTTGCAGTGTAAGTGACTTTAACCTATATATTCACCATTTTTCTTTGTCAGTATATTCCAATGCTTTTCCAGGATGCCACGTACAGTATTCCACTGTGCCCCAAAGGAAGTTATTATTCGTGTTGGGCTAGTACTTCCCTGTTCTCTATCTTCCTTGTTTGTCCCTATTGAGAGAAGACTTTCTCTGCTACAACCGGCAACCTTCTTTTTGGCCTTTTGAATTTGGCCATGGGAGTAACCACACTCAGGGAATCGACCAAACGTGTAATTTTCCTCTTGCCTGAATTCACTGATTTAAGTACAGTTCCTTTTTATCCATAAGAACCGACCCACTTGGATCCGATTCTTTAACCAAGGAGGGTGATGGCTATCTGCTCTCAGCATGGTATTAGCCGCAGTTTCTTTTCGGAATGTGCGAGTGCATAGTTGACCTTGTTCGATAGCTATCCACAGGTCGAGGAAGGAAATCTGTGCGCGGTCAAAGGTTTAGGTCAAATATATATTACGTTTATTATTGTTAAGTTGGTCAACAAA
This sequence comes from Rana muscosa, assembly GCA_029206835.1. Classification (NCBI taxonomy): domain Eukaryota; kingdom Metazoa; phylum Chordata; class Amphibia; order Anura; family Ranidae; genus Rana; species Rana muscosa. Next base: position 487,194,569 of record CM055122.1, read on the forward strand.
TTTATGTAAAGTTTTTATGTCACCTTTCCACACTACCAGTACATCGTAAATGTACCTAAGCACGTGTGTACATGTGCCTGGTACATCAAAGAGGTAAATACATCCTCCTCTTCCCATAAACCTAGATGGAGGCAAGCTTAGGCTGGTGCCCGTGCCGCCCCCATCGAGCTGCCTCTTATTTTTTGGTAATTCTGTGTTGGAAATTGGAAGAAGTTGTTGGATAGGGCAAAATCCAGCAGTTCCATCAAGAACTCATTCTGTGGGCTGAGCTGCGGATAATGGAAATCAAGGAAGGTTGCCACTGCTTGAATGTCACAGGTATTGGGGATCGAGGTGTAGAGAGACTCAACGTCAATACCTATCAACCACACCTCGTCCCCCACCTGTAAATCAGTCATTTTCGATAGCACGTTTAGAGTGTCTTGGACATAAGATTTTAGCTTTTTTACCATGTCCTTTAAGTGGGAGTCCAAGTAACCACCCATTTTTTCCAGGGGGCCCTGCACGGCCAAGACTATCGGCGTGCCTGGGGGGTTCTGTAGGCATTTGTGCACTTTTAGTATGATGTAGAAGGTGGGCACATTGAACTCCCTCACAAGGAGATGTTCATATTTGCGGCTGCTGAGAAGGCCCACCTCTTTTGCATCTTTAAGTTTTTGATTTAACTGTTGAGCTGTTTCAGGGAATGGGTTATAATCTAACCTCTTGTATGTTAAGGGGTCATTTAACCTCCTTAGCGGTATTCCCGAGTGTGGCGGGGTGAATTTTCATTACCAAAAGCGGTAACCCCCGAGCCACACTCGGGATTGCATCTCAGGATCCAGGCAAAGTTACTTACATTGTCCCCAGAATCCTGCGATGTCTCCCCGCTATGTCCGTGGGCTGTGTACTCCGCTCGATGCATCACAGTGCTGGGATCCTATCCCTGTGAGCAGCGTGACGCACAGGAAAAGAGCCCAACGCCAAATTCAAGAAGTAAAAAACACATAATACATACAGTACACTGTAATCTTACAGATTACATTACTGTATCAAATAATTTCACATCCTTTTTGTCCCTAATGCTTTGTCCAGTGCCCTGCATGCAGTTTTATATTATTCATATTGTTCTTTCTGCCTGGAAAGTTGAGATTGTCCATAGCAACCAAAAAGCGTCCCTTTACGTCAAAAGCAGTTTGACCAGCTAGAAAACAGCGATAATAAATTAGAATCACTTGCAGAATTGAGCGATAGTGATTCGTCATCAAACACTGAAAGTAATGACAGCTACAATTCTACAATTGGGCAAATTTATGTGTTTTTGATTTGATAACATTATTGAATACTAACGATCTCAACGACACTGGATGCCAAGCACCTTGAGGCGATTTAGTTCGCAAATTGCAGCGCTATACAAGTTCTCACTCACTCACTCACTCAATACATTTTATTATTATTATTATTATTATTATATTATTTGTTAAAATTATTAATAGTTATTTATTATATTATAATTTATGATTTTGTGTTTCAAACTTTATCCTACCCGGGATGTCTACTAGTCTGGACAGATTTAAGTGTGTTATTTCTAAGAATTACAGGCCTACAATATAAAACACCAAATTTCCATGCTAAACAATGTAAAGCTTTTTATTCTGTAAAACTACATTGCCTCCTTTTGATGATAATGTTTTTTGCTTCCCTAAGCTCTCTAAGGGCCTCCCTTTCCTAGTATGTCAACTTATCTGGACCCATTTTGGTCCAGTCTATGCTTTCCAGATCTGATTGAACCATTTCTAAGAAAAGGTTCAACCATCTGTTCTTGGAAAGAGGCGGCATCTTTTTGGAACGTATCCTTTGATCTGCCACTCTCCTACTGGGGTTGCTCACTCACTAGTAATGGCGATCGCGCCTCCGGCGGCGTGTGCTCCCTCTGACGGCTCTTAAAGGGGACAACGTACCCGTACAGGGTTTTGTGCAGCGGTGCTATTCTGCCGCAGTAAATCTGCGTGAGGTGGCCGGCAAGCGGTTTAAGCATACCAGTCTCAGTGTCCAAGTTCCATTCAGCCGGCTTCCCTCCCCCTTCTGCTTTCCTTCCCTGGTCCCTTCCCTTTCCTTTCCTTCCCTTCCACCCCCACCCCTGGAGCCACACAAGGAAGGTATGCCCTTTTCCTTATTGAGATTTATTTAATCCACAACGTTAATTACATGGCGTGATTACACCCGGCATCCCTCCTGTGTGTTGTTACATGGCGTCCGGGCGCTTCTATATGTTCTATGTTATATGTCAAGTTTATGTCTAATGTTATTTGGTAATCTACACATGTGTCACCGTATGTTGCAGTGACAGCCTTTGTTTAAGTGAATCTGTTGTTATTATTATTTTTGGCCGATACTCTACTTTTAACCAATTTTGTTAAAATACATTAATGTTTTTTTTTTTCTTTCTTTCAAAGTATTTTATTTTCAAGAAATAAAAAAAAAAACTTCATACATACATTAGGTAACATACAAGAAATTAAAATACAAATCAGTATTGACCAATGTCTTCCCAGAGAAAAACTAGAGAAGGATAATAAGGATAATTAGCAAACCAATTACTGATATATTACAGAAGATGAAAGAAAAAGAAGTGATAGGTATGTAATAATTTGATTAGTATATCTTAAAAAAGAGCATAACCCAAAATCTACATCGAGAGGCCTCAGTGGAAATGTCCCCTGGAGGGATGGAAGCCCCTGCCCCTCCGAGGCACCCCAAAAGGGATCATGCTGTGCCCGAAGGGAGGACTCCCAATCTCCCACAAGGACTCAAATAAAGACTATCATTGCCTCTTCTTGAGAAGAATGAATAAATAAATTAAAAGATAAAATAATGTATCCAATAGAACTAAAATGATACATCTCCAAAGTTATTCTATATTGGTTTAACAATGAAAAGGTATTATCCCGTACAAAGGATCCAATAACACTTCTCCGGGAAGTCTCGATAAATAATAATAAAAAATAAATAAAAAAAGAAAAAGAGAAGGAAAAAGGAGGTTAGAGAGAAGGAAGAGCAGGAAAGAGAGGAAGGAAAGTAGTAGAAAGTAAGTACATGCCTAGTTTGATAAGATTAGGGCTAAGTATAATGGAAAAAGGACCTAATAAATTGGAACTCCAACATAGTTAGCCCATGGATCCCATATTTTACCATACTTCACGGTGGTGTTATTAAGAATACTGGCCAGTTTTTTATGAGTCATTATCCAAGACACTTTTCGAATGACATCAGAAAGGAAAGGTCTAGGTTTTTTCCAAGCCTTGGCGACTAATTTTAGCCCCTGTGAGTATAAAATGAATAAGAATTTGAGAAAATTTAGGAATATTGGGGATACGGGCATTTAGCAGAGCAACACACGGGGACCTGGGAACCTGGTAACCTGGTATTCAGTAACCTTGGAGATCAAAATAAAAACTTTTTTCCAAAATGAACGAATCCTCGGGCATTCCCACCATATATGGGCCATTGATCCAGAAAGTCGGCATCCTCTAAAGCAGAGAGGATCCAAGGTAGGGTATATGGCGGCTAATTTAGTGGGGGTAAGATACCACCTAGTTAACACCTTAATATTTGCTTCTGTTAAACATATGTTTAGAATACCTTTAAAGGACTTGAAGCAAGCCCTGTGCCAGGTCTCCAGGTCCCAGTTGAACTGAAAGTCTGTTTCCCAAGCTATCATATAGGAGGATTTCTCCATTGAGTGAGAGAGGGACGAATAGACCACTGAAATGCCTCCCCTTGGATCCATATTTTGACCACACCACAATTCGTATTTAGTGAATTGGAGAGGCAACGGTTTGTCCTTCCAAAGAGTAATAAGATATTGAGAGATTTGAGAGCAGTGTAATCCCTCTGAGTCTGGGAGTTTCAATCTAGTAACACAGTAATTAAGAGTGATGGGACTCCCAGAGACCACAAAGTCTCCAATACGGTATAGCCCTTTGTCCGTCCACCATCTGAATTCTTCTACGTTTAAGCCCGGGGGAAAATCCGGGTTATTAAATAAAGGAGTGAGAGGATGGCCTGAAGAGATAAGAGCCGAATGGGACCCGACTCTGTCCCATAGGGCTAAAGATTGGGAAAGAATGGGAGACATTATGGCAGGTCGTTTCTTAGGTGACCTCCACAAAAGATAATCAAGAGAGTAGTTGGGTACTGCTTGATTCTCCATCTTGACCCAATCTGGTCTCTCAGACTTTGAATATATTGTGGAAAGTTGTGCTACCCTTGCTGCTAGGAAATATTTGTGTAAGTCTGGGAGACCAAGGCCTCCTTTATAGCTATGGCGGAAAAGGGTATTTTGTGATATACGGTAACCAGAAGAACCCCAGATATATTTTAGTATTTTGCTTTGAAGTGATTTTAAATGACATTTTTTAACTGGGATGGGAAGTGCTCTAAAATAATAAAGAATTCTCGGTAGTAAGGTCATTTTTATTGAGTTAAATTTTCCCTAACCAAGATAGTTCATGCTTAGACCAGTTTTTAGATCATTTTCCAATTTCCTGTATAGTGGCGGATAGTTGTGGTCATAGAGGGTTTCCGTACGAGCTGTCAGTGTGATTCCTAAGTATCTTATGGAGGAGTCTTGCCATTCAAAATTAAATGATTGTTTCAATGAAGAAACGTTAGAGAGAGGGAGCGAGACGTTCAGGGCTTGTGATTTTGTATAATTCACTCTTAGTCCAGAAATCTTGGCAAAATCGTTCAGGACCTTGCAAATGTTAGGTAGGGAGATTAAAGGGGGACGTGAGAAATAAGAGAATATCATCGGCAAATAAGCCACATTTATGTATTTGATCTCCACAGGTGACCCCTTGAATGTTTGGGTTATGGCGTATAGCAATAGCTAAAGTTTCAATAGCTATCGCAAAAATTATAGGGGAAAGAGGGCACCCTTGTCTAGTTCCTCTAGCTATGTTAAATGGTTTAGAATAATGCCCTTGCAAGCGAATTTGCACCTTAGGATAAGAGTATAGGGAACTCAAGAGTCCCAAAAAACGATTTCCGAAGCCCCATCTTTCCATCAGGGAGAATAAATAAGGCCACAAAACCGAATCAAAAGCCTTTTGGAGATCTAAGGCTAAAAGAAACCCCTGTTGTCTCGCTCCTCCCTCCCAATTAGATTGGAGTATAGAAATTACATCTATGGCCCTTCTTATTTGGTCGGGTCCCTGCCTCCCCGGGATAAAACCAACTTGGTCCTTATGTATGTATTTTTTGATGAAGGAAGCTAAGCGGTTGGCCATAATTTTAGTCATGATCTTAACATCATTATTTATTAAAGAAATTGGACGATAATTGGATATTTCTTCTGGATTCTTGTCGGGTTTAGGAATAAGAGTTATAAACGCTGTGTTAAGGTGTATATCTAGAGGTTCTCCCGATGTTTTAGTGTTAAAAAATTTTGTTAGGTGTGGAGCCAGAATGTCAGCAAAGGCCTTGTAATACGGAATGGGTAATCCATCAGGTCCCGGAGCTGAGCCCGATTTGAGATTCCTAATGACTTCTGAAACCTCCTCTACGGTAAACTCTGACTCTAGTAAATCTGTGTGAGGTGTGAAGTGTTGGAATAGGAAGGTCATCAAGAAACCTGGAAATTGAGTCTTTGTTGACTTGAGTAGGGGATTTATAAAGGTTAGAAAATAATTCATGGAAAGCTTCAAGAATCTTGACAGGGTTAGCTGTGGGGGGGTTGACCTGAAATTCTAATTTTGGGTATAGAATTGACCCTTATTCTGGGAGAAAGTTTATGGGCCAGCAGTGGCCCTATTTTATTAGCGCGTACATAAAATGTATTGTTAGACCAGCGGATTGCTTTTTCAGCTTGTGTAGTGAGGATCAAATTAAGCTCTAGTTTAGTTTTGTCTAAAAGGGTAGTGGATACCTTTGAGGGGTCCTTTTTGTGGATGGCTCTGAGGGAATCATATTCTTTCTCTAAACGTTCTATATTAGCCTTACGTTCCCTTTTAATTTGCGTACCTAATTGTATAAATTTACCTCAAATTAAGGCCTTGTGAGCCGCCCAAAGAACCTCAGCAGAGGTGTCTTTGTTTTCATTGAGAGAGAAATATTCTAACAAGGCTTCATTAATCTCCTCAACCTTGACTGGGTCAGAAAGGATAGAGTCATTGAGTCTCCAGGTACCCCTTGTTCTATTAAGAGCATTGGAGCGCAAGGATACGATAACTAAGGAGTGGTCCGAGAGTGTTGTATCTTTGATATGGACGCATATAATAAAAGGGAGAACAGGTGCTGGTATTAAGATATGATCAATTCTAGCATATGTATTATGCGGATGCGAGAAATGTGTAAAATCGCGTTTCGTAGGATTCATCTCCCTCCAAGTATCTATTAGATTATATGCTGAGAGTAATTTGGCTATTTTAAGACTCTCTCTAGTTGGTCGAGATAATTGGGGTTTGGATTTGTCTAAGACCTGGTCAAATGCAACATTAGAATCACCACCAAATATTATCGTGCCTTCCAGCATAGGGTTGAGTGTATCCATTAAGACTTTAAAAAAGGCAGCTTGTCCCCTATTCGGGGCATAATAGGAGACCAAGGAATAAAGATGCCCCTCCAAGGTACCCTTTAAGATAAATCTTCCCTCCAAATCAGCGTGTTCCAAAGTCTTTACAAAATTACAATGCTTAGAGAAAAGAATGGCTACACCCTTGGTTTTAGTTTCAGCTTTGGCCAAGTAGAATTGTGGGTAATGATGATGTATATATTTTGGGCTATACCGCATTGGAAAGTGTGTCTCCTGAAGGAGAACATCTATTTTTTGGGATTTATAGTGGTCCAGAATTTTAAAATACATTAATGTTTTATGATCCATCCATATGTTACCTTAGTAGCCCTTTCTAGTGTTCTATACCAGGTTTCGTAATGTGAAAAATATCTTGCGAATGTACCGCAAGTCTTGCTAAATGTTTCCAGACCTCCGCGCTTTGTTTTATAGGTTGTGGCCACTTGGGTACCCTTTTTCATATCCGGTGGTCATGTCTTCGCATCCGAGGTTTTTAAAACAAAGTCTTTCAAATGAAACGTAAGGTCACAGGCTGTCCCATTCCCCAAACCCCCCAAATAGCTTTGCTAAACAGATGAGTAGAACGCGATCCAAAACACATTTAATTCCTCTTGTTTTATATGCTTCTAGGAGCTAAAATTTCGATACCCTGGGCCTGGAAGCAGCAACCAAACAGAAGATCTCTTGGATCATTGTGCAGGAAAAACTAGTTAGTATTCTCCAAGACAAGGTTGGGAAATTCAAACTTATCATCCATATTCCTTTTCTGAACACCGCAAATAATGCCATACTGCGATCTTCAACCCTATTCTCTTCTACGCCCTTCCTCTCCATTCCCCTCTCCATACAACCTTCTCTTCTGCCTTATGCCTCATACACACGACCGGTTTTCCCGTCAGGAAAAAAAACAACGCTTTTTCCAACGGGATTCCTCTCAAGCCTGCCTTGCCTTCACACGGTCACACAAAAGACCGCTGAACTTTTGACTGCCAAGAATGCGGTGACATCAAAGACTACGACGGGCCTACAAAATGACAATCTATGCTTCCGCGCATGCGTCAAATTGTTTACGAGCATACAGACGACCGGTTTTCTCGGCAGGATTTTTTCCTGATGGAAAAAAGAGAGCTAGTTCTCTTTTTTTCCCCGCAGTTTTCCTGTCGGGAAAACTGCAATGGAGCATACACACGGCCGGTTTTCCCGGCCAAAAGCTGTCATGGCAGTTTTCCCGACGGGAAAACTGGTCGTGTGTACGAGGCATCATTCTACAACTCGATCCCTGTTCACCTTAGAATAACAATTTGATTGCCTAGGGGTGCCCAGACACACACTCATCCTGGGATCTATAGATTCCCTGCCAGGGAGGACACCTGAGAGCTGTATGTGTTGCTACCATGTCCCGAAGCACGGCTCTCGGGATCCCTTGCCCTACACATCACGTCTCCCAGGAGGTGGATCAGGGCACTGGGACCTACCGTCACTTATTTCTCACTGTGATTATTTTCTTCGTCCCATCTTCCTCTGAAGTTCTGAATGTATTCTCTCATATTGATGTACTTCATGTCTTTTAATGCTTAATGTCTATAATGTTCCTTATTTTGATATTATTCAATAAAAATTATTGAAAATAAAATCATTTGTTGTAAAGGATCTATTTTTTCAAACAATACACTTAATATACTATTTGGTTGTAAGTTTTGAAGCTATGAGAATTCAAGCAAGCATTTCCTACAGCTGGTAATAGTGTAGCAATAAGTGGTAACTCAATCATCTATGCAACATCACACTCGGATCTGAGTTTCTCTGTGCAACATGAGCTGTCAGTGTTTGGGCCAAGTTCCTTCCTCTCTTTTCCATAGGACAATAAAAGCTTGATCATGCTCAATTACCACTGCATGCTCTCAATACACATTGAGTCCCTCATGGTCTATCATTATTCTTTTTGTGTCAAGAAGTTCTATTCAGTCCATCACTTGCTCTGTAGTTTGTTTGTTTGTACTTTGTAAACCAGTGTTGGGCATCCTGATATGTTTCAGTTTTCTGCAAATAAATACTGAACTCACGTAGTAGTATTATGGGAAACACAGAGTAGCCAGCTTTCCTTTTTCCCAGAATTAAAATTTTGTTTAATACATTATTATATTTGACATAGTGTGTTATTGTGTTCTGTAAATTGTACATTATTTCAGGTGCAATGTTTTAATGTAAATTTGTCACCTCTGGATACTTGTATATGGCTAGGGACTATCCCTGCCATACTCCCAATGGGGGAGAAAAAGGGGAATGGACTATCTCGGTACCCAGAGACTAACACAGTTTATATTGTAAAAAAGTCTTTACATTTTATTGATACAACATAGTTTAAATCAGGACATTATATCCATACACAAAAGTGAAAAAAAAAAAAAACAATGCTTGCAGTGACATATAATGTTTTACATCGGTATTGCTGGTGGAATGCACCCCCCCCCCCAGGTACAAAATTTAAAGGAATATTTCACTTTAAGCATTATAAAAATCACTGCTCCCGAAAAACTGCCATTTTTAAAACTTTTTTTGCATTGATACATGTCCCCTGGGGCAGGACCAGGGTCCCCAAACCCTTTTTAGGACAATAACTTACATATTAGCCTTGATAGGTAGCACTTTTGATTTCGAACGTTCGAGTCCATTGTATTTAATAGGGTTCTAATGTTCGCGCAAACTTTAGGTCTGTTCGCAGGTTCTGGTGCGAACCTTCCGGGGGGGGGGGGGTGTTCGGCTCATCCCTAATTATCAATACAGAACACAAGCGGCTGTGCCAATGCACATTACACTTACATTTTCCACTGTTGTCAACTTTAGGAAACCTACCATGAGAAATAAATTGCAACAGTTTCCAGAGTGAGTGCATGTAGACAGCAAAAGGCTGCAATGAGATTGGAGGAGATCTAGTGAACTGAAATGCAGCAAAGTATTAAAATAAAATGGAAAAATTATCCTATTAAAAAGAAAATACAATTGTTTCTGATATCCAGTTAGAGTTTACATGTTCTTTAACCACTTCCCGCCCGGCCTATATGAAAATGACGGCCGGGCTGTGGTTGCATTATCCTGACTGGACGTCCATTGACGTCATGCAGGATAATGCCTAGCGCGCGCCCGCGGGGGCGCGCAGCACTGTGATCGGGGACCACGTGTGTCCCTCGGACACAGCACTTCCCCGATCACGGTAAACAGACAATTTCATTGGCTGTTTACCATGTGATCGGCTGTGCCAAAGTCACAGCCGATCACACTTCACAACAAACTCAGTGGCACGCTCCGTGCGCGCCGCCAGAGGCTTGCAGAGCGGGGATCGGGAGAAGGCGAGTGTCCCTTGGACACAGCGCGTCCCCGATCAGGGTAAACAGTTAATGAAATTGGCTGTTTACCACGTGACCGGCTGTGTCCAATCACAGCCGGTCACAAATGTAAACACAGCAGCAGTTACTACCTGATCCCTGATCTCTCCTCACACACTGATCTGTGAGGATAGAGCAGGGATCAGTAAGTGAGAGATCAGTGTAGTTTGTCTATAGTACTGTGCACAACACGCCCCCCCCCCCCAATAAAGAGGACCTGTCACACAGCCCACTACATCAATCAGCCCATCTGTCAATCAATCAATCAGCCCATCTGTCAATCAATCAATCGGCCCATCTGTCAATCATCCGTCACAGGCCCACCCCCATCGGTACCGCCATTGGTACCGCCACACAGGCTACTAGTACCGCCATCGGTACCACTACCAGTACCGCCATCGGTACCACCACCAGTACCGCCACTAGTACCACCATCAGGCCCAGCATCTATACTGACACAGGCTCGCTACCAGTATCGCCACTAGTGCCCCCATCGGTACCACCACCAGTACCACCACCCGTACCACCATCGGTAGTGCCATCACCACCTGTACCGCCTTCGGTACCACCACCACCTGTACCGCCATTGGTACCGCCACCACCCGTACCGCCACCTGTACCGCCATCACCACCTGTACCGCCATCGGTACCACCAACACCCGTACCACCACCTGTACCGCCATCACCCGTTCCGCCATCGGTACCACCACAACCTGTACCGCCATCGGTACCACCATCACCCGTGCCGCCATCTGTACCGCCACCACCACCACCACCCGTACCGCCATCAGTACCACCACCACCTGTACCGCCATTGGGACCACCACTACCCATACCACCATCGGTACCACCACACAGGCCCACCACTAATACCTCCATCGGTACCACCACACAGGCCGCCACCACTACCACCAGCAGTACCATTACACAGGCCCACCAATAAGCACTGCCATAATGTTCCAAAGGGTTTACACACCTGAGGAGGCATATGCCATTCTTGCCATGTCGGATGATGAGAGCAGCGGGGAGCTCCCATTATTCAATTCTGGTTCGGAATACGAGCCAGTGGAGGATAGTGGCTCAGAGTCCGAGTCCCCGGAGGAAACCGTCCCTCCCAAAAGAATGCGATCAGGACCAAGATCAGGACCAAGATCAGGACCAAGATCGGGACCAAGATCGGGACCAAGATCAGGAGATCTGCCCACCACCAGCAGCGCCATACCCCAGGAAGAGGAGCCCAGTACAAGTAATGGAAATACACGCCCAACCCGAAGAATCCAGCCCCAGTCCTACCTTCCCGATGCCCTGGCAAACCCCTTATGGTTGCCTGCCAACTCAGGATCCACTATCATCCCCCCTTTCACCGCACAGCCAGATGTGCAGCCCGACACTACAAATTTGTCTCAATTTGATTATTTTTGTTTATTTTTCCCACAAGATTTACTGCAGAATATAGTGGATAAAACTAATCTCTATGCATCCCAATTTATTGCTGCCAACCCCAATTCTTCCTACGCCTGCATGTTCCAGTGGCGGCTTCTAACATTGGACGAATTTAAATTGTTTTTGGGCCTTACGTTCAATATGGGGCTTACAAAAAAGAACGAAGTCCATGCATATTAGTCCAAACGCCCCATCCAACACATGCCCATATATTCTGCTGTCATGTCCAGGATAAGATACGACATGATTATGCGTTTTCTCCACTTCAATGACAATTCAAGAAGTTTTCATCCCAGACCAAAAAAATTTGTGTGGAAGAGTCCCTCATACATTTCACTGGCCGACTGCACTTCAAGCAGTATATACCAAGCAAGAGAGCCAGGTATGGGTTAAAATTAAATAAATTATGCGATCGAGCCACTGGATACGCCTTCACATTCAGGATCTATGAAGGCAAAGACTCCCAGCTCCAGCCCGTGATTGCCCCACATATATTGGAACCACTGGGAAAGTTGTCTGGGATTTGGCATACCCCCTGTTCGGAAAAGGTTACCATTTATATGTTGACAATTACTTTACCAGCCTGCCCCTTTTTCGCCACCTTTACAGTAAGCAAATCCCGGCCTACGGTACCTTAAAAAAAAACGGAAGGGATTCCCACAAAATTTGTTGACCAAAAAATTGCAACCTGGAGAATCGGCATCCATGAGGAACGAGGAGGTGTTGGCCATGAAGTGGAGGGACAAGAAATATGTCCACATCCTCTCTACGATCCACAATGACACTATGGTGGAGATCCAAAGAAGACGCGACCCCATTGTAAAGCCCGAATGTGTCCACGACTACAATTTGTACATGGGGGGTGGATTTAAACGACCAGATGCTACAGCCCTACTTATCAACAAGAAAAGCCCCGTTATTGGCACAAAAAAGTTACATCTGTTTCACATGGCCCTTTTTAATTAGTTTGTCTGCTACCAAAAAAGCAACTCAAAACAAACAACTCCCCTACCTCCATTATATCGAAAATATCATCGATGCCCTCATTTACCAACAAGATCCCGCCCCAGGAAGCATTCACTCTGATAGTGTGAGTAAGCTTCACGAGCGACACTATCCCTTTAGCATCCCCCCCCACAGAATCTGGAAGAAGGCGCCAAAAGAAATGCCGTGTATGCAGCAGAGGAGGAGTAAGAAGAGACACCACCTATTATTGTCCCGATTGTCCCTCCCAACCTGGCCTGTGCATCGGAAATTGCTTCAAAAATTATCATACATCCATTAGTTCCCCTTATTATTAACAGACTGCCATTTCCCCATTTGCCTGCTACCATGTTACTACCTTCCATGTTAATTAACTGACCCTGGCCTGTTTACCGACGATGTCTTTGCTTGCCGATTTAAACCACGTTTCTGACCTCCACGTGCACCAACCTCAGCCTGTTTACCGACAATGCCTCTGCCTACCGATTTAAACCATGTTTCTGACTTCCACGTGTACCGACCTTGGCCTGTTAATCGACCATGTTTTTGCCTGCCACTTGGACTGATCTTGGCCATCTACTTTTAGTACACAGGGGTCTCGCATATGTGAGGGGCTTCAGAATAGCGTTCTGAGTAGAGAAAAACAGTTTTTCGTTTTCTGTGCTCCCAGAACAGGATCTGGTTGCCCGGAGGCTTCAAAGCGATTTGGGTGGGAGAAGCCTCTACGCCTGTCCCCCTGGCCCTAAGCTTGATGGTCTTTCCTGCTGCCTGGACCAATACTTTGGCTGTGCTGACCATATTACTGCCTGTAATGACCCATGACATTATGGACCATGTTTCTTCCTGCTGCTTGGACCAATACTTTGGCTGTGTTGACCATATATCTGCCTGCTGCCTCTACTGACTTTGGACAGTATTTCTGCCAGGACACCTCTGCCTGCTACCTGGACCTGTGCTTTGGCTGTGCTTTGGCTGTGCTCTGGCTGTGCTGACAGTATCTCTGCCTGTACGAACTATGGACAGTATTCCTGCCTGCTGCCTGAATGATTGCTTTTCCTGTCGCTGACCTCATCCCTGCCTGCTGCCTGGACCGATGCTCTCCTCTGTGGACCACTGTACTTCTAAAACCACAGGTAATCTTTTGTTATTTGGTATGTACCTGCTATGTGTTAGATATATGAAGGGTCAAAAATGTGATCGGTAGTCAGAAAATGATATGTGCAATTGATGCTGCTAGAATGCCTGGAGGTGCTACTTGGATGTTGGGCCTCTGTATGTGGCCAGGCTGTGTAAAAGTCTCAAACATGTGGTATCGCCATACTCAGGAGGAGTAGCAGAATGCATTTTGGGGTGTAATTTTTGCTATGTACATGCTATGTGTTAGAAATATCTTATAAATGGACAACTTTGTGTAAAAAAAATGCATTTAATTTTTTTCCCACATTTTCCAAAACCTTCTGGAAAAAAAGAACCGTTCAAAAGACTCAGTATGCTTCATAGATTATACGTTGGGGTGTGTGCTTTCCAAAATGGGGTCATTCTGTGGAAAATTCCATTGTCCTGGCGCTCCAGGGCCTTCAAAACTGTAATAGGTGGTTGAGAAAGGATATGTGCAATTTACAGTATGCTTGTAGAATGCCTGAAAGTGCTACTTCAATGATGGGTCTCTGTATGTGGCCAGGCTGTGAAAAAGTCTCACACATGTGGTATAGCCATACTCAGGAGTAGCGGAATGCATTTTGGGGTGTCATTTTTGCTATGTATATGCTATGTGTTAGAAATATCTTATAAATGGAAAACTTTGTGTAAAAGAAAAGCATTCTCATTTTTTTCCCACATTTTCCAAAACCTTCTGGAAAAAAAATGAACCGTTCAAAAGACTCATAATGCTTCATAGATTATACATTGGGCTGTGTGCTTTCCAAAATGGGGTCATTTTGTGGACAATTCCATTGTCCTGGTGCTCCAGGGCCTTCAAAATTGTAATAGGTGGTTGAGAAAGGATATGTGCAATTTATGCTTGTAGAACGCCTGAAAGTGCTTCTTCAATGTTGGGCCTCTATATGTGGCCGGGCTGTGTAAAGGTCTCACACATGTGGTATCGCCATACTCAGGAGGAGTAGCGGAATGCATTTTGGGGTGTCATTTTTGCTATGTATATGCTATGTGTTAGAAATAACTTATAAATGGACAACTTTGTGTTAGAAAAATGCATTTTAATTTTCCCACATTTTCCAAAACCTTCTGGAAAAAAATGAACCGTTCAAAAGACTCATAATGCTTCATAGATTATATGTTGGGGTGTGTGCTTTCCAAAATCGGGTCATTTTGTGGAAAATTCCATTGTCCTGGTGCTCCAGGGCCTTTAAAAGTGTAATAGGTGGTTGAGAAAGGATATGTGCAATTTATGCTTGTAGAACGCCTGAAAGTGCTACTGTTGGGCCTCTGTATGTGGCCAGGCTGTGTAAAAGTCTCACACATGTGGTATCGCTATACTCAGGAGGAGTAGCAAAATGTATTTTGGGGTGTAATCGCAATTATGCATATGCTGTGTGAGAGAAATAACCTGTTAATATGACCAATTTGTGTAAAAAATAAAATAAAAAAAATAATCCTAAAAACTTCAAAAAACTCATCATGCCTCTTAGTAAATACCTTGGACTGTCTACTTTCCAAAAAGGGGTAATTTTGGGGTATTTGTACTTTCCTGGCTTGTTAGTGTCTCAAGAAATGAGATAGGCCTTCAGTACATCAGGCGTGATCAGATGTGATCAATTTTCAGTGATTGCCACCATAGTTTGTAGACTCTATATCTCACAAAGACCAAATAATATACACTAATTTGGGTGATTTTTACCAAAGATATGTAGCAGTATAAATTTCGGCACAAATTTATGAAGAAAAATTACTTATTTGCAAAATTGTACAACAGAAACGAAAAAAAGTGTGTTTTTTTCTTTAAATTTCACAGTTTATTTGCTTATATCGCAAAAAATAAAAAACCCAGTGGCAAATAAGAGACTCATGGGAGGGGCTATATAGGAAGAGGGCGAGGCTGAGCTCGGCCTCTTTGGACACTGCACTGCAATCAACAGGTCTTCCTGTGCGGATCTGCTGCAGTACAGGGCCTGAAGCCAGGGCCTTGCACAACTTCCAGAGAGCCTTTCACCCCACTGCGGAGCCTGGGTGGCATCTGACTTTGTCGAGTTTGGACATCAGTTGGACCGGAGACCTGATCGTTGCGGACACTGTGTGCAGAGACACAGTAGGTGGAAGTCCTGGACTGGGATCGTGCCAGGAGTGGTGAGCGAGCACCTGCTCATTCATATAAACAGTACTTTGACTAGGCCTAGAGACTGCCTTGGCCCTCCGGGTTCTACTTTACTGTCCCGCAGGAGACTAGTGGCGGAACTGAGTTGAGTAGTCTCCTGTGAGGGGTCATTCTGCCCTTTTCATTTTTCTACCCTTTGGATTACAAATTACTGTTCCTGTTGTGCACCACCAGTCAAGTTGCATGCGAAGAAACTGTTCTTCTAGAGACTGAGTTTAAAATCTGGATCAGGCCTGATCTGTAGTTAGAGTTTAAGTTGCTGCGCCATAAGGGCGCATAGATAGAGATAGCAGTACTTGGCGGGTAATCGCCTGTGTTAGATTTTCTGCTGCAGTGCTCTGCAGATATATATGTGTTAACCTTATGCCTTTTACCCAAAGTAAAGAAACGTTATATTTTATCTCTTGCTATCAGTGTGTTGCCTTTATGCTAAGAGGATACCCATGCAATACAGATAGATTGTGTGCATATTCTGTTAGATTGTGATACTAGAGAAATCCTTAGACTAACTGTGCCAGAGTGGTTCGAGTAAATTGCCGGGGGTTGGCGGTGCTGTATACAGGGCCCGAAACAAAATTCCAGCGGCTCTCTTAACTGGGGGTAGTGCTACACAAGGAAGAAGGTAAGAATCCTTGCAAAAGATACAGATTCACACAACTTTCTCCCAGGAATTACCCGATTTTCCAATGGAATCCAATTATAACAATGTGTAAATCTTGTGTTAAAACATTTATAAATGGACGTAATAGTATGTCTCTTCCTATGTCCAATTTTTTAAATACAGTGCCTTGAAAGAGTATTCATTCCCCTTGAAATTTTACACATTTTGTCATGTTACAACCATAAACGTAAATGTATTTTAGTGGGATTTTAAATGATAGACTAACACAAAGTGGCACATAATTGTGAAGTGGAAGGAAAAATTATAAATGGTTTTCCCGATTTTTTACAAATAAATATCTGTAAAGTGTGGCGTGCATTTGTTTTCAGCCCCCTTTACTCTGATACCCCTAACTAAAATCTAGTGGAACCAATTGCCTTCAGAAGTTACCTAATTAGTAAATAGAGTACACCTGTGTGTAATGTAATTTAATTGCAGTATAAAAACAGCAAATCTGTGAGGTTTGTAAAGCCCTGTACACACGATTGGTTTTACCGATGAAAACAGTCCGATGGACTGTTTATCGGACAAACCGGTCGCGTGTGGGCCCCATCGGACTTATTTCCACCGGTGAAAAAAAATAGAACAGGTGTTAAATTTTTCCGATGGGGAAAAAAACACGATAGGATATTCCAATCGTCTGTGTGGAACTTCATCGGAGAAAAAACCCACTCATGCTCAGACTGAATTAGGAGATGGGAGCGCTCGTTCTGGTAAAACTAGCGTTTGTAATGGAGATAGCACATTCATCATGTTGTAACGGACTGAAAAGCACGGTGACTGAAAAGCGCAAATCGGCTCTCACCAAACTTTTACTAACACGCGGTAAAACAAAATCAGCAAAAGCAGCCCAAAGGGTGGTGCCATTGGATTTTAACTATCCATTTATTGTGCCGTCATACGTGTTGTATGTCACAGTGTTTGGGACGGTCGGAATTTTGTCTGATAATGTGTAGGCAAGACTGATGGAAGATAGCTTCATCCGAATTCCGATGGAAAAATCCATCGGATTTGATTCCATCGGAAATCCGATCATGTGTACAGGGCTTTAGAGAACCATAGTGAACAAAAAGCATCATGATTGCCAAGGAACAAACCAGACAGGTCAGGGATAAAGTTGTAGAGAAGTTTAACACAGTACATTAAGAGTTACATTTTTAGTAGTCAGATGCATCAATTACTATAGATTAAAACACATGCACCAGCATTCACTGCACTTGCAGTGAAAGTTTTGTGAATGATGCTTTCATTTCTATACAAATATAAGAGAATCTGTGACAGTTGCAGGGCAACTTCAATGAATATACAGTACTGTGCCTAGTTGGGGCAGGTTCTGAAGGAACAAGTAAATATTGTTAAACAAGGAATGTTGGTGCAGAAATGATATAGTAAGGCTAAAAAAAAGAAAAGATATAAAGATCAACAGCAAGGTGGAGCATTATGCAGTACAAACCAACTAAGTGCAAATGAGAACAATGTGAAATTATAAGAAGGAATTTGGTGAAATGAGAAAAGCACAAGAAGCAAAAAGAATGGAACAGGCACTTGGGCCCAGGAAACACAGGACTTACCAGCACAGTTTAGGTTACAAAATTGCAATGGACCGATGACAGAGAATTATAAGATCTAGACAATTGTGATTCTCTACAGATAGGTGGAAAACATATATTGATATATGTGGGTGAAAAATATGTTTTTGTGAATTTTAAATCTTTCACCCAAATATGTCTTTCACCCATTTTCGAATTTACCTCATATGATGACATGAATCAATTCATTCAGTACTATTCATAAATGTTTAGATAATAGTGTATAGCTGTCCATGACACATAGCGCAGAGAAACCCCATTCAACACAAACAAAATATGGCATTTTCAGATATGCTGCTGTTGCATGCTTACTGTTAAAAACGCAAATTACAGTTTCTCTTAATTGTGAGAAAGGAAGGAATCTTTGGAGGTGTTTGAAATAGATGTTACTAGAAATAACATTACTCCAGATACAAGTGATTCTTTGGAGGACAAGAGTGATATTTTTACTTCAAGGCTGAAGCATAATGGATAGTCAAAGAGAGAGACTCAACATAAACAAGAATTATCTGAATGCCATGCTGCAAGAACCATAAAAAGGATTATTCTGGAAGGGGCAGCGAGTTCCGGTAAAGAACTCAGCAACACCAAGTCATTTAGAGAATTTATTATAGCAAGTATATCAGCTGGTTCAGATCTTCGGTACAAACAAAGAAAAAAATAACTTGCAGTGACAACGAGGATCATCTGGGCATCCAGTGATGTGCAAATGTGTGAGGGTGATCTTAGTTGGAGAAACAGTGCCATAGTAGAAAGTGTTTTTAATAGGTTTCAACCTCATTTAGCCAAAGAGGAAAACTACTGGAGGACTAAAAGATATAGAGTTTAGAACATATCTTGGTACTGTCTTTCATTCTTGCTTACTTGGTCTACTAGCAGCAGAGTGATATGTAAGATTTATCGAAAAGGAGTGCCGAAAGCACAGCAATGGTCTTGAGGTCCCAGGTTGACAGTTCAAAAATTATTTTTTTTTAGATTTTTGGGGGCTATTTATTATAGCAAAAAGTAAAAAATATTATTTTTTTTTCAAAATTGCCGCTCTATTTTTGTTTATAGCGCAAAAAATAAAAACCGCAGAGGTGATTAAATACCACCAAAAGAAAGCTCTATTTGTGGGAAAAAAGGGACGCCAATTTTGTTTGGGAGCCATGTCACACGACCGCACAATTGTCAGTTAAATCGACGCAGTGCCGAATCGCAAAAAGGGGCCTTGTCCTTTAGCTGCATATTGGTCCGGGGCTTAAGTGGTTAAAGCCCCCACATGTGCTATTTGATGCTAGTATATTTGGATCTAGCCTGCCAGATAGCTGGCCTGATTCCCGACGAGAAACCCGAGAGTGTGTACACTTACCTGTCGCCGTGGAAACCCGTGCATGCTCGAAATGACTTTGACGCATGCGCGGTAGCTTCCTAGGTATAGGTAGGGTGTAGCAAGATGGCGGTGACGGCATCGAATGTGACGAGCGCACGCTCGTCGTAGTCGATGATGTCACCGCGTTCGTGCCATTCAAAAAGAAAGGTGGTTCTTTTGAATCGTACGTGTGTACACTCGGCCGGGACAAGATTCTTGTTCAATTATCTCGTCGGGAAAAACAACGTGTTTTTTCCTGACGAGATTCTCGGCCGCGTGTACGAGGCTTAAGACTACCTTGTCCACAGGATGACAATGCTGTTGTATGGTTTCACTGCAGAATAAGCCACAATGTCACCCTATGACAATAACCGGAATCAAAAGATCTTCTGTCAGGATCAACTAAGGAACTATGTTACATGGAAATTCAAAAGAAAAAAAAAATGTTGTGTTAATACTAACGACAGGTTGTATCATAGATGTAATTTTTTATTTTACTCATAGCACCTTTTTAACCACTTCAGGACCGCCCGCCCACCATTGTACTACTTCTGGGTAGCTCCCACAGGCACAGCGTTGTACTTGTACGTCGCTCCCTGCTCCTGGGTTCAGGGCATGCGCAAAGCAGGGAGAAAAAACAAATAGATTTTCTTGTCAAATTTGTTTATTCAAATTTTATAAATCAGGAAACAAGTTCAAAAGCGATACAGGAATATATTATATTAGGATACAGTATAATTCCTTAATATGACTAAAGATAAAATTTGTCTCGTACTTAATTCAAAAGATTAATAACTCAGAGAGACAATTTCCTATACTGTTCAAGAGAGAAAATTTTTAAACATTAACTATGATAATATAATGAAGCCTCAAAATAATAATAATTTGAGATTATCTAAAGTATTTAATAAAGGAAGCGTTAAGGGATTATCGCTCTAATATTTCAAGCAGGAGCGAATTTCAGTGTTTTGTAACATCATACAAGGAATGCAATTAAAAGTAACGCTATTTGAACCTGATGAAGAGAAAGAAGAGGTATAACAGAGGAAAAAGAAAGGTAAAGTAGCGAAGGGGTTAGAAAAGGAAGAAAAGAGAAAAGAAGAAAGGAAATGGAAGAGAAGGGATCTCCGATGCAAGGTGTGGTTCCCATCATATAATAAGCATGGAAAAATTAAAATGTAGGGAAAATTTACCCAGGCATCAACAAGGATTCATCAAAGTTAGAAGGCAAATAGTAAAAAGCAGCAAACAGTAAAAAGCAGTACACATTGACACTTGTTAGGCACACACTTAACCCCTTAATTATCCTGAGATGTTAACCACTTCCCTGCTAGTGTCATTAGTACACTGACAGTGTATAGTATTATCACTGACCACTGTATTAGTGTCACTGGTGATGTCAGTGCCAGTTAGTCAGTTTGTCAGCTCCCACCCAGCGCAAGTTAGTTTTAGATTTAATATAAGTCGCTGATCACCGCTATTACAAGTATAAAAAAAAAAGAAAAATTGCAGTATATATACCATAGTTTATAGATGCTACAACTTTCACACAAACCAATCAATATACACTTATTGTGATTTTTTTATTTTTTTATCAAAGATATGTAGTAGAATACATTTTGGCCTAAATTTAAGAAATTCGATTTTTCTATTTTTTTATTGAATATGTTTTTTTAGCAGAATGCAAAAAAGATTGTTTTGGGGTTTCTAAGTATATTTTTGTTTATATAATATAACATTAAAATAACCCAGTGATGATCAAATACCACCAGAAGGAAGCTCTATTTGTGTGGAAAACAAAAATGAGTTTTCCATACAGTGTTGCAAGACCGCGCAATTACCAGTGCTAAATAGCAAAAAATTACCCGATCATAAAGGAGGCAAAACCTTCGGGAGCTCAAGTGGTTACAGAAAAGACACACCTGAGCTTAATATTTCTGCGCTGTGCATGTTACTTACTATTGCTTAATGTTTCTTGAAAAGTTGTTTTAACCCTTTCAATACAGGGCTTTTTATACCACTTCCACACGGGGCCTATTCTGGCACTTCTCTCCTACATGTACAAATCATCATTCTTTTGCTAGGAAATTACTCAGAACCCCCAAACATTATATATGTTTTTTTAGCAGACACCCTAGGGAATAAAATGACGGTCGTTGCATGGTATTTGCGCAATAATTTTTCAAACGCCTTTTTTTTGTAAAAAAAATGGTTCCATGAATTAAAAAAAAATGAATTAAAAAACAACAAAACAGTAAAGTTAGCCCAATTTTTTTGTAAAATATGAAAGATTATGTTACGCCGAGTAAATAGATACCCAACATCTCACGCTTTAAAATTGCGCACACTCATGGAATCGTGCCAAACCTCGGTACTTAAAAATCTCCAGAGGCGACGCTTTGAAATTTTTTACAGGTTACCAGGTTAGAGTTACAGAGGAGGTCTAGTACTAGAATTGTTGCACGTGCTCTAACGCACGCGGCGATACCTCACATTTGTGGTTTGAACGGCGTTTACATACGTGGGCGGGACTTACGTGTGCGTTCGCTTCTGAGCGCGAGCTATTAGGGACAGGGTCATTTTAAAAAAAATTATTATTATTTTTTATTTTATTTTACACTTTTTTTTACATTTCTTTTTGATCAATTTTATTCCTATTACAAGGAATGTAAATTACCTTGTAATAGGAATGTGTGTGACAGGTCCTCTTTATGGAGAGATGCGGGTTCAATAAGACCCCACATCTCTCCTCCAGGCTGGAAAGCATGAGGTCGGGAAAAATAAATCACCGATCTCATGCTTTCAGCCGCAATCGCGGCTTTGTTTACCTTTGGGAACCCGGGCGTGACGTCATCACATCGCGCCCGGGCCTCCGACGGTCATAGAGATGACTGGTGACCATCTGGTCACCAGTCATCTCTATGCTCGTCATGTGACCAACCACCGGCCCCAGACGATTCTTTCTCCGGGTCCCCAATGGCATGGGAGAGCCCGGAGAAGCACCGGATGGTGGCGGGAGGGGGGGGATGTCCCCTCCCGCCGCCTATAAGAACGATCAAGTGGCGGAACCGCCGCTATGATCGTTCTTATGGTGCGCAGAATCGCTGGCAGAAGAGAAGGATATCTGAATGATGCCTCTAGCTCAGTGTTTTTCAACTCCAGTCCTCAAGGTGCCCCAACAGGTCATGTTTTCAGGCTCTCCATTATTTTTCACAGGTGATTTGATCAGTTTCACTGACTTAGTAATTACCACAGCCGTTTCATTTGAGGGAATTCCTGAAAACATGACCTGTTGGGGCGCCTTGAGGACTGGAGTTGAGAAACACTGCTCTAGCTGCAGGAATTATTCAGATATCCCCCCACAAAGCCCAGGACGTCATATGACGTCCACCCGGAGGGAGAGAGGGTTCCTGCCAGAGTCATTTTACAATGGCCCGGTATGGAAGTGGTTAAAGAATTTACTTAGTTAGGAATGGGATGTTATTTGAAGAATCACTACAGAGAACTTCCAATAAAAGAATGTTCTGCAACTGAATCGAATCAGAAATTTTACAGCTGCAGTGGATTTTTGCTACTGTCAGCCTAGATTAAGTGTGATGACCAAACAGATACAATTATTAAATTAGAATATCAGAAAAGGTGTACTTTCATACATTAAAGCTGTGGGCAATAGTGATTAGGTAATCTTCTTTAGTAGCTTTGAGTATTACTGGTGCTTCCATTTTTAGGTTCAAGACCATGACAAAATAAAATGTGTTGACCAATCTACATTTTCAAACATAATAATGTATAATTTAACCATTAGTTAAACTGTACAAGACAATTACTCCACATTAGATAACTGTGGCACCAACAGCCATTTAAAAGCAGCTGTTTGTAAAGTATCACAAAAAAAATAATCAAAAAGTGTGTTTGTTGAGTGCTATCAGTGCTAAGGAAAGTCAAACACAAGGATTAGAAACATTTTCAACCTGCCACACAGAGTGCTCTGCTACTGCCTGGAGGTGTCAGTGAGACAAAAGCAACCAGATGATTAGACACTACACACAACAACAACTATGCTGAGATTACTGTGAGCTTTGTCTAAGAAGAAAAGTACTACATTCAAAATATCTAAATGCTTCTTAAAAAAAAAATTGCTTCTAAATGTTAAATTACAGATATTCAGGTACATATTTTTATTTAAATCATTTTATTTTTTTGCAAATCAGGTAATTAAACCAGTCATATAAAAAGGAAGGGGGTTATTCAATTTATTATGATAGTTGGATTTCAGGTGGGTGCTTCTGTTTACCGATTTTATTGCACCAGAACACAGGTGCTTGTGTTAAATGAGTTTGTTCTACACTTGCACATTGCATCTGAAAGTCTTTATAAAGACTAATAATAATAATTATAATAATAATAATAATAATAATAAATAATAATAAAAAACATAGGATAATGATAAAGCAAACTGGCAAAACCCTACCCCAAATTTTTCCACACTAGGTCATGGCTTATTCTTTTGCCACACTAGGTCGTGGCCATGCTTAAAATTCAAGCCTGACTACATAATTAACTATGCACACGCATTACAAATTCCCCTGTTGGTCCCTGAAATATATTTTTAATACTTAAGCCTCGTACACACGGTCGGACTTCCATTGGACTTTTCCGTGTTTTTTTGTCCGAACGGAGTTGGTCGGGAACACCCATAGCATACACACGCTCGGACTTTTCTGCAAACTTTCCCAAAACTTTTTCCAACATCACATGGTTTTTCTGCTCTCTTCTGCTCTTTACCGACACCCTTTGGTCAACTTCTGCTATTGTTGGTTGATTGTAACATTATTTGTTTTTCCATCGGACAAAAGTCCGATTGTTTTCTGTACACACGGTCGGACTTTGCTCCATCTGACTTTTGTCGGGCAAAAGTTTGTCCGTTTGCAGACCCAACATTTGTCCGATGAAAACAAAAAAAAAAAAAGTTTGTCCGATGGAGCGTACACACGGTCGGATTGTTGGTCCAACTTGCTCAAAATGAAGTTTGTTGGCCAAAAGTCCGACCGTGTGTACGGGGCTTAAAGGGGTTGTAAAGGTTCGTTTTTTATTTTCTAAATAGGTTCCTTTAAGCTAGTGCATTGTTGGTTCACTTACCTTTTCCCTTCTAAATATTTTTTTTCTTTGTTTTCTTTGTCTGAATTTCTCACTTCCTGTTCCTCCTCAGTAAGCTGTTCAGTAAGCTGTTCTGGCTGACTCCACACCACTCGGATGATGGTATGGAGTTTAGTGAGGAGAAACAGGAAGTGAGAAATTCAGACAAAGAAAAAAAAACATTTAGAAGGGAAATCGAAGGAAAAGGTAAGTGAACCAACAATGCACTAGCTTAAAGGAACCTATTTAGAAAATAAAAAACGAACCTTTACAACCCCTTTAAGTCCTCAAGGTAGAACTGAACTCAAAGATTATCTCTTGTGAGCAAAATGTCCTGCTGCTTGCCAGTTTTACCCTGTTATATCATCAACCGTTAATGGGCAGGCTGAACCCGAGCAGATTCATATTTACTACAGATCAGTTAAACATCATCTAATGTCTATCTGCAATATATTAAACAAACATGTAAATAAACCGATTTTGCTTTTGTAATAATTTTTATAAAATAAATTCACTTCTTTAATTTCATTTGTAGTTTCCAAATATATATTTTCAATGCTATGGTGTAAATCAAAACTGGAATTCATGTAAGCTCTTACTAGTGTGGGTAGTAGTATCTGTGAAAATGTTTGTGGTTTACCGCTGTATGTGTGAAGCAGCCAATTAGTGTGTTTGTGGTTTTTGAGCATCTTTTGGAGCATGACAGCAGTATCATAATACAAATGGACAGACACAATCCCTCTGCTTTCCTCTTTGTGACAGTTCTTGAGTCCCTCTTTTGTCTTCAGTAATTTGAGTACTAAAAGATTTGTATAGCCCTCTGCTAGGCAAGACCAGGTGATTATCCTAGTAAAGTGACAACATCCTGTCCATACAAGTCTGAAATGTAAGAAAAAAAGGTTATTTTTTTTTTCATGTTTTAAACAGAAATTGATCGACAACTCTAGCAGTTTTACTTAGAATGTAGGAAGTAGAATTGAAGTAAGTAACAATGCATAGGAGTAAATGTGTGTCTGTGTGTTTGGTGCTTGTGTGTGTGTATTTGGTATAAGTCTACCATTAATGTACACACGATAGGTTTTACCGCTGAAAACAGTCCGATGGACTTTTTTCATCGGACAAACCGATCGTGTATGGGCCCCATCGGTCTTTTTTCCATCAGTGTTTAAAAATAGAACACGTTTTAAATTTATCCGATGGTTAAAAAACCGATAGCAAATTACTATCGTCTGTGGGGAACTCCATCGGATAAAAAACCCACGCATGCTCAGAATCAAGTCGACGCATGCTCAGAAGCATTGAACTTCATTTTTCTTGGCTCATCGGAGTTGGAACGGTCGGTTTTTTGACTGATGGTGTGTAGGCAAGACTGATGGAAGTCAGCTTCATCGATTTTCCAATGGAAAAATCTATTGGTTTAAAAACCATAGGAAATCCGATCGTGTGTACAGGGCTTCATTTCAATATAAATGGAGCTGTATACAGGTTAATAGCAGGGTTAAAAAAAAAAATATATATATATATCTTCAGTCAAACCACCGATCCAATAAGATCAGGGTGCTTGACTTGTCCTTTAGGCCACTGGATTTTTAACCACTTCAGCCCCGGACCATTTTGGCTGGTTAAAGACCAGGCCCCTTTTTGCAATTCGGCACTGCGCCGCTTTAACTGACAATTACGCGGTCGTGCGACGTGGCTTCCAAACAAAATTGATGTCCTTTTTTTCCCACAAATAGAGCTTTCTTTTGGTGGTATTTGATCACCTCTGCGGTTTTTATTTTTTGCGCTATAAACAAAAATATAGCGAGAAATTTTGAAAAAAAATCAATATTTTTTACTTTTTGATATAATATATATCCCCAAAAAAATATATAAATTATTTTTTTCCTAAGTTTAGGCCGATACGTATTCTTCTACATTTTTTTGGTAAAAAAAATCACAATAAGCGTTTATTGATTGGTTTGCGCAAAAGTTATAGTGTTTACAAAATAGGGGATAGTTTTATGGCATTTTTATTAATTATTTTGTTTTTACTAGTAATGGCGGCGATCAGTGATTTTTTCATGACTGCGACATTATGGCGGACACATCGGACACTTTTGACACATTTTTGGGATCATTGTCATTTTCACAGCGATCAGTGCTATAAAAATGCACTTATTACTGTGAAAATGACACTGGCAGTGAAGGGGTTAACCACTAGGTGGCGCTGTAGGGGTTTAGTGTTCCCTGCATAGTGTTTCTTACTGAAGGGGGTCGGCTCTGTGTCACATGACACTGATCTCCGCTCCGAGTACATGGAGCCAAGATCCGTGTCATTGTCACTAGTCAGAGCGGGGAGATGCTTGTTTACACAAGCATCTCCCCGCTCTATACCTCCGTGAGACAATCGCGGGGATCCCCGCGGCGATAGAGTCCGCGGGACTCACGGTCTGACTCACGGGGATGGCGGCAGGGTCGCGAGCGTGCGCGCCGCTGGTGGTGCGCGCGACCACACGGACAGCCATTTAAAGGGGACATACAGGTATGTTGATATGCCTGTCCGTGCCATTCTGCCGACGTAAATGTACAGGAGGCGGTCGACAAGCGGTTAATAAAGTTTGTAAGATTTGTTTATTGATGTCCAAAAAAGTACTTACAATTTATGGCTGGGCAATAAAATCAGTCCCATGATGGCTATATAATACATTAGATATACAGTAGTTATTGCACAGTTGAACCTAAAATCCTGCACTGACTAATAGAAAGAAATGTATTTTTTGTTGATTTTTAATTGTTCTATCTGTATTTGAAAGTTTCTTTAAAGTGTTACTAAACCCACAACAGGAAAATCAGTCTGTATATGCAGCATAGCCTGCTTGTTATACTCACTGTGTACCTAAGGGGTTAATCCTCTGCATTGTGTAAAAAGGCTGTTTGATCCTGTCTTCTCTGATCCTCCCCTTCCACTGACTTCTAATAATTGGATCAGGCTGCACATGCTCAGTTTGGTGTGTATTGCTAGAGAGGTTTTTTTCTTTCTTGGGAGAGTGCATGTGATCGGCACAGGACCAATCAGCACTGTCCAAAAAGAGGGTCGGGGGTCTTGCAGTCTCATAGTTCAGTTAGAAACTCTTCCTACAAGCTTTAACCAGACAGTGATAGAAGTCACAAAACTGATAACCGCTGATGAGAAAAGGTATTTAGCAGTTTATATTTACTAAAATAATTGCATTTCCATGTTCTGTGTAGACATGTGCACAACCAAAAAATTAGTTTCCTATCGTTTCGTTTCGTCTCATTCCGTATGTTCGTAAAGATTCGTAATTTCGTAAGACGCGAGTTTTCCTATTCTGACTCGTTCGTATGTTCGTAACAGTTTAATTTTCGTTGATACTGAATGATTCGTAGTTCTGTCTAAGTTATTTTCGTTGATTTGAAATTCGTAATTTTGTTGATATTGAATGATTCGTATTTCTGTTTAAGTTATTTTCGTACTTTCGTAACAGTTTGATTTTCGTTGATACTGAACGATTCGTAATTCGTAATTTTGTTAGATAATAATTTTCGTTTTTCTGTACACTACTCTGCCGTTTCTGTTGATTCGTAACATTGTTTTGTTTTCCTTGATTCGTGTCTACTACCGTGCTTCGAATGGATTCGTAATTTTTTTATACTTTCGTAAATACATCTCGGCGCGGTCATTCGCAATCTCGCGTTACTAGTTATTTTTATTTTCAACACGCGGCTATAGCCGCGTGTTGAAAATGAAACTAAAATACGTCCACGTGCTTCGAATGCATTCGTACTCCCGTAAATACATCGCGGCCATTCGCAATCTCGTATTTTAGTTTCGTTTTCAACAAGCGGCTATAGCCTCCGCCCCTGTACGCCATTTTGAGAGGGTGTAAGTGGTGTGGTGAGGGAGGAGCAGAGAGCAGTGCAGAGAGTGATATTGTGGTTTTTGTAGTTGTTTGTGTGGTTTGGTGGTTTTATTGCAATTAGAATGTCATAGTTGCCAACAGTCACGGATTGGCCGGGACGTTCCCGGGATTCAAACCCTTTTCCCGGATTTATTTTGTCCCGGCAAATGTCCCGGCCAATCCGATTTTTCCCGTTTTCCCCGAATTTGGACGCCGCAGGCCGCCGCCGCTAGAGGTCCACAGCTGGCGGAGACAATGTCTCGGCCGGCCGCCATGTTCAAGAAGACCAAAACACGGATGTAGTGCAATAGAAAATAAAGCCGCTGCGGCGCCGCCCACACCCCGCACCTCCCCGGGGGTGGGCGGCGCCGCAGCAGCTTTATCTTCTATTGTACTACATCTGTGTTTTGGCTGGCCGGCCGGCCAGCCCCCCGCCCCGCCCCGCTGCAGGTCTGTCTGTAATGGAAAGGGGCGGGGGTCGGCAGCGCCACAGCTTAATTTTTCATTTTTTTTGCAGCCACACTGTCGGCTCCGCCTCTATTTTGTTCCCCTTCGGGGAAGGGGAAACAATAATGGCGGCCGAGACAGGAGACGCCTGTGGTTAGGGGGGGACTCCGCTGGGGATGCCTGTGGTAACTGGGGACTCCGCTGGGAACGCCTGTGGTAAGGGAGGACTCCGCTGGGGACGGCTGAGGTAAGGGGGGACTCCGCTGGGGACGCCTGATGTAAGGGGGGACTCCGCTGGGGACGCCTGATGTAAGGGGGGACTCCGATGGGGACGCCTGATGTAAGGGGGGACTCCGCTTGGGACGCCTGATGTAAGGGGGGACTCCGATGGGGACGCCTGATGTAAGGGGGGACTCCGATGGGGACGCCTGATGTAAGGGGGGACTCCGATGGGGACGCCTGATGTAAGGGGGGACTCCGATGGGGACGCCTGATGTAAGGGGGGACTCCGCTGGGGACGCCTGATGTAAGGGGGGACTCCGCTGGGGACGCCTGATGTAAGGGGGGACTCCGCTGGGGACGCCTGATGTAAGGGGGGACTCCGCTGGGGACGCCTGATGTAAGGGGGACTCCTCTGGGTACACCTGATGTAAGGAAGGACTCCGCTGGGTACGCCTGATGTAAGGAGGGACTCCTCTGGGGACGCCTGATGTAAGGAGGGACTCCCCTGTGGACACCTGATGGCATCTGGTGGCAGGCGACGTGGCAGGTGACACACTCGGGGCTTCCACTGATTCGGCATTTTGGTGAGTTGAATGATTTCATTTTATATTAAAATGTAAAAAGAGAAATAATGCACTTCAGTCATCCTGACACCCTAACAACCATGGTGCCGGGATGATTAAAGAGCTAACACCAGATGTTTGGATTATCTTTATCTGTTGATTGTTAAACTCTGGAATACACATATTTCTATTATGGTGTAGGATCTGGGCCTGCTGTCCTTCCATCCTTCCTTCTCTTTCCTTCCCTCCCTCTTTCTTTCTCCCTTCATCCCTCATTCATCTCAGACTTTAACCACACCCCCTTTGAGCCACGCTCATTTAAGCCACTCCCACTACCCGCGTAAACCACGCCCACGCTTCGTGCGCCACTTTTTTCTCCTAAAGTATAACACACCTTCAAATGAATGCCCCACCCCCTAATTATACCAAGGCTCCGCCTACATGCGAAAAAGTGTCACGGATTTTTTTTTTGCAATGTTGGCAACTATGGAATGTCTGGGAGTGAGAATGGACGTGTGAATCTTGTAAGTGAGAATGTTGGTGTTAGTGAGTGTGTTGGTATGAGAGTTGGTGTTGGTGTGACTGAGAGTGGAGGGATTGAGGACTGGAGTATTCTTATTTTGCCGGTCCATGCAAAAAAAAATATATACTAATCTACTTCTCCTACCATGAATACGTAGTATATGCTGCCTGGGCTGGCCTAGTAGTGGCACTGGCTAACACAACAAAAAAAATAGGTAGGGGCAGACAGACAGCAATATAATAAAACACAGTCCCAGAAAAGGGAAAAAAACTAACTTTAGAAAATCCTAGGAGTAATAGAAATAGTAAGAAATTTATAATTTCTATATCAATCTCTTTGAATGACTCACAAATCAAACACCACCCACACCCTGTCTAGAATGTAGTCTGACAAAGAAGAAAAATACAATATGTCAGAGATATTACATAAATAAAATTATAAATTAGAATGTAGACTCTAGAATCTCAATCTAATATCCTTAAGAAACAAAGAATTTCTCTCTCCCAAGTAAAAAATTTACTCACAAAATCCAACAGAACAGTGCAACCTACCCAACCACACCCTATCTGGACTCTGGATGGAATGCACTGCAGTCTAACACTGAAAAACACACATACACACACATTATAGCACATGTCTATAAGAAACAAGCTCATTGGGGGAAGAGACGACCTCTTCAGGGGAAGGGACAAGCTTATTGGCCATTGGCCAAAGTCCAGAACTAATTCAGAACTAACGAAATAGAATTTAAGTTTTTACGAATTGTCGTTGTTTTCATTTCCGTTTTCCGAAGATTCGTAATTTTTTTTCCGTTCATTTTGATATTCGTTAATATGGATCTTTGTTCGTTATTCGTTGTTTTGTTTTTCGAATATTCGTAATATCTCGTTTTCGTTCATTTTTATTTTCGTTATCTTTTATCTTTTTTCTGTGTTTTGGTTGTTTTTATGTTTTCGTTTTTCACTTTTTCGTTTTTTGTTTGTTTCAAATTTACTAAATTCGTATTTTATTTGTTTTCCATATTCGTTAGTTTAGATTATTCGTTGTTCGTTTGTAATGTTATCGAACCGTTCGTTCATTCGTATGTTTACGAATCAACGAATATAACAAATTTTGACGGATAACGAATTCGTAACTAAACGAATTGCACATGTCTAGTTCTGTGTACGGTACTGTGGGAGACCAGATATTGGGAATGCAGAGTGCTGGGTTTAGTAACACGTTAAGTACAGGTAGACCAGAAATTGCCGCTCCAGGCAGATTACGTTTTGGAAAGATGTTTCTCTCTCAGAGACCAAGGGTGCCGGCAATACACATAGCAATGAAAACAAAAATGGTGAGGACAGCCGCACTCCAATCCAACGTATGTTTATTGAAGACAGGCACTACAAAAACCAGCATAAACCAGGACAGCTGACGCGCTTCACACTTGTTCAGTGTTTACTCATAGCTTAGACCAGATATTGGGAATGCAGAGTGCTGGGTTTAGTAACACGTTAAGTACAGGTCTTATAGAATAACTGCCTTTCCATCAATTTTCTTCTGGTAATTAAAACCTTTAACTTAGCAGGTAGGTCCTTTACCTATTACTTTCATTTGAGTCATTTTTGCAGCATTTAGCTTAAGGAATATGTTGTCCCACCCTTTCAAACTCCTGATATGTGTATGTTGTACCATGAACTTGTGTTAGAAAGTATTCTGTTCTCTGTGTGTAAAATACCTGCCAGCCCCCTGATTTTCTATTTTAAACTGACCATATTGGGAGCACATCCGTCCCAGCGTGGTCAGTTTTCTGGCTGTTCTGGGAGATCCGACACTTCCGGGTGGGAGGCGCGTATGCCCGCCGCTGGCGGCTCGCTTCCGCTGTGATTATCCAGTGTCATTAGTATAGTGACAGTGCATATTTTTTTAGCACTGATCACTGTATTAGTGTCACTTGTCCCACCAAAAAAAGTTAAAAGTGTCAGAATGTCTGCTGCAATATCACAGTCCTGCTATAATTTTCTGATCACTGCCATTATAAGTAAAAAAAATATATAAATATATATATTATAGTTTGTCCATATACACTTATTGGGATTTTTTTACCAAACATATGTCATTTATGAAGAAATTTGTTTTTTTTCAATTTTTTTGTTATTTTTTACTTTCTGCTATAAAACCTATTTTTTTTTTTTGTTTTTGTTTTTGTTTTTTTAATAGCGCAAAAAATAAAAAAAACAGAGATGATCAAATACCACCAAAAGAAAGCTCTATTTGTGGGAAAAAAGGACATACATTTTATTTGGGTACAGTGTTGCATGACCGCGCAATTGTCAGTAACACAGTGCCGTATAAAAAAAAAATGGCCTGGTCATGAAGGGGGATAAATCTTCAGTAGGTTTAAGTGCTTAAAGTCGGCATGGGTAAAAAAAAAAAAAACCCTGTAAGGGCATTTTTGCTGCCTCTGTCCCACTGGAATAGAATGCGGAGGAAATCTTACCAAAATTATTAGAAAATTTATCCGATTGGATAATTTACCATCAACGGTTACTGGGACATATAGAGAGAGTAAATTTGCTCAGCGAGGACAAAAAAAACAATAAAAAAAGAGGGTCTAATGAAAAAAGTTTGCCTTTACTTACTACTTACAGTTGTTTTGGAAAATTTCACAAGCTTGCTATTTCATATTTGTGTTCTTTTAAAGTGGTTGTAAACCCTTTTAACTTTTTTTATTTTTTTTTACTAACCTGCAAGACAAAGCTATAATGAGCTAGTATGACTAGCATACTAGCTCATTATGTACCACTTACCTTCGATCGGGGCCCCCGAAGTCGTCCGTGTCCCTCCTCTAGCCGCATCCATCGCTGCGGCGATAGCCGGAATGTTACTTCCGGGTATCGCCGCTGCAGCCAATCACAGCGCCGCTCCGGCGCTGTGATTGGCCGGAGCGGCGAAGACGTGACTCCGCGCATGCGTGCGTGAGCTGTCGTTCGGCTACGTCGTCGAATGTTGCGACCTAGCCGAATTTGTGAATGGGGTGACGTCAGCGTCGCCACATTTACATACAAATATCTCCTTAACCGTGTAGGTTAAGGAGATATTTCATGCACCTACAGGTAAGCCTTAATCTAGGCTTACCTGTAGGTCTTTGTTTAAAAAGTGGGTTTACAACCACTTTAAAAGTAGAAATGTTTAGCCACTAGAGCAGGGGTCTACAAACCTGGTGTGGTTTTGACTAAGCACTTCTATAGTGTTAAAGGTGTCAACCTACCTTTTTTTCCCCTGCCTGTACCCATCCGTTGCTTTTATGATTTTTCAATAATGGAATCCATTTACAATTTGCGTGGGTGTGCTGCGGAACTGAACTACTCTGTTTCAGGGGTCTCCAAACAATCTAAGCAAAGAGCCAGTTTACTGTCCTTCAGGCTTTAAGGAGGTCGGACTGTGGCCAGTGGGAGTAGAAAATGCCCCGGCATCAGTGCCCCATCATTGGTTTTATTGGGGAAATCGTGCCCCATTATAGAGCCCAATTGATAGGGCAGAAGTGTATTTAGGTTTTGTGCTGCCCTAGGCCTGACTAAACTTGTGCACCCCCTAATTCAAATATGACCCACCCCTTCCTGTCAAGGCCACACCCCTTTCTGTTTAAGACCCGCCCTGACATTTTCGAGTGGGGACACTAGTTCTGAGGGCCTGGGGGGGGGGGCAATGGATTCCCTTAATTTGCAGAGATTTCCTCTCACTTCCTGTTTGGCTATGGGGCAGGAAGTGAAGGGAAATCTCTGCAATGGGACAGGGATGGTAAAAAATAAACTGACAGGGGCTATAACCCTCCCTTACTCTATCCAAAATGAAAAAAAAAGTGTTGCCTATAGTTCTACTTTAAGCACACATTTCTGATAATTTGATTTGAGAGGACTAAGAAGATATAACCATGCCAATGGTACAGCAGAAAACATAGCACAGTGAGGAAGGTTTGTGGTCCAGGATGATAGGACAGTCAAAATTAGAAGCAGCGCCCCCCCCCCACAGTTACGGAATGCCGGCCGCCCGCATACCGGAAGTAGTGCGGCCGCTTTATGGGGGCTCTAGACTAATTTGCCTCTCAGCCCAGTCCGCCCCATAAGGCTAGTGCTACACTAACAGCGCAAGCCTGTGGGGACTCTTTCTGTGCTGCCCCCCCCCCCTGCAAAGTGCTGCCCTAGGCCTGGGCCTTGTTGGCCTAGGCCAGGATACAGCATTGTGATAGGGTCAGCAGGGGGAATGGTGCCCCATCATTGATGTCAGTTGGTGGAGTAGTGCCCCAAGGGCCAGATAAGGGCATGCAAAGGGCCACATTACATATTGCCCCAGGCCGCAGTTTGGAGACCACTGGATTAGAGGAATGGTACAATAAATCTGCTTGACAACTGTTGGGATTCAATATAAGTCACACAGGGAGGGAATTGCTTTCAATGAGTTGGCGACCTAAACACTTGCATTTTGAAGAATAACTGTAAGGCCCCTTTCACACTGGGGCGGTTTGCAGGCGCTATTTTGCTAAAAATAGCGCCTGCAAACCGAGCCTAAACAGCGGCTCCTTTCTCTCCAATGTGAAAGCCCCGAGGGCTTTCACACTGGAGCGGTGCACTAGCAGGACGGTAAAAAAGTCCTGCTAGCCGCATCTTTGGAGCGGTGAGAGGAGCGGTGTGTTTACCGCTCCTACACCGCTCCTTCCCATTGAAATGCATGGGATACCGCGGTA
Organism: Rana muscosa; assembly: GCA_029206835.1. Taxonomy (NCBI): domain Eukaryota; kingdom Metazoa; phylum Chordata; class Amphibia; order Anura; family Ranidae; genus Rana; species Rana muscosa. Next base: position 487,229,383 of record CM055122.1, read on the forward strand.
ATACCTCCCGCAAACCGCGGCTGTAGCCGCGGTTGGCGGGTGGTATTAACCCTTTATTGGCCGCTAGCGGGGGTTAAAACCGCACCGCTAGCGGCCGAATAGCTCAACAATCCCCACGGTATAGCGCCGCTAAAAATAGCAACGCTATACCGCCACCGTCCCCACCGCCCCAGTGTGAAACCAGCCTAAAGGACATGTGCATTTATATTAGAATCTATGCATAAAAAAAAGTAAAAAAATAACACAGATTATATATATCAAGTAGATATCTATTTTACATATATCTACAAATTAACAGAAATTACTCTATATCCCTCTTAAGACATTGTCTAGAGCAGTGTTTCTCAACTCCAGTCCTCAAGGCGCCCCAACAGGTCATGTTTTCAGGCTTTCCATTATTTTGCACAGGTGATTTGATCAGCTTCACTGCCTTGGTAATTACCACAGCCGTTTCTTACTGAGGGAAATCCTGAAAACTTGACCTGTTGGTGCGCCTTGAAGACTGGAGTTGAGAAACACTGGTCTAGAGATTTTGTATCTTTGTATATTAAAAACTGATTTACTAGGAAAGACATAAGCACGTATATGTAGAAGGGCAGTTCAGCTACAGATGCCAATACATATGGTTCATGTGGACTGAATGTTAATCCTCTGAAAGAAGTCTTGCACATGCTAGGAAGTCTGTTACTCTATCTGTATAACAACTGCTTGCATTCAAGATGGCAAAGATAAAGTTCAGCTCTTGCTTCGGAGCGCCATGTCACATGATGCATTGTAAAAGATTGCACTACAAAGTTTGCCACTGGGTTTATAAAGGAATATATTTTACAAGCCATGAAATAACATCAGAGACAAAATGCTAGCCAGCTGCCATTATACGTCACCCCAAGCATAATCCCTTTTAACACAGTCCTCAGTGCAGGTTTTATTACCTCATTTGACCAGCGTCCACAAGAATGGCAACTAATTCTTATTTCAACAGCTGCAGGTGACTACTTGCAAATGTTTTTACTTTGCTTTAAGAACTTAAGGAGGGGATGACATTTAGCTAAGGTGATGCCGCTCTATGACCTATGGCTTAAGTGTCAAACTCACTGGTATGCATATGGGTGGATATATAAGAGGAAAACATAAGCAAGTTAAGCCGGTACAATTAACTGTGTGCAAAACACAACATATATTTTAATGCCTTAAAACACAGAAATGATACTTATAGAACCTACTTTTGTTATATAATATGGTAGAGTTGTTATCAATATTGCCATGACTATTATCTGTTCGCACTACGGGATTAATGATTTTGACAAGCAGTTTAGTGGTATGGTGCAAAATCCCTATGTATGTTAAAAGCCTTATTTGCATTATACTCTCCAAGACTTCTTTCATTATGGCTGATTTTCTGAGTGAACAAAAGCAGGGATACATCATTACTATGGAACTTTGCACTATAGATTCCCATGAGTGCATGCACATATGTACACACAGAAAGCAAGTGTGGTCCTGGAACATATCTAGCAAATTGTAGACTATTATTATATGCATACACTATGGTCCTAGTTTGTCGTGCTGCTTTTGTGCTATCTGAATCGATAATGTAAACTAAGACATGCATGTGTCAACCCACATGTGTTAAAGTTTATGTTACCCCAATATACAGTATCATATTCCTGAAAAGTGACTGTTGTACCATATACTTGTTACATAGTTACATAGTTAGTCAGGTTGAAAAAAGACAAAGTTCATCCAGTTCAACCATAAAAAAAAAAAATATATATCGTACAATCCCATATACCCAATTCTATACCCACAGTTGATAGTTTAGTAGATATACTAGCATATAGTGATAGTTGATACTTGTGTTAAAAAGTATCCTGTTGTCTTTGTATTGCTTCCTTTGTGTGAAATACCTGGTGATCCTGCCAGTCTCCTTGCTTTTCTATTTCAAACTGACCATGCTAGGCATGAGAGTACATCCTTCCCAGTATTGGTCAGTTTTCTGTCTGTGCTGGGAGCATAGCCTGTCTGCCCTTCAATGGTCCGACTTGTGCTGGTATGCCTCCTTGCAAAACAAATCACTGGGAAGATCAGTTTACCGCTGTTTCTCTGCCTTCTGCAGACATGCCCCCTGCAGTCTTTACCCCATTTCTTCAAGCCTCTTATTGAGCTGAGAACAGAGATTATGTGATCACTTATGAAAAAAAAAGTATTTATAATGTTTTTTACATAAAAACAAACGTTTTGTCTTTCATTTCAATTTTAAACTAAATGGTCTGTTTTACAAGGTAAGGGTTCACATATACTTTAGGCAAAGGAAAGAGAAAAAAAATCAATCCACCATACTATGGAACAAAAATGGCAGCACAGGTATGGGTATTTATTATTGGAAACCTGTTTAAAGACAACAGTGTATATGTGTCAAAGCTACATCTAAAAAAGGCTTATCTGTGGATTTGTAGTGTGATACCCACAGCCAGTGGCGGCTGGTGGTATACTTTTTGTGGGGGCGGCAAACAATCCACCCGCTGCCACCCCCCAGGTGGGTCGGGTCACAGGCACCCCGCAGTCAGTCGGTTGGTCAACGGCCCCGTACCTACCCCATCTAGGTTGCGGGCAGTGCTTCCTCCAGGCAGCGGGCCGCATCTCCTCCTGGTGCTTCACGGCGGTTTCCCCTGCGCCTCCTCCCTCTTCCTCTTCAGCTGCCAATAGAATCGCTTCTCCTCTTGGCCAATCAGGTGATGGGTCTCAGGACCGGCATCCTGATTGGCCAGGAGGAGAATCAGGAAGACAATAGGCAATAATAATTTGCTATTGTCACACAACTGGGTGGGCTCGGGGCGCAATGCTCTGCACCCCGAGTTCACCCTTTTTTTGAAGCCTATTAGAACCTCAGGCTTTAATCATGTGCTTCTAAAAAAAAAAAAAAAAAAAAAAAAAACTCATTGGAATCCACACGTCCGGCGCCCCACATGTAGATTAAGGGGCCGGACGCATGGATTAAGGAGGGCGGCGCACCTGCGCCCTGCATTACGGGCCGCCACTGCCCACAGCACAATGTGCACTATGGCTTTTTGCATCTTTGCTGGTTTTTGTTGTCACCATACTGACATCATTATGGACTTGCAGTCAGTATACCCCAAAACAAGAGAAAATAATATTTTTACGTTTTATTTTGGGCATGTTAATGTTTAGTTTGTGTGTGCTTGATTGCCCGAATGTATACAGTACTCCATAGCAAACCACTTATTAGTTAAAAGGGATACTAAAGGTTTTTTTTTTTTTTAAAACAAACATGTCATACTTACCTCCATTGTGCAGTTCGTTTTGCACGGAGTGGCCCCGATAGTACTCTTCTGGGGTCTCACGGCGGCTCTCGCAGCTCCTCCCCGCAAGAGCTAACCCCCTCTGGGAAGCTCTCTCCCGAGGGGGTTACCTTGCAGACGTGCTACCGTGTGATACACGGCAGCCATAGCAGCCAAGTGTATGACTCGGCCCCGCCCCGTCATGCCGCGTCATTGATTTGATTGACAGCAGCGTGAGCCAATGGCTGCGCTGCTATCAATCATCCAATGAAGAAGTGACAAGAGCTGGATCAAAGCAATGCGGGATCGCGCCTACGGAGATTCGGGGCTCAGGTAAATAAAACGGGGGCTCGGGGGGACGGTGACTGCAAGGTGTTTTTTCACCTTAATGCATAGGATGCATTAAGGTGAAAAAACACGAAGGTTTACAACCCCTTTAATTTACCAAATGTGCACCATGGTACAAGTAAAAAAGCAAAAGAAATCTAAAATATAAAAAAAATTAACAAAGTGGTCAAGTATAGTAGAGGAAGAAATATCCATTAATCTATATAATGTTTGCCTAGTAGGGATGAGCTTCGAGTCGAACTCATGTTTGACTCGAACATTGCCTGTTCGCCCGTTCGCCGAACAGCGAACAAATTGGGGTGTTCGCGGCAAATTTGAAAAATCTATGGGAGAAATCTAAAGTGTTAATTATAAAGGCTAATATGCAAGTTATTGTCCTAAAAAGTGTTTGGGGACCTGGGTATCAATGCAAAAAAAAGTTTTAAAAACTACCGTTTTTTCGGGAGCAGCGATTTTAATAATGCTTAAAGTGAAACAATAAAAGTGAAACATTCCTTTAAATTTCGTACCTGGGGGGTGTGTATGATATGCATGTGAAGTGGCGCATGTTTCCCGTGCTTAGAACTGTTCCTGCACAAAGTGTCATTTTTGAAAGAAAAAAAGTCATTTAAAACTGACTCGCGGCTATTAATGAATTGTCGGCTCCCGGCAATACATACAAAAGTCATTGATAAAAAAAAAAAAAAAAAGAGCGTGGGGGTTCCCCAGAATTCAATTACCAGGCCCTTCGGGTCTGGAATGGATATTAAGGGGAACCCCGCCGCAAATTAAAAAAAAAATGACGTGGGGTTCCCCCAAATATCCATTCCAGGCCCTTCAGATCTGGCATGGATTTTAAGGGAAACTCCACCCCAAATTTAAAAAAAAATGGCGTGGAGTCCCCCTAAAAATCCATACCAGACCCCTTATCCGAGCACGCAACCTGGCCGGCCGCAGGGGAAGAGGGGGGGACGAGAGAGCGATGTTGATGGGGACAAGGGCCTCATCCCCACAACCCTTGCCCGGTGGTTGTGGGGGTCTGCGGGCGGGGGGCTTATCGGAATCTGGAAGACCCCTTTCACTGCTGGAATGTTTTTTTATTTTATTTTATTTTATTTTTTTAATAAAGGACTTTTTCAAGGCGTTTGTGTGTTTTTTTTAAAAAAAAATTACGCTTTCTTTGTGAAATGGTAGGGGTACAATGTACCCCTTACCAATTCACATAGGGGGGGCCGGGATCTGGGGGTCCCCTTTGTTAAAGGGGTCTTCCAGATTCCGATAAGCCCCCCGCCCGCAGACCCCCACAACCACCGGGCAAGGGTTGTGGGGATGAGGCCCTTGTCCCCATCAACATGGGGACATCCTCCCCATGTTGAGGGCATGTGGCCTGGTACGGTTCAGGAGGGAGGGGTGGCCGCTCTCTCGTCCCCCCCTCCTCCCCTGCGGCCGGCCAGGTTGCGTGCTCGGATAAGGGGTCTGGTATGGATTTTTAGGGGGACTCCACGCCATTTTTTTTAAATTTGGGGTGGAGTTCCCCTTAAAATCCATGCCAGATCTGAAGGGCCTGGAATGGATATTTGGGGGAACCCCACGTCATTTTTTTTTAAAATTTGCGGCGGGGTTCCCCTTAATATCCATTCCAGACCTGAAGGGCCTGGTAATTGAATTCTGGGGAACCCCCACGCTTTTTTTTTTTTTTTAATCAATGACTTTTGTATGTATTGCCGGGAGCCGACAATTCATTAATAGCCACGAGTGAGTTTTAAATGACTTTTTTTCTTTCAAAAATGACATTTTGTGCAGGGACAGTTTTAAGCACGGGAAACATGCGCCACTTTACATGCATATCATACACACCCCCCAGGTACGAAATTTAAAGGAATATTTCACTTTTATTTTTTCATTTTAAGCATTATTAAAATCACTGCTCCCGAAAAAACGGCCGTTTTTAAAACTTTTTTTTGCATTGATACATGTCCCCTGGGGCAGGACCCAGGTCCCCAAACACTTTTTAGGACAATAACTTGCATATTAGCCTTTATAATTAACACTTTAGATTTCAAACGTTCGAGTCCATTGTATTTAATAGGGTTCTAAAGTTCACACTAACATTTTGTCTGTTCGCAGGTTCTGGTGCGAACCGAACAGGGGGGTGTTCGGCTCATCCCTGTTGCCTACTGATGAATAGACTGAAGGTCCAGTGTTCAGCTGACCGCCCAAACAATCCCTACTTATCGTGAGTCAGTGACTCCCAAATTATGAAAGGCAGAAGCAGCCAAACAACTAGCACTTTTAGAAAAAGGCCTTAAAAATCAGTCCCTGTATTTCCCATAGTACAGCCTTCTTGCAATTTTCTGCATCCTAAAGTAGATAGTGAGATAAATTACAATTAAATGATGTTTTAAATCAATAGGTACTATTTTTTTCCTTACTTTTTATGTGTGTTTTATATTTGGTATTGTTTAGGCACATTTAGAAATTATTCCAATATATTTTCCTCACTTCACAATTACTTTATATTTACTACTCTTTATTCTCCATATATTTTCTCTGTTATGTTCTGTTGTCATATTTAGAAATAACCGCCTAACCAATTGGTCAACTCTATATAACATATTTGAACTTTGTGTCTTATATAATGAGTGTATTCACATATTCTATCATATAGTTAGGCAATTGCAACATAATAAACAGACTGTACTGCAATGGATACCTAGACATTCTAGAATTTCCACATTTATGCACAGTTTAAACAAGAGTAATTTGACTTTTACCAGTAGAACTGTGCGGAAATCTTTTGTTTGCTGTACATGCTGACCAAGGTTGTCCTTAACTTTGAGAGCTCTTAACTTGAAGCTGAACCCCCACAATATATGTGTAGCGGGGTGCTATATTTAGGGGGAGTATTTGAGTGGTAATATGGCTCAGATACACTAATTGTCAGGTTTCTTGGACCATTTCTGTCCCTGGGAGATAGTGTTGGTGTGCTGTTCCCTGTGGCCTACAGGCGGCGCTGTTGCCATGGGCCAGGGTTGAACCACTGATACAGAGCTGTGCTTTTTTTGTCCCCTCTCGGCAGCAGTGACGGCGGGGCGGGGAACCTGCTGTGCCTGTCGGGAGAGGGTATAAAAAGGGGCGGCCATCTTCCAGAGGGGTCGCGCCCAGGCACCTTCAGCCTGGGTGGTGCGTGTGTCGTCTCCGGGTGCCCTAGGCCCGGAGGCCGAGTTCCTGTTCCACCCCAGACACCTTCAGTCTGGGGTGAGGTACTATTTTGGAGGCCCGGAGCTCAGCGCCTTCGGCTGGGTTCCCCCGGGGATTGAGGGCTCCCAGGGTGCCGCCTTGCGAGGGGACCCGTATCCAGGATCGAGGAGGCCAGGGAGGTGACCCCTTCTGAATACCCAGCGCAGAGTCGTGGTGACAGTGGGGGCCTCTAGTAACTCTCCGGAGGGAAGTTCTTCTCCTTAACAAGGACCAAGTTTCTTCAAGAAGGAAGTGCATGTTCTGTAGGTCATAGTGGCAGTGACTCTATGCACACCAGGTCAGTGGCAGTGACCAAATACGGCAAGGCCCTATTCACCAGGTCAGTGGCAGTGACCAACTTCAACAAGTCAGTGGCAGTGACTTTCATATTCACCCGGTCTGTGGCAGAGACCTTGCACCCAAGCCTGTTTGTGAAAGCAGAACAGTAAGAGAAACCTAAATTGAGTTTGTGCCTGGACCTCCTCCCACCTTATCTGACCTGTGTCTCGTATCAACCTGTCTGCTCTAATAGAGACTATTTGTTATCCGTGTTGAAATAAATATAAAGGTTGGACTTTCAGTTGGTGTGGACAGTTACTTTGCTGGGGAGAATTAAGGACTTGTCTCTGGCTAAATGCAGAGGCGAGATCAGCTCGGGAGGATTCTAATACCAGCCGCAGGCAGGCCCGAAAACTAACACCACTCAACCTCCCCATCCAGGAGGGTATGAGCTGCTAGTGCGGTGTGCCTCGTTCTTTCCTGCGCAGGAGCCAAGTAAAGAAAAGCAGGTAAAGTTTGGGGTGAGTGTGCTAGATATATATAAAACACCAGGATGCTACATCTATATGGTGGCCACACAAAATATTGACACTTTGGGCCCAATTTGGACACTGTAAGGGGGACTCTGCAGACTGATGTAAGGGAGAACTCTGGGGACTCTGATCTAAGGGATGCTCTGGGAACCCTGATTTAAGGGAGAACACTTTACACTCTTGGCTTAGACAACTGCAGACAGCAACCCTGCTGGGAAGCCAGAGTCTGGTCTGAAAAATGGGTCCTGGTTTCAGGTGGTTTGAAACCCGGACACATGATTCAAAACCTGAACTGTCCTGGTGAATCCAGGACAGGTGGCAACCCTACTGCTAGACAGGAGTTTGGGCCTATCCCAGGCACGTCTGGCTACTAGGCTGTCTGATGGCCTATCGAAAAGCAAGAGAGCAGCGCAGTGTTGGGATGGGATTGCGGCTTGCAGTCCAACCAGAAGTGACGGTTCTCCCAGCCGGAGAACCTGCCATGGTGGGAGATAGAGGGGAAGCTGTCGCTACTAAGGAACCTTCAACATTATTACCAGGGACCACAGTGAGTAGCTGAAACAAGTACCAAAAGCAGTATTCTCACCAACTGGGGATGGCAAAGAATCGGGAAACTTCAGTGGGTATCAAGCCAGGGACCCAGCCAGCGGATGTGACGCTTGCAGAGCAGCCTTGTGTGTCAAGTCTGGGACCGAGCAGGCCAGTGACGTGAAGCTTGAGAAGTATTTTGAGTGCCAAGCTAGGGACCCAGCAGAGAGGCAGGGGTGATGCTTGAGGAAGATACTACCGTGAAGATTGGAGGAGCTCAAGGGATTCAGTGGCAGTGAATCAACTAGTCTAGTGAGAGAGACTGGGAGCTCAGTGGGCTGAAGAACTACAAGAAGTGATTGTAGTGGAAGTGAAGGAACTTTGTGTTAAGTACTGTTAAAGACTGTTGCCATAGGAGACAGTGATTCTACACATGCAGGTGTGGTGTCTTGCTGGATGCCTTTCCCTGCATGGCTGTCCTGTTGAAGTCTCGGAGTCTGCCAATTAATCTTGCAACTACCCAAGGGTGTCCTGGCCCTAACCCTCCCTCCCAAAGTTCTGTTAAGAGAAATAAAATCTCTTTTGCATTCAAGAAGTGTCTGGCGCCCAATCAATCTTGCATTACACCCACTATGCCATGCAATCCACCATATACAGAAGGAGGTCAGCTAACTCTGGCCCTGGAGGTTCTCATTAGGCGGAAGGAGGCCTGGGACCTTGCTATAAATATATATATATATATATATGTATACAGTATCTCTAAAAAGTGAGTACACCCCTCACATTTTTGTAAACATTTTATTATATCTTTTTATGAACACTGAAGAAATGACACTTTGCTACAATGTAAAGTAGTGAACGCACAGCTTGTATAACAGTGTAAATGTGCTGTCCCCTCAAAATAACTCAACACATTAATGTCTAAACCACTGGCAACAAAAGCGAGTACACCCCTGAGGGAAAATAGTCCAAATTGGGCCCATATATATATATATATATATATATATATATATATATATATATATATATATATATATATAAATATATATATATACATACACACACATACACACACACACATACATACATACATACACTGTGCACACACACACACACACACACACTCACCAGTCACTTTATTAGGTACACCTTGCTAGTGCCGGGTTGGACCCCCTTTTGCATTCAGAACTGCCTTAAAGTGGAAGTAAACACTCCTATCATTTTCAGCCAAGGAAGCTGCCATCTTGGCCTCTGTTTAATCTTCAACTGCCATGATGCTGCACATGTGATCAGTTATGACACCAGCCATTGGAAGGTTTGACAGTTTGGTTGAGAGCACAACCAATGTGACAGTTGGCATTCTCGGCATGCCGGGAATGTAACTGCTTTTTGAAACTGTTAAATCAATGGGTTTACTTCCGCTTTAATTCTTCATGGCATAGATTCAACAAGATGTTGGAAACATTCCTCAGAGATTTTGGTCCATATTGGTGTAGCACACAGATCCCTGTCCTGCTTACCTCCACTTGCAGGACAGGACACACCATGCCACATGCCCAGTTTCCTCCGTTACGAAGAGGGTGAGCGGTGTTAACAGTTTTGGGTCCTGCAGCGAGTTACCTCTTTCCGTTGGTTCTCGTCCCTAGAGTGTAGGGAAAAGTCTATTTTCTCTAATAAGAAGGCCAATGTCCAGACAGTGTTAAACTCCAACAGACGAGTTTATTTTCTCTTTGCTAGTAACTTAGTAGGAAAGTTGAAGATAGAGATAGAATTGGATAGGGAGGCAGGTTTAGACACGCAGCACTTATTTACCCTCGTCACCACTCAAGGCTGAGTGGGTTTTGCTCACCCGGATAGTTCCCTCTCACGGTCCTAGCAGCCGGAGTGGAGCACGAACAATTACTTTAGCTTGGTTTCTCCTAGGGACGTGTTAGGAAGATCCTCTGCCACAGAACCTTTTAGCTCTTAAGTCCCGAACTTTTCAGCACTTGTAACTGGAGACCATAGGTGCCAATGGGGCACGTTACAAGAGCTTATGATGTATCACAGAATCCTTCCCTCTGACAGGTAACCAGGCCTCTCCCGAGACGGCGACATCCTTCACTAATCCCCTTAGAAAGGTCCTCCCCTGGTTGCCTCTCCTTCATAGCGGGTCACCCTCCCATGGGCACCCTGGTATTTCGTTGCTTGGTTGTAGGCCTCAGTTAAAGGTACTGGACCTACCTGTAATGATGAGGCCTCAGGCTAAATGTGCCTGGGACCCAGCACATTCACACGCACCCCTGGTCATGAGGGCCACCGAAGGTGGGGTACGTGCTAAGGACGAAGACCAACAACAACTGGCCAATGGCGTCTGCCCCTTAAGTACCCTCTCCCGGCATGCATAGCAGGTAGATCACGCCCACTGCACGACTGCCGAGAGAGGACACCCAATTACGCTGCAATATTTCCTGTTGTTCAACCTAGGACCTGGGCAACATCGCCACCTGCAGGTCAAAGGGAACTGTATGACCAGACAAAATCGCAGCAGAGCAGAGTCCAATCCTAAAGAAACAAACAGCCTGAGACAAACTAATGCTCAGGCTACCCCCTAAATTTCAAATATAGCTGGCCCCAAATATGGGGACCCCGCTACATTGGCATGATAGCATCACGCAGTTGCTGCAGATTTGTCGACTGCACATTCATAATGCAAATTTTCTGTTACACCACATCCCAAAGGTGCTCTATTGGATTGAGATCTGGTGACTGTGGAGGCTATTGGAGTACAGAGAACTCATTGTCATGTTCAAGAAATCAGTTTGAGATAATTTGAGCTTTGTGACATGGCGTATTATCCTGCTGGAAGTAGCCATCAGAAGATGGGTACACTGTAGTCATAAAGGGATGGACATGGTCAGCAACAATACTCAGGTAGGCAGTGGCATTTAAACAATGCTCAATTGGTACTAAGGGGCCCAAAGTGTGCCACAAACATATCCCCACAAGTCTAACCCTACCATCTGAATGTCCCAGCTGAAATTGAGACTAATCAGACCAGGCAACATTTTTCCAATCTTCTATTGTCCAAATTTAGTGAGCCTGTGCGAATTGTAGCCACAGTTTCCTGTTCTTATCTGACAGGAGTGGCCCCCAGTGTGGTCTTCTGTGTTTACTCTTTTTAAATCATAATCACAACAGAAACTACCCAACTGACCCTGTTAAAAAGTATACCCTGGTGATTTTCGCCTGATAACATGCACACAAGTTGACACAAAGGGGTTTGAATTGCGATTAAAGGTAACCATCCTCACCTGTGATCTGTTTTCTTGTAATTATTAGTGTGTGTGCATAAAAGGTCAATGAGTTTCTGGACTCCTGACAGACCCTTGAATCTTTCATCCAGTGCCACACTGACGTTTCTGGATTCAGACTCATGGGGAAAGCAAAAGAATTATAACTCGTATAAAGAAAGAGTCCATGTGGTAAAAACAGACCAAAATTGGATCCCTGTATGTGTAACAGGTACAACAATGGGAAGTGAACACAACTGTGCTGATGAATGAACAATTATTAGACATGTGCGATTAGTTTCGTACGAATCTAAAATTCGTACGAATTTCCGGAAATTCGTACATTCATACGAATCCGAAATACAAATTTTTATGCATACAAATTCTGTACGAAATCCGAAATTTTGTTTACGAATTTCGGATCCAAAAGTGAAAAATTCCTTTAAATTTCGTACCTGGGGGGTGTGTATGATATGCATGTAAAGTGGCGCATGTTTCCCGTGCTTAGAACTGTCCCTGCACAAAAATGTCATTTGACGGAAAAAAAGTCATTTAAAATTTACTCGCGGCTATTAATGAATTGTCGGCTTTTATCAATACATAGAAAAGTCATTGATAAAAATTAAAAAAAAAAGCGTGGGGGTTCCCCCAAATTCAATTACCAGGCCCTTCAGGTCTGGAATGGATATTAAGGGGAACCCCGCCGCAAATAAAAAAAATGGCGTGCGGTTCCCCCTAAATATACATACCAGGCCCTTCAGATCTGGCATGGATTTTAAGGGGAACTCCACCCCAAATTTAAAAAAAATGGCGTGGAGTCCCCCAAAAATCCATACTAGACCCTTATCCGAGCACGCAACCTGGCCGGCCACAGGAAAAGAGGGGGGACGAGAGAGCGCCCCCCCTCCTGAACCGTACCAGGCCACATGCCCTCAACATGGGGAGGCTGTCCCCATGTTGATGAGGACAAGGGCCTCATCCCCACAACCCTTGCCCGGTGGTTGTGGGGGTCTGCGGGCAGGGGGCTTATCGGAATCTGGAAGACCCCTTTAACAAAGTGGACCCCCAGATCCCGCCCCCCCCCTATGTGAATTGGTAATGACTTTTTTTCCATCATTTTGTGCAGTGACAGTTCTAAGCAGGGAAACATGCGCGACGTTTAAAATTTACGATTCGTACGAAATTCGTACGAATCTGAATTAAATTTCGTACACGAATTCCGAAATACGATACGGAACGGAACGAAACAATTTTTTTGACGGCGCTCATGTCTAACAATTATGTGTGTTAAGAGTCCAACTGCCTAAACCCATTCCATGAATATCTTCGCACATGATGGTCACATGAAAGGAACCAAAAATGTTGACTGATGCAATCAGATCAAAACAAAACACTTGATAAAATGAATGGGTGGGGTACTCTTACCACAATTGATGGACTCAACTGTCTTATGATAGTGAGTCAGATAGGCTTGAGGTTTCAGTGACCATTGGATGATGGAACAGGATGCCGTGGATGTCTCGAACCTTCCTGAAGAGGGTAATCCGGTGTACTGATTGACAAGTACAAAATTCTCCAGCATACGAGCTCCAAGGAATCAAATGATAATATAGAGACAAAAAGAAGACTTTGAAGTCGAAACGCGTCGGATTTTTTGTCTTGCTGCACCCCACATTGCTTTTATGTTCGTGATCACTTTAATGTTTTGTCAACTTTTTGTATGGCAATTTTATGCAAATAAACCCTGATACGGTTTTATTGACCTGCACCACTGGGAGCCTTCCCCTTTTTTTTTTTGTCTCTATATTTATTATCATTTGATTCCTTGGAGCTCGTATGCTGGAGAAGTTTGTACTTGTCAATCAGTACACCGGATTACCCTCTTCAGGAAGGTTCGAGACATCCACGGCATCCTGTTCCATCATCCAATGGTCACTGAGACCTCAAGCCTATCTGACTCACTATCATAAGACAGTTGAGTCCATCAATTGTGGTAAGAGTACCCCACCCATTCATTTTATCAAGTGTTTTGTTTTGATCTGATTGCATCAGTCAACATTTTGGTTCCTTTCATGTGGCCATCACGTGCGAAGATATTCATGGAATGGGTTTAAGGCAGTTGGACTCTTAAAACACACATAATTGTTCATTCATCAGCACAGTTGTGTTCACTTCCCATTGGTGTACCTGTTACACATACAGGGATCCAATTTTGGTCTGTTTTTACCACATGGACTCTCTTTATACAAGTTATATTTTGGACTGTTCACATCCACTTGTGTTTACTCACGTTTACTCTTTGAGTGTGTGGAGTTCTTCCATATAGAAGTATCCACACCATACTCATCTCATTTGTGGTTTAATGATTTTATATACCACTGTGATATTTTCACCTCATGTTTTGTTATCACTTTTACATTTAGTGATTTTTCAGTACAGTGCCGCACCACCTATTTTGCATTTCCATTTACTTTGTTTGAGTGCTTGACACTTGTTATTTTGGGTTCTAGCGCAGTTTTTACCCCTTACCAAAGCAAAAGAATTGTCAAAGGATCTGCGGGAAAAGGTAGTTGAACTGTATAAAATAGGAAAGGGATATAAAAAGATATCCAATGAATTGAGAATGCAAATCAGCAGTGTTCAAACTCTAGACAAGAAGTGGAAAATGAGGGGGTTCTGTTGAAACCAAACCACGGTCAGGTAGACCAATTACAATTTTAGTCACAACTGCCAGGAAAATTGTTTGGGATGCAAAGAAAAACCCACAAATAACTTCAGGTAAAATACAGGATTCTCTGAAAACATGTGGTGTGGCCGTTTCAAGATGCACAATAAGGAGGCACTTGAAGAAAGATGGGTTGCATGGTCGAGTCGCCAGAAGGAAGCCATTACTCTAGCAAATGCCACAAAGTATCCCGCTTACAATACGCCAAACAGCACAGAGACAAGCCTCAAACCTTCTGGCACAAAGTCATTTGTAGTGATGAGACCAAAATTTTGCTTTTTGACCACAACCATAAACGCTATATTTGGAGAGCATTCAACAAGGCCTATGATGAAAGGTACACCATTCCTACTGTGAAACACAGAGGTGGATCACTGATGTTTTGGGGGTGTGTGAGCTACAAAAGCACAGGAAATTTGGTCAAAATTGATGGCAAGATGAATGCAGTATGTTATCAAAAAAACTGGCGGAATATTTGTATTCATCAGCCAGGAAGCTGCTCATGGGACGTATTTGGACATTCCAACATGACAATGATCCAAAACACAAGGCCAATTCAACCTGTTATTGGCTACAGCAGAATAAAGTGAAGGTTCTGGAGTGGCCATCTCAGTCTCCTGTCCTCAATATCATTGAGCCACTCTGGGGAGATCTCAAATGTGCAATTCATGAAATACAGCCCAAGAATTTACAGGAACTGGAGGCTTTTTGCCAAGAGGAACGTGCAGCTTTAACATCTGAAAAGATAAAGAGCCTCATCCACAAATACCACAAAAGACTTCAAGCTGTCATTGGTGTTAAAAGGGTGTAGCAGAGCATCTCAGAGAGAGTCGGGAAAAGTCCTGTTCGGAGTTTATACATCTCCCAGGCTCCTCTCGTATGCGTTCAGGGATCTCTGATCCAGTATCCAGTTCGGGTCTTGGTTCTCTCTCCCAGGCTAATTTAAGCTCACCTGATCAGACAGCCTTTGCTCTCTGCCTGGGAAACACAGACAACGCTTGTCTGTGAGAGCAACAAGGTTGGTTAAAAGCTGTTAAGCCTGCATATTGTATAGTCAGTGCCGAGACACGGCTAGGTTTTTGTTTGGCATTTTTTTTTCTTATTTGTTGTTTTGGAAACACTGTACAGCACCTGTAAATAGACTTTGTATTTATCACAAATAAACATGCACTGTTTGTCACTTATTCATTGGACTTGGTATCTGTGCCTGCTCATCCCAGGGAGCTTTTGTACCTGCTACCTGTCCCCCAGGTTACATGGAGCAATAGTGTGTAAAAAGGACAAGCGCGCAACCACTGACATTGATTAAATAAAAAATGATGAATATATTACTAATAACACACTATGTGAAAAAAACCACAAGAGAATATATACTGAATCTCAATAGTGAAAAAAAACACAAGAGAATATATACTGAATCTCAATAGTGAAAGTGAAATTGTTCTCCAAAGGCAAATAATAATTTAAAAATTAAAATTATAAAGGTGAGATTGAAAAAAATGTCCACAACACATTTAAATTCCAAAGGTGAAATCCACTTGCTTCATATGGATAAGGGATATCCAAAGGGAGCCTTACTCTATAGATGTTCAGTGATAACAGATAATCTTAAAGCCGCTTACCAGATGGACGGGACCTCAGATCATAGAGGTCACAAAGGCGTGTGCATCAGCCTGCCGGCAGCGATGGTATTCACCTGTTCCTTTATCCCAGGTGGCCTGTCCTCACTCCACCAGGTAATCAGATGTCTTGACACACAGTATCCAAAACGAAAAAGGTAGGCGGGAATAGAATCGCTCCAGCTTCCAAGTGTACTCCTAAGAGCTTGTTCAACTCAGCAAGGAAGGATTAAAAAAAAGGACTTCATGGTGCAGTATTTTCCAAAAATTCAAAAGGATTTATTGTAAAAACACACAGCAAAAAAGCCAAAATCAAAAAGTCCACATCCAATCCACAAATAGTAAAATAGGCAAAATAGGCAAGGAAACCGCAACGTAACAAGGGTAAAAAAGGTTTCTAATGTTTCCGTATGCTAGTCAGAGAGCAAACATAGACTGCATCAATACATCAATATCCAATACGTGATGACGTTAGGAATCTTGGCTCCACCCGACGCGTTTCCCCAAAAATGGCATCAACTGGGAACGGAGGCTAATTACCAGCGTCATCACTTCACGTATATATACTCATAGGGCAGCCGTGACACCGGAAGTAACATTTAGAGATATATCTCTGGGGTCACCAAAAAAAAGGATAAAAATTGGTATTTTGCATATTAGATTATACCAAAAAAATCTTTTAACATATCCTCAGCTCAATAGAGGAGGGAATCCATCAGACATAGGGTAGTGGTTGCTAGGGTCATCTTCCCCTAATAGTCACTCAGGATTAAAGGTTTGATGGACTTTCTCAGGCACTGATATGACAACATACAAATATTACATGAAAAATATTTATTAATGTGTATAAACAAAAGAAGACAATAATATTTAAAAAACAAAGACCAAACCCCACAGTATAGAACAGCATGAGTCGGTGACAAAACAGCCGTATACCTTATGGTGTGCTCTTGCAAGGCTTTTTACGTGGGTAAAACCATCAGAGAGCTCAGACAACGTATAGGAGATCACATATACTATTCTGGCAATGGGAAACTGACCACCATTGGACGACACATAGGTCTATACCACCGTTATGACCTATCTGCCGTGCGGTTTTTCGTCTTGGAAGTTGTTAAACCGAGCCCCAGGGGTGGCGATTGGGATAGAACTATCCTACAAAGGGAAACCCTGTGGATAGAACACCTCAATGCCACAATTCCCCCTGGAATTAATGAGATGAACTCCTATAAATCCTTTTTATAAGTTAATTTTATTATTCATTTATTTTTCCTCTCCCTTCCCCCCTCCCTTTTTCCTCTCCCTTCCTCCCTCCCTTTCCCCCCCTTTCCCCCCCCTTTCCTTCCGAAATATGGCCTATTTATAAGTCTATATCCAACCTAACTTGCCATCAATGTGACACATTCCTGTAAATGTGCTTTTTTTCTTTCCAATCCCTTAAATTGTATATTGGTGATTTCTGTCAAACATATTGTTATTGATAGGTACCATTAATCATTTATTAAAAGCCCTATACTGCTATTACATGTACATTGTTACTGCATTACATCTCTACTGTTTTTGGTCTTTGGCTGCTGACGTTACATGCGATGCGGCGGCTTCCTATTTTTACCCCATTCGCGGATCAGTTCTCTTCCTGGTCGGGATGACCATGTCATCCCGTACTTGCGTCGTTTGACCTGGCCCCACGGCCTTGGGTTAATTGACGCGCACTTGCACGTCAGGTGTGCATAGTGCGGAAGGGATGACCCCGTGACGTCACGCGCCGCACATCACTTGCGGCGCGTCTGACGGCGGGGTCGGGGAACACACATAAGCGGCTTGTTCGCAAGCCCTTGGTGTGAGTGGTGCATGCACACTCCCCCTGGAAAACCATATATGAGGAACAGACATGCCGAGGTGAGTGCTCTATATAGCAACAAGGCGCTTAGTGGCCTTTCAATCTGTTTTAAAATTGCTGTTTTTTATATGCAACTTTTCGGTTTCATATACAGCCTATAACCTTGTCCCTCTACCTCGCCGGACTTTGGGCTCCAAATCTGGTCTATCATAACCCTCTGGCTGTCTAGATCCTCCTCAGGTTTTCCTCATTACTGCAATATGTTTGAATATTGGTAAGAGCCTATTACATGTGCTGGCTATATAGTCCAGTCTTTACCCCAAGTGCCCTAATTTTCCCCTCCCCTTCCCCCCCCCTTCCTTCCCCTCTGGGTTCCTTGGTCTGTCTCCCCTTACTTCCTGGTTTGTATCTGCTGGGCACAGTGGTTTGGTGTCTGTTGGTGTTTCCAGTACATTGGAGGTCGAGGTCGGCTCCTTCCGTATTAGAACTTTCCCCTCCCCCCCTTCCTTTCCCCCCCCACATCTATTTTCCCTTCCCCTCCCCCCTTCCTTTTCCCCTTTTCTTCACCTCCCCTCTCCCTCTCTCTCTCAATTGTTTCCCCCTCCTCCAACAACCTCTTTCCCTCCCTCTCTCCCCTTTCTTTCCCCCCCCCTTTCTTTCTTTCCCCCCCTCTCCCCACGTTCCACCACCTCCCCCCTACCCCCCCCCCCTCCTCCCCTTTTCCCTTCCTTTTCGCCCCTTCCCTTCCTTTCCCTCGTTATCCCCTTCCTTCCCCACCTCCGTTTCCTCCTTCTCCCCTTCCCTCTCCCTCCCCCTCCCCCCCCTTTTTCCCCCCCTTCCCCCCCACTATCAGCACTGGGTGTCCCGTGTTAAATTGGCTCAAATATAAATGATCTAACCCATATTATTTTAATCATTACTATTAGATTGTATCAATCTGCACCATATACGTTTATTCCCCCTCATCCGCCGCGGGGGGTTTACCTGGGCAGTCGCTGCACCTCTGAACGTCTCTATGGTGAGCAGTCCACAGACCTTGACTTTTTGATTATATTGTTGATATTAAATACGTTCTATATTTGTATTAACACATTGCTAGAGTATTTATTATGTATATTATATTTTGCACAGACCCTCCTGAAGAAGCGGTTTTTCTGCCGCTAAACCGGTTGGGGCTTGGCCTGCTCCACTTTGATAGATTGTATACGGCTGTTTTGTCACCGACTCATGCGGTTCTATACTGTGGGGTTTGGTCTTTGTTTTTTTAAATATTATTGTCTTCTTTTGTTTATACACATTAATAAATATTTTTTATGTAATATTTGTATGTTGTCATATCAGTGCCTGAGAAAGTCCATCAAACCTTTAATCCTGAGTGACTATTAGGGGAAGATGACCCTAGCAACCACTACCCTATGTCTGATGGATTCCCTCCTCAAACATTACTACGGATGAGGGCACAATATATTGTTAGTTTATTTTTATAATTGAGGCTATACTCAACCCTTCTCTTCATTCTATAGGGTGGATAACACACCCGTTTCTCTCTTTCGATGGATATCACCAAGTGATCCATACGAAAATCATTTTGAGTGCCTCTACCCTATTATTAAAGCTATATTGCTTTCTTTTTCTTATTTATACCATTTCACCAACAATTTTTGGGAAAAGATCGACTAGCCATAACCATGGATGTTCTAGGCACTGATTGGACTGGGTTCATGTCTAAAATTCACACTTCTTGTATGAATGACCATAAAATTGAAGATGATCTTAAATTGTTTTTTTCGAAAATGTTTTCACTCTTAAAGCGTAAATCACACCTTCACTGGCACATCGAATATTTTAGGTATTATTTGGCAGAGAACATTTGTCCAATTGGACTTAGAGTCCAAATTTTCCCTACCATCAAAGACCCCTCAGTAGATTTCAAAAAAATATGGGAAAGTTCCCTCTTAAACTGCAGTTCTGAATTGATGAAGTCTTTGGTTGTACAATATTCTAAGGATATGATCAATCTAGACCAAGAAATTGATAATCTTAATGTACAATACCTCCATTTGGTTGGCAACATTACGTTTGCCGCCAAGTGGAAGGAATTAAAAGAACGTCTAGAGATCATCAATAAAGAAATCATCATCAAAAAACAAACCAAATTTAATAAAGATAAGGCTGTCTTTGCAGAGGGACATGCATATAAATGGTCAGGTGGTGTACCTACCAAGGGGGGATTTCAAAGTGCAAACTTTGCCCGAAATCCCACTACAGAGGCTGAATCTGATTCATCAGCCTCATCTAACTTTTCACAAAATCCTATACACCCCACCACAACACCAGCAGTCTATTCATCCCGTAAGAGACTAAGATACGGAGGTGGTACACCTCCCACTGGCCCCAAGAAAGGCAAAAAAGGGACATACTGGACCCAAAATACGTGGGCCGCCATTACAGGACGTGACTAATCCCACTGGTCTGGTTACCGGTGGAGCTGCCACGTCCACTTCATTACATGGGGCAATTCCTAAAGTTCTTAGTTCCATGTCCAATAAATATACTAAAGTTAACGAGGATGCCATTTTTTTAGCCCTGAAAAAACAGCAGGGAAATTTAGACACATTTGTTCACAAGAACACACAACCACTTCCCTTCCCTTTACCACCACAAACAATTCCCAACACAATACCCATCTGAATATCATTAACCTCACTCCTCATAGATTATCTGAGGATGAGTTTTCAGTTCTACAATTGGGCTTAGGTTTCTGTCCTCTGGACTCTCTAAAAGTCACAGACACAATCAAGGACTTATACCTCTTTGCTCGCAACCTCACCTTTAAATTCATTTATGACAATGATCGTGCCAAGATTAATTTAGAGCGGGAGTTGGCTGAGCGCACGAAGCATTTCTCGATGGAGGAGTTCCGTGCGCTCCGTGACCTTATGCTCCTTTATGATGAAGGTGGCATGGAAGATCTCCAGTCACCGACTCCCACCATCACCCCCCCACTCCCAACCTCCACTATCTTACGTCCACCCAAACCTTTTAGACTCCGTTCGCGGAAATTTCCAGACTTAATGACATGTCCCGCTATCTGGGCATTTGTACAGGCCACTATTCGTGATCTTAAAAGACAGAAATGGCAGGACTATACCTTCTAACCTTACGCAGGGGCAGACCAAAGCCTTGAAAATGTTACAGAAATCTCCAGATCTGGTAATAAAAAACTCAGACAAAGGAGGGAACATTGTTCTAATGACACACGAGTTCTACCAGAACATGTGTCTCTCAATTCTCCAAAATGTCAATTGGTACTGTCCCATTTCTCATGCTGCCATTTCTTCCTTTTCCACACAACTGCATACCCTTTGCACTGAGGCCTTCCACTTGGGCCTCATTGAGAAGGATACTTTAGAATTTCTTCTCCCCAAATTTCCCCGTATACCCACCTTCTATGCCTTGCCTAAAACCCACAAAAATATAAGCAACCCCCCAGGCCGCCCTATTGTCTCTGGAATTGGATCCCTTACTGACAATGCCAGTAAGTTCGTTGACGCCTTTTTGATGCCGCACGTCAGCAGCTTGCCTTCTTACATCAAGGATACTTCTGACTTGCTGCGTCACATTGAGGGTATCCGGGTCCCCCCGGACGCCCTGCTCGTGGCCATAGATGTCGAGGCATTATACTCGAGCATCCCCCACGAGCGGGGCGTCCGGGTGGCCGGTTCTTTTTTTACACGAACAGGAGCGGACCTCTTGGCCACTCAATGAGTTCATTCTTGATCTGTTGTATTTCATTTTGACTAAAAATGATTTTCTCTTTAATGATCAACTTTTTTTACAAACACAGGGGGTCGCAATGGGGACTTCTTGCGCCCCCGCCTACGCCAATCTTTATTTGGGTGGGTGGGAGCGCTCTATCAATGCAGACGAACAATACACGGAAATGCTTGAGCATGCGTTGGTTTGGTATCGTTATATTGACGATCTTTTTCTGGTCTGGACGGGGACCAGTACACAATTAGAACAATTTATGGATTTACTAAATTGTAATGATTTCAACTTGACCTTTACAGTACATTTTGATGATACTCAGGTCCCATTCTTGGACCTGACTATCATGAAACAACCAGACGGTACGTTAAGTACCAACCTTTATCGTAAACCGACTGCCGGTAATACTTTACGCCACCAGCGCCCATCCAAAGCCATTGATACGCAGTATCCCATTTGCGCAATATCTACGCATACGTAGAAATTGTGCTTCAGAAAGTGACTTTAAAATTCAAGCTAACGCTTTACGTGAACGTTTATTACTAAGAGGTTATTCTCGCTCCAACCTGAGAAAGGCCTATAATAAGGCCGGCCTTCGCTCCAGGCAATCTCTGCTTTACCCCCCCCTAGACTGAAACCTATTCAAGAATCAGTCAGATTTGTTACTACCTTTTCGGGTCATCATCGCACACTTCGAAATATCCTCAATGAACACTGGCATTTGCTCACCGAACATACCTTGCAAAAACACCTTAGACCTTATCCAGAATTGGTGTTCCGCAGAGCTCACTCTTTACGGGACCGCCTAACTCAGAGTCACTACATTCCCTACAGTGTCCCGCCACAGGGACCCAACGGCACCTACCAATGTGGAGAATGTCCCCGTTGCCCTTGGGTCCTGGAGGGCCGGAACTTTACTCTCCCTAATGGGGAGCATTTCCGCTCCTCTGCATATGCCAACTGTGGCACCAAGGGGGTTATTTACCTTATGGTGTGCTCTTGCAAGGCTTTTTACGTGGGTAAAACCATCAGAGAGCTCAGACAACGTATAGGAGATCACATATACTATTCTGGCAATGGGAAACTGACCACCATTGGACGACACATAGGTCTATACCACCGTTATGACCTATCTGCCGTGCGGTTTTTCGTCTTGGAAGTTGTTAAACCGAGCCCCAGGGGTGGCGATTGGGATAGAACTATCCTACAGAGGGAAACCCTGTGGATAGAACACCTCAATGCCACAATTCCCCCTGGAATTAATGAGATGAACTCCTATAAATCCTTTTTATAAGTTAATTTTATTATTCATTTATTTTTCCTCTCCCTTCCCCCCTCCCTTTTTCCTCTCTCTTCCCCCCTCCCTTCCCCCTCCCTTTCCCCCCTCCCTTTCCCCCCCCTTTCCTTCCGAAATATGGCCTATTTATAAGTCTATATCCAACCTAACTTGCCATCAATGTGACACATTCCTGTAAATGTGCTTTTTTTCTTTCCAATCCCTTAAATTGTATATTGGTGATTTCTGTCAAACATATTGTTATTGATAGGTACCATTAATCATTTATTAAAAGCCCTATACTGCTATTACATGTACATTGTTACTGCATTACATCTCTACTGTTTTTGGTCTTTGGCTGCTGACATTACATGCGATGCGGCGGCTTCCTATTTTTACCCCATTGGCGGATCAGTTCTCTTCCTGGTCGGGATGACCATGTCATCCCGTACTTGCGTCGTTTGACCTGGCCCCACGGCCTTGGGTTAATTGACGCGCACTTGCACGTCAGGTGTGCATAGTGCGGAAGGGATGACCCCGTGACGTCACGCGCCGCACGTCACTTGCGGCGCGTCTGACGGCGGGGTCGGGGAACACACATAAGCGGCTTGTTCACAAGCCCTTGGTGTGAGTGGTGCATGCACACTCCCCCTGGAAAACCATATGTGAGGAACAGACATGCCGAGGTGAGTGCTCTATATAGCAACAAGGCGCTTAGTGGCCTTTCAATCTGTTTTAAAATTGCTGTTTTTTATATGCAACTTTTCGGTTTCATATACAGCCTATAACCTTGTCCCTCTACCTCGCCGGACTTTGGGCTCCAAATCTGGTCTATCATAACCCTCTGGCTGTCTAGATCCTCCTCAGGTTTTCCTCATTACTGCAATATGTTTGAATATTGGTAAGAGCCTATTACATGTGCTGGCTATATAGTCCAGTCTTTACCCCAAGTGCCCTAATTTTCCCCTCCCCCCCCCTTCCTTCCCCTTCCCCTCTGGGTTCCTTGGTCTGTCTCCCCTTCCTTCCTGGTTTGTATCTGCTGGGCACAGTGGTTTGGTGTCTGTTGGTGTTTCCAGTACATTGGGGGTCGAGGTCGGCTCCTTCCGTATTAGAACTTTCCCCTCCCCCCTTCCTCTCCCCCCCCCACATCTCTTTTCCCTTCCCCCCTCCCCCCCTCCCCTTCCTTTTCCCCTTTTCTTCACCTCCCCTCTCCCTCTCAATTGTTTCCCCCTCCTCCAACAACCTCTTTCCCTCCCTCTCTCCCCTTTCTTCCCCCCCCTTTCTCTCTTTCCCCCCCCCCTCTCCCCACGTTCCACCACCTCCCCCCTCCCCTTGCCCCTTCCCTTCCCTTCCTTTCCCTCGTTATCCCCTTCCTTCCCCACCTCCGTTTCCTCCTTCTCCCCTTCCCTCTCCCTCCCCCTCCTTTCCCCTCCCCCCCTTTTTTCCCCCCTTCCCCCCCCCACTATCAGCACTGGGTGTCCCATGTTAAATTGGCTCAAATATAAATTATCTAACCCATATTATTTTAATCATTACTATTAGATTGTATCAATCTGCACCATATACGTTTATTCCCCCTCATCCGCCGCGGGGGTTTACCTGGGCAGTCGCTGCACCTCTGAACGTCTCTACGGTGAGCAGTCCACAGACCTTGACTTTTTGATTATATTGTTGATATTAAATACGTTCTATATTTGTATTAACACATTGCTAGAGTATTTATTATGTATATTATGTTTTGCACAGACCCTCCTGAAGAAGCGGTTTTTCTGCCGCGAAACCGGTTGAGGCTTGGCCTGCTCCACTTTGATAGATTGTATACGGCTGTTTTGTCACCGACTCATGCTGTTCTATACTGTGGGGTTTGGTCTTTGTTTTTTAAATATTATTGTCTTCTTTTGTTTATACACATTAATAAATATTTTTTATGTAATATTTGTATGTTGTCATATCAGTGCCTGAGAAAGTCCATCAAACCTTTAATCCTGAGTGACTATTAGGGGAAGATGACCCTAGCAACCACTACCCTATGTCTGATGGATTCCCTCCTCAAACATTACTATGGATGAGGGCACAATATATTGTTAGTTTATTTTTTATAATTGAGGCTATACTCAACCCTTCTCCTCAGCTCAATAGAAATAAATGGGAAACATATTATAAACACATAAATACATAAAAATATATATATATATATATATATATATATATATATATATATATATATATATATATATATGTCAGAACGAATACTAATTATACCTCTAACATCAAAGAATATGCATATAAATGTATAAATTTAATTAATGTAGAAACATGGATGCGGATAAAATGAGGTGTATATTATATATTACCTCAGAAAAAAATTGTATATAATATGTAAAAATATATAACAATTTAGCAATAAAAAAATGTCATAAAAATTAATTAAAAATTATTCTAAAAATTAATAAAAAAGGTATTCAGTCAGATCTTCAGTAGAGCACATCAGAATGGGAATTAATGCTATTTATTGTCAATAAAGCAGTTAATATCCCATTCGACGTTTAAACCCAGGGGATTATAACATTGGAGGTCATGTATCCATCTGGTTTCACGTCGGGACACATGTCTTTTCAAGTTATCACCCCTCCAATGGGCAGTGTATTTTTCTATAGCCACTACTTTTACCAAGGAGGTGTTCCTATTATGGTGTGTACGAAAATGTTTAGATACACTGTGTCCCACAAATCCTCGTCTAATATTCCCAAGATGTTCTCCTATTCTCACATTTAGGGCTCTTGTTGTTCTGCCAACGTATTGTAAATTGCAAGGGCAGGTTAGGAGATAAATAACTCCCACCGTCCCACAGGTAATAAAATCTTTTATCTTATATACTTTTGACGTCACCTGAGAGGTAAAGGAGGTGGTTCTAACAGTCTGAGATGTTTTGCACACCTTACACCTCTTACAAGGAAAAAATCCCTTCATGTCCTCAAACATACTAATCCTGGGAGGTATATCAATAGCACTAGGTGCCAGTTTATCCTTGAGGTTTAAAGTTCTCCTATGAACAATATTGGGTTTAGTAGGTATAACTGGTCCCAGGACCCTATCCCCCTTAAGGATATTCCAATGTTCCCTCATAACCTTGTTAACCCACCAATGGTGGGAGGAGAAATTCGTAATGAAAGCCCATTCAAAACCCCTATTATCTTCTATATCCCTAACTTTGGGTTTCAACAGTATTTCTCTCTCCATGTTATTAACTTTGACAATATCCTTTTCCAAAGCATTACGGTCATATCCTTTATCAATGAAGCGATTTTTTATAATATCTGTTTGTATCTTGAAGTCTTCCGTACGAGAACAATTCCTCCTTATCCTCTGGAACTGGCTCTTGGGTATTGCTTTCAACCAACTGGGATGATGACAACTACCCATTGGTATATACCCATTTTTATCGGTAGATTTGAAAAAAGTTTTAGTAATTAGTCTCCCTTCTTTCATAATTACCAGATCCAGGAAATTTACAGAGGAGATATTTGCTTCATAGGTGAACCTAATGCCCCATTGGTTGGTGTTAACCATTTCCATAAACGATTTTAGGGATTCGGGGTCCCCTTTCCAAAGGAAAAAGGCGTCATCAATATATCTTCGCCAGTATAGTAAGTGGGGGCATCTCCATGAGAAAATATGATCATTTTCCCACAGGGCCAAGAAAAGGTTGGCGAGGCTGGGAGCAAATTTAGCTCCCATCGCCACGCCCGTTCGTTGCAGAAAATATTGTCCATCATAGTAAAAATAGTTATGCTCCATCGCAAACTTAAGGAGTTTCAAAACAAATTCTATTGTAGGCTTTTCTAGTGATTTTTCTTTATTCAAGAAGTACCTAGCTGCTTGAAACCCTAGTATGTGGGGAATATTGGTGTACAAAGAAGAGACATCTGCCATGACAAGTAATACATCATCTTCAATGTGAAGTGCAGACATCTCATTCATCAGCTGCATGGAGTCCTTCAAGAAAGCGGGGGTTTTTGTAACCACCGGCTGTAGAAAAAAAATCCACATACTTTCGTATTCTGGAAGTGAGGGACTCAATACCACTCACAATTGGTCTACCGGGTGGTTGAGTCAGATCTTTGTGTATTTTGGGTAAGTAGTAGACAATCGGCATTTTAGGTGCCAGTGGTATCAGGAATTCCTTTTCATTTTTATTTAGAATACCCTTTCTGAAGCCATCCTGTACCAACCCATCCAACTGTTTCTTCTACCCTAGAGTGGGGTCACGTTTCAGAATAGTATATGTATCTCTATCTGACAGTAAACGATTCATCTCGTCCAGATAGTCCTGCTTTTTAAGGAGCACAATGCCACCCCCTTTATCCGCAGGACGTATGATTAATTCTTTTTTCTGACATAAAGATTCAATTCCTTCCTGAATATCTTTTTGGTTTTCATTCTTAAAATGTGCTTTACGAAGATCTTGTAAGACCATTTCTTTAAAAACAGAGATACTAGCAGCAGGTTTTCCAGGGGGGTTAAAAAGGGATGCATTTCTGAGGCCCGTTCCCTTAGACTTCCCTGTACTGCTGTTATCAGATTTACTTTGAGGAACAAAGTTCCTTATTATAGGATCAGAGAGGAAATATCTTTTAATACTCAACTTCCTCGTGTATTTTTGTAAATCAATGAACGTTTGGAATTTATTAAGTCCTTGTCTGGGTGCAAATTTTAAACCTTTGTTAAGAGTCCTTTGTTCTGTTTCTGTCAGGATTATCCCACTCAGATTAAAAATTCCTTCATTATTTATCTCCTCTTTTTTCTTGGAGTTCCGTTTTCCTCTGCATCCTCTCTTAGTCTTACTTTTCTGTTCTGTCCTTTCCCTAAAAAACTATCCGATTTGTTCCTGAGAGGGGCTGGATTACTCGATTCCTCATGTGATCTTTGATAATCCTCTCGTGGAAATCCTTGCCTATTTTTTGCATATTCTCCCTCATACTCATTTTCGGAGTCCTGTAGCAAACTATAGCGATTATCCACCCTCACATCATACTTCCAGGGGACTGTAGGTGAACCGTATGGTCCTTCATACTGTTCATTCCAATGGGGTCTTCTTTGCATAGGATCCTCATATCTCCCCATGTAGTCCATTTGCGATGATCTGCCTGGGGGATAGAATTGTTGATTCCCATAATTTTGAGGGGTGTGAGGAGGTCTATTTCCTCTATTATAATAACCATGTTGTTGCTTCCCCGGATTTTTCGGATGTTATTAGCTGAGGGATATTGGGTCCTAGGGGGATAGTTATTTTTCTGGGGGACATTCGCCCCTTTTTTCTTTGGTTGTTGTATAGGACGTCCCCCACTTCCCTTCAATTGACCCATATCACGATACTGTGGAGTCTGCGGGTCTGGCCTCACTCTATTGTCATCTGAGAGAGGGTGAGGTTGAACTCCACTTATGGCGTCCATATTTTCAACCCCTGTGTTCTCCATACTAGTAACATTAATATCCTTATATAATTCCTGCCATTTAAAGACGTTATGGGTTTTATAATCTTTCACGTCTCTTAAGTATTTCTTTCGCTTTTTTACCCGTTGTTCTTCCTCCTCCTCTATCATAATGTCTCTTAATTCTTTGGTGTACACCTGATATAGACCTTCTTTATTGAATGGTATAAGTTTATCCTTAATTTCATTTATTTCTTGTTGCAATTTAGCAGCCTTACTTTGCTTCCTAGTTATTAGGAAATTAGTAAAAGCCAGGCCTGCATCATTGAAATAAATGAACCAATCTTTCAGATCTTTATCTGCTTTATCAGGGTATATATGCCACCGTAAACTTCTCGGGACCATTTTTTCTTTTAAATACCTCTCCAGGAAGATAATGTCCCAGGTGGCATGTAATTCAGCAATCAGGAAATTTTTCAGCCTCATAAAGATCCCTCTTATATTATCCGTTTCCAGAGTGGTCTGGTCAAAGACCTCCTCTGAGTTAATTTTCCTATTTTTGTGATATTCAAAGATATCCATATCAAAACAAAGAAAGAGTATAAATGTGAAAAAAGAAAAAAGTGTGAAAATTGATATTTAAAAAAAATATTCTATAGCAATAAGGGTGATAATATAATTATATCCAACGACAATAACTATACAAATATGTGCATGTATAGTGAAAAAAACTCGGAAGCAGCAAGGTTAAAGTGTATTTGTGTACAGATATATATAGTTTGGAAAAACCTGCGCTAAACCGAAAGCATATTTTAAAAAATGGTGAATAAATAAATGATCCAAAAAATGTGGTGGTGCTGCTGCAAGTAAAAAAAAAAAAAAAACTCAAAAGACATGTGTAAAAGGACAAGCGCGCAACCACTGACATTGATTAAATAAAAAATGATGAATATATTACTAATAACACACTATGTGAAAAAAACCACAAGAGAATATATACTGAATCTCAATAGTGAAAAAAAACACAAGAGAATATATACTGAATCTCAATAGTGAAAGTGAAATTGTTCTCCAAAAGCAAATAATAATTTAAAAATTAAAATTATAAAGGTGAGATTGAAAAAAATGTCCACAACACATTTAAATTCCAAAGGTGAAATCCACTTGCTTCATATGGATAAGGGATATCCAAAGGGAGCCTTACTCTATAGATGTTCAGTGATAACAGATAATCTTAAAGCCGCTTACCAGATGGACGGGACCTCAGATCATAGAGGTCACAAAGGCGTGTGCATCAGCCTGCCGGCAGCGATGGTATTCACCTGTTCCTTTATCCCAGGTGGCCTGTCCTCACTCCACCAGGTAATCAGATGTCTTGACACACAGTATCCAAAACGAAAAAGGTAGGCGGGAATAGAATTGCTCCAGCTTCCAAGTGTACTCCTAAGAGCTTGTTCAACTCAGCAAGGAAGGATTAAAAAAAGGACTTCATGGTGCAGTATTTTCCAAAAATTCAAAAGGATTTATTGTAAAAACACACAGCAAAAAAGCCAAAATCAAAAAGTCCACATCCAATCCACAAATAGTAAAATAGGCAAAATAGGCAAGGAAACAGCAACGTAACAAGGGTAAAAAAGGTTTCTAATGTTTCCGTATGCTAGTCAGAGAGCAAACATAGACTGCATCAATACATCAATATCCAATACGTGATGACGTTAGGAATCTTGGCTCCACCCGACGCGTTTCCCCAAAAATGGCATCAACTGGGAACGGAGGCTAATTACCAGCGTCATCACTTCATGTATATATACTCATAGGGCAGCCGTGACACCGGAAGTAACATTTAGAGATATATCTCTGGGGTCACCAAAAAAAAAAAAGGATAAAAATTGGTATTTTGCATATTAGATTATACCAAAATACCAAAAAAATCTTTTAACATATCCTCAGCTCAATAGAAATAAGTGGGAAACATATTATAAACACATAATTTTTTTTATATATATATATATATATATATCAGAACGAATACTAATTATACCTCTAACATCAAAGAATATGCATATAAATGTACATGGGGCAATACACAATATTAAGAACTGGGGTATGTAAACTTTTGATCAGGGTCATTTGGGTAGTTTATTTTGTCATTATGATTTAAACACAGTTGATAGATAATAAATGCCTTCAGCCAAACACAGTGAAAGAAAAGTTTTTGTTATCATTCATATTCTCTGAAAAATGGCCAAGAAATCATAAATTCTGCCAGGGTATGTAAACTTATGAGCACAACTGTTCTCCAACTTAGTAAATTCACACCATAGATTGCCAATGCTGTACTGTCTTTTGGGAAATTCTGATTGCCTGGCTGATAATACCTACTGATTTCAGAGCTGTAGGTTGACCTAAGCAGGGGGCATGATGGATCGTTGCAGAGAGAACACTTCTCTTGCACAGATAGCTGCTGGCAAGAAGTTTGTTTTACTGGCTCTGGAGATGGTTTATAAAGCAATTTGTTTTCAACTGCACAATTTATGTATGTACTTTTTTTTTTTAAAGAGGGCCACACATAAGTTACATGGAGGCCAGTGAATAGAACCACTGGCTGTAGCTCTTTAACGGATACAAGCGTTACCAAACGCGTTTAGTCCTATTGGACCCCCCAAGATAATGTCTAATAGGATGAAACGCATCAGGTGACGTTTGTGAAGTCATTGCGATCTTCTTGAATTGTGGATGGATAACATTGCAATTTTAATTGGATTTTTTGAAAGTGTACATCTGTTTTTTTACATTAAATGACATGTTGCAGTTTTACACTATGTGGCTGTTTGTTTCTTATGCATAAGAACGTGAATTGCCTTCCCACTTGATGTGGTCTGCCGTGCATTGGGAGCCTGCATTCTAAAAGGTGGAACCTCTCCCTTTAACATTCAATGAGGTGAAACATAACATTGGTCTGTCTATGCTGGATTTGGTGGAGGCGTTTCCTCACGACTGCATGATTGGCTCAATACTGATCAGTATATGAGTCCACACCTTCTGGTAAGCGTGCCAACTTTATTATATGGTGGCAGACCGCACAATGAGGAAAAAGTTTTAACCTACTGCGACTTTTCATAAGTGATTTCTTTCCAACTCACGGGACTCATTTTCTATGGTGGAATACTACACAATGATGTATTCATGATCTTGGAGTGACACACTTATTTCAATTTTTTTTCATATTTTATATTTTTTTGCAGTGTTTATTGATTTAACATTTCTAATTTATTGTATGTATTAATGTTGTTAAATGTAAAGTTATGCACTTGGGGGCTAAGAATATGAATGCATCATACATACTAGGGGGAGTACAACTGGGGGGATCTGTAGTGAAGGATCTGGGGGTTTTGGTAGATCATAAGCTCAATAATAACATGCAATGCCAAGCTGCGGTTTCCAAAGCGAGCAAAATCCTTTCTTGTATTAAGAAAGGTATGGACTCCAGAGAGAGAGATATCATTTTGCCCCTGTATAAATCATTAGTAAGACCTCATCTGGAATATGGAGTTCAGTTTTGGGCACCAGTTCTCAAAAAGGATATCAGGGAACTGTAGAAAGTGCAGAGAAGGGCAACCAAACTGATAAGAGGCATTGAGGAGCCCAGGTATGAGGAAAGATTAGAGGAACTGAATTTATTCACTCTTGAGAAGAGGAGAATAAGGGGGGATATGATTAACATGTACAAATATATAAGGAGTCCATATAGTGAACTTGGTGTTGAGTTATTCACTTTACGGTCAACACAAAAGACAAGGGGGCACTCTTTACATCTAGGAGGAAAAAGATTTCATCTCCAAATACGGAAAGGTTTCTTCACAGTAAGAGCTGTAAAAAATGTGGAACAGACTAATTCCAGAGCTGGTTCTGGCCAGCTCCGTAGATTGCTTTATGAAAGGCCTGGATACTTTCCTAAATGTACATAATATAACTGAGTACCAGCATTTATAGGTAAAGTCCAGGGTAAATCTGATTGCCTCTCGGGGGATCAGGAAGGAATTTTTTCCCCTGCTGTAGCAAATTGGATCATGCTCTGCTGGGGTTTTTTGCCTTCCTCTGGATCAACTGTGGGTATAGAATTGGGTATATGGGATTGTACGATATATATATTTTTTTATGGTTGAACTGGATGGACTTTGTCTTTTTTCAACCTGACTATGTAAATATGTAACTATGTATGATCCTGCTGGATCCTCTATTATCTTGAGTGTTCACAAGTTTTGGGGACCTGGGTCCAATATACCACTTCAGAATTCCTTTTTGGTTCACATTTGTCTAAATTAAAGGGGGCTTTTCTTTTAAGTGGAGTACTTTGGTGTTTTCATTTCTTTTGGGGTTTTTCTTTTATGTTGATATAATCATTTTTTAAACCTGGGTACACAAAGGGCAGAATTCACTTATTTCTGACATCTGTTCTTGGAGCTGCTTTTTGTTCACAGCACACCGCTGCATTGTTTGAAAGGAAAATTAACTGTAAGAATGGTGTGCACCTATAACAACTTACATTATATCATCAACTCCCTCTAAACTCAGGAATAAAATAAAAAATAGGCATATACCAGCTAGGCTCTTATCGCTAATTAAGACCTGCTGCTGGCCAAGTTCACCTAACTGTATCCTGTGAAGTAT
The DNA here is from genome assembly GCA_029206835.1 of Rana muscosa. Taxonomy (NCBI): domain Eukaryota; kingdom Metazoa; phylum Chordata; class Amphibia; order Anura; family Ranidae; genus Rana; species Rana muscosa. Next base: position 487,262,195 of record CM055122.1, read on the forward strand.
CTTACATCTTGAAGTAAAAAGCCCAGGCCAACATTCTTTGTCAAAAAATAAAAATCCAAAAATGCAGCGCTACAGTGAAATGACAAATAAAAGTCCAAATAATTGAAAATCGATCAACATTGGATAGGTGTAGAAATGATGTAAGACCGCCACCAAGCTTCAGTGTGCAAAAAAGCACACCACACCAACGTGCTCACAATCTGCTTACCAGAAAGTGGGAAATAACAGGCAATGTAATCATATGATGTAGAGGGTCAAACGTTGAGAGAAAAACGCTCCAAACCAGATGGATCAATCACAGGGAAGACCAACATCACTAGTATCAAGGCAATTTCCAAGGCTCAGAAGGTGGATGTGGATACTATGCAAATCTCAGCAAGGAGTTTTACCCAATATGAAGAAAGAAAGGCAGCATAGTGAAGCCCATAAGGCAAAAACATAAGCATTTATTGAAGTCTACTTACAAGTGTGCAGGTAACATTAAGGCATAAAAAACAATTCCGCGGCTCTCAGCATGCTTGCATCGGCCAGCCTAAATTCTTTGTCCCTAGAAAATTTGGGCCTAGCCTTGCTATTTAAAACTGTCTTGCTGCTGGCCAATTTTACACTGCTGTGTCATTGGGGTCTCCTAATTATTATAGGTAAACACCTGCCTGTACTCTCTCTAGTACATTCTGGCCAATTCTTACTCATTAAAAATGTCCTGTTAGAAATGTATACTGCTGTATCATCTATGGTCTCCTAATTTTTAATGAAAGTTTGATAGAAACTGGCAAGCAGCTGGACAGTTTTGCATCAATGAGAACAGAGACAGCCTCAGTGAACTTCTGGCTTTCATTCTGTCCTTCATACAGATACCATTGTAGGTCCAGTTCACCACTGGTTTATTCACGTTGCATAGTTGCCAACATTCTGAAAAAAATTATAGGGATACTTTTTTGTCTGTAGGCAGAGCACTATTTTAATTAGGGTCAGGGGCATGTATTTGTAGGCATGGCATATAAGAAGTGTGAAAAATGCACAGGGTTTAAACTATGCTAAATATTTGGTGTGGCTTAAAGGGTGTGTGGTTAGAGTCTGAATTGACAGTGAGAAAGAAATGAAAAAAAAGAGATAGGGTTGGAGGGACAGCAGGTCCAGATCCTACACCAAAAAATACAGGTATATGCGCAAGAACTAGGACTCATAGAAGTCTGTTGAAAAAGGAGCGCGACTTGCCGTACGATCGCAGCGTGCCTGCTCAGGAAATGTGTCCACTATCGGTGACGCCATCTCTCTGCTGCCATCCCTGTTCTGCGTCCCAAGTCTCGTTCTGACACGAGCTCCTCCAGCATCTATCTGCACGGAGTGACACCAGCCCAGCCAGCGCCGGAGCGACATGAATGAAGGAAGCAGCTTGTAGGAGTGGCCACCCTGACTCTAGTGGAACTGATATGCTCGTAATACTACATCTAAATGTGAGTGCATAAACTATATGCTGATTAAAGTGCTTTTGTTCAAATGTCTGCTCTTAGAGGCGCCTCTCTCCTTGTTTGTCCAGATCCTACACCACAATAGCAATATGTATATTCCAGAAAGTTTAGCAGATAAAGATATTCTAAACACCATCCCCCCAGGCAGATCCCATCAAACAGATAACAAAGAGATGGTCAGAGACCACAGACATTATACAAGGCATGACCAGAGACCGCAGACATGATACAAGGCATGGCAAGAGACCGCAGATATAATACAAGGAATGGCCAGAGACTGTAGACATGATACAAGGCATGGCCAGAGACCTCAGACATGATACAGGCATGGCCTGAGACCTCAGACATGATACAAGGAATGGCCAGAGACCGCAGACATGATAAAAACGCATGGCCAGAGACCGCAGACATAGGAGAGAGAGACATAGACAGAGAGAGAGTCCCTGAATACCTGCTGCTTGCCTCCCTCCCTCATAGAAAAAAACACAGAGACAAAGAACCAACCTATCATGATTTTACACTTTTAACTGCAGAGAGCCCAAACTGCAGGGTACACACATGCTTGGATGCACACATAAAAGGGTAGAGAAAAAGGAAGTGCCACCTAAGTGCAGTATTAAGAGATTCTTTTAATGACACAAATATCAATCACACTTACAAGAAAGGAAGCAAAGGAAGGCTCATATGTAAAGATCCTGTAGTCCTCGTCCCGGGTCCATGGGCTGCACAGATGTAGAAGATGCAGAGTAGGAAACAGGAAATACAAAGGCTCATCTGTGTGTCAGTGGTCCGTGGTGAAGCCTCAGATCCGGAACCGTTTTTCTATGCAGAGATGGAAAGCTGCAGTCGTTGTTGCTGCTCAGCCTGGAGCAGATCCTGTGGCCATCAGGAAGAAGCTGGGGCTGAGGTCACGGGTCACAGGATCACTTCCGGGGGAGGACTCCACAGAGTGAGAAGGGTTGGATAGGCAGGCTACGGGCTCGGAGCCACTGCTCCTTCTATTGGCCTATGCACACATGCTGCAGTTAAGCTCAGGTCAGGCTGCAATATTCTTCTTCACCTCCCAGTGGCTGGCCACGCCCCCTCTCTGAGTCACAGCCAATTGTGAGAGGCAAGAAGTCCTCCCCACATGCTAATTCGTTGGAGAGGAGGAAGCAGGGGGAGGGTCTGAGGAATCAGTCTTTTTTTTAATCAACAAATGTTTCTATTGAAGTAGACAGTGTATACATACGAAATACAAGAACATACTGAGCACGTTGAGTAATACCATATCAATGACATTGACCATATAGCACCACAAAAAAAACAAAAAAAAAAACACAATCTATGGTGCTAGTGTTCCCAACAAACATGTATAGGCTGCAAAACTGCACACATCAGGACATTGTATAGTATGGAAAACAAGCCATATTTCACATAGAGAGTAAGTATCTCACTATCAAATACATGTATCAGAGTTCTGTAACCAGCAGTCCCAAATTATCTCGTATTTGGTCGGGCACCCCCTGTTTATATAGACACATTTTTTGTAGGGCATAGTGACATTGACCTCCGCCTTCCACTGCGCCAGGGTGGGAGGCAATGGCCTCATCCAATTTCTGGTAATGATTTTCTGGCCGAAAACAGGGTCTCCTGAAGGAATATTTTCGTATATTTGTCTAATCCCACTGGATAAATCCCCAGAAGGCACTGCTTCGGATCTAAGGTAAGAGGCGAGCCCATATCATTGTGCAGGAAATCCACCACCTGTTTCCATAGATCCTGAATCTTAACACAGGCCCACAGCATGTGATAGAAGGTGCCCGTCTCGGAGCAGCAAAGTGGACAGAGGGTAGACTGTCCCCTCTTATATCTGGCCACCCTAAGTGGGGTAAGATATGCTCTGCGTACAATATAAATCTGTGACAACCTGTCCGACAACTTTGGGGACACCTCTCTGCAGGTCTCAAGGGCCTCCTCCCATTCCTCATTCTCCAATGGACCCACCTCCCTCTCCCATCTGGGCTTCAGCGCATACGCCAGTTTGCTGGACACAGGGGTGGAGAGCATGTTGTAGAAGTATGATATCAGGCCCTTCGGATCTGTACTCCTAGCAACGGCCATAATCGGATTGGACGCGGGTTGTGGGGGAGATTGCGGGAACTGTGTATGCGTCGCGTGGCGGATCTGGAGGTAGCGGAAGAACATGTGGTTATGAAGCATATATTGTTCTTTTAGCACGTCAAAGGGTTTAAGATTACCGTCAGAAAGAATGTGGTGCAAGTAATATATGCCTCGGGAACTCCATACCCCCGGATCTAATAAGCGTCCGTATTCTGGCAGGGATTTGTTATACCACAGAGGCGCATAATCATTGTGAGGCGTAATTTTTAATTTGGTGGAAGCCAGGTTCCACACACGCCTATAGTGGTATAAGAGAGATTTAGTATCCCCTTCTGGAGCTGCACTGCCTGTCCCCAGGGCCAATGGATAGAGAGGGTCTTGAGTTTGTTGTGCCCACTTTGGACATATTAAAATTCGAAATTGCTTGCTGTCAGTCTTATCTATATGGTAGAACTGGGACAATTGGGCCGCAATGTAATAAAGGTTGAAGTCCGGCAAGGCCGTGCCACCCATATCCGTCGGGTTTTTAAGTGATTGCCAGGAGAGTTTATGACGACTGGGTCCCCAAACAAAGGGTTTAAGTAGGGCTTCTAGGGATTTAAAGTATTTTAATTGAAGATATACAGGGGAATGCCAGAGAATATATAAGACCTTTGGCAAGAAGACCATCTTTATAAGGTTAATACGACCCCACACCCCTAGGGGCAGCCTGGCCCACGCACAGATTTTGGTCCTGACCAGGGCAAAGAGCGGTTCAATATTAAGGGCAAGATAGTCCGAAGGGGTCCTGGATATATGTATCCCCAGGTACTTTATGACCCCGACCCTTTGAAGCGGGAGGTTGCAATCAGTCTTTTTAACTTGTGTGTTACCCTGGCGCTGCAGCCGGGTTTTGCAATGCAGAGACATGGCTAGCTGCTTCCAGGGAAATAGTTAGTTTTTCGAGATTCTCGCCGGGACAAAGGCTCCAGAGGGAATCAGTCAGTTTCCCGGGAATGTCCCAGAGAATCCGTAACTGTTGGCAGCTATGACTTTGCTGTTAGTCAAGCACTGATGAAGGGGGCACTTAGACCCCCGAAACACTTTGCCTATTTCTTGAATTGTACCCCTGACCTTGGAATAAAGTTGTATCTGGACCTCTTAGCAGTGGTGTGGCACTTAAAGCGGTGTTCCGCCAATTTTTTTTTTTATTAATGTCGGCAGCCGAAGCCGATTTGTCCGTCGGCTCTCGGGTGCTGCTGCCGCCAACTTCGGTAAGGGAATCAGGAAGCGGCTTCACTTCCTGGTTCCCTACTGCACATGCGCAAGTCGCGCTGCACATCCTCACTGGTCCCTGCTGTCTTCTGGGACCTGTGTGTCTCCCAGAAGTCAGCGGGGACGACGACAGAGTAGGCGCCGGACGTGGCATAGGTCACCACGATCACTGCAGTGATCTATGCCAGGAAGTTGGAGCAAATACCTGTATTACACAGGTATCTGCTCCCTCCTCCCCCATGAAAGGTGCCAAATGTGACACCGGAGGGGGGGGATTCCAAAAAGTGGAAGTTCCATTTTTGGGTGGAACTCCACTTTAAATTTCAACCCCTCTCACATTACACTACAAGCCACAGAGATTGTGGAGTTCCTCTGGGGTGAGAAGCCGCCTGCCCATGAGCCAGATCATTTACATCAAAATTAATACCTAATGTAAGATAACAATACCAGTAAAATAAATCTATGGGTGCATCGCTATATTTCCCCTTTCCTCTTAGGCCCATTTGTCAATCAAAGCAGAGCCAGTACCGCTTAATGGAAAAGCACGTGTTGCTCCTAAAACTACTAAGCCAAGCTAATTGCAAAATAAATAAATTCCACTGCCAAATTTGCACTGTCAGTGTACACTGTTGTTGAGACTATCTGTAAAAGTCACAAAAAAAAAAAAAAAAAAACTATTATGTAATGCCACATACAGCTTGAAGACATCCCCCTACCATAATAATTTTTAAAGGATTTGTGTATTTTCAATGTTGCCTTTGAAGCCGCATGAAAAGACATTCTCCCCATTGTACAGTTTTCTTTTTTGCATTGTTACATTTCCCCATGCCAGTACCGACCTTCCCTTTCTTTTTTTGATAGTAGTTTGCCTACTATCCTTAGAGCTGATCAGAATTTATCAACAAACCCCCCCCCCCCCCCCCAGACTTCAATGGAATTCACAGCTACGTTCAGGTTCACTGTATTTCAAACAGCAAATTGACAAGTAAGAGTATTTAGACCTTTTAAATTTAAAGGTCCACTATGATAGGTGAGCTGCCATCTTCTGTCAATTTGGTGGTGGAGCTTTCCTTTACTCTCACCTTTCACAGAGGAGTTCTTGAGTGAAGACTTTTATTCACCATGTTGTGATGTAGACATACACTTTGATGAACTTTGCACATCTTAGTTTTTGGTGTTTTATGTGAATATCAAAATTGTATTCTATCGCACAAGAGCTGCTAATACTTGTAGTGCCACTCTAAGCGGGAAATGTGTATAATCCCGCTGGTGCTCAGAAATGGGGTGCCTGCTGAAAATATCCCCATCCAATAGTGTTAGCATACTAAAATCGCCACACTCCCTATCCAGTCTGAGGTTAAATATGTGGGATGGCCTCAGCCTTGTACCACTCCACAAGCCATACCCTCGGACATGTTTCGTCCCACCCATGAGGACCTCATAGAGGCCCTCTATGTCTACGCCCCATCCCACACATTTAACCTCAAAGACAAGGGGGAATGGTGATTTTTCTAAGTATGGTATCACACAAGAGGACATTAAATGTATTTGTATTCATATACTGTATTGGTTCTGTACATTTGGCATAATAGTGTAGCACAGTTTTAATAATTTAAAAACTCTCAACATCTCCTTCCAACTTAATTTCATGTTGCCAAAATGGTGAGTTTTTGCCAAAATCTCCTGATATTAGCAACAATTGTGTGTATATGAGAATTCTCAGATTTCCTTCTGAGATGATTGAGATCTTCCTGAAATTAGATGCACTTAGCACAAAAAAACTGTATACAAAGCTCACCTGAAACTAATGATACATAAGGACAAGTCATTAAAAAGCAATGATAAAATAGACGATGATTCAAAAAGAAGAAAATGGCAACAAGACCAGTGGCAGTGATTTGAAGTGAGCAAAAATCTAGAAGTGAACACTTTAGGCACAGATCTGAAACTAGAAAACATATTCCAGAATAGTGATGAGCCGAACACCCCCGGGTTCGGTTCGCACCAGAACCCGCGAACGGACCGAAAGTTCGTACGAACATTAGAACCCTATTAAATACAATGGATGCGAACGTTCGAATTCTAAAGTGCTAATTATAACAACTATTATGCATGTTATTGTCCTAAAAAGGGTTTGGGAACCCGGGTTCTGCACCAGGGGACATGTATCAATGCAAAAATAAGTTTTAAAAACTGTCGTTTTTCGGGAGCAGTCATTTTAATGATGCATAAAGTGAAAAAAAAAAGTCAAATATTCCTTTAAATATCGTACCTGGGGGGTGTCTAAAGTATGCCTGTGAAGTGCCACGTGTTTCCCGTGTTTAGAACTGTCCCTGCACAAAATGACACTTCTAAAGGAAAAAAAAGCCATTTAAAACTGCTTGCGGCTTTAATGTAATGTCTGGTCCCGGTAATATGGATGAAATTCTTTAAGAAAAATGGCATAGCTACCCCATGACCCCCCCCCCTACCCCAGCCCATTACCAGCCCCTTTGGGTCTTGTATGGATATTAAGGGGAACCCCGCACATAAAATAAAAAAGGCCCTATATACTCTGAACAGCCGTATACAGGCGGTGCATACAAGACAGGGACTGTAGGTTTGTTCTTATGTAGAATGTTTGTAATTTTGAACAGGTACATTGTTGAAGTGTAGCTCCAGCCCAAAAATCTATTTTTAAACTTTTTGGAAAACATAGGTAAGGGTTATCACCCCTGTAACATTTGTTTTGCTGTCTGTGCCCCTGTTCAGAACATTTCACCTCACTTTCCGTCCCAATGACAACTGTTTTTGAAATGTGGTGTTTTTCTTGAAACAAGGATTGCTGATAAAGCATCAGTACAGAGGAGACACCTTTCTCCCATATTTATTCTTACAGGAGAGAATTTTCCTTCCTAGTGGTAGATTTCCTCTCACTTCCTGTTGTCTTCTTGCGTTTGCAAGTAGGAGTCGTTTGTAAGTTGGATGTTTGAAAGTAGGGACCTGCCGTATATACTCTGCAGAAATAGGCCCCTTAGTTGTTGGTGTTGGCACAACACTGTAAGCACTCACAGTTACTCTTGGTTGGTGCTGGAACGCCCTGCTGTCAACTATTATATCAGGAATTTTAATTACATATAATTGTTGAACAGTGGTAGTAAAAATTGGGCCTTTTATGGTGGTGCTGGTGCCACAACACTGTAAGCCCTGACAGTTACTCTTGGTGGGTGCAGCAATGGGCCCTGCTGTGAATTATTAGATCAAGAATTGTAATTGCATGCCCCTGTTGAACAGGGGCTGAAAAATTGGGCCTTTCGTGGTGGTGGTGGTGGTGTTGCCACAACACTGTAAGCCCTCAGAGTTACTCTTGGTGGGTGCAGGAATGGGCCCTGCTGTGAATTATTAGATCAAGAATTGTAATTACATGCCCCTTTTGAACAGGGGCTGAAAAATTGGGCCTTTCTTGGTGGTGGTGGTGGTGGCGTTGCCACAACACTGTAAGCCCTCAGAGTTACTCTTGGTGGGTGCAGGAATGGGCCCTGCTGTGAATTATTAGATCAAGAATTGTAATTACATGCCCCTGTTGAACAGGGGCTGAAAAATTGGGCCTTTCGTGGTGGTGGTGGTGGTGGTGGTGTTGCCACAACACTGTAAGCCCTCAGAGTTACTCTTGGTGGGTGCAGGAATGGGCCCTGCTGTGAATTATTAGATCAAGAATTGTAATTGCATGCCCCTGTTGAACAGGGGCTGAAAAATTGGGCCTTAGGCACTGGTGGCACAACACTACAACCCCTCACAGATACTGTACTTGGAGCACAGCAATGAGCCCTGTTGCAAAGTATTGCTTCAAAAATTGTAATGACACGCCCCTGTTAAACAGGGGCTGAAAAATTGGGCCTTAGGCACTGGTGCCACAACACTCCAACCCCTCACAGATACTGTACTTGGAGCACAGCAATGAGCCCTATGGCAAATTATTGCTAACATTTTTTTAATTACACGCCCCTGTAAAACAGGGGCTGAAAAATTGGGCCTTAGCCACTGGTGGCGGCACCCATAAACAAAAATGATCTTCCAAGCTATCATCATCAATCGTATCATTGAGGACTCGGAGGAGGAGGATAGCCAGTCAACATAACAGCACAGGCACTCAGCATCAGCATCAGTCTTGAAGGGATGTGACATGTTAAAATCAATTAGTCTGTTATATCAGCATCAGGTGTGTGGTAGCTGGTGGTGATCCAAGACTGGTTCATCTTGATGAAAGTCAGTCGATCAACCGAGTCGGTGGACAGGCGCACCCTGTGATCCGTGACAAATCCTCCAGCAGCACTGAATGTGCGTTCCGAAAGAACGCTGGATGCAGGACAGGACAGTAGCTCAATTGCATACTGTGCAAGCTCTGGCCAGTGATCCATCCTCAAGACCCAGTAAGCCAGAGGATTTTCAGTGGGGAAGGTGTCCAAGTCTGACCTTGCCCCTAGATATTCCTGCACCATGTTTATCAGACGCTGGCGATGGTTGCTGGAACCGATCATACTTTGGGGCTGCGGACTAAAGAATTGTCTGAACGCATCGGTCAGACGGCCACCTTCCCCACCGCTCCTTCTTTGACTGGCCGAAGCCTCAGCAACTCGTTGTCCAGGACCAGGAGTTTGTAACCTCCCAGTCTCTGGGAACGCGTTAGACAGACCTTTCTGCAAGGCCTCCCGGAGTTGTCTCATCCTCTGCTCCCTCTGCGACGGTAACATAAGGTCCGCAACCTTACCCTTGTACCGTGGATCAAGGAGAGTGGCCAGCCAGTAATGGTCCCTCTCCTTGATCCGAAGAATACGAGGATCCTTCCGCAGACTTTGCAGGATCAGGGAGGCCATGCAGCGTAGGTTTGCTGAGGCATTCACTCCGGAGTCCTCTGGGTCACTAAGGACGACATGATCCGCAGCCAACTCCTCCCAGCCACGTACAAGTCCACTGGTTTCTTGGGACTGTAAATCATCCCTAAAAGACTGCTGCTGATGATGCAGAGTGCCAGCCTCCACCTCCATGCTGACACAATCCTCCTCCTCCTCCTCCTCCTCCTCTTCCTGTGCGATGGGTGGGACAGAAGGAACACTGTCTGGGTAAAGGGGGCCTTGAGAGGCAAGGAAGTCCTCCTCTTCCTGCCTCTGTTCTGCCTCAAGTGCCCTGTCCATTATTCCACGCAGCGTGTGCTCCAACAGGTGGACAAGAGGTACAGTGTCACTGATGCATGCACTGTCACTGCCCACCATCCTCGTGGCCTCCTCAAATGGTGCCAGGACAGTGCATGCATCCCTGATCATGCCCCACTGGCGTGGAGAAAAAAACCAAGCTCCCCTGACCCTGTCCTGGTGCCGTAGTCGCACAGGTACTCATTGATGGCCCTCTGCTGCGTGTGCAGCCGCTGCAGCATGGCCAACGTTGAGTTCCACCTGGTGGGCATGTCACATATAAGGCGGTTCTTGGGCAGGTTCAACTCCTTTTGCAGCTCAGCCAGGCGAGCACTGGCATTATAAGATCTGCGGAAATGCACACAGACTTTCCTGGCCTGCCTCAGGACATCCTGTAAGCCCGGGTACCTGCCCAAGAACCGCTGCACCACCAGGTTAAGGACGTGAGCCACACAGGGCACATGGGTCAGTTGTCCCTGTCGGAGGGCGGAGAGGAGGTTGGTGCCATTGTCGCAAACCACCATTCCTGGCTTAAGCTGGCGTGGCGTCAACCACCTCTCGGCCTGGCCCTGCAGAGCAGACAGGACCTCTGCCCCAGTGTGGCTTCTGTCCCCCAAACACACCAGCGCAAGCACGGCATGGCATCTTTTTGCCTGCGTACTTGCGTAGCCCCGTGAACGGCTACGGAGCACCGCTGGTTCATAGGACAAACCACAGGAAGAGGCCATGGAGGAAGATGAAGAGGAGGGGGTGGAGGAGAGAGGTGTGTCACAACCAGTAGTAGCATTTTGGAGGCGTGGCGGTGGAACAACCTCCAACACTACTGCACCTTGTCCTGCATCCTTCCCAGCTGCCAAAAGAGTGACCCAATGGGCCGTGAAAGAAAGGTAACGTCCCTGTCCATGTCTGCTGGACCATGAGTCAGCGGTAATATGCACCTTACCGCTGACCGCCCTGTCCAGCGAGGCCAAGACATTGCCTTCCACATGCCGGTAGAGAGCCGGAATAGCCTTCCGTGAGAAAAAGTGGCGTTTGGGAACCTGCCACTGAGGAACCGCACATTGCACAAACTCACGGAAGGGGGCCGAGTCTACCAACTGAAAAGGCAGCAGTTGAAGCGCTAGCAATTTAGCCAAGCTAGCATTCAACCACTGGGCATGTGGATGGCTGGGAGTGAACTTCTTTCGACGGTCCAGCAGCTGGGGCAGGGAAATTTGCCTGCTAGAATCGGACGTCGGTGTACTGCTAGCAGAGTGGCCGCAAGTACTTGGCTGTGACACACCTAATTCTACACCTTCATTCCTCTCAGTGCATGTTTCAGAGAGGACTGAAGTTATAGTGGGGTTGGAGATCCCAGCTGATGCGGTGCAAGGAGAGGTTCGCTTTGTTCTTTGGTGTGGGTCTTTGAGGTAGGCTTGCCAACGAGCTGCATGGCAGGTCAACATATGTCTGGTCAGGCATGTGGTACCCAAGCGGCTGATGTTTTGGCCACGCGATATACGCTTGAGACATATGTTGCAAACAGCAGCTGTGCGATCTGATGCACTAGCCTCAAAAAAGGCCCACACCAAGGAACTTTTTGAATGACGGGCAGAGGCAGCGCCCTGCACAGGCGGAGCTCTGCGGTGTGATTCCGTCGGTGTACTGCCCTTACGATGGCCACCAAAGGGCATCCTGCCTCGTTGGAGATGTGCCTCCTCCTCATCCTCCTCCTCCTCCTCTCTACTATTAGGCACCCACGTGGAGTCAGTGACCTCATCATCCCCTCCCTCCTCATCACTGGAGCCAATCTGGCAGTATGCTGCAGCTGCTGGAACATGACTGCCAGATTGGTGTCCTTCTTGAGCATCCCCTCTGTCTGCTCTCACGCTACTGCCTTCCTGTAGCTGGGTTTCATCATCAGACCCTTCGAAACGCTGGGCATCCTCCTGGAGCATGTACCCAACACTGTGCACAAACAGTTCGGGGGACTCCTCAGGAGGAGGACATGGTGGGTCTAGGGAAGGAGTGACTGATGATGAGTCTGACATTGATACCAGGGAAGAGGACGCTTTGGCAGCTGCTTTGCCAGTACCCTGAGCCTGGGTGAGAGAGGATGAGGAGGAGGAGGAGGGCTTGGTCATCCACTCTACCAAGTCTTCGGCATGATGTGGCTCAACATGTCCAGCTGCCGAAAAGAAGGACAAGCGTGTCCCATGGCCATGTGCTGATGACAATGCACCGCGTCCACGACCAGCACTGTTGCCCCCAGACACAGAGCCTGCTTGCCCTCTTTTATTGCCTCCTGACTGTCTGCCTCTCCTTGTTTGCCTTCCAGACATTCTAATAGATGGCCTGCAGGGAGATGGGAAAAAAGCAATAAGGGCTACCTTCAGGTGTCCTTCTCTGTCCCTTTACTTAAGGATTTTTAAATATGGTTGAGGATGATTGCTTTTGCACAGAATAGCACAACGACAATTTCCCTGACTGTCCAAAAAACAAGGATTTCAAAGATGGTTGATGAGGAATGCTTTAGCACACTATAGCACAAGGAGAATTTCCCTCACTGTCCTTCCCTGTCCCTAGAAACAAGGATTCGCACAGTGAAAGAAACTGACACTCTCCCTACCTAGAGTTTTCTGTCCCTAGAAAAAATGTTTTTTTAAAGCACACTATAGCACAAGGAGAATTCCCCTCACTTTCCTTCTTTGTCCCTAGAAACAAGGATTCGCACAGTGAAAGAAACTGACACTCTCCCTACCTAGAGTTTTCTGTCCCTAGAAAAAATGTTTTTTTAAAGCACACTATAGCACAAGGAGAATTCCCCTCACTTTCCTTCTTTGTCCCTAGAAACAAGGATTCGCACAGTGAAAGAAACTGACACTCTCCCTACCTAGAGTTTTCTGTCCCTAGAAAAAATGTTTTTTTAAAGCACACTATAGCACAAGGAGAATTCCCCTCACTTTCCTTCTTTGTCCCTAGAAACAAGGATTCGCACAGTGAAAGAAACTGACACTCTCCCTACCTAGAGTTTTCTGTCCCTAGAAAAAATGTTTTTTTAAAGCACACTATAGCACAAGGAGAATTCCCCTCACTTTCCTTCTTTGTCCCTAGAAACAAGGATTCGCACAGTGAAAGAAACTGACACTCTCCCTACCTAGAGTTTTCTGTCCCTAGAAAAAATGTTTTTTTAAAGCACACTATAGCACAAGGAGAATTCCCCTCACTTTCCTTCTTTGTCCCTAGAAACAAGGATTCGCACAGTGAAAGAAACTGACACTCTCCCTACCTAGAGTTTTCTGTCCCTAGAAAAAATGTTTTTTTAAAGCACACTATAGCACAAGGAGAATTCCCCTCACTTTCCTTCTTTGTCCCTAGAAACAAGGATTCGCACAGTGAAAGAAACTGACACTCTCCCTACCTAGAGTTTTCTGTCCCTAGAAAAAATGTTTTTTTAAAGCACACTATAGCACAAGGAGAATTCACTCACTGTCCTTCCCTGTCCCTAGAAACAAGGATTCGCACAGTGAAAGAAACTGACACTCTCCCTACCTAGAGTTTTCTGTCCCTAGAAAAAATGTTTTTTTAAAGCACACTATAGCACAAGGAGAATTACCCTCACTTTCCTTCTTTGTCCCTAGAAACAAGGATTCGCACAGTGAAAGAAACTGACACTCTCCCTACCTAGAGTTTTCTGTCCCTAGAAAAAATGTTTTTTTAAAGCACACTATAGCACAAGGAGAATTCCCCTCACTTTCCTTCTTTGTCCCTAGAAACAAGGATTCGCACAGTGAAAGAAACTGACACTCTCCCTACCTAGAGTTTTCTGTCCCTAGAAAAAATGTTTTTTTAAAGCACACTATAGCACAAGGAGAATTCCCCTCACTTTCCTTCCCTGTCCCTAGAAACAAGGATTCGCACAGTAAAACACACTGACACTCTCCCTACCTATCCTTCTCTTTCCCTAAACTAAAGGAATCCAGGTTAAGCAAGAAAGAAATAAATGTCACTGTCCCTGCCTATGCTTCTCTTTCCCTGCTCCGGAACACACTACACTAGGCCGCCGTGCTGGCGGCCTTTTATAGTGTGGGGCGTGTACTAAACACCCTCAGCAATAATTGGCCACAGGCATCCTGCCTGTGGCCAATCATTGCTCTCCTCGCTGCCGGCGCTGTGATTGGCCAAGCATGCGGGGTCACAGTGCATGCTTGGCCAATCACAGCGCCTGGATGACACTGCAATGGCGTAGTGCATTGTGGGCCGTTCGCGTCACTCGAATTTGGCGCGAACGGCCCAAATCGTTCGATCTTCGTCGAACGATCGAACAGCCGATGTTCGAGTCGAACGTATGTTCGACTCGAACACGAAGCTCATCCCTATTCCAGAATGTAAACAGCATGAAAGGTCCATACAAAGTCCACAATGAGGATTTTGAAGATAAGACTCAAGTATGGTCATAACCAGAGGCGTATCTAGTGAAAATGGCGCCTATGGCAAGCACTGAAACTGCGCCCCTGTCAAAACATTTGAAAGCCATCTTTCAGATAACCTTAACAAAAAAAAAAGCACCAGAACCCATAAATACAGTAACATCAGCACCCATAAAACGGCCTTACCAGAACCCATAAATGCAGTAACATCAGCACTCATAATTGCAGTAATATCAGCACCCATAAAAGCGGCCTTACCAAAACCCATAAATTCAGTAATATCAGCACCCATAAATGCGGTAACAGCACCCATAAATGCAATAATATCAGCACCCATAAAAGCGGCCTTACCAGCACCTATAAATGCAGTAACATCAGCACCCATAATTGCAGTAATATCAGCACCCATAATTGCAGTAATATCAGCACCCATAAATGTGGCCTTACCAGCACCTATAAAAATGAAGCCTTACGAGAACCCATAAATGCAGTAATATCAGCACCTATAAATGCAGCCTTACCAGCACCCATAAATGCGGCCTTACCAGCACCTATAAATGCGGCCTTACCAGCACCTATAAAAATGAAGCCTTACGAGAACCCATAAATGCAGTAATATCAGCACCTATAAATGCGGAGGAATCGTGCAGTGTATGGGCACTTAGCAGGAGGGAGAGAGAGCGGCCTCCATGGAGGCGGATCATGCGGTGGACAGGCACAGCACTGGGCAGAAAGGCAGAGTGGAAAGGAACATCAGAGACAGTGACTGCGCGCAGTGGTACACAGACAGGTCACACTCACTGGCAGTGGCACGGTGATGATCAAGGACACACAGCGGTGCAGGGGATGTTTCCTCATAATGGATACAGTCCTCCGCCACTGCTGCTCCAGCACCTCTGACACTGTACAGAGGGAGTAGGATCACCAGCGGCCCTGTTTGCTTAGCACACACGCACAATCGCACATGATGAGGACTTTAAGGCCTCTTTCACACAGGGGGGGTGGGGGCGTTGGCGGTAAAGCGCCGTTATTTTTAGCAGCGCTTTACCGTAGTTTTCGCTGCGCTATTCAGCCGCTAGCGGGGCGCTTTTAACCCCGGCTAGTGGCCGAGAAAGGGTTAACAAAACGCCTGCAAAGCGCTGCTTTGATTTCAATGGGCAGGGGCGCTTTAGGAGCCACTCCTACAGTGCCTCAAAGATGCTGCTTTTTTTCAGGGCGCTTTGCAGGCGCTATTTTTAGCGTTATAGCGCCTGCAAAGCGCCTCAGTGTGAAAGGGGTCTTAGGCTACTTTCACACTGAGGCGCTTTGCAGGTGCTACATCGCTACAAAATAGCGCCTGCAAAGTGCCCTGAAAGAGCCTCTTTTCTCACTCCAATGTGAAAGCCTGAGGGCTTTCAGACTGGAGCGGTGCGCTGGCAGGACGCTCAAAAAAGTCCTGCTAGCCGCATCTTTGAGGTACTGTAGGAGCGGTGAAATCAATGGGCAGTGCAACCGAACCGCCAGCAAAGCACTGCTGCAGAGGCGCTTTGCGGGTGGTTTTAACCCTTTTTGGGCTGCTAGTGGTGCGCTAGCAGGATGCTCAAAAAAGTCCTGCCAGCCGCATCTTTGAGGCGCCCTGCTAGCGCCGCGAAAACCATCAGTAAAGCGCCGCAAAAATATCGGCGCTTTACCGCCGACGGCGCAACGCCCCAGTGTGAAAGTAGCCCAAGTCATCATGTGCCAGGCACAGACCCAAACAGAAGCAAGCAGCCAATCAAATATAGTGCTCAATATGGATTAAATAAATTGAATTATTCATAGCCATAGATATCATAAATAAAGTGATTTGTGCAATAGCAGGTACTACTTGCACAAATCACTTTATTTATGATATCTATGGCTATGCATAATTATAATTTTTTTATTCCATATATTAAGCACTATATTTGGCAGTTGGCACACATCATACTGTACACGATGATAACATAACACAGTACACGTGTGACTATAGAATATAGTACCGTCCGTACCTGCTGCAGTGCTGCCTGCCTGGCTGGGGGTTCCAGAGACTAGTCTCTTCTCTGTCAGACTCAGACTAGCCAGTTCTTCTCCTCAGTGACCTGACCTCACAAGTGACGACGGTGACGTCACCGACCCACTCGCACTCGGCGCTCGGGGAGAAGATGAAGCTGCGATGCGAAGAGGACTGGAGGGTAGGCGGAGCTTTAGGCGGAGCCTCCGCAAGTTAGCTGAATGACCGTCTGAGCAGTGGGCGATACCACTCATAGACAAGCATGGGGGCGCCCGCGGCCCGCGCCTGTCACTCTCCTACATGCCAGCCAGGAAACATTACTTATAAGTGAATTGCCGTGCCGCCGCCGGCACCGGGACTATAGTGCAGGATGCGGCCGCAGGAGAACGGGTGGGAATTTTTTGTCGTGCAGGGAACTTTTTTTTGGCGCCCCCCCCCCCCTACGGCGCCCATGGTTCTTGCCATGCCTGCCATACCTTGGATACGCCACTGGTCATAACAGACTATTAAAGACATTATTAAAGTGGAAGTAAACTGTCCTAATAAAAAAAACGTAAGCCTCGTACACACGGCCGGGAATCCCTTCAGGAAAAAAATTTTGGTTTTCCTGACGGGATTCCTGGCAAGCTTTCCTTGCCAAGCCGTGCATACAGACGGCCATTCAAAAGAACCACGGTTCTTTTGAAGGGCAAGAAATCGGTGACGTCATCGACTACGACAAGCCTGCACTCGTCACATTCAATGCCGTCGCCGCCATCTTGCTGCACCCTACACTACCCTTGTATGCTACCACGCATGCTTCAAAGTCTTTTCGAGCATGCGCAGGTTTACCTGGGGACAGGTAAGCATACACACTCACGGTTTTCTCGGCAGGAAACACTCTGCCGAGAATCCCGACGAGAAAATAGAGAGCAGGTTCTCTATTTTTCTCGTCGGGATTCCTGGCAGTTTTCTCGCCGAGAAACATACACACGCACGGTTTTCACGACAAAAAGCTCTCCCAGCAGCTTTCTTGCAGAGAAAACTGTGCGTGTGTACGAGGCTTAACAATCCATACCACTGTCCTATGTTTATAAAGAAGAAAAAAAAGCTTATCCCTTTCAGAATCAAGTGACCATAGAAACAAAAATCAATTCACACAGGTTTATGGGGGTGATTTTATAATGTGTGCAGAGTAATTGTTTGATGTACCCATGGCAACCAGTTAGGTTTTATTTGTCATTGTTTGTCTGTGCTGTAACACTGAAAGAAGGCTTCTGATTGAGTGCTCTATGCACCTCAGACCAACTAAGGCTAACAGGAAAGAAGCAGGTTCTGGCCCATTGATTGCTGTGGACAATTTCTACCATAGAAATATATATACAGTATCTCACAAAAGTGAGTACACCCCTCACATTTTTGTAAATATTTTATTATATCTTTTCATGTGACAACACTATAGAAATTACACTTTGCTACAATGTAAGGTGAGGAGTACAAAGACAAGTGTGTCTTGAGCCTACAGTCAAGCATGGTGGTGGGCGTGTCATGGTCTGGGGCTGCATGAGTGCTGCCAGCACTGGGGAGCTACAGTTCATTGAGGGAACCATGAATGCCAACATGTACTGTGATATACTCCCTTTGGAGACTGGGCCACAGGGCAGTATTCCAACATGATAATGACCTCAAACATACCTCCAAGACAACCACTGCCTTGCTAAAGAAGCTGAGGGTAAAGGTGATGGACTGGCCAAGCATGTCTCCAGACCTAAACCCTATTGAGCATCTGTGGGGCATCCTCAAATGGAAG
Organism: Rana muscosa; assembly: GCA_029206835.1. Lineage (NCBI taxonomy): Eukaryota > Metazoa > Chordata > Amphibia > Anura > Ranidae > Rana > Rana muscosa. The sequence continues at coordinate 487,280,401 of CM055122.1, forward strand.
GTGGAGGAGCGCAAGGTCTCTAACATCCACCAGCTCTGTGATGTCGTCTTGGAGGAGTGGAAGAGGACTCCAGTGGCAACCTGTGAAGCTCTGGTGATCTCCATGCCCAAGAGGGTAAAGGCAGTGCTGGAAAATAATGGTGGCCACACAAAATATTGACACTTTGGGCCCAATTGACTTAAGAATATACTCACTTTTGTTGCCAGCGGTTTAGACATTAATGGCTGTGTGTTGAGTTATTTTGAGAGGACAGAAAATTGACACTGTTATACAAGCTGTACACTCACTACTTTACATTGTAGCAAAGTGTAATTTCTTCAGTGTTGTCACATGAAAAGATATAATAAAATATTTACAAAAAAATGTGAGGAGTGTACTCCCTTTTGTGAGATACTGTAATTATCATTTTTCAAAAGTTATATATATATATATATATATATATATATATATATTTAGATTTTTCGTTTACACCACCTGTGGAATTCTCTATATTATGCAAGGCATACAGAGCCATGTAGTCTGTAAAGATTTCGGCCATAGGTAACTTATCACAAATGTCGCCTATAGGGGGTAAGTAACTGAAACCCAGCCCTGATTCTACCTAAAATACTGCCACTGCTGTTTGGGAAATGGGGTTATAATGAATACTTTGCAAAAGCAGGGTCTATTAAGCAAACCGCTATTGGTTTGGTAACATTTTTATTATTTAATTTGTTCCCATTTATTACATATGCCCAATCACCGCTATTATATCAATCTGGTTAATTTTGCAAACGAATAACGCCTTCAGCTTAATTCAGAAGTCTTTTATTTTCTGCTTGTTTCTCTAATTTGTTTCCACGGCAAAAGGGATTCAATCTGTGAATTTTATTCATGTCTTTACTGTCTGCCTTACCTTCCAAAATAATTAAGTAACTGAAGAGGCTGTCAATTAAACAGTGATACTAATCAAAGCAGAATAGATCCTTTAAGAATCCCCAGGTTTGTACACATTTCCTAACATTGTTAGCATTGACTTCATTCAGTCCAATTCTTGCACAATGAGTGCTCCACATGTTTATGTGTCATCAAGGCAACATTTGTAACATGGATGACCCTTTCTATAGCAAAAACAGAATAGAAGTCACCTATTGTGTGTCCATGCTGTATGGCAGAAATAAAATGTGGCTATTTTGATCATTAATTAACGCTAGCTTTTTTAATGAGGACACTGTCAAGGACAGTTAAGAAAATGGCTACAAGTGTCCTTGGCAACTTGAATGTAGCATTGCTGAATTTAACTTACTTCCACTAAGTGTCACATTAATGTCAGTTTCTTTGGTGTATGAGGAGCAGCGTTCCATGGATCACACAATCACAATAAATGGAGGAAGCATCTGTCATCTTCTTCTTCAAAAAAAGATCTTTTGCTATTCTTTTTCAACAAAATAAAACATTGTGTTCTTACATTTTGCTTACACACAGTTTAATTGAGATTTTATAGCAGAATAAGGAGGTAATATATGAATTGCAACAAAAAGCAATGTAAATCAACCAATATAATGATTAACAGGTGCATGCGCTGTAAAAAAAGGAAAAGATAATAGAGAGCAAGTATAAAGGATTGCAAGTAATTGGCTATAATAAGTGTTCTGATTTCAAAGGTAACAGACATTTGTACCTAACATGAACAGAATAAAACTGATTGGTTGTGCTATATAAGATACATCTTATGTAGCAGATGCCATATATTATATGGTCATAATAACTCTTTCCCGCCGAGCGTACGCAGATATGCGTCCTCGGCTTTCAGGGGTTATACCGGGATGATGCCTGCAGCTGCAGGCATCATCCCGGTATAATTTTTTAGAGCCGGAGATTGGCTTTCCAGGGATAACAACTGATGCAGCTAAAAGCCACTTGGTTGTTATCCCGGAGAAGCGGGAGGGGACATCCCCCACCTCCCGCCACCTCCGCCGCTCTTACCGGTCCTCCCGTCCCACCGGGAGACCCGATCCACGATGCGCCACCTCCGGCGCCTAGAGAGAGACTGAAACAAAGCCGCGAATGGCTTTGATTCAGTCTCTTCAATGTAACCACGGAAGTGACGTCATGACGTCACGTCCGGGTTACTAGGCTGCCAATGGCACCGGATTTAAAAAAGTACACAGTATTCAGAATTGCCGTTTTCGGCGATCTGAATACTTTGAAGTGCAAAGGAGGGATTGGGGATCTTTTAGACCCCATATCCCTCTGTAAAGAGTACCTGTCACCACTTATTATTGTCACAAGGGATGTTTACATTCCTTATGACAGCAATAAAAGTGATCAAATTTTTTTTTTTTTTTTAAAAACACAATTTTAGATTATAAAAATAAAATAAATAATAATAATAAAAAAAAATTAAGCGCCTGTCCCCGCGAGCTCGCGCAGCAAAGAAAACGCATACGGAAGTCGCGCCCGCATATGTAAACGATGTTCAAAGCACACATGTGAGGTATCGCCGTGATCGTCAGAGCGAGAGCAATAATTCTAGTCACAGACCTCCTCTGTAACTTTAACCTGGTAACTGTAAAAAAAAATTAAAGTGTCGCCTATGGAGTTTTTTTAGGTACCGTAGTTTGTCACCATTCCACGTCTGCGTGCAATTATAAAGCATGGCATGTTTGGTATCTATTTACTCTGCGTAACACCATCTTTCACATTATACAAAAAAATTTAGCTAACTTTACTTTTTCATTTTTTTTAAATTCATGAAAGTAAATTTTTCCCAAAAAGTTGCATTTAAAAACACCGCTGCACAAATACCGTGTGACATAAAATATTGCAACAATCGCCATTTTATTCTCTAGATTCTCTGCTAAAAAATATATATATATAATGTTTGGGGGTTAATAAGTTCTGAAAGGTTGTAATTCATAGAATAAAACTCACTCTCGCAATTTAAACAAGTCATATGAAAAGAGTATAAGCAAAGATTACCTAGCTACCTTCAGTGAAAAATTGACAATGATATATAGATCCAGAGATAAAAACAGGTGGTGTTGTTATATGCAAATCTTGACTTTTCTTGGAAAGTAAAAATTTCCCTTAATGTCTCTGGATTTTCAGAGCTGTTCATAGTACGGTCGACAAAAAAAAATGCAATGTGGCCCTATATTGTTTTGCACATGTGTTTAAAGCTGAACTCAAAAGTAAAGCTACCCTAGCAGTGGGCTTCCCCTGCACTGCAAAAGTTAAACCTTGTTTTTTTTCTAGAATAGCTTTAAAATCAAGTTTTCCTTGATTACATTATCACTTGCTCCTGCAGGCTTCCTCCTCTTCATGTGAACAGTTCTTCCAAGCGACTTTTCTTGGCGCTTCATCTGGCTGTTGCACTCTGATGTCCTCATGTACCAGCAGTCCTGCATTGTCCTGAGGCTGCCAAGAACTGGAGGATTAAGGGATGAGGTAAGTAAAAAAATTATTTAAAGGTACCCTAGACAAAAAAGGAGCACTGAAAAACCCAATGCAAGGGTAATTAACATTTTCCCCAGCTTAAAGAAAATAATTAGAAAGAAAAAAATGTAAGCAGTCATTGTGAGCCCCATTTTGAAAATTCTAGATATCTGGCTGTCTCTGGCACTAATTCTTTATGAATCACTAACCTGGAACAAATATGTAACAAGTAATCTCAAAGCAGTGTCAGAAGTGTTTTACCTGCACACTTGCTCTGTGTCAGAAACTGTTAAAACTCAGAAAAGTCTTTGGCTAAGCATGCCCGCTGCACAGCGGGGAACACGATGCGCGTGGCTGGTGGTCGCGATCGCCGCTGGCCACGTGTGATTGCATGCACGAGAGCCAGCACGGGGATTTGTGTGTGCAAACACACAAATCCCTGTGCTGTCAGGGCAGAGGAGACATGTTTGTTCCTACCAAGTAGGAACAGCGATGTGTCTCTTCACCTAGTCAGTCCTATCCCCATACAGTTAGTGTTAACCCCTGCCAGTGACATTTACACAGTAATCAGTGCATATTTATAGCACTGATCGCTGTATAAATGTCAATGGTCCCAAAAATGTGTCAAAAGTGTCCGATCTGTCCATCGCAATGTCCCAGTACTGATTAAAATCGCAGATCACCGCCATTACTAGTAAAAACATTTTTTTTATAAAAATGCCATAAATCTTTCCCATAGTTTGTAGGCGATATAACTTTTGCGCAAACCAATCAATATATGCTTATTGCGTTTTTTTACCAAAAATATGTAAAAGAATACATAGTAGCCTAAACTGATGAAGAATTTTTATTTTTTATTTTTAACCACTTCATGACCGCTCACTATATATATAGGGATGAGCTCGGTGTTTGAGTCGAACATACGTTTGACTCAAACATCGGCTGTTCGATCGTTCGACGAAGATCGAACGATTTGGGCCGTTCGCGCCTAATTCGAGTGACGCGAACGGCCCACAATGCACTACGCCATCGCAGTGTCATCCAGGCGCTGTGATTGGCCAAGCATGCACTGTGACCCCGCATGCTTGGCCAATCACAGCGCCGGCAGCGAGGAGAGCAATGATTGGCCACAGGCAGGATGCCTGTGGCCAATTATTGCTGAGGGTGTTTAGTACACGCCCCACACTATAAAAGGCCGCCAGCACGGTGGCCTAGTGTAGTGTGTTCCGGAGCAGGGAAAGAGAAGCATAGGCAGGGACAGTGACATTTTTTTTTCTTGCTTAACCTGGATTCCTTTAGTTTAGGGAAAGAGAAGGATAGGTAGGGAGAGTGTCAGTGTGTTTTACTGTGCTAATCCTTGTTTCTAGGGACAGGGAAGGACAGTGAGGGAAATTCTCCTTGTGCTATACTGTGCTAAAGCATTGATCATCAACCATCTTTAAAAAAACATTTTTTCTAGGGACAGAAAACTATAGGTAGGGAGAGTGTCAGTGTGTTTTACTGTGCTAATCCTTGTTTCTAGGGACAGGGAAGGACAGTGAGGGAAATTCTCCTTGTGCTATACTGTGCTAAAGCATTGATCATCAACCATCTTTAAAAAAACATTTTTTCTAGGGACAGAAAACTATGGGTAGGGAGAGTGTCAGTGTGTTTTACTGTGCTAATCCTTGTTTCTAGGGACAGGGAAGGACAGTGAGGGAAATTCTCCTTGTGCTATACTGTGCTAAAGCATTCCTCATCAACCATCTTTGAAATCCTTGTTTTTTGGACAGTCAGGGAAATTGTCATTGTGCTATTCTGTGCAAAAGCAATCATCCTCAACCATATTTAGAAATCCTTAAGTAAAGGGACAGAGAAGGACACCTGAAGGTAGACCTTATTGCTTTTTTCCCGTCTCCCTGCAGGCCATCCATTAGAATGTCTGGAAGGCAAACAAGGAGAGGCAGACAGTCAGGAGGCAATAAAAGAGGGCAAGCAGGCTCTGTGTCTGGGGGCAACAGTGCTGGTCGTGGACGCGGTGCATTGTCATCAGCACATGGCCATGGGACACGCTTGTCCTTCTTTTCGGCAGCTGGACATGTTGAGCCACATCATGCCGAAGACTTGGTAGAGTGGATGACCAAGCCCTCCTCCTCCTCCTCATCCTCTCTCATCCAGGCTCAGGGTACTGGCAAAGCAGCTGCCAAAGCGTCCTCTTCCCTGGTATCAATGTCAGACTCATCATCAGTCACTCCTTCCCTAGACCCACCATGTCCTCCTCCTGAGGAGTCCCCCGAACTGTTTGAGCACAGTGTTGGGTACATGCTCCAGGAGGATGCCCAGCGTTTCGAAGGGTCTGATGATGAAACCCAGCTAGAGGAAGGCAGTAGCGTGAGAGCAGACAGAGGGGATGCTCAAGAAGGACACCAATCTGGCAGTCATGTTCCAGCAGCTGCAGCATACTGCCAGATTGGCTCCAGTGATGAGGAGGGAGGGGTTGATGAGGTCACTGACTCCACGTGGGTGCCTAATAGGAGAGAGGAGGAGGAGGAGGATGAGGAGGAGGCACATCTCCAACGAGGCAGGATGCCCTTTGGTGGCCAGCGTAAGGGCAGTACACCAACGGAATCACACCGCAGAGCTCCGCCTGTGCAGGGCGCTGCCTCTGCCCGTCATTCAAAAAGTTCTTTGGTGTGGGCCTTTTTTGAGGCTAGTGCATCAGATCGCACAGCTGCTGTTTGCAACATATGTCTCAAGCGTATATCGCGTGGCCAAAACATCAGCCGCTTGGGTACCACATGCCTGACCAGACATATGTTGACCTGCCATGCAGCTCGTTGGCAAGCCTACCTCAAAGACCCACACCAAAGAACAAAGCGGACCTCTCCTTGCACCGCATCAGCTGGGATCTCCAACCCCACTATAACTTCAGTCCTCTCTGAAACATGCACTGAGAGGAATGAAGGTGTAGAATTAGGTGTGTCACAGCCAAGTACTTGCGGCCACTCTGCTAGCAGTACACCGACGTCCGATTCTAGCAGGCAAATTTCCCTGCCCCAGCTGCTGGACCGTCGAAAGAAGTTCACTCCCAGCCATCCACATGCCCAGCGGTTGAATGCTAGCTTGGCTAAATTGCTAGCGCTTCAACTGCTGCCTTTTCAGTTGGTAGACTCGGCCCCCTTCCGTGAGTTTGTGCAATGTGCGGTTCCTCAGTGGCAGGTTCCCAAACGCCACTTTTTCTCACGGAAGGCTATTCCGGCTCTCTACCGGCATGTGGAAGGCAATGTCTTGGCCTCGCTGGACAGGGCGGTCAGCGGTAAGGTGCATATTACCGCTGACTCATGGTCCAGCAGGGATGGACAGGGACGTTACCTTTCTTTCACGGCCCATTGGGTCACTCTTTTGGCAGCTGGGAAGGATGCAGGACAAGGTGCAGTAGTGTTGGAGGTTGTTCCACCGCCACGCCTACAAAATGCTACTAGTGGTTGTGACACACCTCTCTCCTCCACCCCCTCCTCTTCTTCTTCCTCCATGGCCTCTTCCTGTGCTTTGTCCTCTGAACCAGCGGTGCTCCGTAGCCGTTCAAGGGGCTACGCAAGTACGCAGGCAAAAAGATGCCATGCCGTGCTTGCGCTGGTGTGTTTGGAGGACAGAAGCCACACTGGGGCAGAGGTCCTGTCTGCTCTGCAGGGCCAGGCCGAGAGGTAGTTGACGCCACACCAGCTTAAGCCAGGAATGGTGGTTTGCGACAATGGCACCAACCTCCTCTCCGCCCTCCGACAGGGACAACTGACCCATGTGCCCTGTGTGGCTCACGTCCTTAACCTGGTGGTGCAGCGGTTCTTGGGCAGGTACCCGGGCTTACAGGATGTCCTGAGGCAGGCCAGGAAAGTCTGTGTGCATTTCCGCAGATCTTATAATGCCAGTGCTCGCCTGGCTGAGCTGCAAAAGGAGTTGAACCTGCCCAAGAACCGCCTTATATGTGACATGCCCACCAGGTGGAACTCAACGTTGGCCATGCTGCAGCGGCTGCACACGCAGCAGAGGGCCATCAATGAGTACCTGTGCGACTACGGCACCAGGACAGGGTCAGGGGAGCTTGGTTTTTTTTCTCCACGCCAGTGGGGCATGATCAGGGATGCATGCACTGTCCTGGCACCATTTGAGGAGGCCACGAGGATGGTGAGCAGTGACAGTGCATGCATCAGTGACACTGTACCTCTTGTCCACCTGTTGGAGCACACGCTGCGTGGAATAATGGACAGGGCACTTGAGGCAGAATAGAGGCAGGAAGAGGAGGACTTCCTTGCCTCTCAAGGCCCCCTTTACCCAGACAGTGTTCCTTCTGTCCCACCCATCGCACAGGAAGGAGGAGGAGGAGGAGGAGGAGGAGGAGGAGGAGGATTGTGTCAGCATGGAGGTGGAGGCTGGCACTCAGCATCATCAGCAGCAGTCTTTTAGGGATGATTTACAGTCCCAAGAAACCAGTGGACTTGTACGTGGCTGGGAGGAGGTGGCTGCGGATCATGTCGTCCTTAGTGACCCAGAGGACTCCGGACCGAATGCCTCAGCTAACCTACGCTGCATGGCCTCCCTGATCCTGCAAAGTCTGCGGAAGGATCCTCGTATTCTTCGGATCAAGGAGAGGGACCATTACTGGCTGGCCACTCTCCTTGATCCACGGTACAAGGGTAAGGTTGCGGACCTTATGTTACCGTCGCAGAGGGAGCAGAGGATGAGACAACTCCGGGAGGCCTTGCAGAAAGGTCTGTGCAACGCGTTCCCAGAGACTGGGAGGTTACAAACTCCTGGTCCTGGACAACGAGTTGCTGAGGCTTCGGCCAGTCAAAGAAGGAGCGGTGGGGAAGGTGGCCGTCTGACCGATGCGTTCAGACAATTCTTTAGTCCGCAGCCCCAAAGTATGATCGGTTCCAGCAACCATCGCCAGCGTCTGATAAACATGGTGCAGGAATATCTAGGGGCAAGGTCAGACTTGGACACCTTCCCCACCGAAAATCCTCTGGCTTACTGGGTCTTGAGGATGGATCACTGGCCAGAGCTTGCACAGTATGCAATTGAGCTACTGGCCTGTCCTGCATCCAGCGTTCTTTCGGAACGCACATTCAGTGCTGCTGGAGGATTTGTCACGGATCACAGGGTGCGCCTGTCCACCGACTCGGTTGATCGACTGACTTTCATCAAGATGAACCAGTCTTGGATCACCACCAGCTACCACACACCTGATGCTGATATAACAGACTAATTGATTTTAACATGTCACATCCCTTCAAGACTGATGCTGATGCTGAGTGCCTGTGCTGTTATGTTGACTGGCTATCCTCCTCCTCCGAGTCCTCAATGATACGATTGATGATGATAGCTTGGAAGATCATTTTTGTTTATGGGTGCCGCCACCAGTGCCTAACGCCCAATTTTTCAGCCCCCGTTTAACAGGGGCGTGTAATTACAATTTTTGAAGCAATACTTTGCAACAGGGCTCATTGCTGTGCTCCAAGTACAGTATCTGTGAGGGGTTGCAGTGTTGTGCCACCAGTGCCTAAGGCCCAATTTTTCAGCCCCTGTTCAACAGGGGCATGTAATTACAATTCTTGATCTAATAATTCACAGCAGGGCCCATTGCTGCACCCACCAAGAGTAACTCTGAGGGCTTACAGTGTTGTGGCAACGCCACCACCACCACCACGAAAGGCCCAATTTTTCAGCCCCTGTTCAAATTGGGCATGTAATTACAATTCTTGATCTAATAATTCACAGCAGGGCCCATTCCTGCACCCACCAAGAGTAACTGTCAGGGCTTACAGTGTTGTGGCACCAGCACCACCACCACCACCACCACCACGAAAGGCCCAATTTTTCAGCCCCTGTTCAACAGGGGCATGCAATTACAATTCTTGATCTAATAATTCACAGCAGGGCCCATTGCTGCACCCACCAAGAGTAACTGTCAGGGCTTACAGTGTTGTGGCACCAGCACCACCATCAAAGGCCCAATTTTTACTACCACTGTTCAACAATTATATGTAATTACAATTCCTGATATAATAGTTGACAGC